>CM055126.1:166532119-167132119 GCA_029206835.1 Rana muscosa
GTAAGTTTGTGCATAAGGTCCCAAACAACCAGGGTCATCAGCGATATCTGTCTCTATGGAGCCGATGGATTTGCTGTCTCTGCAGTCGTCTCTGTAGCCACTAGATTGTATACAGCCGGTAGCAGTGGATGGACATCAGAGCGAGGCTTGAGGAGCAGACTGTAATCCAGGCGAGGAGAGATGATGTCACTGGAATACGCAACGTTTCTCGAGCTGGCGTGCCGCGAATGACGTGACGGCCGCGCTCATTCTTCAGGCTACAGAGATGACTGCAGAGACAGCACATCCATCGGCTCCATAGAGACAGATATCACTGATGACCCTGGTTGTTTGGGACCTTATCATGAACAAACTTACCACTTAAATGTGAGTGTTTTTACAAACCTTTCTATTTGATTAAACTTTTTATACAGTCTGCACCCAGAGGCGCTTCCTGTTCTTGTGTTTTTCAGTGTTTGGGAACATGACCTGCCCCTCTTCTCCTTAATGAAGGGAATGACTGTAGTGCTTACAGTGCCTCCTGGGAAATGTGACATGCATATCCCAGGAGGCATTGTGAGCACCCCAGTCATGTAGTGGAACTGGGGGACTGCACGTCATCACCTAGATGTGGAGGGAGGATGGGGACAAGCTAAAATCTCCACTATAAAATAACTGGGGGTGCACTGATGGAGAGAAGGCGAGTTATTCTTTCCCCATCTTTGCATGCTTCTCTTTACTTTTCCCTTCTGGTTTTGTTCACCTTTTTACAAATTTGCCCAGTATAGTGTATTGCTAAAAGAACGGACCACTCTAGGGGAACAATGAATGATGCAGCTATATGGAGGAATAAAAAAAAAAATTACATTGATTTTGGTCATTCTAAATAGAAAGGTGGCTCATGCACACTAATAAATGTGTGATGTTTTAGGATATATTAACAGAATTTGGGAACTACTGCCATAGATGGTTGACAAATTTTCCTTTTAAAGTTGTCGTAAACCCTTACATATTCCCAATAAAGTGACTGGCCTCAAATGATACACAGAGATGAAACAAACGTCCCATAAGTTGTATCTGTTTGTCTGCAGTCTTCTCTTCTCTGCAGCCATTCAAAGTGCAGAATGTATACAACTGAGCTTTTAGAAAGCAGGGGATGGAGAGCTGAAGATACACTCTACAGAGCTCAGTGAGGAGAGTTCTGAGTGCTGATTGGAGGAAAGGGACACACCCACGGCTGGTGCAAGACCAGCTACTTGCACCCCCCTCGATAAAAAAATAGGCTGTACTGAGCTTTTTCAAGCTGCAGTGTGCAAGAGACCTAACAACTAAAATAGCATTTTCATGTTGTGTACTGTGGCAGA
This sequence comes from Rana muscosa, assembly GCA_029206835.1. Classification (NCBI taxonomy): domain Eukaryota; kingdom Metazoa; phylum Chordata; class Amphibia; order Anura; family Ranidae; genus Rana; species Rana muscosa. The sequence continues at coordinate 166,533,463 of CM055126.1, forward strand.
CCAGATGTAATAAATGCAGGGTCCTGGGTTTAGTAACACTTTAAGACAAGGAACTAGACAGCATTATTGTCTGAGATATATTACATCAAACTAGATCAGGAAGAGAGGTGACAGGTTTGTCTGGCGTAGCTCAGGTTGCATAGAATTTTAAATGGCCTATGACAGAGGCCCATCCTGTCTAGAAAAATACAAAAAATTTATTTTTTTAATTGCACTTCTATCCTTGAAGGTCAGATTTTACCTGTTGCGTTGACAGTGACAGAGGTTCTAACCCTTCCCCACCCCATCTAAGTTTTGTATGAATTCCTCCTGAAGGATGTTGAGCTGTACGGCTCAGATAAGAAGAATTATTAGCCTGTCTCTTGATTTGTCCCTGTATCTGATACTCTGATGCAAGCTGTCAGCTTGTCTCTGCTGTGCCTGGAGAAAGTCATTTGTAGCTTTTGTTGTGTTCTCCTGAGCTTTCCGCTGAATCTCATATGGGAGGGTTTTCATGACATCCAGCTGTGCCAGGTATATGGAACTCTATTGCCTTAGATGAAAATGTTCCTCAGCCACATGGGACGGTGTATCAGCATAGTACAGTAACCAGCAGCCACAGGAAATTTAAATGGCCTTTTATCATCTTCTACTTGTCAAATGCTGTACAATGATTTTCATATGAAGACACATTTAATGGTGAATACATTTTCTAAAGTCCTTAAAGGGGAACTCTATTTTTTTTTTAAGCTATATATGAAAATCTACTTGATGTACACAGTCTTAATAGTGTGTGTTGGCATATTAAACCATCTTGCTTTTAGGTAAAATGTGTAATTTTCTGTATACATGGCAGGTGGCCTATTGATCCTCATATCTCAATACTGATTGAAACCGATGGACACCGTAGGAGACCATGTAATGTAGCCTGCCTAGGCTTTAGGTCACAGGAGGAAACTGTTTTTTATTCATGGAAGCAAGAAGTACTTTTCTTTACACCGAGTAATATTGTGATTCGACACATGCATCACTGATTCAATAGTTCTTTCATTCTAAAGTAGGGTGACCAGACATCCCCAGTTTCCGGGGACAGTCCCCGGATTGAGGACACTGTCCCTGGTTTTGTCCCCGGATTGGATTTGAACAGGGGCTAGGGCAATTTCAAAGACAGTCAGTGCAGAATAATGTATTTTTTTTCCATTATCTGTGCCCCTTTCTGATAATCATGTGCTGGTGCTTTCTTCAGTTTCGGGTGAATGCCCATTCAGCTCCGCTCGCATGTTCTTCTGCCTTGGCTCAAGTCCCGGCCAGCCGCCTGCCTATCTCCTTGCCTTCCCTGGCGGAGTGATCTTCCTCCGCTCCCCACCCAGTAGTAGCCGGGGCCCGGAGAGTAAGACTTGACATGCTGTGAGGCGGGCGGTGGCAGCGACGGGCAGAGAGTCGCTGATTGCCGCCATTACTAGTAAAAAAAAAAAAATATCCCCGGATTTCATTTAAAAAATCTGGTCACCTTTACGTGTTTCCCAAAAAAGGTCCCCATGCACCTCCAGTGCCCCCAATTAAAATGCTGTGCTCCGTTCCTCAACCAAGTGCCCACTCTTCATCTACTGACACCAAAGTACTCCCCAATCCATCATACATATGGCTGGATGCACCCAGTGCCGGATGCGTTGCCCTGGCAATCCACAAATGATGATTGCTGGCCTACAACCCCACCCAAGCATGCTCCATCCATTTTCCTTTACTCTAGCAAAACGCTAAGCTGTGAGTGAGAGGATGTGGGAGGGAGGCTGTGAGTGCTTGCTCATGGATTTCCAGGGCTGTCAATATGGCACTGGGGGACATTGTGGTGCATGGGGACCTTTTTGGAAAACACGTGTAAAGGTGAACTGCCAATTCTGAGGTCTCTTTCTAAAATACTAGATCCTTGCCATGGTGATTCAGTGACTTCAGTACTTTCTTAGACAGGGATGCTCAAGTGGTTTGGTAACGGGTCAGAGGCCACAATAAACGATGGGGTCTTACCGACCCCCCCCAAGCCGCAAACTGTCTTGAGCCCCCTATAAGGCTACTTTCACACTGATGCGCTGCTGTTTACCTGCACCGCGGGTGCAGTGCACCTGTGGCTTTCCTGCGGGTGGCGAGTTTCCTGCTTTCCTGCGGGTGTCTAAGCCATCGACTTCTATTACATCTTGTGGGTGTGGTGCACTTTCCGAAATTGCACCAAAAGTCCTGCATTCAGGGGTTTTGGTGTTCTTTCAGAAAGCGCACCTCACCCCCAGGAAAGCTGCAGGCGCACTGCGCTGCACCTGCGGATTAGCGTGAAAGCAGCCTAATAACTTTTTTTTTTTAACCACTTCCCACCCAAGGCCATCATATGACATCCTGGACTTTGAGTGGAGATATCTGAATGGTGCCTGACACCATTCAGATATCATCTTTTTCATCCGGCGACTCCCTGCACCATAAAAACGATCAAATCGGCAGTTCAGCCACTTCATCGTTTTTACAAGCGGTGGGAGGGGACGACTCCCCCCTCCCCCCTCCTGCCGCCCCCGGTGCTTCTACCGGCTCGCCTGTGCGATCGGCGAGTCGGAGAAGGAATCCGCCGGCGGCAGAAGTTCACCATAGAGAATACCGAGGACCATATGGTCCCCAGCAGTCTCTATGACCTTCGGATGCCCAGGCGCGACATTAGGACGTCCCTTCCGACCCGGCAGATGTAAAGACTGCCGTGTACTTGGCTGGAAAGGCCGAGATCGTGGTTTTTTTTTTTATCTCAGTCTTTCCTGCCTAGAGGAGAGATGTGGGGTCTTTATGACCCTACATCTCTTTATAAAAAGGACCTGTCATGCCCTATTCCTATTACCCAAGATGTTTACATTCCTTAATTTCCTTGTAATAGGAATAAAAGTGATAAAAAAATAAAAATAAAGGGGAAGTGGAAAAATAAACAGCCGCTACAGTATTTGTAGCTGGTGACTTAAAAAAAAAAATTTCCCCAGGCTGGAACGTCACTTTAACTGCTTCAATACAGGACACTTTTATCCCCTTCCTGCCCAGGTAAATTTTCAGCTTTCACCACTGTCTCACTTTGACAGTTGCGTGATCGTGCAACGCTGTACCCAAATGAAATTATTTTATTTTTTTTACACAAATAGAGCTTTCTCTTGGTGGTATTTAATCACCACTGGATTTTTTATTTATTTTTTGCAAAAAAAAAATGAAGACCAACATTTAAAAAAAAACAATAATAAGTAATTTTTCTCCTTCATTGAGGCAGCACTGATAACCTGCACTGATGAGGCAGCACTTATGGGCACTGATGATATGGCACTAAAGGGCATTGATTAGGTGGCACTGAAGAGGAGGCACTAATAGGTGGCCTTGATGGGCACTAATAGGTGGCACTAATGGGCACTGATAGACGACACTGATGGGCAGCACTGATGGGTGGCATTGATGAGCAGACACCAATGGGCACTGACTGGTGTCACTGATGGGCACTGCTGGGACTGCACTAATAAGTGCCCTGATTACCTGTACAGGTCTCCCCTGTGAGGAGATGCTGCTGATCGGCTCTCCTCTCCTCACACTCTGTCAGTGTGAGTCGAGGAGAGCCAATAAATGGCACTTCCGTGTTTACATGTGATTGGCTGTGATTGGACACAGCCGATCACATGGGTAAAGAACGCGTCTTTACTGAGATCAGGGTCGGACACGGCGCAACTGCGATTGCCATGCTACGTGCCCCCGTGGGCATGCGGGTGACACTGGGGCAACATCATATGACACCGTCCCAGAATGAGAGGGGATCCACCGCTGTCATTTTACTATACGGCGGGAGGGGGTTAAATGAACAAGCTGAAGTTAGAAGCTGATTGGCTACCATGCACAGCTGCACCAGATTTCGCACTCTTCAGTTTAACCGCTTGCCGACCAGCCGCCGCAGTTATACTGCGGCAGGTTGGCTCAGCTGCACAAACCGCCGTAGGTCTAAGTCTGTCCCTTTTTAATTGCTGCGCATGGCCGGCGGTTGTGATGTCCGCCGACCACCCGCGATCGCTCCACAGAGAGCTAGAACCTAGATCTGTCAATGTAAACAAACAGATTCCTGTTCTGTCAGGGGAGTAGAGAGTGATCGTCTGTTCCTAGTGATCAGGAACAGCGACCTCTCTCTACTCCCAGTCAGTCCCCTCCCCCCACAGTTAAAAACACCTCCTAGGAAACGCTTAACCCCTTGATCGCACCCTATTGTTAACCCCTTCCCTGTCAGTGTCATTTATACAGTGATCAGTGGCTATGTTGAGCTCTGATCACTGTATTAATGTCACTGGTCTCAACGTATCAAGTGTCCGATCTGTCCGCCGCAATATCGCAGTCCTTCTAAAAATCGCTGATCACCGCCATTACTAGTAAAATAAAATTATAAAAATTCCATAAATATATCCTCTATTTTTTAGATGCTATAACTTGTGCGCAAACCGATCAATATACGCTTATTGGGATTTTTTTTTACCAAAAATGATGTAGAAGACTACAAATTGGCTTAAACTGATAGACATTTTTTTTTATACATTTTTTGGGAATATTTATTATAGCAAAAAGTAAAAATATTTTGTTTGTTTTTTTCAAAATTGTCGGCATTTTTTTGTGTATAGCGCAAAAAATAAAAACCGCAGAGGTGATCAAATACCACCAATAAAAAGCTCAATTTGTGGGGAAAAAAGGACCTCAATTTTGTTTGGGTACATTGTTGCGCAATTGTCAGTTAAAGCGACGCAGTGCTGTATTGCAAAAAATGGCCTGGTCATTAAGGGGGTAAATCCTTCTGGGGTTGAAGTGGTTAAGCAAATCAACCCCAATATGTATATTCCCTTTCTATGGATGGACTGAGAAGGCATATTTTATGACTTCTTTTTCAGCTGATATTCTTAACATTCTCCCAGTGTGGTAAATGTCACAAAATTTCCAGTCACACCTATAATTTCATGCAGGGCAGGTTTATTTAGTTAGGAGCACTGCCTTTGGCAAACAGGGTCAGTTTGAAATGTTTTCTCATGCAGCATGTTAAGTGCCACCCAGAGCAAGCTGCATATAGCACATGTAATAGTCGTTAACTAATTCCTCCAATGTACAGCATTATCTTACTTTAACCAAAGCTGCACAGTTTATTTTTTATTTAATCTACAGCACCGATTTGAAAAAAGGGTTCCTGCATTTTTTGCAATTTCAGTTGCGACTTGCATAGACCTGAAGTCGCAATGACCTGCGGCTTTGAGATAGTTTTACTTGGTAGCACAATCATGATTTCAAAATCGCATTCAGTGTGAGTGGGGGCTTAATATAATTAGAAACATATAAAGAAAAAATAATTGAATTATTACATTATTTCTCTGTTTTTAGCAATTTTGATGTTGGATACATTCTGAACAGAAATTTTGGTATATATAGTGCTGTGCAGAGTTAATTTTGGCAGCAAATTTCGATTTTAGTTTTAGTCTAATGCCGCGTACACACGACCATTTTTCTCGTCGGGGAAAAAAAAATAAAAAATCTCTTTGAGGAGAAAAACGACCGTGTGTGGGCTTTTGATCATTTTTCCCGACGAGAAAAACGGCATGAATTACGACGAGAAAAATTAGAACATGCTCTAATTTTTCTCGTCGTGATTCACGGCATTTTTTTTCGCGGCAGTTTTCCCATAGGGAAACACTACCAGGGAGGCTACACACGGTCGTTTTTCTCGACCAAGAAAAAAATGTCAGGAAAACCGGCCGCGTGTAGGGAAAAAAGCCGTTCCTCGTTTTTCCCGTCGATTTTCTCGACGGTGTTTTCACCGTCGAGAAAATCAATCGTGTGTACGCGGCATTAGGACTAAAATGGCATTTTTAGTTTTAGTCCCATTTTAGTCTTCTGCAATTGTTTTAGTCATATTTAGTCGACTAAATCTCCAGGACACTTTGCAGGACATTTTAGTCGACTAAAATCTCCAGTACATTTTAGTCAACTAAAACTAATTTTAGTCAAAATCGAATGGGTGTAGTTAAATTGTAATGCATTATTTAAGCATTTCTCTTCAATTTCCAAACTCATTATATACTGCTGGAGTGAAAAATCTAGTATGTTATTATTTATGTTATTGAGGTATGAACATGCACTACAGACCAGGGTTAATTTTGACTTCAAATTTCAATTTAGTTTTAGTCTTATGCCGTGTACACACGATCGAGTTTCATGGCGGTGAAAACACCGCCATGAAACCCGACATGAAAAACGAGGACCGGCTTGGTCCCCTACACACGGCCGGTTTTCATGAAATTTTTTCTTTTGGTCGTGAAAAACGACCGTGTGTAGGCTCCCCGGCAGTGTTCCCCTATGGGAAAACTGCCGCGGGAAAAAATGACGGGAATCACGACGAGAAAAATTAGAGAATGTTCTAATTTTTCTCGTCGTGATTCTTGCCGTTTTTCTCGTCGGGAAAAATGATGGAAAGCCCACACACGGTCGTTTTTCTCGTCAAAGATAAAAAATGACATTTTCCCGACGAGAATAATGGTTGTGTGTACGCGGCATTAGTCTTGACTAAAATGGCATTTTAGTTTTAGTTGTATTTTAGTCATCTCAATTGTTTTCGTTTTAGTCGACTCAAATGGTGTTACGTTAGTCGACTAAAATGTTTTAGTCGACAAAATTAACACTGTTGCTGTGAAAGAAGTAATTGCCCTCTAAACCCTCTGCTGCATAATCCAAGTGCGCTTGAGGTCACGAACTGTTGATGGCCAGATATTCTCCTTTAGGATTTTCTGGTAGAGTGCCTAATTCTTGGTTCCATCAGCTATGGCAAGTTGTCCAGGTCCTTTTTTGACGATCTGAATCATTTAAAGCGGAGCTCCACCCTAAATTGGAACTTCTGCTCATCGGAACCCTCCCCCCCCTCCGGGGTCACATTTGGCACCTTTCAGGGGGGAGGGGGGTGCAGATACCTGTCTAAGACAGGTATTTGCACCCACTTCCGGGAGTCCTCTCTGCGGGTATTCTGCGGGTAGTGTGTCACTTCCCGCCCCCGCCCGTTGTGTTCTGGGAAACACACGGCTCCCAGAACACAATGGTGACCAGTGAGGACGGCGCTGCGCCACTCGCGCATGCGCCGTAGGGAACCGGGCAGTGAAGCCAGAACGCTTCACTTCCTGATTCCCTCACCGAGGATGGCGGTGGGGGAAGGAGATAGACGAGCGATTGCTCGTCTTCTGCTGCAGACGTCGCTGGACTCCAGGACAGGTAAGTGTCCATATATTAAAAGTCAACAGCTGCAGTATGTGTAGCTGCTGGCTTTTAATATTTTTTTTTAACGGCGGAGCTCCGCTTTAAAGTGGTAGTAAACCGCAGTTGAAGAACAAAAAAAAATAAAAAATCTCCTGCAAGGCAATGTCACTGTCACTGCGGAGAGGGCTTCCATCTTCACCCAGTCTTCCTTTTTCGGGTTCACAGCCTCTAGCTACATGAGTGGCCGGTGGCGCAATGACGTCACTTCAGGGCATGAACGCAGGAGCCGCCGTTAATGGCATGGACTCTGACGGTCCGGCACTGTATGTCGGACCTTCAGAGCGCATGCACCGATGATGTCACCGGCTGCATGCACTCTGAATATCTCCTAAACAGTGCAAGTTTAGGAGATATTCAGAGTACCTACAGGTAAACCTTATCTTAGGCTTACCTGTAGGTAAAAGTGGTGAAACAGAGTTTATCACCACTTTAAAGTGTTTGTTACCCCTCCCAAAAAAATATAGAGATCCTGGTCCCTTAAAGCAGATTAAACAGCACAGTGCTTGTGCTGTGTAATCTGCCCCCATCTAAACTGTAAAGAAACCTGGCTGATCCTGCCACTTGTATCCACCCCTCTGCGCTGACCACGATAATCATGGCTGCTGAGCCTTGACCACCGTGGTCAGCGTATGTCCCTTCGTCATCCGCAGCCTGCTCTCGGCTCTCCTCTCACCCCCTCCTCCCTGCCTGTCAGCTCTGTGCCTCTGTCTCCACCCCACCTCCCATCCCCACCGCTATTAGTTTAAATAACGTTTTATATATGGTACTGCCAGCCCCTCTAATATAGTTAGGCATAGTACACTGTATTAGTCTTTTTATAAAAACAAGGCTTGTAAATGCCAATTTAGCGTGCTCTTCAGGCTGTTCACGTGACTCTCGGCGGGTTTCCAGGGCTACGCAGGAGGGGCTGAGCGGCCATATGACCTCCTCAGCTGACGTCAGAGGGAGATCTCTGCCCCTCCTGCAAGAGCTGTACAGCGGCCGCGAGTCACGTGACCGGCCTGAAGATCGTTCTAAATCGTTATTTACAAGCCTCGTTTTTATTAAAAACTAATAGTGTGCTATGCCTGACTATAATAGAGGGGCTGGCAGTGATTTTGTATATATGGGTTAACAAACACTTTAAGTGTTACAAATCTGCAAAAAAATCAGGAAGGGGGCAAATACTTTTTCACAGCACTGTAATACTGAACAAAACATCTGCATTTTCAAACAGATACTGGCTGATAGAGCTGCACGATTAATCGTTAAAGAATATGGATCGCGATTCTACCCTCTTCACGATCTTAAAACATAATTTCCTAGATTCAGTGCAGAGAGTTCTCTGCTCACAGCTTGACAGCTGTCAAAAAAAACAAAAAAACAGGCAGCCTGCAAAGTTTATCACAACATTGCTTAGATAAAGAAAATACCTGGATATGCAATTAGTGGACCTCCAGCTGTTGCAAAACTATAAGTCCCATCATGCCTCTGCCTCTGGGTGTCATGCTTGCTGCTGTCAGAGTCTCGCTATGCCTCATGGGACTTGTAGTTTGGCAACAGCTGGAGGTCCGCTAATTGCATATCCCTTTTGGTAACATTTAGTTCTTTAGATCAAAGGAATGTATTTCTGTCTGTAAATGAGGTCAGTTTAACCACTTAAAGACTAAACCCTTTGACACTTGTTGCTTGCAAGTTAAAATCAGTATTTTTTTTCTATAAAATTACTTGGAACCCCCAAACAAAAATAAATAAATATATATATATATCTCTAGAAGAGACCCTAGAGAACAAAATGGCGGTTGTTGAAATATTTTGTCACACTGTATTTGCGCAGCGGTCTTTCAAACGCAGTTCTTTTGGAAAAAATACACTAATGAATTAAAAAAAATAAAAATAAACAGTAAGGTTAGCCCAATTTTTTTGTATAATGTGAAAGATGATGTTACGCCACGAGAATTGTGATTCTCATTTTTAGCCAGAATCGCGCAACTTTACTTGCTGATTATGCATACGGTTTAATCATTAATATTGTCTTTTTTTTCTTTCAAGGACTATCTTTTTGGGTTTCATCAGCTGTCCCATCAACATGAAGAAGTCACTGGTCTTCCATCTATGTAGTCTGCTATGTAGCATGCTGCTGGTGTCACCAAAGGCTTCATGTCTTTCTCTTCAGATGCTGAAGAAAAGGGACATCCAAGATGGAAATGGAGAGCTTGTTGGGATGGGTGTCCCTGAATCATTGCCTGGTGGATCACTTCTTCCAACACCATCTACCATACTCAATGATGTCAATGTGTCTGTGATCTTGCCAAATGTTGTGCCGATTGTGCCAGAGGAAATACAAAACCGCTCTGGACTTCTGAACACCAGCACTGTTAACACATACCCAGAGGCAAATAATGTTAGCGTTGCTAATGAAGCTGGCCCATCTAGTGAGCATGGTCTTCTGACTAAACTTGGTTCTAGCACTGATTACCCAACTGGTGTCACATCTCTTGGTATACCTATCCAAGGAGATCCAAAAGGACCTAGCCAGCTTTCAGATGAGAAGAGTGTAAATTTAGATCAAAGCAATTTGGACAATTCATCCCAGGTTAACACCATCGAGATGTTGACTACCAATCCTAGAACCAGCATTTTTAAGACAGAAGACAACCAGCCCACCACATCCTCTCCACTCATTGGTCAGATGATTACTTTTGTTAATGCAATAACATCTGAAAGTCCCACAGGCTTGGGAACCTCAACGTTGGACAGCCAAAATAACGGTAGTTTGTCCTCTACAATGTCACAAATGAACGAGGAATGGGATGACACCAAAGGTACAACCCAGAGTTCTGACTCCACTAGTAGTGATGTCATAACCCCAGGTCCAGACCAGATGTTGGAAAATGAAAGCAGTAAGTGTACCGTGTTTACAATTCATCCAGGAGTGACTGTCCCATCTGATGACAAATCTGTATTCAGTACTGACGAAAAGATGACTGAAGAAAAGCTATCATCTGAGCTTACGGAAACAGTAGTGTCTCATGGACCTGAGACAGAGGACTTCCCTACACCACTACCAAGTACGGCTATTGATGGTGCCCAAGCTCAAGATTTTCCAGTGTACACAGGTACATAGAACATCAGGAATTATAAACCGTATGCTATATTCTCCTTTCTAGAGAGACGTTGTCATTTTATAGCAGGTGTGGTACTGACATAAAACATTTCAAAGGTACCAACAATGCTGAGATGCTGGATTATTTTGCTTCCAGCAAATCGGTGTGTTAGACTTCATATTTATCCCTGAGCAGCCCCTTGAGTCCTTGTCCTGGGATTTACATGTTATTATTAACCACTTGCCGACCAGTGCACAACGATATACGTCGACACAATGGCACGGCTGGGCCGATGGGCATACAGGTATGTCCCCTTTAAGATGCGGCATTGAGGGTGAGCTCCGTGAGTCCGACCGCGGGACTCGATGTCCACGGGGATACCCGCGATCATCTCACGGAGAGGAAGAACGGGGAAATGCTGATGTAAACAATTATTTCTTTCTCGTACATCACGGGACACAGAGCGGCATAGTCATTACTATGTGGGTTATATAGAATTACCTTCAGGTGCTGGCACTGGCAACTTCCAAACCGGAAGTACCCTCCCCTATATAAGCCCCTCCCATCCGGGAGCACCTCAGTTTTTTGCCAGTGTCTAAGGTGTTGGCCAAGAAGTAACATGTGTTTTTTCACTGAGCTTGCGTACAGGTTCTTTTGGGCCTCAGTAAGCTATTCCGGATCCGACCAAAAAAGCTTCATAGCTAAACGGTCGGTACCTGGGCCTTGCAGAGAAGAGCAAGGTTTTGCCTGTAATGCCTCTCTTAGGAGGGCTGGACCCTGGGATCCAGAGCTCTGGTCATACCCACGACCAAGATGTTTTCTGTGCAGGGTGCTATACAGGTCCAGGGGAGTGGAATCCTTGGGAACCCGGTCCCTGAAGGTTTAATTACAATGCCTGCCGTGATAGGTGAAGTTTGGGCTTCTGTGGACCAAACAGAGTCCTGCGGCGAGGAAAAGGTAAGTGGGGGCCCTCGGGAACTTGGTTCTATTGAGGGGACCCCCAAGCCTATTTTGTCTTTCTGCCTGTTACCTAACGGTATTCCCGCTAAATATCTGTGCATGCCTGTAACTGCTAAAAAATGTAATAATTTTAATAGTGGTCAAGAAAAAATAAAAATAAAATAGACAGACCGCGGTACCTGTGTTAAACCACTAGAGGCCGCTGTGGAACGTTTCTTGTCATGTGGACTTTTTTCTTTTCATCAGAGTCAAGTCCAGGCAGATGGTGAGTTCTCTTGTGGGAAACTGCTTCCTCTGCCATGTTGCAATGCTCGTCCATCCCCCGGCCTGCGGCAAAAGGGCCCTGTCTCCTGTCCCTAGTTTCCTTTTTCAAAAAGAGCGCCGAAGGCGCACGCGCGCGAGCACGTGCACGCGCCTCTATATATAGAGGTGAGGGGGCGGAGCTTGGGGGATGACGCTCTATGCGCGCCGCAGTGCTTCTGCGCATGTGCGGGCGTCCCAGCATGTTAAAAGGCACAATTATGTGTTGTGAGCTGGCTATGGAGTGAAGAGACAGAGCTGGCAACATTTAAAAAAGGCATACAGCAAGCGGTTGATGCAGGCATCCCCATAGAAAGGCACATTAGTAGACACCAACTGTTTTTATAGCAGCATTTGTGCTAGACTATTGTCAGTAAGTGGTGTATTTCGGCTGGAATACCTCAGCTTTGGGCTTAGGAATATGCCGTCTAAAGTCTCCGGGACTAAGAATCCCAGGAAGCATAGGGGGTCTCCATCGGGCTCTGAGGATCTTGGGCATGCTTCGGCTGCACCAATCTCCCCTGAAGAATCAGAGGTTAGTGACCGTAGAGCACCCTCAGGAGTACCTGGTACTGTGGCTGTCCTCAGTTCACCTGCTCCTGTGTATATAACAGAGGAGGTTTTTTCCTCAGCTCTGGGAGGACTGGAAGAGAAATTGTCAGCATTGATCGCTGCCTCCCTGTCACAGGGAAAGCGCGCCCGATCTCCGTCTCCTCCCTCAGAGTACCTGTTAGCAGAGCAACAGTCCCATACAGGGATCGACCTACCTGAAGGGGATCAGGATGAGGTCGATTCTGTTGTAGAGGAATCAACAGTGGAAGAGCCATTCTCAGCATCTCAGGCTGAAAGATTATGGGTTCAGTCCCTGACTAACATGGTCCGATCAGCATTTAAAATGCCCCTTGCGGAGCCATCATCCACTTCTGTCTCCTCGTTGGGGTCGCTAAAAGCTCCCCAGACTGTCTGTTCCTTTCCAATCCATCCTTTACTGAAAGGGCTCATTTACCAGGATTGGGAACATCCTGATAAAATATTTACTCCTCCCAAGAGATTTCCGGTGGTCTATCCCATGGAGGATAAGTTCATCAAAAAATGGAGGGTCCCTACAGTGGACGCAGCCATCTCTTGTGTGAATAAATCACTGACATGTCCAGTAGATAATGTCCAAATGTTCAAGGACCCAATAGATAAAAAATTGGAGTCCTTATTAAAATCTGCTTTCTCTACAGCAGGCTTGGTGACACAACCAGCAGTGGCAGCTATTGGGGTCTGCCAAGCAGTGAAGGATCAGTTGAAACAGGTCTTAAGGGACTTGCCAGATCAGCAGGCCCTTGCGCTAGCTGATCTACCTAGAGCCTTATGCTTTGCGGTGGACGCTATAAAGGATTCAATCCATCAGGCCTCCCGCCTTACGCTGTCTATAGTACATATGCGTAGGCTTCTGTTACTCAAAAACTGGTCTGCTAAAGCTCCCTGTAAAAAATTGCTGGTCAGCTTCCCATTTCATGGTGAACGCTTATTTGGGGAAGACCTGGACAAATATATCCAGAAAATTTCCAGCGGTAAAAGTACACTCTTGCCGGTTAAAAACAGAGTTAGAGGTCCCTCTTTTAAGAGGCCTGCTTCTCCAGTCCCTAGGACATCGGCTGTGAAACAGTTCCGACGGCCTCCTCGGTCAAATCCCGGGGGTAAAAATCAGGGACAATTACAGGGTAACAAGAAGCCCTGGATCAGGAGAGGTACAAAACCTCCCCCAAAGTCAAATTCATGAAGGGTTGCCCCCACTCAATCGGGTGGGGGGAAGACTTCAGTTGTTCGCGGAGACCTGGCGGGACACGATCAGAGACAGATGGGTGCTCTCCGCAGTAAGTCTGGGATACAAATTGGAGTTAAAAGACTCCCCTTCTTCCCATTTTATAAGGTCGAACGTGCCAAGGGATCCCCGGAAGAGAGAGTCCCTCCTGTTGGCACTAGAACAACTATTGCTCCAAGGAGTAATTATGGAGGTTCCCCTGGAAGAATGGGGGTTCGGGTTTTACTCAAACCTCTTTACAGTCCCGAAGCCAAACGGGGACGTGAGGCCCATATTAAATCTAAAAGGGCTAAACAAATTCCTACATATCAGGACTTTCCGGATGGAGTCGATCCGATCGGTGGCCACTGCCCTACAAGGGGAGGAATGGTTAGCCTCGATCGACATCAAAGATGCTTATTTGCACATTCCCATCTTTCCAGTCCACCAAAAATTTCTACGCTTTGCAGTAGAAGGGCGCCATTTTCAGTTCAGAGCCTTACCCTTCGGTCTGGCCACAGCACCACGAGTGTTCACAAAAACTCTGGCCCCATTATTGGCCAATCTAAGAACACGAGGTGTAATGATAATGGCATATCTAGACGACTTGTTGCTGATAGACCACTCAGTGGAAAAACTAGAAGTGGTTGTTCACGAGACAATCGAGTATCTGGAATATCACGGTTGGATTATCAACCGAGACAAGTCAGCCCTAAAACCAGTCAAAAGTCTGGAATACTTGGGGCTAAGGCTGGATTCAGACCAGAGAAAAATTTTCTTGCCTCAAAAAAAGGGGTCGTCTTTGAGAGATTTGATCCACCTAGTGGGTACAAAAAGACAGCCATCCATACGCCTGTGCATGAGGCTGCTGGGAAAAATGGTGGCATCATTTGAAGCAGTACCCTACGGTCAATTCCATTTAAGGAATTTGCAAAGGGCCATACTGTCAGCCTGGAACAAAAGAGTTCAGGCCCTAGACTTGCCAATGTCCTTGTCCCCTTCCGTTCGCAAAAGCCTCCGTTGGTGGTTGGTTCCCCAGAATCTGGAAAAAGGGAAATCCTTCAGTCCAATTTCTTGGAAGGTGGTCACTACAGATGCCAGCCTTATAGGCTGGGGAGCAGTACTGGAGCAATGGTCTCTCCAGGGCAGATGGTCGGATGCAGAAAAGGCCCTGCCCATCAATCTCTTAGAGATACGAGCAGCCCGGTATGCCCTAGTAGCATGGACATCCAAACTCCAAGTGTCCCCTGTCAGAATTCAATCGGACAATGCCACGGCAGTGGCATATATCAATCATCAGGGTGGCACCAGGAGTCGTGCAGCCCAGAGGGAAGTAAATTGCATCCTGAAATGGGCAGAAAGATATGTCCCAGCCATATCCGCAGTATTCATTCCAGGAGTGGAGAATTGGAAGGCGGACTTTCTAAGTCGCCAACAATTATGCCCAGGGGAATGGTCCCTTCACCCCGAGGTTTTCCGGACAATATGTCAGCGGTGGGGAACACCGGATGTAGATCTGCTAGCATCCAGATTCAACGCAAAGGTGGACAGGTTTGTCTCTTGGACAAGGGATCCCCTAGCTTGCGGCTCGGATGCCCTAGTGTTCCCTTGGGATCAGTTCAAGCTGATATATGCATTCCCACCGCGATTACTCCGCAGAATCAGGGTAGAAAAGAAACCAGTGATTCTGGTGGCTCCAGCGTGGCCCCGAAGGGCATGGTACGCGGAGATTTTAAAAATGTCAGTGGGGAGTCCTTGGACTCTCCCACATCGTCCGGACCTGCTTTCGCAAGGACCGATATACCACCCTTCCTTACCAGCCCTAGGTTTGGCGGCCTGGCTATTGAAGCCCACATTCTAAAAAAGATAGGGCTCTCTAATCCTGTGGTATCTACCATGATCAATGCCAGGAAGCCGGTATCCAGGCAGATCTACTATAGAATCTGGAAGGCGTACATCACCTGGTGTGAGGCCAAGAAATGGCATCCACGTAAGTACGTAATAGGTAGGATTCTGGACTTCCTACAATGGGCTGTAGATAGGAAGCTGGCCTTGAGTACTATCAAGGGTCAGATTTCGGCCTTGTCAATATTTTTTCAAAGGCCCTTGGCTTCGCATTCACTAGTCAAAGCTTTTATACAAGGAGTGATGCGTATTAGCCCTCCGCTTAATATTCCCATATGTCCATGGGACTTAAACCTGGTTCTGTCGGTTCTACAGAAACAACCATTTGAACCATTACAGCATATCTCCCTGGTTCTTCTCACCAGGAAATTGATTTTTCTAGTAGCCGTTTGTTCGGCTAAAAGAGTATCGGAATTAGCCGCCTTGTCCTGTAAGGAGCCATATCTGGTTGTCCATAAGGACAGAGTAGTGTTACGTCCTCATCCAGCCTTTCTTCCTAAGGTGGTATTGAGGTTTCATTTGAACCAAGATGTGGTTCTTCCTTCCTTTTTCCCCAAACCTAGTTCGGTAGAGGAAAAGTTATTACATTCTTTGGATGTAGTAAGAGCAGTTAAAGCTTATCTAAAAGCCACTGCTCAGATTCGCAGAACGGATACTTTGTTTATTCTGCCGGAAGGCCCCAGAAAGGGTCAGGCAGCGTCAAAATCTACTTTAGCCAAGTGGATTCGACAGGTCATAATGCAAGCCTATGGCTTGAGAAAGAGACCGCCTCCGTTCAAAGTTAGGGCGCACTCCACGAGAGCAGTTGGAACTTCATGGGCAGTGCATCACCAGGCCTCCCTGGCTCAAGTATGTAAGGCCGCAACATGGTCTTCAGTACACACGTTTACTAGGTTCTACCAGGTAGACGTTAGAAGTCAGGAGGATGTCGCCTTTGGGCGCAGTGTGTTGCAGGCCGCAAAAGATCCTCATGTCTGATAGCGCTCAGCTTATGTATGGTGTACCCCCCCCCCCCCCCTCATTGGGCATTGCTTTAGGACATCCCACATAGTAATGACTATGCCGCTCTGTGTCCCGTGATGTACGAGAAAGAAAATAGGATTTTTATAACAGCTTACCTGTAAAATCCTTTTCTTGGAGTACATCACGGGACACAGAGCTCCCACCCCTATTTTGGGGACACTTATTGCTTTGCTACAAAACTGAGGTGCCCCCGGATGGGAGGGGCTTATATAGGGGAGGGTACTTCCGGTTTGGAAGTTGCCAGTGCCAGCACCTGAAGGTAATTCTATATAACCCACATAGTAATGACTATGCCGCTCTGTGTCCCGTGATGTACTCCAAGAAAAGGATTTTACAGGTAAGCTGTTATAAAAATCCTATTTTCCCAAGTCTTCCTAGTGACAGGACACTGATAACCTCTCCCTGTAATCGGGAGCGGTGATCAGTGTCATGTCACACATAGCCCACCCCCCCTACAGTTAGAACACATCCCTAGGACACACAACCCCTTCAACGCCCCCTTCACTGCCAGTGTAATTTTTACAGTAATCAGTGCATTTTTATAGCACTGATCGCTGTATCAATGACAATGGTCCCAAAATGGCGTCAAAAGTGTCCAATGTGTCTGCCATAATGTCGCAGTCACAGTTAAAAATCGCTGATCGCCGCCATTACTAGTAAAAAATAAATATTAATAAAAATGCCATAAAACTATCCCCTATTTTTTTTTCTTTTTACCAAAAATATGTAGAAGAATACATATCGGCCTAAACTGAGGAAAAAAATGTTTTTATATATATTTTTGGGGGATATTTATTATAGCAAAAAGTAAAAAATATTGCTTTTTTTTTCAAAATTATCGCTCTACTTTTGTTTATAGCACAAAAAATAAAACCCGCTGAGGTGATCAAATACCACCAAAAGAAAGCTCTATTTATGGGAAAAAAAGGACATCAATTTTGTTTGGGAGCCACGTCACACGACCGCGCAATTGTCAGTTAAAGCGACGCAGCAAAAAAGGCTCTGGTCTTTGGCCAGCCAAATGGTCCGGGGCTTAAGTGGTTAAAGTGGAAAAAATGCCTAACACTATATAATCTCAAAAATGTTCCCTCCTACCTATTCTGACTAACCTATATAAAAAGTGTGTGTACTTACCTGTTTTTATTCCGCTCCAGTCACGTGATCCCTTAGCACCAGATTCCCTGTGTCAGTGAGAGGCTGCTGCAGGGGGGGAGTGAAGGGAATGCCGACCAAGGCTGGGCAATGGTTCGGAGCCTATGGGTGACGTCATGGCTTCCAGAATTCCCAGCCATTGTTGAGCGCTTCCTGAGCCAGAGCTGCAGAATCAAGTGATTAGACCAGATTTGTTTCTATACAGGATAGGTAGGGGGAAGGGAGCATTTTTTTAAATAGTTAGACTTAGGCTCGGTCATAGAAGGTTCAAATCTCGGCCAGTTCAGCAGGGAACTGGCCGAGATTCAAACCGTTTGTGAGCAGGCTGAATGTACCAAGTTGTTTGATCTATCAACTTGGGTACAACCAGCCTGCTGGATTTACTTGGGATTATCACTAGCGGCTACTATGGCTGCTAGCAATGATCACTGTCTTCTCCTGAAGGGGACTGCTTCCCCCCGCGGGGAGAATACATTGTCCCATCAGGAGGGATTCCCCTGTCAGTACTGTCTGTGTTTTATGGGGGAATCATGTGAATTTCATTCCTGCAACCCGTGGTTGCAGGAAAGACATTCACACCGCCTATGGGCCTGCCTTAGGCTTTCCTTCCACTTTAAGCCCATGGTTTAGTTTAGTGCTGTTGTTAAAGTGTATGCAAACCATAACATTTTATCTTTTCTTACTTGCTCCCTTTTGCTCAGTTAATTATACCGTTTTTCAATTGTTGTATCTGTTCTACAAATGCAAAAAATGACCTGCTAGTAATCTCGAGTGCTGATAACCTCCTGTGCAGTCTGCTTCTGCTGACTGTTATCTCATCTAAGGACTGGTAAGCTGCAATATATCACATTTTTGTTCTTGAGTTTAGATGCACTTTAAAGCGGAATGTCACCTCAAAGGGGAAGTTCCACTTTCTGCCCTCCCTTCCCCTATTCTATTACTACTTTTTTGGGGGGAGGGGGGTGAGTATCTGGTCTTGACAGCTACCCGCCTCCTACTTCCTGTCAGGTCACTGCGGCGCATCCATTGGAAGTTCTCCTCCCCTCCCTCTCTCTCTGCCCGCACCCTTCTGGAACATGTCAAAGGTCCTAGAATGGTGCGGGACAGTTCACAAAGTGCAGTGCGACTCGCGCATGCGCAGTGAGCAGCTGGCTGTGAAGCCACTAGGAATCTCAGCCGGCTGCCCACAGTAAACATGCCGGGGACCTGAAGACCATAAAATAAATGGTTTGGGTGAGGACAGCGCTGGACCGCTGGACAGGTGAGTGCCTCTGTTCTTTTTTTCTCCCTTTTTTTTTTTTTTTTTTTTAAACGTCGGCAGTCACATGGTGAAGAACCGCTTTATAGCCAAAAATAGCAGCAAATATTAATAGCCCATTAAAAGAGAAATTAACAAAATCCAGAGATTTGTTCTGCTGGTAGATGTCCTCAGTCAGATGAGCAGCATCATTCAACTGGCTTCCTCTGAAATCAACTCATCATGGGCCTGCCTGTGACTGGACTGTAAAAGGAGAAGCAGCACAGTCTCTGTTTTCTGCCTGTATAAGCATGCTTCTTCCCAGGACATGAACTAATTGGTTCCTTGTACATCTTCTTCATCTCCCATTCCAGCTAAACTTTGCATTGTGGGTACGCGGCACAACTGTGAGCCAAGCAATCAGCTCACAGTTATAACGTAGTCCGATGGGAGGGAGAGCTTGACAGGCAGCTGTAAACCCAAGAGCAAAAATGTAATATATTGCAGCTTACCATCGTTTAGATATTGAAGCTGGATTACTAGGTTTTTTAAGAATTTCTTCCTTTTAGGGTACTTTCACACTGAAGCGCTGGGTGCTTTTTAGCGGCGCTTTACCATAGTTTTTGATGCGATTTTCGGCCGCCAGCGGGGCGGTTTTAACCCCCGCTAGCGGCCGAAAAAGGGTTAAACCCGCCTGCAAAAACACCACTTTGCGGCGTTTTGCGGGCGGTTTGGAGTTTCTGCCCCGCTTTGGTTTGGAGTCGCTGCAGGTAGCCTTCCCTGACGGCATAAGATTAATCACTGCTGGCTGCTATAACCGTTGGCAGTGATCACATGAAAAAAAAAACAGGCTGGCTGTACTGAAGTCGATCGAAGGAACGAATTGAGTCTGCCCATAGATGGATGGAATCTCAGCCAGTCCCTGCTGAATCGGCCAAGGTTCAAACCATCTATTGCCAGCGTCCTCTCGTCTTATTTTTAAAACATAAGGTTTTTTTTTATAGTTTTTTTTATAGTTTTCTGAAAGAAATGATTACAATGTTAACTGATAAGAGTCAGCAGAGGCAAAGTGCAAAGGAAGTTAACAGCCCACAAGATTTTATTAGATTACACTTCCAGCAGTACACTCCATTGAAGATTCCAGCTGTTCTTTAAGTTAAAGGGGTTGTAAAGGTTCGTTTTTTATTTTCTAAATAGGTTACTTTTAAGCTAGTGCATTGTTGGTTCACTTACCTTTTCCTTCGATTTCCCTTCTAAATGTTTTTTTTCTTTGTTTTCTTTGTCTGAATTTCTCACTTCCTGTTCCTCCTCAGTAAGCTGTTCTGGCTGACTCCACACCACTCGGATGATGGTGTGAAGTTTACTGAGGAGGAACAGGAAGTGAGAAATTCAGACAAAGAAAAAGAACATTTAGAAGGGAAATCAAAGGAAAAGGTAAGTGAACCAACAATGCACTAGCTTAAAGGAGCCTATTTAGAAAATAAAAAACGAACCTTTACAACCCCTTTAAAGCTGAACTCCCAGGCAGGGATGAGCCGAACACCCCCCTGTTCGGTTCGCACCAGAACCTGCGAACAGACAAAATGTTAGTGTGAACTTTAGAACCCTATTAAATACAATGGACTCGAACGTTCGAAATCTAAAGTGCTAATTATAAAGGCTAATATGCAGGTTATTGTCCTAAAAAGTGTTTGGGGACCGGGGTCCTGCCCCAGGGGACATGTATCAATGCAAAAAGAAGTTTTAAAAAGGGCAGTTTTTTCGGGAGCAGTGATTTTAATCATGCTTAAAATGAAAAAATAAAAGTGAAATATTCCTTTAAATTTCGTACCTGGGGGGTGTGTATGATATGCATGTAAAGTGGCGCATGTTTCCCGTGCTTAGAACTGTCCCTGCAAAAAATGTCATTTTTGAAAGAAAAAAATGCATTTAAAACTGACTCGCGGCTATTAATGAATTGTCGGCTCCCGGCAATACATTCAAAAGTCATTGATAAAAAAAAAAAAAAAAAAAGCGTGGGGGTTCCCCAGAATTCAATTACCAGGCCCTTCAGGTCTGGAATGGATATTAAGGGGAACCCCGCCGCAAATTTAAAAAAAAATGGCGTGGAGTCCCCCTAAAAATCCATACCAGACCCCTTATCCGAGCACGCAACCTGGCCGGCCGCAGGGGAAAAGGGGGGGACGAGAGAGCGGCCCCCCTCCCTCCTGAACCGTACCAAGCCACATGCCCTCAACATGGGGAGGATGTCCCCATGTTGATGGGGACAAGGGCCTCATCCCCACAACCCTTGCCCGGTGGTTGTGGGGGTCTGCGGGCGGGGGGCTTATCGGAATCTGGAAGACCCCTTTAACAAAGGGGACCCCCAGATCCCGGCCCCCCCCATGTGAATTGGTAAGGGGTACATTGTACCCCTACCATTTCACGAAGAAAACGTAAAAAAATGTTTAAAAAAAACACACAAACACCTTGAAAAAGTCCTTTATTTAAAAAAAAAAAAACATTCCAGCCGGTGAAATCCAGTGTCCCGCGGCGATCCCGATGTCCAGCGCTGTCCTTCATTGGTTGTGCCTGAGCGGACCTGATGGGGAACTCCCTCTCAGTGTTTTAAATGTATAGACCTGCCCCTTCTAAAGTTCCCCATCAGGTCCGCTCAGTGGACCAGATGCGGAACATGAGAAGGGGCGGGTCTATACATGTATTACCAAAGTGAGAGCAGTTCCCCATCAGGTCCGCCCCCTCGGTATGTCGGACCCGCCTACGTCATTGGCTTGAGCGGGGAACTTCCTTCACTATGTAAATTTGTGGCCTGGTATGGTTCAGGAGGGAGGGGGGCCGCTCTCTCGTCCCCCCCTTTTCCCCTGCGGCCGGCCAGGTTGCGTGCTCGGATAAGGGGTCTGGTATGGATTTTTAGGGGGACTCCACGCCATTTTTTTTTTAAATTTGGGGTGGAGTTCCCCTTAAAATCCATGCCAGATCTGAAGGGCCTGGAAGGGATATTTGGGGGAACCCCACGTCAATTTTTTTTAAAATTTGCGGCGGGGTTCACCTTAATATCCATTCCAGACCTGAAGGGTCTGGTAATTGAATTCTGGGGAACCCCCACGCTTTTTTTTTTTTTTTATCAATGACTTTTGTATGTATTGCCGGGAGCCGACAATTCATTAATAGCCGCGAGTGAGTTTTAAATGCATTTTTTTCTTTCAAAAATGACATTTTTTGCAGGGACAGTTCTAAGCACGGGAAACATGCGCCACTTCACATGCATATCATACACATCCCCCAGGTACGAAATTTAAAGGAATATTTCACTTTTATTTTTTCATTTTAAGCATTATTAAAATCACTGCTCCCGAAAAAACGGCCGTTTTTAAAACTTCTTTTTGCATTGATACATGTCCCCTGGGGCAGGACCCGGGTCCCCAAACACTTTTTAGGACAATAAATTGCATATAAGCCTTTATAATTAGCACTTTAGATTTCTCCCATAGATTTTTCGAATTTGCCGCCAACACCCCAATTTGTTCGCTGTTCGGCAAACGGGCGAACAGGCAATGTTCGAGTCGAACATGAGTTCGACTCGAACTCGAAGCTCATCCCTACTCCCAGGTATTACCCACTTCAGCCCCGGGCCTCGTTTTGCTAGAAAATTACTTGGAACCCCCCAAACATTATATATATATTTTTTTCTAACACCCTAGAGAATAAAATGGCAGTCGTTGCAATACTTTCTGTCACACCGTATTTGTGCAGCGGTCTTACAAGCGCACTTTTTTGGGAAAAAATACACTTTTTTTTCATTAAAAAAATAAGACAACAGTAAGGTTAGCCCAATTTTTTTTTTATATTGTGAAAGATAATTGTTACGCCAAGTAAATTGATACCCAAAATGTCACGCTTCATAATTGCGCCCGCTCGTGGAATGGCGACAAATTGTACCCTTAAAATTCTCCATAGACGATGTTTAAAAATTTCTACAGGTTGCATGTTTTGAGTTACAGGGAAGGTCTAGGGCTAGGATTATTGCTTTCACTCTAAAGATCGCGGCGACACCTCACATGTGTGGTTTGAACACCGTTTTCATATGCGGGCGCTGCTCACGTATGCGTTCACTTCTGCACACATTTTTTTTTTCTTATTTATATTAGTTTTTTCTTACATTTTTTTACACTATTCTTTTTTAAAAAAAATTGTCACTTTTATTCCTAGTACAAGGAATGTAAACATCCCTTGTAATAGAAAAAGAAAAGACCTCTTAAATATGAGATCTGGGGTCAAAAAGACCTCCGATCTCATATTTACAATAAAATGCGATAAAAAAAAAATATGTTGTTTGAAATAAATCAAAAAATAAAAATGTCTCTAAGGCCCCTTTCACACTGGGGCGGGCAGGAGCGGTGGCGGTATAGCAGCGCGATTTGCAGCACTGCTATACCGTCGTTCTTACCGCGGTATGCGGTCGCTAGGGGGGTGAATTTAACCCCCGCTAGCGGCCGAAAAAGGGTTAATACCGCCCGCAAACCGCGGCTATTGCCGCGGTTTGCGGGCGGTATTACCGCGGTGTTCCATTGATTTCAATGGGCACCCGCGGTAAAGGAGCGGTGAACACACCGCTCCTTTACCGCTGTAAAGAAGCGGCTAGCAGGACTTTTGGAGCGGTCCTGCTAGCGCACCGCTTCAGTGTGAAAGCCTTCGGGCTTTCACATTGAAGGCTACAGGGCAGGAATTTTTCATGCGGTATAATAGCGCTATTATTAGCGCTAAACCGCTTGAAAAACGCCCCAGTGTGAAAGGGGCCTAAGAGCTATAGGCGGAAGTGACGTTTTTAAGTTGCTTCTGCCCTGCAATGGTATGGAGACGGGTGGGGGCCATCTTCCCCTCATTCAGCTCCATACCACACACGGGAGAAGACGTGATCGCCTCCGCCGCTACCGGCGGCCCTCGGTAAGCGGCAGAGGCACCAGAGGGAGGGGGGGGCCCTCTCCCGCCACCGATTAAAAGTGATCTCGTGGCAAATCCGCAGCAGAGACCACTTTTTTCTGAAAGCGGATCGCCCGCTAAAGAAGAGGATACCGGGGTTATGGTAACTATCTGCTGCCATAACAACGATATCCCTCTTCAAAGTGCCGACGTATAACGACCGCGGGTGGTCCGTAAGTGGTTAACTTGGTTGCATACTTAGGACAGCCATACATGGATTGCAATTAGTCTGGTTCAGAAGGGATCAGCTGAATTTTGATCTATGTTTGGGCAGGGAGGGTGTACAGAAGTCGATCTATTGATTGACTTGTGTACAACTGGCCTGTCAGGGTTTCCCTGCTCGATCGGCACTGCTGGCTATAGTGTATTCTGACGACCAGGACGTTTCCCCACTGTCAGAATACAATAGCTCAATGGGGAGGGTTCCCCGCATCAACATGAAGGTTGTGGATGGGGGAATCAAGTCTTTTTTTCGTTCAACCCCCTGGTTGAATGGGGGAAAAAAAAGATTCATCTATTGGCTGCCTTGCCTTGTCCTGCTTGGACAAATGTAAGCATGTACATCTGATACCTAAGGGACTTCTGGGGAAGTTGACAATAACTGTAGCACCAGCACTACGGCAATGATTGCCATGATCTTCTAGTTCCTGGGCTGCCACTGCCACCATTCACAGAACCCCTTGTCATTTTTCCAGTGAATGCAAGATGATCTCTGATTGGGCAAGGTGAAGAGGAGGGGTGTGCTTTGTATAGATGTTTGTATAAATTTAAGAAAATTCAAGATGTTCTGTGAATGGCAGCGATGCCAGCGAGTGACCCCTTCTGGTCAGTATGCAGTGGAACAGCTGCTCAGCACAGGACCTTAAAGATTGCGGTGAACACTGTAGTAGCACTGACTACTACAGTGATTGTCAGCTTCTACAGCGATCCCTCAGATATGAGATATGCTTACCAATAAAAGTATGCCATTAAAGGGGTTGTATGGGTTTGTTTTTTGTTTTTGTTTTTAAATAACAAACATGTCATACTTACCTCCACTGTGCAGTTCGTTTTGAACAGAGTGGCCCCGATCCTTGTCTTCTGGGGTCCCTCTGCGGCTGTCTCTGCTCCTCCCTGCAATAGCTAACCCCCTTTCTGGGAAGCTCTATCCCGAGGGGGTTAGGTTTCGGGCGCGCTCCCTGTCATACACGCTGCGTCCATAGACACAGAGTGTATGACTCGGTCCTGCCCCCCCGGCGGCCGCGTCATTGGATGTGATTAACAGCAGTGCGAGCCAATGGCTGCGCTGCTATCAATCTATCCAATCAACGGCCAGACTCCGTGGAGAAGAGGACACCGGGGGGCGCGCACAGCAGCTGCACCGGCTCAGGTAAGTAAACGGGGGGGGGGGGGCTGGGGGGGCCGTCATTGCCGGGTGTTTTTTCACCTTAGGATGCATTAAGGTGAAAAAACACAAACCTTTTACAACCCTTTTAAGATCATACCTGGTGTTTAGCTTTAAGTAAGGAAGTTAATATATATCTTTTCTGTGCAGTTAAAATAATTTGAAACTGAATATTAAAACTCATGCATAAACCCAATTATGACTGGTTCTCTTTAAATTATTTTTACTCCATTTTGGAATATGTATATGGGATTTTATTCCAAATAAGTAAAATAATTTAAATGAAATCTGTAAGTTGTTGGACACTTTTTGCAGATGACTGCGGTGTGATGGAAAATTGGGATTTATGTTCTAAGGACGTCTGTGTGATGAAATTGCTCAGACGTCCTGACCTTTGCTTGTGTTCAGTTGATAGGAAGCATTCTTTCTCTTGACTGTTCGTTCCTGCCCTTGGACAGACAGGGGCTGTCAGGGCGAAGCTGTGTTTTGCTGAGAACAGTGTTATATTATGGGCAGTGAGAGAAATGGCTGGCAATTCAATTAACAGGATAGAGATAGCAAAAGTCAAAGCTGCCTGAGAACATTATCGAAGGCTTCAACTTTCCTACGCCAGAAGCTACTAAACCCGATGTAGAAGAAAAATGTTTCTTTATTTACCTTGGTTTGGTTTTTTATGTGTTGTGTCTGATCAGTTTGTCCATCAATTTGTCATCCTTAAAGTGGAGTTCCACCCAATTTTTTTTCTTTTTTTTATTCCACTCCTCACCCCCTTACATGCCACATTTGGCATGTAATTTTTTTGGGGGGGGAGTGGGGGCTTCAGTAGGAGTGGGACTTCCTGTCCCACTTCCTCCTTCCGCCCTGGAGCCGCCTAGGCGATACGTCATATCGCCTTGTGGCGGCTCCTCCCTGTAGGCGATCACCTGGGACGTGACAGGTCCCAGGCGATCGCCTGTCCACTCACAGAGCGCTGCGCCGTTTGCGCATGCGCAGTGAGTGCCCGGCCGTGAAGCCGAAAGCTGTCACGGCCGGGTGCCCATACTGTGAATGGAAGCACCGGCGGAGGAAGGGGGAGAGGAGCGGAGCTCCAGGCGGCGCGTCGCTGGACAGTGGAGCAGGTAAGTGTATGTTTATTAAAAGCCAGCAGCTACACTTTTTGTAGCTGCTGACTTTTAATAAACATAAAAAAAGGGTGGAACTCCCCTTTAAAGAGAACGCATACTTTACTCATACCAGCCAGAGTATTAGGTGCACATTAATGGTGGCCCCAAGACCAACAAACGTACTTAAAGCCCAGTTCTTGGCTATTTATTTATTTTTTTTTAAAAAGGCTGCTCAGTGTAGAATTCTAGCCTTGAGTTATCTTTAGTTTATTTGGGCCAAGCTGGTCCAAGCACATTATTTATATTAAGCATGGCCCGAAACTTACTCTTTTTAAAGTGAACTGAAGCTGGAATTCTACTTTAAAGTCAATCTCCAGGTTTACTTTCACTTTAAAGTGGAAGTAAACCCATTGATTTAACAGTTTAAAAAAACAGTTAATGCCGGAAATGCTAACTGCCACATTGGTTGTGCTCTCAACCAAACTGTCAAACCATCCAATGGCTGGTGTCATAACTGGTCACATGTGCAGCATAATGGCAGTTGAAGATTAAACAAAGGTCAAGATGGCAGCTTCCTTGGCTGAAAACGATAGGAGGGTTTACTTCCACTTTAAATAGTTAATTTGAGCTAAGCTGGCCCAAGTAAACTATTTATCGTACTAATGGATGCACCCCACTTTCAGTGCTGTATACGCTGTATTGTAGCATTAGCAACATTCAGTATACAACTCTGTGTTCTCGAAGCGGTACTGTACAAGGAATTCCAGTCTGCTGCCGAAACAAAGAGGAGTCTGGCTGAGAGATGCTCAACCATTCACAGGAAAAATGTAACTTTTTTTTCAATGACTACATAGCTTCCTCTGGCTGAGATTGGGACATTATTTGCCCACCTAAGCTAACTATTTAAAGGGAAAGTAAGCCTGGAGCAGTCTCTGTTTTCCACAAGATGTCCTTCGTATAATCTGGTAGTTTTTATTAAGGATTTTTTTTTTTAAATGCGTTACAAACATTTCCAAAAGAGGAAAAAGCAAAGCGTCAATGTAGCCTTAACAATAGGCATAGGAACAACATTGCTTCATAATAAAATAAAGAAAAAACAAACAAAAAAACCCCAAAAGATGCATTTTAATACTGGTAAAAAAACATAATTACCGTATATACTCGAGTATAAGCCGACCCGAATATACTGTAAGCCGAGGCACCTAATTTTACCACAAAAAACTGGGAAAACGTATTGACTCGAGTATAAGCCTAGGGTGTCCATCTGCATGCCTCACTTTGCCTCACTGTGCCCATGCCTCACTGTGCCCATGACTAGACTGATGTTTAACATAAGAGTCTATGGAAGGGGTGCCTGGCTTTGAAAAATCTGTGCTCCCTGGCTGTAGGTCCCCCAAACGAAAAACTTTGCACACTTAGAGGAGATATGGGGATACATGTGTGCCAAGTTCTGGGTCCAGGGGGTAGCGGGTCCCCAAAGTCACCAGAGAAATAACCGTTTAACATGGGAGTCTATGGAAGGGGTGCCCGGGTTTGAAAAATCGGTGCTCCCCGGCCGTAGGTCCCCCGGACAACAAACTTTGCAAACTTGTAGAGAAAGAGTGGGGCTACATGTGTGCCAGGTTTGGGGTCCAGGGGACCTGCGGCCGGCCGGTACTGGGTCCTCAAAGTCCGGGAGATCAGGCACAAAAAGGTGACTCTAGTATAAGCCGAGGGGGGCATTTTCAGCACACAAAAATGTGCTGAAAAACTCGGCTTATTCTCAAGTATATACGGTACTCAGCCCATTTCTCACAATTGACAGAGAATATAAACCTTAATCCCAGCAGCGTAATTACACCACCTCTCTAACATGCTAATGAACCATTGAAACAAAATTTTATTTTGCCGAGGACAACCAGAGGTCCCAGACCCTGCTAAATTTTTCGGGACACTTCCTGTGTCTGTATGTTGGTTCTTCCCTTCGTAGGTTTGTAGTGACCGCTTCACACTCTTGTGAAGTTGTGGGAGGGGAGGGCAAGAGCCCATTTTTTTCATAATTTACGGGCATTATACAGAGCCTTAGTCCAAAGCAACTTGTACTCAGCCGCTAAAATTTCTTGCGGGAATAATGCCCAAAACAGCTAGTATAGGATCAAGAGGCACTTGGACAGAACATTTAACCGTTCACTAGCTGAAATTGCAGTCCAATATCGATGGAGCTTAGGACAATGCCAAACCATATGAATAGAAGTCTAAAAAGAAAAGGAACACGGGGTGCACCAGCCTAGCGCATTACCTTTGCGACAATTTTATTATTTTTTAAAAGATGTATAAAACCTACTCACAAGCAAAGGATAAAATCAAGCAAAATATGAAATCCACCAGATGCTCCATCCAGCATGGTCCGCTGGCCAGTGACAACTGTGGAAGGAAGGGTCCAAAAAAGCTGACGTGTTTCGAGAGATGTCCCCTCTTCCTCAGAGATTTTATCCTTTGTGAGTATGTTTTATACGTCTTTTAGAAAATAATAAATTGTCGCAAAGGTAATGCGCTAGGCTGGTGCACTCTCTGTTCCTTTTCTTTCTAGAGTTCTACTTGGGTGTTCCCTGACCTGTTGGGAGTGGCAGCACAGCCAATGTAGTGGCTAGATCAGTGGGGACATTCGTTTTCAATCAGTCGCACAGCAATTTCTCAAGCGCAGGAGCATTTGTTTTTCTATATGAATAGGAGTACCTGTGTTTACTTCACAACATGGGCAATTTGGTGAGGCCGACCTTCCCCAAGAGTGTAACTGATGAGGCGTGTAATGACCTCTTATGTAAAATAATTGTGTCAGGCGTTGGGAGGGTGAAAGGGAGACAATAGGATGCTCCATTGAAGATTCCAGCTGTTGTTTAACTTGAAGCTGAACTCCAGGTATGAACCTAATTGCACACTTAAACCAGCCATACATGGATCGAAATTTGTCTGGTTCAGTAGGGACCAGCTGAATTTCGATCTATGTATGGGCAGGGAGGTTGTACAGAAGTCGATCTACTAAATGACTTCTGTACAACTGCCCTGTTGGAGTTGCCCTCCTCGATCAGCACGGCTTGCTTTAGCCGGCAACTCTGATCAGCCTATTCTGATGGCAGGGAAGTTTCCCCACTGTCATGCTTTCAGAATACAATAGCTCAACAGGGAGGATTCCCCATCAACATTGAGTGTGTGGATGGGGGGATCGAGTCATTTTTTATTTTCCGTTCAACCCCTTGGTTAAATGAAAAAAAAAAGACTCATCTTTTGGCTGCAGTACACTGGTCCAGTTTAGACAAATATAAGCATGCATATCTGATACCTAAGGGACTGCTGGGGAAGCTGAAAATCACTGTAGTACCAGCGCTGCTATGATTGCCATGATCTTCTGGGTCGTGTGCTGCCACTGCCACCATTCTCAGAACCCCTTCTAATTTTTTCAGTGAATGCAAGATGATGTCACCATCCCTCCTCTCCACTTTGTTCAATCAGAGAGTGCTTTGTATAAATTTGAGAAAATACAAGTTACCTGACACAAGTATGTGTCAGGCGTTGGGAGGGTGAAAGGGAGACAATAGGATATAAGCTCTAGGGCCTGTCTTCACAGCACCCTGCATTCACTGGTGTCAAAAGTGTCCCTAATGTCATCACATCAGTGCAAATTGTAAATCAACATTGGTGATTAAAACATTAATTCATTTGTATGTATTGATGGGAAGAAATCCAGGAGTGTTGCATCAAGTAAATCTCCTCTGTGATCACAAAAGCATGAAATTCAAAAAGGTGCAATGGCATGTAAAGGACTCATCATACTTGACGCATTTCGTCTACAAAGACTTCTACTGGCAACTAAACGACTAAATACGGAATTAATATAAATACAGCATATGTTACTGTTTTCGAACAAAGAGAGACAGAGAGCGCACGGGCTCTGGTGCAATACCCTCTAATAAGTAATAAAATAAAATCTCAAAACAAAATGCACTCACAAACAATCACTTGTGCAAGACATATGATCCTTAAAGTGTTACTAAACCCACAAGAGTAATATCAGTTTCTATAAGTAAAGCATGCTTGGTATACTCACTGTGGAACCTAAAGGGCTAATCCTCTGCATTGTATAAAAAGGCTGTTTGATCCTGCCTTCTCTGATCCTCCCCTTCTTCCTCTGTCCCCAATATATCTCCTAATAGAACAGAGCCTTGGGGGCATTCTGCACATGCTCAGTTTGGTGTGTATTGCTAGAATTTTTTATATTTTTTTTTGCGAGGGTGCATGCGATCAGCACAGGGCCAATCAGCAATGTCCAGACAGAGGGTCAGGAGTCCTGCAGCCTTATAGGACAGTCAGAGTAGAATTAAAAGTCCTCCTACAAGCTTTAACCAGCCACTGATAGAAGTCACAAGACTGCTATATACTGCTGATGAAAAAAGGTATTTAGCAGCTTATATTTACTAAAATGATTGCATTTACATGTTCTGTGTACTGTGGGAGACCAGATATAGTGAATGCAGGGTCTGGGGTTTAGTAACACTTTAAGGCCCTGTCGAGATACTATGTGACCTAGTTCTCTCACCGTTCTCTGGTTTGTAAACTTACTGACAGTGCAGATGGTATGTGTTTCTGTATCCCAGAGCAGCTAGAGCTGCTTCTCTCAACCACACGCTGACAGTTCTCTGAGCCTGTATCCTGTCCTGCAGCTGAACAAGCTGGCGGCACCTCCGAGTCACGTGGTGTAGGCAGCAGGAGGCTGATAGGATGCGGTTCAGAGGGCGTGGCCTCCTTTTTCAAACAGTCAAATGGGCATAAACCATAATGGATAACATACATGTGTGTGTGTGTATATGTATGTTATCCATGATATTTTAGGACTGTAAGGCTCACGACATTATCAGTCACAATTACATTTACATTAAACTATGTTTTGTTGTAGCCCTGATGAAAGGGGAGTTCTTTTGACCCCCAAAACCCATTGGCTGTCTTTTAGCACAATACCAATTAATGAAATTGGAATCTTTTATCTTTTAGTCTTGCGCTCCTTTTATGTTATGCAAGTTTTCTTTGGTAACCTGCTGGGATAGCCACTGGAGGGTAGCCTTTTCAAAGGTTTTTGCCCTTTCATAGACATGTGCGATTCGGTTCGTAACTAATGGATTTTCCTAAGAATTTGTTAGTATTCGTACATTCGGATCAATTCGAACATCCGAATAGCTGAAAGAACCAAAAATACGAAAATTACGACTAAGCAAAATAACGAACATGCGAAAACACGAACTTACGAATGGACAAACTTACGAAAATACAAAACACCGAAACAGTAAAAGAACGAAAATGACATCTATAACAAATGATTTGCATCCCGTATTTTCAATCCTTTGTGCGTTCGTAATTTCGTATGCTCGTATTTAATTTGTGTGTTCGTAATTTCGTTTCTTTGTATGTTTGTAATTTCGTTGGTTCGTGTTCTCGAATCGTTCTTTTGAATGGACAGTGTAAGAAAGTGTATCTTAATATGTATGTTCGCAATTATGTGTGTTCGCATTTTCATTCGTATGTTCGTAAATTTGTTTCTTTGTCTGTTCGTAATTTGGTGTTCTCGAATCGTTCTTTCAAATGGGCAGTGTAGTGAGTGATGTATCTTACTTAATATCTTAGCCAATCAGCTTATCTCTTTTGTGTCTGAGTCACAATGCATTCCTGAATCTTTTTTTTTTGAAAAATATTTTTTATTGCAATTTTCGATATCATACAGAACTAGCCCACGCAGGGTCCAAACAGTTGCCCACGCAGGGGCAGATCCCCTGTTACGGGAACATACCACAACAGGGCACACAAACAACATTAACAAACCTACTTATACTATAACCCCAATCTGGGGAGAGGTTCAGTTCAGGAGGATCTGTGCTCAAGTTGTTACCGACAGGATAAATCAACATGATAATAGTTGGGTCAACATACTAACAGAGATATACTAGAGATATATTGTCAATCTAGGAATCAGTTACTGCATCCGTTGCTGTGGTATTATCATCTAGCCAACAGGTCCATACCTTCTCAAATTTCTGTGGACATCCCCTGCCCGAGTAGGTGGCTTTATATAGGGGCAAGCTGGCATTCACTAGGCTTTTCCAGAATCTGACAGAGGGGGGAGACAATTTTTTCCAGTTCATCGTAATGGTCTTACGGGCATAATACAATAGCAGGAATATGAGTATTTTTCTGGCTCTGATCATGGACATTTGTTCCACCAGCCCCAGCAGACAATATTTAGGATCATAAGGAACACAAGTCCCAGTGACCCTGGCAATCACCTGAAGTACTTCTTTCCAATAATGTTCTATTGCTGAGCAAACCTAAAAAATGTGGAAAAAGTCACCCGGTTGATGGGAGCAACGCCAGCACGCCGGAGAATGCGCCGGCGACATCTGGTGCAGCCTGTGAGGCATGTAGTGAGCTCTATGCACAATTTTGTACTGGACCAATTTGTCCCTTGCAGAGACCAGAGGGGAGAAGGGAAAGTCCCAAATCTCCCTCCAGTCGTCCTCGTCCAGGCCCGGTATGTCCCCCACCCATTTCCTGCAGAGGGAGGACAGCCTGGGGCCGGCAGCAACCAGCATGGACCCATAGAGCTGGGACGTTGGTTTCTCCAAGTCCTTCACCCGAAGGGTGGATTCGAGCTCCGAGTATGCCAAATCAACTGGTTGGCCTAAAAAATGGCACCTGTAGGCATGAGCAATTTAAAGATGCCTAAAATGGGCCCGTACAGGCACATTAAATTTGGTGCATAAAACATGAAAAGGGGTGAGCTCTCTGTTGGTGACAATATGCTTAAGGGTCAGTATTTTGTATTTGGCCCAAGCCTGCGGATCCAGGATGGTATTGAATTGCGATAGGTTAGGGTTCAGCCACAGGGGGGTGTGAGGAGACCAGGAGTTCGGCTGGGGTGCTCTCAGCGCCTCACCCACCTTCCATGCCCACATAGTAGTATGCATTCCTGAATCTTTTTAGATTCAGTTGTTTCTCACTCACAAGACTTGCACGTCCATTCTCAATCCCAGACATTCTAATTGCAACAAAACCACACAAAAACAACTACAAAAACCACAATCTCACTCTCTGCTCCTCCCTCACCACACCACTGTACACCCTCTCAAGATGGCATACAGGGGTGGAGGCTATAGCCGCGTGTTGAAAACGAAACTAAAATACAAGATTGCGAATCATTACGAATGACCACAATGTATTTACGAAAGTACGAATGCATTCGAAGCACGGCAGGAGGCTATAGCCGCGTGTTGAAAACGAAACTAAAATACGAGATTGCGAATGACCGCAATGTATTTACGAAAGTACGAATCCATTCGAAGCACGGAAGTAGACACGAATCAACTAAAACAAAACAATGTTATGAATCAATGGAAAAGGCAATCTCACAAAAGTAACAATTACTAAATTACGAGTAGTGTACCGAATAAACGAAAATTATTATCTAACAAAATTACGAATTTCGAATCAAAGAAAATAAATTGGACAGAATTACGAATCATTCAGTAGCAACGAAAAAAAACTGTTACGAAAATACGAACGAGTCCGAATATGAAACCTCGCGTCCTACGGAATTACGAATCTTTACGAAACTAAACAAAATTTTTTGTTGTGCACATGTCTACCCTTTCACTACTTCGTATAAACCAAGCCAAAATTCTGTGGAAATGCTGGATACTAATACACATACAGTGGATATAAAAAGTCTACACATCCCTGTTAAAATGTCAGGTTTCTGTGATGTAAAACAATGAGACAAAGATGAATCATTTCAGAAGATTTTCCACCTTTAATGCAACCTATAAACTGTACAACTCTGTTGAACAACAAACTGAAATCTTTTCGGTGGAGGGAAATGAAAATAAAAAACTATGTTTGCATACCTTGACTAAGGCCCCTGTTCCAGCTGAAGAAAAACATCCCCAAAGCATGATAGCATGATGCTGCCACCGCCATGCTTCACTGTGGGTATGGTGATTTTTTGGTAATGTGCAGTGTTGTTTTTGCACCAAAGATATCTTTTGGAATTATGGTCAAAAAGTTCAACCTTGGTTTTATCAGACCATAACACATTTTCCCACATGCTTTTGGGAGACTTCTGATGTGTTTTAGCCAGGCTTGGATGTTTTTCTTCATAAGAAAAGGCTTCCGTCTTGCCACTCTACCCCATAGCCCAGACATATGAAGAATACGAGAGATTGTTGTTACATGTACCACACAGCCAGTACTTGCCAGATATTCCTGCAGCTCCTTTAATGTTGCTGTAGGTCTCTTGGCAGCCTACCTGGCCAGTTTTCCTCTCCATCTTTTCATAAATTTGGATGGGAAAATGGAGGGAAGTCCAGTTCTTGGTAATGTCACTGTTGTGCCATATTTTCTCAACTTGAGGGTGACCGTCTTCACTGTGTTTCATGGTATATCTAATGCCTTGGAAATTCTTTTGTGCCCTTCTCCTGACTGATACCTTTTAACAATGAGATCCCTCTGATGCTTTGGAAACTCTCAGACCATGGCTTTCGCTGTAGGATGCGACTAAGAAAATGTCAGGAAAGACCCACTAGAACATCTGAACTTTGGGGGTAATCAGAGGCACTTTAATTGATGGTAGGTGTGTACCGACTCCTATTTAACATGAGTTTGAATGTGATTGCTTAATTCTGAACACCGCTACATCCCCAGTTATAAGAGGGTGTGTACACTTATGCAACCACATTTAATTTTTTTTATTTTTACTTTCCCTCCCTAAAAGATTTCAGTTTGTTTTTCAATTGAGCTCTACAGTTTATAGGTCACATTAAAGGTGGAAAAAGTTGTGAAATGATTTATCTTTGTCTAATTTTTTACATCGCAGAAACCTGACATTTTAACAGGGGGTGTGTAGACTTTTTATATCCACTGTAGATGAAAAAACACAAATCGCCCACGCTCAATAAAATCACAAAATATCACAGATGGGATGGCAAAGCTGCTGGCACAATTCTCCTGGCATAGAAAACAATAACAATATAATATAAATGCAGTGCTTATACACTATTAATAGTCCAAGTGTTTAAAGAATAAGACATCTCATATATAAAAGTCCAATCGGTGCAGGTCCACTCAAAAGGGTGCTGGAAAAGATCCGTCACCAAGAGGAGAAACTTACCCAGACCCTTACCCTCAAAGGTGGACCACTTAATCAAAAGTAGTCAAAAGCGCTTGAAAGTACTCTACTCCAGCTCTCCACACATGTACGGTGATAGGTTGCTTAAGAACAGACACGATCCACCTTGAACGGGGTCTCACAGCATTACTTTATGGGAATAGGCAAGAAGAGACTTCATTGCGCAGTATTACTGACAGGTATTTATTTAAAAAAAGAGAAGCCAGAATACTCACAAACTTTATAGTTAAAAATTGCATGTCAATCCTTGTAACATTGGCAAGGTTTCAAACTGGTAAGATGGCCGACGTCACGTGACCAGACTCCTCCAAACGTGTTTCGTCACTCACAGACATCATCAGGGGCATGGTCACGCACGTACAAGTTGCCATATATATATATATATCATAAGGGCCGGAAATAGAAATAAACATAATAGCTGCTCCGGAAGTGAGCAAACGACACTAAGCCGCAAGTGACGCAACTGCGTTCCAACCAAAGAAAGTGATGCCTCTGGAATGTTACGGGAATACTCAGCTGTGTGCAATAATAAAAAGAGCTAGAGCTAATTATGAAAAGCAACTCCTATTTTAATTAAAAAGATTATTATATACAAACATGTATAAAAATTCCTAAGTGACATCGACTGACTAAGTGACATGACTAATACACATAGAGCTGGTTGTTCTGCAATAAAATCTATAATGAAGAATAGATCTTGTCATTACCATTCGAACATACTGGAAACAAACCTACACACTTGGATGAAAGACTTGTACCAAGAAGTAAATCACATATGTGAAATGGAAGACCTCACTTACTCTCTGTACCATAAGGTTATGTAATCGGTGTTCGCACCACACGTGAGGTATTGCCGCGAATGTTAGAGCAAGAGGAATAATTCTAGCGCCAGACCTCCTCCGTAACTATAAATAGGTAATCTGTTAAGGCCTAGTGTACCGTAGTTTGTCGCCATTCCATGAGTGTGCGCAATTTTAAAATGTGACATGTTGGGTATCTATTTACTCTGCGTAACATCATCTTTCACATTATATAAAAATATAGGGGTACATATTGTGTTTTTTTTTTTTTTTGTTTTTTTTTATTCGTTAAAGTGTTTTTTTTTCCCCAAAAAAATTGCTTTTGCAAAAGTGCTGCGCAAATACTGCATGACCTAAAAAATTGCAATGATCACATTTTAATTCCCTGGGGTCAAGCACAAAATACTGATGTAAACTTAAATAAAAAGTGCCAGAAAAACCTGTTATGGTGAGTTTGAATTTTAGAAATTTGGAAATAATTTGATTATAGACAGTTCATGTAAAGATCGCTTATATTTGGTTTTATAGAATGTTCTTTTATGTTGGTGAAATGCAAGATTTGTATTTATCCATTATCATTATGATCTCTTTTTTTACAAATATTTTTATTATGTGGAACAGACTATGGAGGCATCCTTCCATTCCTCTGTTGTCCAGCGGCTACAAGCTCCATCATGTTCTGCCAAGGCATTTGGAATCTATAGTGCAGTATTTAAGGCAGAATAAAACCAAATGCAAATATTTATTATGTTGCAGCTTACCAATTCTTAGATGTGATGGCTCTATTCTTTTCTAGGCTTTCTTTCCTTTTTATGTTGTTTTTCAGAAGCACAAGCTCTCCAGCAGAATGTATCAGTTCACATGGAAACCACTTAAAGAATATGTAAAACCAAGATTTCATATTCCTGATATGTGCCTGCTGTACCATGTACTTGTATTAAAAAGTATCCTGTTCTCTCTGTATTGCTTCTTTTGTGTCAAATTCCTGGTTTTCCTGCCAGTCCTTTTCGTTTGCCTATTAACAACTGATCACACTAATCAGGAGAACACACCATGGTCAGTTTTCTAGCTGTGGTGGGAACTCGACCTGTTTTCCTCCAAAGATCAGACTTGTCCTGACAGCTCCCCCACACAGCCTTTAACTGGAAAGATCAGTGCACTGCTGCCTCTCTACCTCCCCCAGCTCTTATGCAGCTGAGAACAGAGGGTATTGGATCACTTCTAAAAAAGGGGAACATTTTTTTATTTATTTTTAAAAATGTATGCACAGATGTTTTGCCTTTCAATTCTATTTTAAACTGAATGGGTTGTTTTAGAAGGTGAGGGCTTACAATCACTTGAATCCTCAACTTGTAGAAAGCAGAGCTTCTATGTATACATAAATTTTTTTTTGATAAATACCCTCTTTCCTTTTTTTTTTTATAAGTGATTACATACCCTCTGTTCTAAGCTGCATATGGACCTCAGAGAGCTGGAGGAGGAGAAACAGCAGTA
Organism: Rana muscosa; assembly: GCA_029206835.1. NCBI lineage: Eukaryota > Metazoa > Chordata > Amphibia > Anura > Ranidae > Rana > Rana muscosa. Next base: position 166,571,189 of record CM055126.1, read on the forward strand.
CACTAATCTTCCCATCTTCCCTAGCTGTGCGTGGGGGGGGGGGGGCATGTGAGTAGGCATCTGATCATTGGAGGAGAGCAGGCTGATTTCTAAATTCAGCTAGAGAACTAGTCACATTGTGCTCTGGCTAGTGTGGTCAGTTTTTAATAGGAAAGCAGAGGGACAGGCAGGATCACAGGTACTTTTTCATACAAGTGCATGGTACAGCAGACTTGTATCAACTATTTGAAATGTTGGGTTTACTATTTTTTTTTAACACTTGCAGGGGGGATTAAAAGGTTCAGCTTTTATTAATGCAAAGCCTTTATCCCAAAAGGGAAAAAAACAGTTTGCTGTAACTTCCTATAAAGTGTGAGTTGGAATTTGGCTTCAATTTTTTAGTGTATCTAAATCTGCTTATACATTTAACACTACCCTCCCAGACTGACAATGCTGCTATCTGCTGTGCCTCCTGTTCTCATTACTCCAGAGTTGTCTCACTAATACAGGAGGTGTGTTACTGGCCAGGTCACCAGGTAAAAAATACGGTGAATGAAGCCAAAGATAAACTGATGCAGACACCACATCTAATGGTAAGCTACATAGTTACATAGTTGGTAGGGTTAAATAAAGACAAGAGTCCACCCAGTTCAACCTGTGTAGGGGTGTGTGTAGAAAAAAAATGCCCCATATTCCCTTATGATGTTTTCGCCAAGATGCACGTCCAAGAGTCTTTTAAAACTATCCATACTTCTGGCCGACACCACTGATTGTGGAAGAGAGTTCCACATCCTTTCCGTCCTGACAGTGAAAAACCTCCTACGCAGCTTCTCCTCCAATCTCGTTGTGTGGCCCCGTGTCCTCTTACACTCCCTGGGACTGAAATGTTTCATACTTTCACTGGGATCACCATAGAGATATTTCTATAACGCAATCCTATCTCCTCTCCAGCGTCTCTTTTCCAGGGAGAACAAATTTAGCGCTGGTAGTCGTTCCTCATAATTGAGGTCCTCCAGTCCCCATATTAATTTAGTTGCCCTTCTCTGGACTTTCTCCTAGTTCCAGCACATCCTTTCTGAGGATTGGTGACCAGAACTGGATGGAATACTCCAGATGCAGCCGAACCAGAGTTTTATAAAGTGGCAGGAAAATTGTCTTATCTCTGGAGTAAATTATTTGTTTAATGCATGCTAATGGTAGCTCTGGTAGCCGCAGCTTGACACTACATGCTATTTCTCAGTCTGTCTTCTAGGACCCCAAATCCTTCTCTATCGAGAAAGCCCCTAGAGGTTCTACACCTAAAGAGTAACTTGCGTTTATATTTTTACCCCCCAAGTGTATTACCTTACATTTACCAATGTTAAACTTTGTTTGCCATGCAGTAGCCCATTCCAATAATTTATTCAGGACCTCTTGTAAAATTTCTATATCCTGCAGTGTTGTTATTGCCCTGCATATTTCTTTCTCGTACATCACGGGACACAGAGCGACATAGTCATTACTAATGGGTTATATAGATACCTTCAGGTGCTGGCACTGGCAACTTCCAAAACCGGAAGTACCCTCCCCTATATAAGCCCCTCCCATCCGGGAGCACCTCAGTTTTTTGCCAGTGTCTAAGGTGTTGGCCAAGAAGTAACATGTGTTTTTCACTGAGCTTGCGTACAGGTTCTTTTGGGCCTCAGTAAGCTATTCCGGATCCGACCAAAAAAGCTTCATAGCTAAACGGTCGGTACCCGGGCCTTGCAAGAGAAGAGCAAGGTTTTGCCTGTAATGCTTCTCTTAGGAGAGCTGGACCCTGTGATCCAGAGCTCTGGTCATACCCACGACCAAGATGTTTTCTGTGCAGGGTGCTATACAGGTCCAGGGGAGTGGAATCCTTGGGAACCCGGTCCCTGAAGGTTTGATTACAATGCCTGCCGTGATAGGTGAAGTTTGGGCTTCTGTGGACCAAACAGAGTCCTGCGGCGAGGAAAAGGTAAGTGGGGGCCCTCGGGAACTTGGTTCTATTGAGGGACCCCCAAGCCTATTTTGTCTTTCTGCCTGTTACCTAAGGTATTCCCGCTAATATTCTGTGTATGCCTGTTACTACTGAGAAAATGTAAAAATTTTAATAGTAGGCAAGAAAAAAAAAAAAAATGTAAGACCGCGGTACCTGTGTTAGACACTAGAGGCCGCTATGGTTCTTTTTCTTGTAATGTGGATTTTTTTCTTCCAAAATCAAATCCAGGCAGTTGGTAAGTTCTCTGCTGGGAAGCTGTCTCCTCTGCCCTGTTGCTGCGCTCATCCATTCCCGGGCCCTGCGGCAGGGACCCTGGCTCCCAGCTAGCTCCTTATTTTTTTCAAAAAAGGCGCCGAAGGCGCACGTGCCCGCGCCTCTATATATAGAGGCGATCTGGAAAAAGGGGCGGAGCGGGTGGATGACGCTCGGTGTGCGCCGCGGCGCTACTGCGCATGTGCGGGCGTCCAGCGTGTTTTAAAGCACAATCATAGCTGGCTATTGAAGTGCACAGACAGAGCTAGCAACAGTATAAAGGCACACAGAGGCGGTTGATGCAGGCATCCCCTAGAAAGGCACTTTAGTAGACACCAACTGTTATATAGCAGCAATTGTAATAGACTATTCTCAGTAAAAGTGGTGTATTACGGCTGGAATACCTCAGCTTTAGGCTTAGGAATATGCCGTCCAGAAGCTCCGGAACTGAATCTTCCAGGAAGCGAAGGGGGTCTCATCGGGCTCTGAGGATCTTGGGCATGCTTCTGCTGCACCAGTCTCCCCTGAAGTTCAGAGGTAAGTGACCGTAGAGATCCCGCAGGGGTACTTGGTACTGTGGCTGTCCTCATTTCACCTGCTCCTGTGTATGTAACAGAGGAGGTTTTTTCCTCAGCTCTGGGAGGATTAGAGAGAGATTGTCAACATTGATCGCTGCCTCCCTGTCAGGGAAAGCACGCCCGATCTCCGTCTCCTCCTTCAGAGTGCCTGTTAGCAGAGCAACAGTCCCATACAGGGATCGACCTGCCTGAAGGGGATCAGGATGAGGTTGATTCTGTTATAGAGGAATCAACAGTGGGGGAACCTTTTCTCAGCATCTCAAGCTGAAAGATTATGGGTTCAGTCTCTGACTAACATGGTCCGATCAGCATTTAAAAATGCACCTTGCGGAACCATCAACCACTACTGTATCCTCGTTGGGGTCGCTAGAAGCCCCCAGACTGTCTGTTCTTTTCCACTTCACCCTTTACTGAAAGGGCTCATTTACCAGGATTGGGAACATCCTGAGAAAATATTTATTCCCCCAAGAGATTTCCGGTGGTCTATCCCATGGAGGATAAGTTCATCAAAAAATGGAAGGTCCCTACAGTGGACGCAGCCATCTCTTGTGTGTATAAATCACTGACATGTCCAGTGGATAATGTGCAAATGTTCAAGAACCCAATAGATAAAAGATTGGAGTCCTTATGAAAGTCTGCTTCTTTCTACAGCAAGCTTGGTGACACAACCAGCAGTGGGGTCTGCTAAGCAGTGAAGGATCAGTTGAAACAGGTCTTGAGGGACTTGACAGATCAGCAGGCCCTTGCCCTAGCTGATCTACCTAGAGCCTTAGGCTTTGCGGTTGATGCCATAAAGGATTCAGTCCATCAGGCCTCCCGCCTTACGCTGTCTATAGTACATATGCGTAGGCTTCTATGGCTAAAAAACTGGTCTGCTGAAGCTCCCTGTAAAGAATGGCTGGTTAGCGTCCCATTTCATGGTGAACGCTTATTCAGGGAAAACCTGGACAAATATATCCAGAAAATTTCCAGCGGTAAAAATACGCTCTTGCCGGTTAAAAACAGAGTTAGAGGTCCCTCTTTAAGAGGCCTGCTTCTCCAGTCCCTGGGGCATCGGCTGTGTAACAGTTCCGACGGCCTCCTCGGTCAATTCCCGGGGGTAAAAAACAGGGACAATCGCAGGGTAATGAGAAACCCTGGGTCAGGGGAGGTACAAAACCTCCCCCAAAGTTAAATTCATTGAAGGGTTGCCCCCACTCAGTCGGGTGGGGGGAGGACTCCAGGTGTTCGCAAGAGACCTGGCGGGACACGATCAAAACAGATAGGTGCTCTCCGCAGTATGTTTGGGATACAGTTTGGAGTTAAAAGACTCTCCTCCTTCCCATTTTTGAGGTCAAACGTGCCAAGGGATCCCCGGAAGAGAGAGTCCCTCCTGTTGGCACTAGAACAACTATTGCTCCAAGGAGTAATTATGGAGGTTCCCCTGGAAGAATGAGGGTTCGGGTTTTACTCAAACCTCTTTACAGTCCCGAAGCAAACGGGGACGGGAGGCCCATATTAATTCTAAAAGGGCTAGACAAATCCCTGTATATCAGGACTTTCCGATGGAGTCGATCCGATCGGTGGCCACTGCCCTACAAGGGGAGGATTGGTTAGCCGCGATCGACATCAAAGATGCTTATTTGCACATTCCCATCTTTCCAGTCCACCAAAAATTTCTACGCTTTGCAGTAGAAGGGCGCCATTTTCAGTTCAGAGCCTTACCCTTCGGTCTGGCCACAGCACCACGAGTGTTTACAAAAATTCTGGCCCTTTATTGGCCAATCTAAGAACACAAGGTGTAATGATAATGGCATATCTAGATGACTTGTTGCTGATAGACCACTCAGTGAAAAAACTAGACGTGGTCGTTCACAAGACAATCAAGTATCTGGAATCTCACGGTTGGATTATCAACCGAGACAAGTCAGCCCTAAAAACCAGTCAAAAGTCTGGAATACTTGGGGCTAAGGTTGGATTCAGGCCAGAGAAAAATATTCTTGCCTCGAGGAAAGGTGTTGTCTTTGAAAGAGTTGATCCACTTAGTGGGTACAAAAAAGACAGCCGTCCATACGCCTGTGCATGAGGCTGCTGGGAAAAATGGTGGCATCATTCGAAGCAGTACCCTACGGTCAATTCCATTCAAGGAATTTGCAAGGGGCCATACTGTCAGCCTGGAACAAAAAAAGTTCAGGCCCTAGACTTACAATGTCCTTGTCCCCTTCCGTTCGCAAGAGCCTCCGTTGGTGGTTGGTTCCCCAGAATCTGGAAAAAGGGAAATCCTTCAGTCCGATTTCTTGGAAGGTGGTCACTACAGATGCCAGCCTTATAGGCTGGGGAGCAGTACTGGAGCAATGGTCTCTCCAGGGCAGATGGTCGGATGCAGAAAAGGCCCTGCCCATCAATCTCTTAGAGATACGAGCAGCCCGGTATGCCCTAGTAGCATGGACATCCAAACTCCAAGGGTCCCCTGTCAGAATTCAATCAGACAATGCCACAGCAGTGGCATATATCAATCATCAGGGGGGCACCAGGAGTCGTGCAGCCCAGAGGGAAGTAAATTACATCCTGAAATGGGCAGAAAGATATGTCCCAGCCATATCCGCGGTATTCATTCCAGGAGTGGAGAATTGGAAGGCGGACTTTCTAAGTCGCCAACAATTATGCCCAGGGGAATGGTCCCTTCACCCCGAGGTTTTCTGGACAATATGTCAGCGGTGGGGAACACCGGATGTAGATCTTCTAGCATCCAGATTCAACGCAAAGGTGGACAGGTTTGTCTCTCGGACAAGGGATCCCCTAGCTTGCGGCTCGGATGCCCTAGTGTTCCCTTGGGATCAGTTCAAGCTGATATATGCATTCCCACCGCCACAATTGTTACCTCGATTACTCCGCAGAATCAGGGTAGAAAAGAAACCAGTGATTCTGGTGGCTCCAGCGTGGCCCCGAAGAGCATGGTACGCGGAGATTGTAAAATGTCAGTGGGGAGTCCTTGGACTCTCCCACGTCGTCCGGACCTGCTTTCGCAAGGACCGATATACCACCCTTCCTTACCAGCCCTAGGTTTGACGGCCTGGCTATTGAAGCCCACATTCTAAAAAAGAGAGGGCTCTCTAATCCTGTGGTATCTACCATGATCAATGCCAGGAAGCCGGTATCCAGGCAGATCTACTATAGAATCTGGAAGGAGTACATTGCGTGGTGTGAGGCCAAGAAATGGCATCCACATAAGTACGTAATAGGTAGGAGTCTGGACTTCCTACAGTGGGCTGTAGATAGGAAGCTTGCCTTGAGTACTATCAAAGGTCAGTTTTCGGCCTTGTCAATATTTTTTCAAAGGCCCTTGGCTTCGTATTCACTAGTCAAAGCCTTTAGATAAGGAGTGATGCGTATTAGTCCTCCGGTTAATATTCCCATATGTCCATGGGATCTAAACCTGGTTCTGTCGGTTCTACAGAAACAACCATTTGAACCATTACAGCACATTTCTTTGGTTCTTCTCACCAGGAAATTGTTTTTTCTAGTAGCCATTTGTTCGGCTAAAAGAGTGTCGGAATTAGCAGCTATGTCCTGTAAAGAGCCATATCTGGTTATCCATAAGGACAGAGTAGTATTACGTCCTCATCCAGCCTTTCTTCCTAAGGTGGTATCGAGGTTTCATTTGAACCAAGATGTGGTTCTTCCTTCTTTTTTCCCCAAACCTACTTCGGTAGAGGAAAAGTTATTGCATTCTTTGGATGTAGTAAGAGCAGTCAAAGCTTATCTAAAAGCCACTGCTCAGATTCGCAGAACGGATACTTTGTTTATTCTGCCGGAAGGCCCCAGAAAGGGTCAGGCAGCGTCAAAATCTACTTTAGCCAAGTGGATTCGACAGGTCATAATACAAGCCTATGGCTTGAGAAGGAGACCGCCTCCGTTCAAAGTTAGAGCGCACTCCACGAGAGCAGTTGGAACTTCATGGGCAGTGCATCACCAGGCCTCCCTGGCTCAAATCTGTAAGGCCGCAACATGGTCTTCAGTACACACGTTTACTAGGTTCTACCAGGTGGACGTTAGAAGTCAGGAGGATGTCGCCTTTGGGCGCAGTGTGTTGCAGGCCGCAAAAGATCCTCATGTCTGATAGCGCTCAGCTTATGTATGGTGTATCCCCCCCTCATTGGGCATTGCTTTAGGACATCCCATTAGTAATGACTATGTCGCTCTGTGTCCCGTGATGTATGAGAAAGAAAATAGGATTTTTATAACCGCTTACCTGTAAAATCCTTTTCTTGGAGTACATCACGGGACACAGAGCTCCCACCCCTCTTTAGGGACACTTATTGCTTTGCTACAAAACTGAGGTGCTCCCGGATGGGAGGGGCTTATATAGGGGAGGGTACTTCCGGTTTTGGAAGTTGCCAGTGCCAGCACCTGAAGGTATCTATATAACCCATTAGTAATGACTATGTCGCTCTGTGTCCCGTGATGTACTCCAAGAAAAGGATTTTACAGGTAAGCTGTTATAAAAATCCTATTTTTTGTGTCGTCGGAAAACACTGAGATCGAGCTATTTATCCCATCCTCTTTATCATTTATCAATGAATTAAACAGAACTGGTCCCAGGACAGAGCCTTGGGGTACCCCACTAACCACTCTAGACCATTCTGAGTATACGTTATTTATCACGACCCTTTGGACACCCCCTGTAGCCAGTTTTCTATCCAGGTACCTACCCCATGGTTCATGCCTACAGATCTTAGCTTGTAAATTAAGCGTTTGTGGGGGACTGTATCAAATGCTTTTGCAAAATCCAGATACACCACATCCACTGGCCTTATCTTTGTCCCGGAGGCAGCTCACTTCCTCGTAGAAGGTTAATAGGTTGGTTTGGCAAGAGTGACCTTTCGTAAACCTGTGCTGATTACTGCTAATTATACTTTTTCATCAGCAAATTCTTGGATATGGTCCCTTATCATACTCTCAAATAGTTTACAAACTACCGACTTTAGACTGACAGGCCTATAATTCCCAGGAATGGATCTCTGCCCTTTTTTGAATATTGGTACCATGTGGGCTTTTTGCCAATCAGCTGAAACCAATTCTGTCAGTATGCTGTCCATAAAGGTTAGGAATAGCGGTCTGGCTATAACCTGACTGAGTTCTTTATGGACTCTCGGGTGTAAGCCGTCTGGTCCTGGTGATTTATTTATGTTAAGCTTCTTTAACCACTTCCCGCCCGGCCTATAGCAAAATTACGGCCGGGTGTGGTTCAGTTATCCTGACTGGGCGTTATATAACGTCCAGCAGGATAACAGCCACCGCGCGCCCGAGGGGGCGCGCATCGCCGCGATCGGTGGTGCGGTGTGTCAGTCTGACACACGGCAACACCGATCGCGGTAAAGAGCCTCCAGCGGACACTCTTTACCACGTGATTAGCCATGTCCAATCACGGCTGATCACAATGTAAACAGGAAGAGTCGTTAATCAGCTTTTCCTCACTCGCGTCTGACAGACGCGAGTAGAGGAGAGCCGATCGGCGGCTCGCGCTAATTGTTTATCAGCGCTGCCCCCCCTCGGGTGCCCACACTGGACCACCAGGGAAGCACCTAACTTGTGGATGGCCAGGTAAGTCCCCCATGGCCATCCACATGTACAAATGTATAGATAACATATGCCAATCAGTGCCCACAAATAGGCACTGACTGGCACCATCATGGCACCAGCAAAATTTGTGATGCCCAGCAATGCCACCCACCAGTGTCACCAGTGTCAATGCCACCTATCAGTGCCATTCTGTGCCACCCATCAGTGCCACCCATAAGTACCTATCAGTGCCACCTATGAGTGCCCATCAGTGCCACCTATGAATGCCCATCAGTGCCGCATATCAGTGGCACCTCATTGGTGCCACCTCATCAGTGCCCATCAGTGCTGCCTTATCAGTGCCCATCAGTGCAGCCATATCAGTGTCCGTCATTGAAGAAGAAAAGGTACTTATTTACAAAAAAATGTAACAGAAACAAAGAAAAACTTTTTTTTTTTTCAAAATTTTCGCTCTTTTTTTATTTGTTGCGCAAAAAATAAAAATCGCATAGGTGATCAAATACCACCAAAAGAAAGCTCTATTTGTGGGAATAAAATTATAAAAAAATTTGTTTGGGTACAGTGTAGCATGACCGCGCAATTGTCATTCAAATTGCGACAGTGCTGAAAGCTGAAAATTGGCTTGGGCAGGAAGTGCCTGGTATTGAAGTGGTTAATCCTTTCCGGCCTCTGTTAGCCACAAGGGTAGATCCTGTGGCGTGTTGCTAACAATACTGTTGTGGTCGGTATACCCATACTTTTCCTGTGTGAAGACTGAGGAGAAGAAAACATTTAGCACAGCTGCCTTCTTCTTGTCATCTGTAACAATCTTACCTTCCTCGTCCTTTATGGGGCCTATGTGTTCGGTCCTCGCCTTTTTACTGTTAATATATTTAAAAAACTTTGTGGGATTATTTTTACTCTCCTCCACTGTGTGTCTCTCATAGTGTTTTTTTAGCCGTCCTGATTGCATTCTTACACCTCACATTGCATGCCTTGTATTGTTGGAATGCTGTCAATGACCCCTAACCGCTTAAGGACCGCCGCACGCACTTATAGGTCGACAGAATGGCACGGACAGGCAGATGGGTGTACAGGTACGTCCCCTTTAATTTGCCGCTGTGTAGTCACGCGCGCTCCGCCGGCTCGCTCGCGACCATGCCCGCTGGACCCACGGACTCGATGTCCGCAGGTGTCCCGTGATCGTGTCACGGAGCTGAAGAACGGGGAGATGTCAGTTTAAACACATCTCCCCGTTCTTCCTAGTGACATGTTACTGATCGTCTGCTCCCTCTCATCGGGAGCAGCGATCAGTGACGTGTCACTCGCAGCCACGCCTCCTAACAGTTAGAATCACTCCCTATGACACACTTAACCCCTTCCTAGCCCCCTAGTGGTTAACCCCTTCACTGCCAGTGTTATTTTTACAGTAATCCGTGCATTTTTATAGCACTGATCACTGTAAAAATGACAATGGTCCCAAAAATGTGTCAAAAGTGTCCGATGTGTCCGCCATAATGTCGCAGTCACGATAAAAAATCGCTAATCGCTGCCATTACTAGTAAAATAAAAATTATTAATAAAAATATCATAAAACCAATCAATAAACGCTTATTGCGATTTTTTTTTTTTTTCTTTACCAAAAATATGTAGAAGAATACGTATCGACCTAAACTGAGGAAAAAAAAATTTTTTATATATTTTTTTGGGAATAGTTATTATAGCAAAAAGTAAAAAATTTGTTTTTTTTCCAAATTCTCACTCTATTTTTGTTTTATAGCGCAAAAAATAAAAACCGCAGAGGTGATCAAATACCGCCAATAGAAAGCTCTATTTGTGGGAAAAAAAAGACGTCATTTTTGTTTGGGAGCCACGTCGCACGACCCCGCAATTTTCAGTTAGAGCGACACAGTGCCAAATCGCAAAAAGTGCTCTGGTCTTTGGCCAGCCAAATGGTCCGGGGCTTAAGTGGTTAAAGGCTATTTTTTTTGTCCTTCATATGACATTTTTAGTTTTTGATTTAGCCACCCAGGTTTACCCTTTGTTCTTCTATATTTATTACCCCTTGGAATGCACTCGGTGAAGCTGCAATATAATGTTTGGTTATGGGTTTAATACTGCTTTAATGGATGCCAATGCCTGCTGTAGATCTTTATAGCTTATTTAATAATGCAATGCAAAGAGCAGTGATGAAGTGCTGTAGCCTGTAGCAAATGATCAGACTTCACTTTAATCAATATAGGGCAATCGGACTAATGAAAGTTTTTGCTGCAAATTCAGTATGCCTCAAATACGTTTTTTTTATTCATCGTCGGTGGTTTATGTTTTGTTCAGCAGATGTCAAGCAGCCAGACTTGGACATAAGTGAGAACACAAATGTCACCTTGGCACCTGCTATCGCTATGGATGTTTTAAGTCAAGAACCCATCAGGGAGCCTGGCATGATTGATAAAGCAGAAGAGACAGTGAAGGAGAGTACAGCTCCACAGGTGGTGATACCCCGCAATGAGTCTGCTACCGCTTCCCCCTTTACGACTCAGGCCTTACCCATTGAAATGTCGAGCACTGAAAGTACACTCAATGGTAATGTTTATTCTATCCACCTGTCCATCTATCTTCTGGCTCTGCCGGTTTTATGTCTTTCTTTTATTGTTGGATAGACAGGTTTAGGTTGTCCAGTCCTGCAAAGCGTATTCGTTTGCACCATTACAAGGAGATAAGGATTCAGTAGCCTTAAAGTGATATTAAAGTCTTGTTTTTTTTTTGTTTAAATATAACAAACATGTTATATTTACCTGCCCTGTGCAGTGGTTTTGCACAGAGCAGCCCCAATCCTCCTCCACTCGGGTCCCACGCCAGTGCTCCTGACCCTTCCCTTCTGCTGAGTGCCCCTACAGAGTTCCTGTATAGCAGGAGGCTCTCATGCACATCTTTGGAGGACGACGGGGCTCAGGTAAGTATTAGGGGGGCTGAGGGGAGCTGCTGCATTTAGAAGGTGTTTTATCTTGATGCATAGAATGCATTAACCCCTTGGCGCCGACGTAACACAAATATGTGGCCCCACTGGACTTGGCTTTTTTCCATGGGGCCCCATATTTGTGAATCTTCCTTTATGCTTCTCGAGATCCCCAGGCCTCGTTTTAACGATCTGGACCCAGAACATCAGATTCCTGGTCACCTGATCGCTGTGATAGCCTCTGATTGGCTATCACAGTGATCAGTCACTGTAAAGCCGCCCCCCATGTTTTCTGTCTGTGAATAGACGAGAGAGCGATACATTCAGTGGCGTCGGGGGGGGGGGGTTCCTGAGCAGGACTATAGCCCCGAGTGGCCCCCAAAAACCCCCAGGTCTCGGAATTCATAATGAGAATTATTAGCCCCAAGGGTTTACACAGAGAGAGGGGATCAGTCTCCCGCTTACCCGGCGCAGCCAAGTGACATACAAAGTCCCGCCTCATGAACCCAGCTCCTATGATGGACGTCACACTGGTCCAATGCCAGGACGTGTGACGTCCATCATAGGAGCCAGTGTTCTATCAGAACACTCCGGGTCCAGAAGGCGGGAGTGACACTGCAGCCACAACGGGTTGGAGTCCCCCCCCCCTCCTGCTCTATGTATACCGGCGGGCAGCTCTCCTATCCTGGCTGCTGTCTGATCATGCATGGGCACACAGCATCGTCCCAGCACACACACAGGTAAGTGTGCCTACTACAGCTGAGATCTACTCTCTTTATCAATGTTCTTACCTAAGGTTTAGCCTATATTCACACATCAGAGACGGCTTCTTCTTTATTTGTACGCACATTTCTAACACATTATTGATGCCTTTTTGGGGGTAAGATTTTTTATTTAGGTCAATTCATTCATTGCATTTTTTTTGGTGGTTTTTGCACACGTTTAAAAATTGTTTTAGATCTCAAGATTAGTTACACCGCTTGAAATTTTCCAAATTTTGTCGTGTTACAACCAAAAAACGTAAATGTATTTTATTGGGATTTTATGTGTTAGACCAACATAAAGTGGCACATAATTGTGAAGTGGAAGAAAAATAATAAATGGTTTTCAATTTTTTTTACAAATAAGCCTGGGTTCACACTGATGCGACTGTGGATCATAGCAGGGGTCCGGTGTGTCTCTGTTCACCAATTCAAGTGTGAATCGGGTCCGAATTTTTGCCTGAATTTGCACCTGAAACAGGGCCAAAGACGCACAGGACCCCCTATTCCAATGCGGACCGCGGGCGCCCAGGGGGTTATCAAAGTTACCTTCGGGCTGAAGCCCCTGGTCTGTTTTCCCACCTAGTAACACCCCTGGATACATTGTATGTCCTTACATTGTCCCTAGAGAAAGAGAAAAACTAAAAATAAAAAAAAATCAAGATTAAGGCTCCATGTACACTGAAGCTGATAAACTGCAGTTTATTGGCGTTTTTTTAAAAAGCCCATTAACTGCACTCTATGTTAGCCTATGTGTTCATGTACACATAGCGTTTTTTAGTGTTAATGAGCAGTGGAGTTAATGGCCTTTTTTCTGAACGCAAGAAGTTCGCGTTCAAAGTGCCGTTTTTTGACGGGAAAAAACGCTGAAAAACGCTAATAAACGCTAGTATAAAACGCTGATAAAAGCTATATTTTAAAGCAGAAATCTGGCGTTCAAAACAACCGTTTTTGAGCTTCTGTGTACATGGAGCCTAAGGTTTGATCTATGTCAGTGCCAGGGTTAGTGTTTGGGTCAAAAGTCAGTCGGTATTTTTTGGGCAGGATTCTTTTTTAATTACCGGTAGTATCAGTGTCAGTTAGTAGTCAATGTGTTTTTAGGTAGGATGAAAAAAAGCAAAATGCACACTATTGTTCTGGGCTGTACTACGGGTACAAACAACTAACATAATACACATGTGGTATCGATGCGATCATCAGGAGCAGGAGAATTTATTGTGGCTTGTTCTGTGGTGGCAGGTTAGTAGCAAGAAATATACAGCTTAGCTACATTTAAAAAAATAGATATATTTTTTTTACTATATTGGGCCAGTTTTTAATCCACCTGGATGCACAAAGTAGTTAGGATATGTACAGTTTTACTAACACACATCAAAGTAGCAAAATTGGCCTTAGGCATGAAGATTTGTTTTACCATTAGGTGCAAAGGGGTTAAGGTAAAAAAACTTCTGCCTTTTGGAACCACTTTAAATTGTAGCCCAGGCCTAGAACATGGTTCTTTTGTTTCTATATTTTTTGGGAGGGTATTCACATTTGTCTATTTTTCTGCAGAAAACACATGAATTTTACAGTAAGAAAATGCTTTTCTAGTAGAAATACCATTCTTTACTGTGTGGCTGTTTCACAGTGATTATTATGGATATAGCAATTATGGCAAGCGCTAAAATTGCACCCCTGTCCTAACATCTGACACCCATATTTTGGTAAATTTTACAAAAATATCAGCGCAGAAATGCAAGTTAAACTCGTTAATCATTTACAGCGAGTGGAGGTCTAGCGCACCTCTCACTGCAGTTGCTCCAGGCGTCAGCCGTGTGCCCTTGCAACACTCGTGCTGCATTGCTGTGAGTTTTTATTACTGCAGTCTTAACATCAGAGTCTTCAGAGCCTCCCTCACATCAGAGCCCTCTTCACATCAGAGGCCCCATCACAACAGTGTCCTACCTTACAATTAGTATAGCAGCAGCAGAGGAGGGGAGGCATAACAGTTCTGGACACAAATGGACTTCTATCCTCTTCTGAACACTGGGGGCTGCCCTGGATGTCGCCTGCACTTGATCAGCATCATGTATTTACCATGGTGTGGATGAGCCAGCATTGGCATTAAATAGGAATCTGCCTTTTACGGTAAAATAAGATTGCTTTAAACTGCTAGGAGGTGCTAGCAGAATTTTTGAGGGTGCTACAGCACACCCAAGCGCTCCTCTGGCTCCATGGCAGGATGCCTCTCCCTTCAAGTGATGCCCAGGGCACGTTCCATACCCTGGATATGCCACTGAAAATGCCACTGCTGGTTCATATTTGTGTGCTATAGTTGAGTTGTTTTTAAAGTGATACTATAAGAGCCCATTCACTCCTACATGTGTGCATTGCAATGTGCATGCATGGGTGTGAATGAAACCTAAACTGCCAACCTAAAACAAAATAAGCCCTGGTTCACACTGGGGCTGCAGGAGTGAAGCCGTGCGAGTTCAGCTGAACTCGCACGATTTCACTCCTGCCTGTCAGTCCCGATTTCAGCTCGATTACAGAGACATCTGACACAGATGTCAATGTAAATCGCGGCTGAAATCGCAAAAAGTAGTACAGAAACTACTTTTTGAAATCGGTGCAGCGCCACAGATGCGGCGTCGCACCGATTAGGACGGTGCCATTGCCCGCAAATTGCGGCGAATTTCGCCGATTTGACATGCGATTTGACATGTCAAATCGCATGTCAAATCGCACCAGTGTGAACCAGGGCTTAGGCACACAATTATAAAACAATTTTCATAAAACAAATTCAGAAAGCACTCCAGATTAACATATTACATGTGCGATTATAACATATGTATTACATACAGTGCCTTGAAAATGTATTTATACCCCTTGAGATTTTTCACATTTTGTCATATTACAACCAAAAACGTTAATGCATTTTATTGGGATTTTATATGATGGACCAACACAAAGTGGCACATAATTGTGAAGTGGAAGGGAAATGATAAATGGTTTTCAATTTTTTTTTACATATAAATATCTGAAAAGTGTGGCTTGCATTTATTTTCAGCCCCATTTTTGCTGATACTCTTAACTTAAATCTAGTGGAACCAATTGCCTTCAGAAGTCACCTAATTAGTAAATAGAGTCCACCTGTGTGTAGTTTAATCTCAGTATGAATACAGACAGCTGTTCTGTGAAGCCCTGAGAGGTTTGTTAGAGAACCTTAGTGAACAAACGGCATCATGAAGGCCAGGGATAAAGTTGTGGAGAAGTTTAAAGCGGGGTTAAGTTATAAAAACTATCCAAAGCTTTGAACATCTCACGAAGCAGTGTTCAATCCATCATCCGAAAATTAAAAGGGTATGGCACAACTGCAAATCTACCAAGACATGGCCGTCCACCTAAACTGAGAGGTCAGGCAAGGCAAGCATTAATCCGAGAAGTAGCCAAGAGGCCCGAGGAGAATGTGTCCACAGGACAACTATTAGTCGCGCACTCCACAATTCTGCCTTTTATAGAAGAGTGGCAAGAAGAAAGCCAGTGTTGAAAGAAAGCCATAAAAAGTCCTGTTTGCGAGAAGCCACATAGGGAATACAGCAAGCATGTGGAAGAAGGTGCTCTGGTCACATGAGACCAAAAATTGAACTTTTTGTCCTAAAAGCAATACTCTGTGTGTGGCGGAAAACTAACACTGCACATCACTTTGAACACATGGAGGTTGATTTACTAAAACTGCAGAGTGCAAAATCTGGTGCAGCTCTGCATAGAAACCAATCAGCTTCCTGGTTTTATTGTCAAAGCTCAATTGAACAAGCTGAAGTAAGAAGCTGATTGGTTACCATGCACAGCTGCACCAGATTTTGCTCTCTCCAGTTTTCAACCCCATAGTATCATGTTGTGGGGATGCTTTTCTTCAGCAGGGACAGGGAAGCTGGTCAGAGCTGATGAGAAGATGGATGGCGCTAAATACAGGGCAATCTTAGAAGAAAACCTGTTAGAGTCTGCAAAAGACTTTTTAGACTTGGACAGAGGTTCACCTTCCAGCAGGACAACGACCCTAAACATACAGCCAGAGCTACAATGGAATGGTTTAGATCACGGGTCTCAAACTGGTGGCCCTCCAGCTGTTGTGAAACTACAAGTCCCATGAGGCATTGCAAGGCTGACAGTTGCAAGCATGACTCCCACAGGCAGAGGCATGATGGGACTTGTAGTTTTGCAACAGCTGGAGGGCCGCCAGTTTGAGACCCCTGGTTTAGATCAAAGCATATTCATGTGTTAGAATGGCCCAGTCAAAGTCCAGACCTAAATCCAATTGAGAATCTGTGGCAAGACTTGAAAATTGCTTTTTAAAGACGCTCTCCATCCAATCTGACAGAGCTTGAGCTATTTTGCAAAGAATAATGGGCAAAAATGTCACTCTCTAGATGTGCAAAGCTGGTAGAGACATCTCCAAAAAGACTTGCAGCTGTAATTGCAGTGAAAGGCGGTTCTACAAAGTATTGACTCAGGGGGGCTGAATACAAATGCACGCCACACTTTTCAGATATTTATATGTAAAACAATTTGAAAACCATTTATCATTTTCCTTCCACTTCACAATTATGTGCCACTTTGTGTTGGTCTATTGCATAAAAGCCCAATAAAATACATTTACGTTTTTTGGTTGTAACGTGATCAAAATGTGGAACATTTCAAAGGGTATGAATACTTTTTCAAGGCACTGTATTAATATTATGTATTGTTCTGGATTGACCTTAGGTACTTAAATGGACACTAATTAACTCGGCCATATGTCATTATTTTAGGTTCACTCGCTAAGGACGAAGATGATTTGGCTGGTTCAGTATCTTCAGTTGTACTTAAAGCACCAGCAGAGACTGAATCCCCCACTGTTACAGTGGCCACATCTGTCCTCCAAGTCAGTATGATGGCTCCCCCCGCAAGAAGAATCACAGCAACACCAGCCTTTGGGTCAGATAGGCTGGAATCAGATGGTAAGAGTGGAGTCTTTTCTTCTGAAATTGGAATATACACATTTTATTATTTATTTGTAGAACCCTAACATTTGTGATACATAACTGTTGATCATAACCGTTGGAGAGATTTTTCTAAAATGAGGAAATTTCCATTTGGGTAGGATTTTTTTAGCAGTGCAACTTCCTTGCGGATTGGTTGTTTTGGATTGAGAGCAACAGGAAGGGTTAAATCTTCCCTGCTTTTTTATGACATGACAGTGCTTAAGCCTCCCGTATCCCATTTAGAAGTGCTATCAAGGGTCCTAAACATTTGGTTTAGTGGACACGGGAGGGTCTTATCCAACAGGTAGGGTTTTCCTATTTTCTTGAAGATATTGCAGACTCCATACCCATTACAGGAATTAGCAGGAACAGAAGGGAAAGCACGCTGTTCTGTTGGTGGAACCAAATATCAAAGAACTTAAAGTGGTTGTAAACCCACTTAGACAACTTGCACCTACAGGTAAGCCTAGATTAAAGCCTCGTACACACGACCGAGTTTCTCGGCAAGAACCAGCAAGAAACTTGCTGGCAGAGCTTTCTTGCCGAGTAAATCGGTCGTGTGTACGCGGCTATCATGTTTCTCGTCAAGAAAACCGACAAGAATCTCGACGAGAAAAATAGAGAACCTGCTCTCTTTTTTCTCGTCGAGATTCTGGTCAGCATGTTTCTCGACGAGAAAATTGTGTGTGTGTACACTTACCTGTCCTCCGGGAAGCGCGCGCATGCTCGAAATGACTTTGACGCATGCGCGGTAGCTTCCTAGGCATAGGTAGGGTGTAGCAAGATGGCAGCGACGGCATCGAATGTGACGAGCGCACGCTCGTCGTAGTCGATTACATCATCGCGTTCACTCCATTCAAAGAACCGCGGGTTCTTTGAAAGGAGCGTGTGTACACTCGGCCGGGACAAGTTTCTTGTCCAAGAATCTCGTCAAGAAAAACAACGTGTTTTTTCTTGACGAGATTCTCGGCCGTGTGTACGAGGCTTAAGGCTTAGCTGTAAGTGCAAGAAATATCTCCTTAACCTACACCAGTGATGGCAAACTTTGGCACTCCAGATGTTTTGGAACTACATTTCCCATGATGCTCATCTATACTGCAGAGTGCATGAGCATCATGGGAAATGTAGTTCCAAAACATCTGGGGTGCCAAGGTTCGCCATCACTGACCTACACGATTAAGGAGATATTTGCTGAAAAACACAGCACCGATGACGTCACACGCATTCGCACTAGCGGGCCGGCATCATTGCCGGTTTTCTGAATGTGATCTTGCCGGCCCGAGCGCGCATGCGTGTGACGTTTTGCCGCTCCGGCCAATCACAGCGCCGGAGCGGCGATAACAGGAAGTCACTCCGGGACAACATGTCGGCGGCCGGAGGGGGAGACGTGGACCGCTGCGGGGGCTTCGATCGGAGGTAAGTAAAACATAATCAGCTAGTATGCTTTGCATACTAGCTGATTATGCCTTTGCCTTGCAGAATCTTTATTTTTTTTTCGTTTTTGAACGGAGGGTTTATTTCCTCTTTAAGGGTGCATGAAAAATGGATAACTTCTTCAAGAGCCCTAAGGTGAACTTGTTGGTGTGGGGAGAGGGGGGGGGGGTGTAAGGGTCTGAGTCTGCTGTACAGTACCCTGAACAACCTACATTTAGGGTACCCTGTACTGCAGATAACCAAATCAAGTCAAATCCCTTCTTGTATGTATTGAATACTGTAAAAGTGAGATCTCCTTCCAGAATTACCAACTTTATTCCTGCCCACATGGAAGTTTTGGGCCTTGCGTTTTTTTTTTTTTTTTTCAAGCTCCTCCTGTTGCATTATCTATAAAAGTACTAATCGCTGGGAAAGTAGGAACCCCTCTTAAAGGCGACCTCAGAAATTCCACCAACACAGTACCTGAGAGGTATAAGAAAACTTCAGGTGGTTTAGCCTCTTGACCTCTGGAAGATGTTACCCCCTTCATGACCAGAGCATTCTTCGCACTGCGCTACTTTAACTGACAATTGCGCAGTCATGCAACACTGTACATAAAATGCGGTACATTTTTATATTTTTTTTCACACAAATAGAGCTTTCTTTTGGTGATATTTGATCATCAGTGGGTTTTTTATTTATTGTGATATAAATAAAAAAAGACTGAAAATTACCTGTTTCTGTTATAAAACGTACCCAATATAAATATTTAAAAAAATCAAATTCCTTTACAAATTTAGGCCAAAATGTATTCTGCTACATGTCTTTGGTAAAAAAAAGTCAGTGTTTATTGGTTTGTGCGAAAGGTACAGTTTCCACAAACTATGGTATATATACTAGAATTTACGCAGCTTTGGCTATACAGTGAGGGAAAAAAGTATTTGATTCCCTGCTGATTTTGTACATTTGCCCACTGACAAAAGATCAGTCTATCATTTTAATGGTAGGTTTACACCCTGTTCCAAATTATTATGCCAATGATATTTTTCTCATTTACCTAAATAATTGATGTATACAACAGTCAGCATAATTCTCATGTTATCAACTATTAAGAGTACAATTCACATTTTATTGAACAAACCTCCTAATAACCGTTTTTTTTTCAAAATAAAAAACTTACAATGCGCTGTTCCAAATTATTACGCACAGTAAGTTTCAAAACACTTTATAGGTTGTAAAGAACTGAAAATTGTCATTTGTTGTGTTTGCAGCATATTTACTGAAATCAAAAGCTATTTCAATCAAACTTTGAACAACATTTTAACTTTTTAAACATTTTAAGAGGTCACGTTACATTTTAACATAGGACCCCTTATTTGATAGCAGCTTCACAAGTCTTGCATCCATTGAACTTGTGAGTTTTTGAACAGTTTCTGCTTGAATTTGTTTGCAAGATGTCAGAATAGCCTCCCAGAGCTGCTGTTTGGATGTAAACTGCCTTCCACCCTCATAGATCTTTTGCTTGAGGATGCTCCAAAGGTTCTCAATAGGATTAAGGTCAGGGGAGGACGGAGGGCACACCATGACTTTCTCTCCTTTTATCCCCATAGCAGCCATTGATGCAGAGGTATTCTTTGCAGCATGAGATGGTGCATTGTCATGCATGAAAATGATTGTATTACGGAAAGCATAGTTCTTCCTTCTGTACCAGGGAAGGAAGTGGTCAGTCAGGAACTCCACATACTTTGCAGAAGTCATCTTTACACCTTCAGGGACCCTAAAGGGGCCGACCAGCTCTCTTCCCATGATTCTGGCCCAAAACATGACTCCACCACCGCCTTGCTGACGTCGCAGCCTTGTTGGAACATGGTGGCCGTCCACCAACCATCCACTACTACTCCATCCATCTGGACCATCCAGGGTTGCACGGCACTCATCAGTGAACAGGACTGTTTGAAAATGAGTCTTCATGTATTTTTCTGCCCAATGTAGCGGTTTCTGCTTGTGAGCATTGGTTAGCGGTGGCCGAATGGAAGGTTTATGCACAGTTGCAAGACTCTGGAGGACTCTACACCTTGATGTTCGTCGGACTCCAGAGGCACCAGCAGCTTCAAATATCTGTTTGCTGTTATGTAATGGTGTTTTAGCAGCTGCTCCCTTGATTTGATGCATGGATCTGGTAGAAATCTTCCTCAATGCGCCTTTATCTGCACGAAACCCGTCTGTGCTCTGAATCAGCCTCAAATCTCTTAATAGTGCGATGATCACGCTTACGTTTTCGTGAAATATCTAATGTTTTCATACCTTGTCCAAGGCATTGAACTATTTCACTCTTTTCGGCAGCAGAGAGATAATTTTTTCTTCCTCATATTGCATGAAAATGGTGCTCTTTTTTTTTTTTTTAAAGTCAGCAGCTACAAACACTGTAGCTGCTGACTTTTAATAAGGACACTTCCCTGTCCTACTCGCCCGCGATGATGGCCCCTCGATGCCGATCCCTCGATCACTGCAGGTCCCGCGCCGCCATCCTCACTAAGGGAAACAGGTAGTGAAGCCTTACGGCTTCACTGCCCGTTTCCTACTGCGCATGCGCGAGTCTCACGCCGATTTGTGAATGGGCGGCTGCTCTCTGGGATTACACAGTTTCCAGAAGGCAGCGCGCCCCATTCACTAGAAGAGGATGCGGAAGGAGACCCACCGTGGATAAGGAAGAGGAAGATTAGGGACTTCCGCATAGCAACCGCTATTTCGGGGAGTACATTTTTTTTTTCAATCATTTTTTTTCAGGGTGGAACTCCACTTTAATAATGTGGAACACCCTCCTTTAGTAGTTTTTCCTTTAATTGGGCTTACCTGTATACAAAAAATATTCGCGCTACTAACACATATAAGCGGCTACAATACCTGTGAAGAAAAGCAAATACAAACAATATACAAAAAATGTAGCGCTATGCGTAATGACTAAAAATGAACACAAAATATGACACCCATGTGCTATAGTGATGATCTGAGTGAATAAATCAAAAAAGTCTATATAAAGTGAATCCAAAATTCCATTGAATTGGAAGACATGTTGAAAAAGTCTCTGATAATAATTCAAGTAGGTAGAACCTTCCAAGATGAACTGGTGACTTCAAAAGACAAGTGACTGTAAAGTGACCACCACCACATAGAAAGGAGGGTTACCGGAATGAGTGGACCCGATAAACGTATGTCTATGGGGTCAACTCAGGCTTGGTATGTAGGTAACCGTGGATGCAGGATCCCAGCAGGTGTTTCACACATATGTATCCAAGATCCAAGGTAGATTAATATCACAGAATCTCCAAGCCCAGTCAGAAGATTAAATAGCTCACAGCAGGACCCTATTCTCTAAGAAGAAAGCTGAGCAGCTCTCTTAATGGTGATATCCTTGGAGTTGCTTGGCAGTATCGTCTTCAGTTTATGCCTGAAAGTGTAGACTTCCTCACACCTTTAGCTGTATGCAGCAGGTCTCTGTGATGTCACTCCTCCTCCTGGCTGAATTTCAAAGTTCTGACTTCCTGCTTTCTTCCTTTGCCAGTCAAGCCTGAGTTGACCCCATAGACATACGTTTATCGGGTCCACTCATTCCGGTAAGCCTCCTTTCTATGTGGTGGTGGTCACTTTACAGTCACTTGTCTTTTAAAGTCACCAGTTCATCTTGGAAGGTTCTACCTACTTGAATTATTATCAGAGACTTTTTCAACATGTCTTCCAATTCAATGGAATTTTGGATTCACTTTAGATCATCACTATAGCACATGGGTGTCATATTTTGTGTTCATTTTTAGTCATTACGCATAGCGCTACATTTTTTGTAAATTGGGCTTACCTGGCAATCTAATTTATCACAGGTGTCCGAAATTGTTTTCAGTGATCAAAGACACAATGCCATCCATGAGTTAAACTGAAAAACAAAATATTTAATCTTTGTGACACTGAAATTGAATTTGCATAATAATTTGGAACGGTGTATTTTAACAGTGAGAGACAGAATAACAACAAAAATATCCAGAAAAACGCATTTCAAAATAGTTTTAAATTGATTTGCATTGATTTGATGTAATGAGTGAAAGAAGTATTTGATCAATCGGCAAGATTTCTGGCTCCCAGGTGTCTTCTATACAGGTTGTTACCTGTATAAAAGACACCTGTCCACAGAAACAATCAATCAGATTCCAATCTCTCCACCATGGCGATGAACTATTTTCATATTACTGGGTTTAGTAACACTTTAAGCATTTCTCTAGAATTTCCAAACTCATATACTCCTGGAGTAAAAAAAAATAATAAACGTGTTATTATTTCTGATATTAACCACTTAACAACCACCTGCCGACAAATAACGTCGACAAGGTGGTTGCTTAACTCTGGGAGGACGTTATATAACGTCCTCCCAGAATCGCGCTCCCGCGCGCCCCCTGGGGCGCGCACACGGGAAACTCCGTGACCGCCGGGTCCAGAGGACCCGGCGGATCACGAATCGCGGTAAATCGCCGCTGATAGCGGCCGTTTACCACGTGATCGCTCCGTCAAATGACGGAGCAATCACTTGTAAACAGACCGGCGTCATTTGATGACGCCGGTTCCTCCCTCCCCTCTCTGTACCGATCGGTACAGTGTGAGAGGGAAGGGGGAGGGAGCGGATGGCAGCAGCAGCACTGTGGGCTGGATCTGTGACAATTGCAGTCACAGATCCAGCCATCCATCCATCCCTGCTCAGCCATCCCTGTGCTATACCCTGCCAATACTCTGCAATACACCCTGCCAATACTCTGCAAAATACCCTGCCAATACTCTGCAAAATACCCTGCCAATACCCTGGTGCAATACTCTGCAATACCCTGGTGCAATACTCTGCAATACCCTGGTGCAATACTCTGCAATACCCTGGTGCAATACTCGGCAATACCCTGGTGCAATACTCTGCAATACCCTGCGCAATACTCTGCAATACCCTGCAAAATACTCTGCAATACCCTGCGCAATACTCTGCAATACCCTGCGCAATACTCTGCAATACCCTGCGCAATACCCTGCAAAATACTCTGCAATACCCTGCGCAATACCCTGCAAAATACTCTGCAATACCCTGGTGCAATACTCTGCAATACTCTGGTGCAATACTCTGCAATACTCTGGTGCAATACTCTGCAATACCCTGCGCAATACTCTGCAATACCCTGCGCAATACTCTGCAATACCCTGCGCAATATTCTGCACAATACTCTGCAATACCCTGCACAATACTCTGCAATACCCTCCACAATACTCTGCAATACCCTCCACAATACTCTGCAATACCCTCCACAATACTCTGCAATACCCTCCACAATACCCTGTGCAATACCCTCCACAATACCCTGTGCAATACCCGTGCAATACCCTGTCATACACCGCAATACCCTGCCATAGTCTGCAATACTCCGCAATGCCCTGCAATACTCCGCAATGCCCAGCAATACTCCGCAATGCCCAGCAATACTCCGCAATGCCCGGCAATACTCTGCAATAACCACTTCCCGCCCTCCGGCCGTCATATGACGTCCTTGACTTTGTGCGGGGATATCTGAATGATGGGAGCAGCTACAGGCATCATTCAGATATTAGCTTTTTCAGCCGGCGATTCACTACACCATAAGAACAATCATAGCGGCTGTTCCGCCGCTTGATCATTCTTACGGGAGGCGAGAGGGGATGTCCCCCCCCCCCCCTGCCGCCCTCCGGTGCTTCTACCGACTCACCGCTACGATCAAAGCCAGGATTGTTGTTTTTTTTTTTGTATTTTTTTCAGGCTTCCCAGCCTAGAGGTGAGATGTGGGGTCTTATTGACACCCCCCCCCCCATATCTCACTGTAAAGAGGACCTGTCATGCCATATTCCTATTACAAGGGATGTTTACGTTCCTTGTAATAGGTATAAAAGTGATCAAAAAAATGTTTAGGGCGGAAAAACATGTCAAACTAAAATAAATAAAGTAAAATGAAGAATAATTTTTTTTTTTTTTAAAGCGCCCCTGTCCCCGTGAGCTCGCATACAGAAGCGAACGCATACGTAAGTCCCGCCCACATATGAAAACGGTTTTCAAACCACACATGTGAGGTATCTCTGCGAACGTTAGAGCGAGAGCAATCATTTTGGCCCTAGACCTCCTCTGTAACTCAAAACATGTAACCAGTAAAAATATTTAAAGCGGCGCCTATGGGGATTTTTTAAGTAGCGAAGTTTGGCGCCATTCCACGAGTGTGTGCAATTTTTAAGGGCGACATGTTAGGTATCTATTTACTCGGTGTAACTTCATCTTTCACATTATGCAAAAACATTGGGCTAACTTTACTGTTTTTTTTTTTTTTTTTTAAGCACAAAACATTTTTTTTCCGTAAAAAACGCGTTAAAAAAATTGCTGCGCAAATATCGTGCGAGATAAAAAGTTGCAACAACCACCATTATATTCTCTAAGGTCTTTGCTAAAAAAACATATATAATGTTTTGGGGTTCTATGTAATTTTCTAGCAAATAAATGATGATTTTTACATGTAGGAGAGAAATGTCAGAATTGGCCTGGGTGCTCCAGAACGCCTGAAGGTGCTCCCTGCATGTTGGGCCTCTGTATGTGGCCACGCTGTGTAAAAGTCTCACACATGTGGTATCGCCATACTCGGGAGGAATAGCAGAATGTGTTTTGGGGTGTAATTTGTGGTATGCATATGCTGTGTGTGAGAAATAACCTGCTAATATGACAATTTTGTGAAAAAAAAAAAAGAGAAAAAAAAAATCTTGATTTTGCAAAGAATTGTGGGAAAAAATGACAACTTCAAAAAACTCACAATGCCTCTTTCTGAATACCTTGGAATGTCTTCTTTCCAAAAAGGGGTCATTTGGGGGGTATTTGTACTTTTCTGGCATGTTAGGGTCTCAAGAATTGAGATAGGCCGTCAGTACTTCAGGTGTGATCAATTTTCAGATATTGGCACCATAGCTTGTGGACTCTATAACTTTCACAAAGACCAAATAATATCCACCAATTTGTACTTATTTTTACCAAAGATATGTAGCAGTATAAATTTTGGCCAAAATTTATGAAGAAAAAATAGTAATTTGCAAAATTTTATAACAGAAACGAAAAAAAAATCATTTTTTTACAAAATTTTCAGTCTTTTTTCTCTTATAGCGCAAAAAATAAAAAACCCAACAGTGATTAAATACCACCAAAAGAAAGCTCTATTTGTGTGAAAAAAAGGACAAAAATTTCATATGGGTACAGTGTTGTATGACTGAGTAATTGTCATTCAAAATGTGAGAGCACCGAAAGCTGAAAATTGGTCTGGTTATTAAGGGGGTTTAAGTGCCCAGTGGTCAAGTGGTTAAGGTTTGAACAAACTACAGATTCAGCCAATATATAATATCTTTATAAGTAAAATGTCCCTCCCTCACATTTTCGTTTGGTTTTCGTTCGTTGACAAAAGTTGGAATTGATTTACGTCATAGTTTTCGTCAATTGAGTCATTTTCATTTCGTTTTCTTCACTTGAAAATTATTCCGAAAATTATTTTCATTGGCGAAATGAAAACTGCTGCCTGGCCAGACAGGTTTGTGGGGTGCAGCAGAGATGTGTAAATCTCAGGTCTGCACAGACAGGCAAGCCCTTTGGCTGGTAAAACGGATCCTTTATATTAAATAAATGTTTATTCTGTGAGATTAGCTGGTTGCCTGGAGATCAGGCCTGTGAAGACTTGATAAGCTGCAATATATTACATTTTTGGTTTAATGCTGCTTTAAGCTGGCCGTACATCTATAGGTGTATATAGGGCACCAGGGGTATAAAGGATGACAGAATGCCAAGCATTATTCAGGTACTTAAAATACTTGAACTTATGAATACAACTGGATTTATAGGTATTATTATTTTAACTAAATGCAGTCAGTTCCAGTCAGTCCAGTCAGTTTCTGCAATGGTGTGAACTAGAGCCATTGGAATACTTGGAAAACACTGTGCATGCATTTTTAGGGCCAGTTCACACCACAAAAATACACTCCGGATACATTCCCGATCAGTTTTTGCTTACAGTTCACACCACATGCAGTTCCAGTGCATTTTTGATACAATTTGCTAGGTTCCAGTACAGTTCTGTGCGGAAAAAATGCAGCACGCTCTTTTTTTTTTTCTGCACCGGAAACTGACTGCATTGGTGTGAACTAGAGCCATTGGAATACATGGAAAACACAGCATGCATTTTTAGTGCTGAAAAAAAGCGCATGGAACTGCATCTGGTGAGAACTAGCACTAAAAATGCAGCTATATATTATATATACTCGAGTATAAGCCGACCCGAATATAAGCCGAGGCACCTAATTTTACCACAAAAAAATGGGAAAACGTATTGACTCGAGTATAAGCCTAGGGTGTCCATCTGCATGCCTCACTTTGCCTCACTGTGCCTATGCCTCACTGTGCCCAACTGCCCATTCCTCACTGTGCCCATGCCTCACTGTGCCCATGCCTCACTGTGCCCATGACTAGACTGACGTTTAACATGGGAGTCTATGGAAGGGGTGCCCGGGTTTAAAAAATCTGTGCTCCCTGGTCGTAGGTTCCCCAGACAACAAACGTTGCACACTTGTAGAGGAGAAATGGGGCTACATGTGTGCCAAGTTCCGGGTCCAGGGGACCTACGACCGGCCGGTACCGGGTCCCCAAAGTCCCCAGAGAAATTACCGCTTAACATGGGAGTCTATGGAAAGGGTGCCCGGCCGTAGGTCCCCCGGACAACAAACTTTGCACACTTGTAGAGGAAGAGTGAGGCTACATGTGTGCCAAGTTTGGGGTCCAGGGGACCTACGGCCGGCCGCTACTGTGTCCCCAAAGTCCGGGAGATCAGGAGCAAAAAGGTGACTCGAGTATAAGCCGAGGGGGGCATTTTCAGCACAAAAAAAATGTGCTATAAAACTCAGCTTATACTCGAGTATATACGGTACCTTGTTTACTAAGCACAGATCGGCGATCACGTGACATGCCCGCCTCTCTCTTCTCTCGCATGTCAGCTGCAGCGGGCGGGGCCGCCTCTCTCCTCCTCCCCTCCTGAATGACGTCAGCGAGGGATCCTCGGCCCCACCCACTGCATCTTTCGGGCTGAGAGAAGACAGAAGCAGCATGTCACGTGATCGCCGATCTGCGTTCAGTAAACAAGGTACAGGGGGACATTAGATAATTCAACAAAGAGGATAATGTTAAGTTAACCCTGTGGGTTAACAAACACTTTAAGGTCCACCCTATAGCAGTTTTACTGCTACAGGTGAGCACTTCTTCGTCTGATCACGTGTGTGTGTATATATGTATATAATGTATATATGTATGTGTGATCCGACATTTCCGGGTACCGCGGACTCAATGTCTGCCGGCAGTCATCCTACAGAGAGACAGAACAACGGTCTGCCAATGTAAACAAGGCAGATCACCATTCTGACAGGAGGGAAGGCATGTATCCGTTCCCCACACACGGCTAATGTGTAAGGTAAAGTTCACAGGATTGGAAATATCAGTTTGTAAATGGATAGAAAACTGGCTAAAAGACCATATTCAGAGAGTCGTGGTTAATGATTCTTACTCTGAATGGTTCAAGGTCATCAGTGGTGTACCCCAAGTTAAGTGATGGGACCCTTACTTTTTAGTATCTTTATAAATGATATTGGGTCAGGGATCAAAATGAACATTTCTGTCTTTGCAGATGACACTAAGCTATGCAGTGGAATAACGTCCTTACAGGATGTCGCCAATTTACAAGCCGACATCAATTCTCTGTCTAATTGGGCGACTATGTGGCAGATGAGGTTTAATGTTGATAAATGTAAAGTTATGCACTTCGGAGCTAAGAATATGAATGTATCATACATACTAGGGGGAATACAACTGGGGGGATCCGTAGTGGAGAAGGATCTGGGGGTTTTGGTAGATCATAAGCTCAATAATGACATGCAATGCCAAGCTGCGGTTTCCAAAGAGAGCAAAGTCCTTTCTTGTATTAAGAGAGGTATGGACTCCAGAGAGAGAGATATCATTTTGCCCCTGTAAAAATCATCAGTAAGACCTCATCTGGAATATGCAGTTCAGTTTTGGACCCCAGTTCTCAAAAAGGATATCTGGGAACTGGAGAAAGTGCAGAGAAAGGCAACCAAACTGATAAGAGGCATGGAGGAGCTCAGCTATGAGGAAAGATTAGAGGAACTGAATTTATTCACTCTTGAGAAGAGGAGAATAAGGGGGGATATGATCAACATGTACAAATATATAAGGGGTCCATATAGTGAACTTAATGTTGAGTTATTCACTTTACGGTCACCACAAAGGACAAGGGGGCACTCTTTATGTCTAAAGGAAAAGAGATTTCATCTCCAAATAAGGAAAGGTTTCTTCACAGTAAGAGCTGTGAAAATGTGGAATAGACTCCCTGAAGAGGTGGTCCTGGCCAGCTCAGTAGATTGCTTTAAGAAGGGCCTGGATTCTTTCTTAAATGTACATAATATAACTGAGTACTAACATTTATAGGTAAAGTTGATCCAGGGAAAATCCGATTGCCTCTCAGGGGATCAGGAAGGAATTTTTACCCCTGTTGTAGCAAATTGGATCATGCTCTGCTGGGGTTTTTCGCCTTCCTCTGGATCAACTGTGGGTACAGAATTGGGTATATGGGATTGTATTATATATATTTTTTTATGGTTAAACTGGATGGACTTGTCTTTTTTCAACCTGACTAACTATGTAACTTTGTAACTATGTATCCTGTGTTCCTGCAAAGCAGAGACTAAGATCCATTTCTTCCCTTAGTAAAAGCACCTCCCACAGTGTAGTAAAACACTTGTTAGGCCCCTAATGTTAACCCCTTCCCAGCCACTGTCATTAGTACAGTAACAGTGCATATTTTTTAGCACTGATCGTTGCATTAGTGTCGCTGCTCTCCAAAAAGTGTCAAAAGTGTCAGTGTCCAAATATCCGCCGCAATATCGCAGTCCTGCTATAAGTCACTGATCACCACCATTACTAGTAAAAACATTAAATAAAAAAAATATCCTATAGTTTGTAGACGCTATAACATTTGCGTCAATATATGCTTTTTGGGATTTTTTTTTACCTAAAATATGTAGCAGAATACATATTGGCCTAAATTCATGAAGAAATTAGGTTGTTTTCTTTGTAGATTTATTTTGGGGATATGTATTATAGTAGAAAGTAAAAAATATATATATTTTTTTCAAAATTGTTTTTTTTTTTTGTTTATTGCACAAGAAATAAAAACCACAGAGGTGATCAAATATCACCAAAAGAGCTCTATTTGTGGGAAAAAAAGGACATAAATGTTATTTGGTTACAGCATCGCACGACTGCGCAATTAACGCAGTATAGCAAAAAAATGGCCTGGTCATGAAGGGGGTAAATCTTCCGGAGAACAAGTGGTTAACAGAAATATTGAGCTTTCAAACTTGGCTAAGTGGCTATAATTTTAACATATCGTCGAAGATCTCAAGTGTCATGAATAATTAGCATATATACTTGCTTTAACTTTTTCATTCTTTGTTGCATCAGCCACTTCCTGTCTGCCTGTTCACCCGACTGCATGGCATTTCTCGGGGTGAGTTTCTTGATGGAGACAATGGTGAAACATGCCTGCATAATTTTCATTGCAGGACCATTTGTAGTCCCCATCTGAAGCCCAGGTGACAGGGACAGAGCAGGGTCACCCTATAAGGCTTTATGTACACTACAGCTTCCAAACTTAAGTTTAGGTGCTTTTGGCGTTTTTTTTTTGTTGCAAAAACTCCATTAAAGCCTGTGTGTCCCTGTACACATAGGCTTTTAGGATTGTTTAGGAGCTTCTGTGGTTAGGGGTTCAACCTCCCTCTTCTCGCGTACAGGACAGGGACTTTTTGACCGCCAGATGCAAATCGCCGTAAAATCGCAGCACGATTTTGCCACGTTTTCCCGTAACCGGCGGTCGTGTGTACAAGAAGCCTAACAAGAAGCGCCCAAAAAAACATCTTCATGGTAGGATAATTTATTAAAAACTGTAGATTTGACAAATATTAACCACTTGCTGACCGCCCTATATCGGTTTTCCTGCTGCAGGGCGGCAGCTGTCTGCAGGATCGCGCATATATACTTGATCCTGCACTTTTGCCTGCAGGGAGCTTGCCGCTTCTGCTATGATTGCTCACAGCAGAAGCCAATCTGTTTTTTCACAACGTATACTTAAAGTAAAACTAAAGGCAACATTTTTTCCATTTTAAATAGTGTAAGGGAGGGTAATGGAGGAAGGGAGAGTAAGGGAGGGTTATTACTCCTGTAAGGTTTATTTTTGCCAACTGTGTCCCATTGGGGAGATATCCCAAAACATGAATTGAGAGGAAATCCCTGCAAATTAAGGGAATCCATTGGGGGCCCCCCAGGTCACCAGAACTTTCTATTTTTAGGTACTGTATCGAATTTGTAGAGGCTGATCTGCTGACAGCATAAAGATTTACTGCTGTTCAGGGGTTCTGGGCTTCAGCAAAATGGCAGCCCCCAGCAAAAAGAACCAGGAGTAATGCTGGAGGAAATTTATAGCACACACAAATTGTGGAATGTATGTTTCTTGCTAGAGAACAATATTTTTTATCAAGTTGTTATGGATAAAGTTCCACTTTAATTGTTATTTTAGTATCCAGGACTCTTCATCACATAGGGACAGGTAAAATATCTGCAGAATTTAAACCTTAAGCCACCCAAAACTGCTAGCGCTCCATTCAAACAAGGATCCAGGAGATCAGCAGAGGAGGGGTGGCTGGGAATCGGGACAACAAACTGCCAGGGTGGTCACTTTTCTCTGTATTGTCTCAGTGAGTGCTCTTGTTTTTTGTGCCTCCTCCTATGCTGGTGTTCATGCTGCACATGTAATTTGCCTTCCTCTGATGAGAGGTAACCATAGACCGTATCATTAGAACTTAGTTAAATGTCTGCTGTACTTCAGCTCCCCAAGCATTTCAGAGTATGAGAGATTTTATTATAACCTCCATTTATAGAGCCTAATTGCAGTACTATCAGATCATAAAGTGTTTTTATTACTGCATTTGATAGGTATTTTCTTACCAATCTTCATATCTCTGCTGAAAAAAAATGGAAAACTGCAAATTTCTCCAGTCTCTGCAATGTTTTCTGCTTAATATACAGCAGGTGGCGCTACAAACCACCTTAACTGCATTTGTAGCCAGACCCAAACAATACTCTGCATCAGAACATATACGCAGACTGTAATGCAGTGTCAGCGCTAACAAATGCAGTATGTACAGTTTTAACAAAAGCACAAAAATATGTCATAATATACAATACATACTTGTAAAGATTACAAATGTATTTTGCATTTGCCATTGTGCTTTGTAATTTGGCATTTGCTATTTGCCATGGCATATATTTTGATTTTGGTTTATAAAGAAATCCTTTATTGACCGAACTACTTAGTCTTACATTTCTTAGCGCATCTGAAAAGGCTTGTTGCTTGTTTTAGTTGAATAACTCAAACTGTTAAAGCTTGCAGAGCAGCTAGTATTTTTGGAATAAAAAAGTATTCACATAAGGCAGTCCAGTTATTTGTCCGGCATAGATTGTTTTTAAAGAAAATTTGTCATGAGAGAAGCATTGAGGCTGCCATTGTTGATCACTCCTAAAAATGCTTGTTCTCTGGCTGCCATCCTGACCCTATTGCTTCTGAGGTATAGACATGGAACAAGTACAGAGATTGGAACTTTTAACTTTTCTCATATTTTCCTGATTTGCATACTTCTGCAGGGTCAGTGACCCAGCCAGAAAGTTAGCATTTTCAGAAGGAATTCAGCAAAGAACCCCTCATATTTCTCATGTCAGGTTTACGTTAACAGCAATGTAGTCCAACGTGAATAATCGGTGCTATTCTGGGAACAGTAGTCTTCAACTTAAGAGGTAGTGGGGGCCTCAGCAGTTGCCTATAAAAATGCAGAAGGGATGCACAAAATATTCAGTATATGTAATGCTACAGAAGACTGCCAGATACTGCAGCCATGCTAGAATAGATGATCAGAGACTGCAGACATACTAGCAGAGATGATCAGAGACTGCAGACATACTAGCAGAGATGATCAGAGACTGCAAACATACTAGCAGAGATGATTAGAGACTGCAGACATACTAGCAGAGATGATCAGAGACTGCAGACATACTAGCAGAGATGACCAGAGACTGCAGACATGCTAGCAGAGATGATCAGAGACTGCAGACATGCTAGCAGAGATGATCAGAGACTGCAGACATGCTAGCAGAGATGATCAGAGACTGCAGACATGCTAGCAGAGATGATCAGAGACTGCAGACATGCTAGCAGAGATGATCAGAGACTGCAGACATGCTAGCAGAGATGATCAGAGACTGCAGACATGCTAGCAGAGATGATCAGAGACTGCAGACATGCTAGCAGAGATGATCAGAGACTGCAGACATGCTAGCAGAGATGATCAGAGACTGCAGACATGCTAGCAGAGATGATCAGAGACTGCAGACATGCTAGAATAGATGATCAGAGACTGCAGACATGCTAGAATAGATGATCAGAGACTGCAGACATACTAGCAGAGATGGTCATAGCCTGCAGAGATTCTATAAGAGCTGGTCAGAGCCTGCAGACATGCTAAAGAAATTGAAGGTTAGAGACTGGGGAAATGCTACAGGTGTTGGGGACTGGAGACATGTTACATAAAACTGCCATTACTGCTCCTTTGCAAATCAGTGTTCTAGCTCTACCTACTGAGCACTTGAGGGCTGCACAGTAAGTACCAAGGGCCAAGTGTGGCCCCCTGTATGCTATAGGCAGAAATTCAAAGGCATTTACCATATATTACAATGTAGCCATCATTAACATCAACTTACATAGCTTTGGAGGGACCATAGCTTTGTGTTTCTTTCCAATAGAGAGATGTCAAAGGAACAAACTGGTCTGTGTTTTCTAATCTGTTTTCCATCAGATTCAGGGCCCTTCTAAAGAGAAGGGTATTGGTAATAATTAGCATTTATTTAGAGGGGAAGTCTGGTGCACAGAGCAGAATAGCAGGTAATCTGGTCTTGTGTGTCAGGCCTGGCACATCCACACATTGTATGGGACACTGGTAGTGCTGGAGGAACAAAATGCTGGGTCATAGGCACAGGGCTTTGAATACATCAGTTTACTCAGATCTGATTATCTGGGCCCGACTGGCAGGCTTTTGACAAAAAAGGCTGTTGAGTCCCAACAAGTTGCCCAGACAATTTTATTAAATTTTGAAGCAGGGTGTTCCTGATCTTGCACATTGCATTCTTTTACATTCTGAAGGATTGTAGGATGTGCCATCTTACCACCATCTTATCTACACATGTCAATGGTCCTCTACACACCACCTTCTATTGATCACTGGCCCTTTGTTCTATGTCAGCCATAGCGAATGCAGAGCTTGCCTTGGCAATTCTGCAGTTGACCTCAATGTCAGTTGTCACAGCGTGGGAGAGGGTGCTGCCAAGGTATGTAAATTGGTCTACTGCTTGCAGCTTTTGTCCCTTCAATGTGATGGTGGGCTCTTGGTGTTCGGCTTTCGGAGCTGGCTGGTGCATCACTTTGGTTTTCTTTGTGTTGATGAGGAGGCTGAAGTTGTTGCATGCTGCTGCGAATTTGTCCATGCCGGCTTGCATTTCCTGCTCTGATCCAGCATTCAGGGCACAGTCATCAACAAAAAGAAACTCTCGTAGCACAGTCTCCTTTATCTTGGTGACAGCCTGGAATCTTTGCAGGTTGAACAGTTTCCAATCAGTCCTGTATCTCAGGCTGACTCCCAGGGAACTGTTCTGGAAGCTGAAAAACATTATGCTGAACAGGGTCGGTTCAAGCACGCACCCTTGCTTGATGCCGTTTTTGACGGCAAAGGCCTCGGAAGCTTCTCCATCATCCAGAACATGAGCCGTCATGCTGTTGTGGAACTGACATACCAGCAGGATGAATCTGTCAGAGCACCCAAACTTCGACATGATGCGCCACAGACCTTTGCGCCTAACCGTGTCAAAAGCCTTCATGAGATCCACGAAGATGGTGTACAGTTCACGATTCTGCTCTTGACCCTTCTCCTGAAGCTGTCGGGCTGCGAAGATTATGTCCACCGTGTCACGCTCTTTGCGGAAACCGCACTGTGTCTTGGGTAGTAGACCCTGTTCCAGGTGGTCAATCAGGCGATTCAGCAACACTCGTGCAAGGCTCTTACCTGCGATGGAAAGCGGTGATATTCCTCGATGATTAGCGTAGACTTGTCGATTTCCTTTCCTCTTGTAGAGGTGTACAATGGACGCGTCTTTTAGTTCCTGAGGAATGGATCCTTGATTCCAGAAAGACTGGAGCAGCTGAGTAAGTTTGTCGGAAAGCACTGTACCACCAGCCTTATAGATTTCTGCTGGGATTGCATCAGATCCTGGGGCCTTGCCTCTGGACAGCTGGCTGATGGCCTGTAAGGTTTCAGCCTCTGGTGGGATGTCCAGGCTGTAGTTGATATCTGCCTGGGGCATTCTGTCAATCGCCTCGTTATTGATGGAGGATGGACGGTTCAGTACAGATTGGAAGTGCTCAGCCGAACGCTGTAGAATCAATCTTCTTAGTAATGAGAGTTGCACCTTCTAAGTCCAGTAGAAGGGAGCTTCCTGAGGGCTGAGGTCCATACAAGGATCTGAGGGCTTCGTAGAACCGTTTGGCATTGTTTCCATCAGCAAACTTCTGGATTTTATATGCTTTGGCATTCAACCAGGAGTCCTGCTTCTTGCTTTGTACTATCCTGTGAGTTTTGTTGAGGGCATTTTTCTTAGCTGTTGACGACGGGTCAATCTGATGAGCACGGTGAAGGCAGTGATTTTCAGCAAGTAGGGCCTTGATCTCTTCATCGTTTTCATCAAACCAATCCTGCCGTTTTTTTTGTGAGGGTCCAAGAACCTTTAGTGGTAAGAATGCACAATATCCTGGAAGCATTCCCAGACCTTTTCAGCATTTTCATCTAATTGCAACTCTGAGAGCTGATTGTCAAGATCTACTGCTAGTGTTGGCGTTCCTCAGTTTACTGACATTGATCTTTTTCACCACAGCTTTTTTTCCCCTGTGGACGTCTCTTTGGCTTGATGTGAAGGCTTAATTTGGAGATGGTGAGTCTGTGGTCAGTCCAGCAGTCAGCACTTGGCATGGCCTTGGTTACCCTTACATCCTGTCTGATTATGTCATTGTGCAGAGGAAAGACAATGAGATGCCAGTGCTCTGAGCGTGGGTGCATTCAGGATCATCTTTTTGCGAGTAGGCAGGCGAAAGATGGGATTGCGTTAATCAGATCATGAGCCGCACAAGTCTTCAATAGTAGTAGGCCATTGCTGTTACATTTGCCAATTCCATTTTTTCCAATGATGCCATTCCCAGGCAGAGTGATCAGGCCCCACTCTTGTGTTTAAGTCACCAAGTAGAATCGGCATATCAGTGCACTTCACGAATGAGAGTAGGGCACCGAGAGCTTCATAAAATTTGTCCTTTACTTCATCCGGATTTGTTATTGTGGGTACGTAGGCGCTGATCAGTGTGACTTGGTAGTGGGAAATGCAGTGCCATGAGTTGGTCGTTCACGCCCCTAGATAGACTGGCAAGTTTGCAGACGAGATAATTATTAACTGCAAAGCCAACTCCAGATTTACAACGTTCGTCATGGCTGCATCCACACCAGAAGAATGTGTAACCGCTTCCTTTCTGTGAGCGGACCTTCATTGGCTAGCCGAGTTTCACATCAGTCCGCAATATAGATGTTAAATCTTGTGAGCTCTTTGGCGACCAGGGCTGTTCTTCTTTCTTGTCGATCTGCTGAGGGGTTGTCTTGAAGCGTGTACGTTCCATGTGCCAATAGTGAGTGGTGTCACCTTGCATTTTTGTTTGATGTTTTGTTATTTGTAAAAGATGATGCAGCGCTAATATAGTCCATATATATATAAAACACCATCCGTGAGGTTATTATCAGTGTTCAGATAAAAAGGACATGCAGGTGACTTCCACGAGTGCGATGAACCTCCACCACAAGTAATAATTGGCCGCTCACCTCACAAAGTATATAAAGAGGTTGTAAGATGAAGCTGTAGCAGTGTATTATGGTTAGTTCCAAGCAACCGGTCACATCCCAATGAATAATTGAAAAAATTGGAGAAGGGGTTGCCCCTGGGATAGTACGGACCGGTGCAATATAAAGAACTGACCAAAAACTTTATTTAAAAAAGTAAAAAGGATTTTATTATAGTAGGTCATAAAAAGTTCATCAATGAAACAAATATTTTCGGCAACACATAGAGATAATTACAATAGAAATGGAAACATATTTTGTGAATATCACATTGGAGGCCAATATACATTACATATGCACCCCTATGAGCAGATACTATACATCAGTACAAAGGGATACAAGTAAATACCGACATGTTTCGGATATGTTCGGCAGTTTATACCGAAGTAAATACGTTCCTTCTTCAAGGTAGGTATAAGGGCTGAGCAACGTGTTTTAAGTTTAAATCTATAATTCAAAGAGAAAAACAATATATGAGAGTACAATAAATGGTTTTGCAAAGGCATTGCGTGTTTAGACATGATGTATGGCATGCAAATGAGCATTATGGTTGATATGTGAGATAAAGGGATATAGAGAAAAAATATATATATATATATATTAAAAAAAAAAAATGTTTTTTTAATTTTTTTTCTCTATATCCCTTTATCTCACATATCAACCATAATGCTCATTTGCATGCCATGCATCATGTCTAAACACGCAATGCCTTTGCAAAACCATTTATTGTACTCTCATATATTGTTTTTCTCTTTGAATTATAGATTTAAACTTAAAACACGTTGCTCAGCCCTTATACCTACCTTGAAGAAGGAACGTATTTACTTCGGTATAAACTGCCGAACATATCCGAAACATGTCGGTATTTACTTGTATCCCTTTGTACTGATGTATAGTATCTGCTCATAGGGGTGCATATGTAATGTATATTGGCCTCCAATGTGATATTCACAAAATATGTTTCCATTTCTATTGTAATTATCTCTATGTGTTGCCGAAAATATTTGTTTCATTGATGAACTTTTTATGACCTACTATAATAAAATCTTTTTTACTTTTTTAAATAAAGTTTTTGGTCAGTTCTTTATATTGCACCGGTTCGTACTATCCCAGGGGCAACCCCTTCTCCAATTTTCTCACCTCGCAAAGTGGACCCTTTGTTATAGAGGGTCAAATGCACATATCACTGACGGATATATATGGAAATCCACACAGGCTCAGGAACCAGAAACCTGGAACCAAGGGGGCGGATGTGACAATGGAAATGCCAATCGATCATGCCAGATGACCATGCAAAGATAAAGGCAGATGCATAGTGCTCTCCGTATAAACAGCAATAGTTTATTTAAAAGGTAATAAAAATCACTTACAAACAAAGCACGTATTCTGATGAGTGTTTAGGGCTCCCCAAAAGGCTGAAAACGATCCCCAGGTCGCAGGAGCTATGGACTCAGGCAGCCATCTCGGTCTCCGTCCAGGCCACGCCCTTGTATAGCCAGCAGACAGTCTCGTCACTTTTGCAGTTTCGGTATGTGCGGTATCGAAACCTCACGAGCGTTTGCAAGCATGCGCAGCGTCCTTTTGCCTGGCTTTCCCTGTTCTTCCCGCATGCGCAGTAGCCGTATGTGAAGTCTGGGATACTCCCGCGTCACTGTCTTGACGTTCCGTGCAGAGAGAAGGAACATTATTGTACCGAAACTGCAAAAGTGACGAGACTGTCTACTGGCTATAGAAGGGCATGGCCTGAACGGAGACCGAGATGGCTGCCTGAGTCCATAGCTCCTGCGACCTGGGGATCGTTTTCAGCCTTTTGGGGAGCCCTAAACACTCATCGGAATAGGTGCTTTGTTTGGAAGTGATTTTTTTTACCTTTTAAATAAACTATTGCTGTTTATACGGAGAGCACTATGCATCTGCCTTTATCTTTGCATGGTCATCTGGCATGATCGATTGGCATTTCCATTGTCACATCCGCCCCCTTGGTTTCTGGTTTCTGAGCCTTTGTGGATTTCCATATATATCCGTCAGTGATATGTGCATTTGACCCTCTATAACAAAGGGTCAACTTTGTGAGGTGAGCGGCCAATTATTACTTGTGGTGGGGGTTCATTGCACTCGTGGAATTCACCTGCATGTCCTTTTTATCTGAACA
Organism: Rana muscosa; assembly: GCA_029206835.1. Taxonomy (NCBI): domain Eukaryota; kingdom Metazoa; phylum Chordata; class Amphibia; order Anura; family Ranidae; genus Rana; species Rana muscosa. The sequence goes on from CM055126.1 coordinate 166,609,994, forward strand.
CTGATAATAACCTCACGGATGGTGTTTTATATATATATGGACTATATTAGCGCTGCATCATCTTTTACATATTCACCACAGGGATTTTTTGATTGACCCTGATGTTCAGCAGCTCTCTTTAGGGTCATTGTTTATCCATTGCGCTGATTTGTTTTCTCTGTGTATGTTTTGTTATTTGACCACGTAAGATGGGATCCCCTCCAGCCACGATAAGCTGGCCAGGGTTCTTTGAAGCAAACCATGTTTAGGGCACCTTTTCTAGTCCCTTCCTCTTACTACTGAGGTCAGCAGTGAGGTAGTAAAGAGGGCTGCTCAGCCACTCAGGTAGATGCCAAATACAGCTGTTGCTTCAGTCAGCAAGAAGATGACCATTAGACCTGAGCCTCCTGTGTGCAGGTCCACTACTACAGCTACCAGTGAATCCACACTTTCTGCTTGGTCCCTCGCCTATCGCCACAGGACTTGGAGGTTACAGAAGTTGGGGGGGGGGGGATATGTCAAGACTTGCGCGTGAATTGGATTAAAGTGAGGGAGAGGTGCGCATAGTCAGCCTCAATTTCTCTTCCCAGATTCCATCTTTCTCCGATGGCTGACAAAAGTCGAGATGGTTGGAGATGGGCTGGACGCAGTGGTTGACCAGGGCATCTATCGTGTCCTGCCCTGCTCTTAGCATACCACACCACTTGCAGAAACTGCCTTGATGACCGTTGGTCCTATTTTGGTAGGTCTCATCCGCTCAATCTGCCAGAGTCTGTCTTCACATGCTCGGGACAGACAAGTCCCTATCTCACCGAATGTCAATGACATGGCGGTTACCCTCAACCTGCTTTGGCCAGCCTGTGGAAGCTGTTGCCCGGGGTGTGGCCGCTGCACAAGCTACAGCTACTAGAAGCCACAGGTCAGAGCTGAGTGACAAGTTGGGACTAAAGGTGAACGAGCTGCCCTAAGAAAGGCACGACATGTCCTTACACCAGATTTGCTGCCCTGCCCTGAACACCCCATACACCACGGTCAGAGTAGTATTTGTTTGGACCCATGTAACTTTAGCAGGAATGTCTTGAGCTTACTTTCTGCTTGAATGTAATATTTTCTATCTCATTTGATGTGCAGTTTTCTCATGATTGGCACCACTCTCTTTTTTATTCAGCCTTTATTCAGTTTGCTGGCTTGCATGCTACATCTTCCCTTCAACCGTGCAGAACTGGCGAGTGGTATGTTGTCACTCAGTTGTCACAGTGCCATTACTTCTCCTAACTGCTCCACTGCCTCATTGATCCCCTGTCTTTTTTTCATGCTCTTTTGCACTCTGGCTTCCATTCTCCTCTAACATTTGGTGCTTGAATTCAGTAGTCATTCAATATTTAAACCAGCCTGGCTACATACAGTTAGGTCCATATATATATTTGGACACGGGCACAATGTTTATACTTTTGGCTCCGTATGTCACCAGAATAAAATTATAACAAAACAATATTAATTAATTTTGAAGTGCAGACTTTCAGCTTTAATTCAAGGGGTTGAACGTAAATAGTAAGAACAAATTTTAGGAACTGCATCCATTTTTATACACAGTCCCCCATTTTTAGGGGCTCAAATGTAATTGGACAAATCAATATAATCATAAATAAAATGTTAATTGTAACGGGAGGGCCCGTGGAACTCAGAAGTTCTTAGAAAGTATGAGCCAGAAAATAATGGACATTGAGAATATGTCTTGGATTGCTTTGAAATGGGTCTGTAATATTAATCCACGGTATTTCCCAGGATATCTGTAAAGGACTATTTACTGGTTGTTTGATTCTGAACTCAACAGGTTAATTGAGAGATGCTGATGTGTTCAACTCTAACCACCTGGCTGCCTGTGTAATATAGATTAAATCCAGACTAGCTTCCAAATACCTTTTCATTGTTGTTTGTGGTGATGTGGATTGGAGCTGGTAGACCGTCTGGCTGCCTATTATGGGATGTTTAAGTGTCTTGCTGTGAGGAAAGGGGGGGGGGGATCACTCCAGCAACCCCTCCTGCTAAGACTGTTTACTGAAGGAGAAGTTTAAACACACCTGACCTGTATCACCATTGTCATTGGACAGTTTAACCCGCCCTGTTCCCCAAGGAGGGGAGGGAAGTGTTTTGAAGGGAAGTGTGTTACCATGTGCTTGTAATAAAGATTCATTCCATGTTTTTGGAACTTCAACACAGAGCGTTGTCTCGTTTGTGCGGGGAGAAATATTTGTATGGGGTCTTATTCGGCTGGTTGAAGTGTCTGGTAGCTGGCGTGTGTTTGAGAATGGAATATTCTGAACGACGTTAACACCTGTCGTTTCATGAATTTTTTAATTTTGTTAAGAATCCTTTACTGGCAATGACTGCCGGAAGTCTGGAACCCATGGACATTACCAACGACTGGGTTTCCTCCTTTCTGAGATTTTGCCAGGCTCTAACTGCAGCTGTCTTCAGTTGTGCTTTGTGGGGCTTTATGCCTTTAGTTTTGCCTTCAGCAAGTGAAATGCATGCTCAATTGGGTTGAGATCAGGTGATTGACTCGGCCATTGCAGAATATTCCACTTCTTTTCCTTCAAAAGCTCCTGGGTTGCTTTTGCAGTGTGTTTTGGATCATTGTCCATCTGTACTTTGAAGCGCCGTCCAATCAGCTTTGCTGCATTTGGCTGAATCTAGGCTGACAGTATATCTTTAAACACTGCCGAATTCCTCCGGCTGCTTCTGTCTTCTGTCACATCGTCAATAAACACCAATGACCTAGTGCCACTGGAAGTCATGCATGCCCATGCCATCAAACTACCTCCACCATGTTTTACAGGTGACGCTGTGTGCTTTGGATAATGAGCTGTTTAACCGCTTGCCGACCGCCGCACAAACATTTATGTCGGCAGAATGGCACGGACAGGCAAATGGATGTGTATATATACGTCCCCTTTTAAATTGCTGCCATGTGGTCGCGCGCTCGTGTCACGGAGCTGAAGAACAGGGAGATGTTTGTGTAAACACAACATATCCCCGTTCTGCCTATTGACATGTCACTAATTGTCTGTTCCCTATCATCGGGAACAGCGATCAGTGACGTGTCACGGCAAGCCACGCCCCCTAACAGTTAGAAACACTCCCTAGGTCACACTTAACCCCTTCAGCGCCCCCTGCAGGTTAACCCCTTTACTGCCAGTGTCATTTTTACAGTAATCAGTGCATTTTTATAGCACTGATCGCTGTAAAGATGACAATGGTCCCAAAATGGTGTCCAATGTGTCCGCCATAATGTCGCAGTCACGATAAAAATCGCTGATCGCCGCTATTACTAGTAAAAAAAAAATTATTAATAAAAATGCCAAAAAACTATCCCCTATTTTGTAGACGCTATACCTTTGCACAAACCAATCAATAAACGCTTATTGCGATATTTTTTTCGGCCTAAACTGAGGAAAATTTTTTTTGTTATATATTTTTGGGGGATATTTATTATAGCAAAAAGTTAAAAATATTGAATTCTTTTCAAAATTTTCGCTATATTTTTGTTTATAGTGCAAAAAATAAAAACCGCAGAGGTGATCAAATACCACCAAAAGAAAGCTCTATTTGTGGGGAAAAAAAGAACGTCAATTTTGTTTGGGAGCCACGTCACACGACTGCGCAATTGTCAGTTAAAGTGACGCAGCAAAAAAGGCTCTGGTCTTTGGCCAGCCAAATGGTCCGGGGCTTAAGTGGTTAAAGTGGTAAAAATGCCTAACACTATATAATCTCAAAAATGTTCCCTCCTTTTTGGGAGCCACGTCGCACGACCGCGCAATTGTCAGTTAAAGCGACGCAGTGCCGAATTGCAAAAAGTGGCCTGGTCTTTGGCCAGCGAAATGGTCCGGGGCTTAAGTGGTTAATGAGGGGGACCTAAGGCAGCAGACTGATGAGCTCATTTCTGTCATTCTGTTTCTTGCACTGCAGCACACCCAATTGACTCCTTGTGCTGCTCCCCCTCCCCTCCCTGAGCTCTGCTGTATAGTACACTGCAAGAGGCTGATAACAGGTCAAATTCAGGTCATTACAATTCTTGCATACAAAAATTTATAAAATATTAAAGAATACAGAATCTCTTTAATTTGCGTCTTTTATATTTTCCTGGAGGCATCTTAAAGAGAGGGAACAGCTAGGTGAATTGTAACTGGTCACTTGGATTAATATACTGTAGTTGTAAGGCATAGCCTAGTCTTGTTTTCTTAGGCCAAAACTGCAGGAAAACGGCTACATTTGCAATCAAAGTACATATGTAGGAACAGTATTACCTGTCAAAATATTTGTAATTCTGTGCGGTCAGTCATGTGATCCAGGGTCCCTTGCCAGACAGCATAGCTAGGTCCTCACCCTGACTGTTCTCCACAACAGTTAAACAATACTGACCTGCTCCAGCATGCTGATTGGCAGCAGAAAACGAATTGCCATTATTTTACATTATTTTAGCAGGTTTAGGAAGGAAGACTGATGGCAGTGTAAAATGAAGTAAAATCTGCCCCTTCCATCTCTCAGTTGGGGTCCAATTATGTAGGGCATTATTTTTAATGATTTTTTTAATGAATGCCTAACAGAATTAAAATGAATTTAAGTTATTTTGTCTGCAGTTCTAACTTAAGGATTAAACTTTGGAAAGGTTTGTCCCAGGCACATATCAGCAGTATTTTTGCTTACCTTTTGACTCTAAAGAGCAACTCTTTAAAAAATTGTTTCCCTCTGGGCAGTAGTGTATTTAGGTTTTGTGCTGCCCTAGGCCTGACTAAACTCATGCACCCCCTAATTTAAATATTACCCACCCCTTCCTGTCAATGCCACACCCCTTTCTGTTTAAGCCCCGCCCTGAAATTTTCGATTGGGGACACTAGTTCTTAGGGCCTGGGGGGGGGGGGGGGGCATTGGATTCCCTTAATTTTCATAGATTTCCTCTCACTTCCTGTTTGGCTATGGGGCGGGAAGTGAAGGTAAATCTCTGCAATGGGACAGGGATGGTAAAAAATAAACTGACAGGGGCTATAACCCTTCCTTACTCTATCCAAAATGAAAAAAAAGTGTTACCTATAGTTCTACTTTAAGCACAAATTTCTGATAATTTTATGGAGAGGACTAAGAAGATATAACCATGCCAGTGGTGCAGCAGAAGACATATAGCACAGTGAGGAAGATTTGTGGTCCAGGATGATAGGACAGTCAAAATTAGAAGCAGCTTGCGTTACACTAACAGTGTAGTGCAAGCCGGCGGGGACTTTTTTCGTGCTGCCCCCTGCAAAGTGCTGCCCTAGGCCTGGGCCTTGTTGGCCTAGGCCAGGATACAGCATTGCCTCCGGGTGATCTATCTACAATGCAGAGATTTTAACAAACTTTGTTGCAGATTCCTACCTTCTGTCATTCAGAAGAAATCCTGTGTGTTTCTCTGTGTTCATGTGGCAAGTGAGTCTAATGAGTTTCATAATTATCAATCAGCTGCTGCACCTGCAGGGCTCTATAGATAATTGCAGGGCCTGCATTCCCTTAGACATGATTTCCTATTGGGAGTAGCTCATCAAAAATTACATCTTTGTTGCAGGGGATTGTTGCAGGGGATGCCAAATATCTGACTTGTATCTTAGTGTAGACTTCTGAGAAAATCAATGAGCCAATCCCATGTAGCACACGGACCCTTTTCTCCTGCTTACCTTCTCCTTGCAGGGATAAGGGACACCGTGCCACATGCCAGGATCCTCCTGGTTTAGAAGGTTGAGCGGTGTTCTTTATTTTTGGGTCCTGCAGCGAGTTACCTCTCGTTCACTGGTTCTCGTCCCCAGAATGTAGGGAAAAGTCTGTGTTCTTTCCCCAAAGAAACTCAATGTCCAAACAGTGTTCAAACTCCAAACAGCCGAGTTTATTTTTATCTTGCTCAAACAGATTTGGGAACAGGTTGAAGATAGTGACAAAGTAGGTAAGGAGATAAGTTCAGGCACGCGGCACCCATTTACCCTATTCTTCACTCAAGCCTGAGTATGAATTTTGCTCACCCGGATAGATCCCTCTCACAGTTCTAGAAGCCGGAGTGAAGCACGAACAGTTGCTACTTGAATTTAGTCCCCTTCACGGACAAGTCCTAGAGATCCTCTGCCACAGAATCCTTAATAATTGAATTATGACTTCTGAACAAAACCCTGTAGATTAGTAGAGACCATAGGTGTCAGTGGGACACACTACAGGGGCTATACTGCAACTCAGGAATCCTTCCTCTGATAGGTAACCAGGCCTTTCCTTCATCGTGAACTCCGTCACCGATCCCTCGGACAGGTCCTCCCCCGGTTTCCTCTCCTTCAGAGCGGGCCACCCTCACACGGGCTCCCTGGGACTCCAGTGTGTTGGCTGTAGACCCAGTTGAAGGTACTAAGCCTACCTGGAACGTTGTAGCCTTGGGCTAAAGGTGCCCGAGACTCCTCGGCCAGTTCACGCACCCCCCGGCCAGCAGGGCCAAAGGGCACGACTTCGCCACCAGGGGTCCTCCTTGGAATCCCCCCAGCACACCCCCCAGATCATGGCGTCTGCCCTTTATGTACCCTCTCCTGGCATGCACAGCAGGCGAAACCTGCCCACCACACGGTAACCGAGAGAGGACACCCAATCGCACCACAATGCCACCCGTGGTTCAACCCGAGACCTGGGCAACAGCGCCACCACAGGACAAGGGGAACTATACACCAGGCAACACCATAGCAGAACAGAGTCCATGCCTAGCAAAATTAGAGAACCTGAGCCAACTATGGCTCATACTACCCCTAAATTTAGAACATAGAGACCCCCAAATTTGGGGGGTCCGCTACACCCACAAGCAGGAAATTATGTTTTTTAGGAGGCAATCTGTACACATTCTGTATACAGAACACCTCCAGGTAGCCATAATGCATTGCACTTTACAGAAAATTAATTTTTATTAACATTCAATCACAATATGACTTGTGGCAATTGTATACGCTATAATATTTTTTTTATTATTTGCTTTGGTAAATTTGCACCTGTCTACCTGAAAACGCAAGGCAAATTTGCACCTCACACAGGACAAAAAAACAGATTAAATTTGCAGTACATCACATCGCAGTAGTGTGGACCTAGGCTAAGGCTGTATTCACACTACAGCGTTTTGAATCGCGGGCGGATCTGCCCGCGATTAGACAGCACCGAGGTGTGAATGACAAAACGCGTAACTCGCATTTGAGATGCCATTCATTTGAACGAATGCCCAAAAATAGTTCAGGAGCTACTTTGGGGCGACATGCTTTCCGCTATTGCAGCACGTTTTATAGTGCGACAATCGAGGCATACCCGCACCACGATTTGAGGTGTAATTTAAATGAATGGCATCTCCAATTCGAGTTTCGCATTTTGTCATTCACACCTCGGCGCTGTCAAATCGCGGGCAGATCTGCCCGCGATTCAAAGCGCTGTAGTGTGAATGTAGCCTAACTATCGCCAATAGATATACAGTTTTCAGATACAAGCATTGCCGTTACATTTTACACTACCAATAAACCCTTCTTCCCATCTTTGCTCATTTTCCCAAACGCAGAAGGCGATGAGGAAGAAGATGAGGAAGATGAAGATGATGAGGTGGATGAAGATGAAGAAGACGAGGAGGAGGATGAAAAAGATAATGACTCCGTAGATGACAGTGCAGAGAGAGATTCTGACTTGCCTCTCTTTACTCTCCCTGGACTGTCCTCCCAAGAACCACTGGAAGACGATAGCAACGTCGCTCTCATAGAGGGCGCCGCTTATCAAGTGCCTGACACCATGGAGTGGGAGCAACAAAACCAAGGACTTGGTAAGTGACACTGCTATTATCTCTTTATAGTTGCTGGGAAAGTCTGTCTCTGGATGTAACATTTGTAGAAATTTAGTAGGTAATGGAGAAATATGCATGAAATGTAAACTGAGATGATACAATATGCAAGAAGCATGTGTTCTGTTCTACTGTGTGTAGCCTAAACTGGGAAAGTTTTGCATCGTGACACTTCTGGTTTTCCTAGTTTAATTGAGTATAGTAAATAAGATTTATAAAATAATATAAATTTACAATTTCGTAACCATACATTACAGGACACCGGTTCTTTAGACCAGGAGTGCTCAACCTTCTGAAGAGTGAGGGCCACCAAAATGATTTGGTCATCAGTCGCGGCCCACAATAAAATTAAATAGTTCAAAATGTGATTTTTTTTTATTTTAGCCACTTGACTTCCGGAAGATTTACCCTCCTTCATTACCAGGCCATTTTTTTGCGACACTGCACTGCGTTACTTTAACTGACAAATGTGCGGTCGTGCGACGCTGTACCCAAAATAAATTACCGTATATACTCGAGTATAAGCCGAGTTTTTCAGCACTATTTTTTTGTGTGCTGAGAATGCCCCCCCTGGCTTATACTCGAGTCATCTTTTTGCGCCTGATCTCCCGGAATTTGGGGACTCGGTACTGGCCAAACTTGGCACACATATAGCCCCACTCTTCCTTTACAAGTGTGCAAAGTTTTTTTTGTCCGGGGAGCACCGATTTTTCAAAGCCGGGCACCCCTTCCATAGACTCCCATGTTAAACGGTCATTTCTCCGGTAACTTTGGGGACCCGGTAACGGCCGGCCGTAGGTCCCCTGGACCCAAATCTTGGCACACATGTAGCTCCAGTTCTCCTCTACAAGTGTGAAAAGTTTGCTGTCTGGGGGACCTATGGCCGGGGAGCACCGATTTTTCAAATCCAGGCACACCTTCAATATACTCCCATGTTAAACATAAGTCTAGTCATGGGCACAGTGAGGCATGGGCACAGTGAGGCATGGGCACAGTGAGGCATGCAAATGGACACAGTGAGGCATGCAGATGGACACCCTAGGCTTATACTCGAGTCAATACGTTTTCCCATTTTTTTGTGGTAAAATTAGGTGCCTCGGCTTATATTTGGGTCGGCTTATACTCGAGTATATACGGTATGTCCTTTTTTTCCCCACAAGTAAAGCTTTCTTTTGTTGGTATTTGATCACCTCTGCGGTTTTAATTTTTTTACGCTATAAACAAAGACCGACCCAACAATTTTGAAAGAAAAAACAATATTTTTTTACTTTCTGCTCTAAAACACATCCAATAAAAAAAAATCTAATTTCTTCATCAATTTAGGCCAATATGTATTCTGCTACATATTTTTGGTAAAAAAAATCAGAATACGTGTATGTTGATTGGTTTCGTGCAAAAGTTTTAGCTTTTACAATCCTATGGGATATTTTTTTTTTTTTTTTACGTTTTCACTTTTTTTACTAGTAATGGCGGCGATCAGCGACTTATAGCGGGACCGCGATATTGCGGCGGACAAATCCGACACCTAATTGACATTTTTGACACTTTTTTGGGAACCAGTGGCATTAATACAGTGATCAGTGCTAAAAAAATATGCACTGTCACTGTACTAATGACACAGATGGGAAAGGGTTAACATCAGGGGCGATCAAAGGGTTAAATGTGTGTCTAGCTAATGTTAGAGTATAGCAGGGGAGGTGCTTTTACTACTGGAAGACATGGATCAGTGTTTCTCCTTTTACAGGAACACAGGATCCAGGTCTTTTGTACTCGCAGAATGACAGTCTGCCTTGTTCCACTCTTTCCTGTCAGAGCACACTCCTCCACTCCCCCATATCAGTGCTTCTTGGGCTTTTTAGCATCAGGCATATGTTTCCCATATTTGCAAGGAAGTCACCTAATCTTGTGTTCCCAGTTTAAAGAGGATCTGCAGTCTGCTCACATAATTTGTAATAAAAACATCTTTGCCATTCTGAAGCTTCCCTCCAACCACTTTGCATATTTTATATATACTGTATTTGCCATATATGCTGCAGAAATCTCCCTCCACTAAGTCCACTAGCTATTTTAACTGTGGACAGCGGAAGCTGCTGCCTTTTCACTTCCTGGATTTACACAGACACACACACCTGCAGCTCTGCAGCTCTCATTGGCCCTCTTCTGACTCATTCCCCCTCCCTTCCTGGCAAACTCTCACAAGATTGAGAGAGAGAGCTGTGCATGATGTCATAAGTCTAGGCTAATGACCAGACAAGAAAGAGGAAGTGGGCTGTATAAGGTATTTACTGGCAGAAAAAAATAATGTTTTACTATCCAAAGTTAAAAAAACAAGGGCAGAAGATTTAATAGATGGAAAGTTGAAAAAATTACTGTTCCGCTTTTACCAGGTGGATGGTCAGGCTTCTTCTCATGCTACTTTTTAGTTTAAGGTTCTTCAAGCCATTCTCTGAGTTGCCCTGAGTCCTTTCTTGACCTGTTTTCTATATGGGCCATTTGACGTTTGTTTGCTGTGTTGTCCGTCCCTCAGTTGGTCTGCTATTGAACATCCCAGTGGCCTAATACTTAAAGAGCGTGTGTCCCAATTAAAAAGTTAGGATGTATTTTACAAATTTGTATGTTACAGGACTCCAGCCCCTTCCTTCTGTTTCTTATGATCCGCTCCTATTATTGCTTGTGAAAAAAGAGAGGTTAGCTGGGGGGGGGGGGGGGGGGGTGATTGGTAATATATAGGTCAGTCCACACATCTTTGTTTTGCCAGTGTCCAGTCACCTGAAGGCAACTGGATAAGCCAGTGGTCTAAGACAGCCATTCTCAACTAGGGCTCTGAGGAACCCTAGGGATTCCTCCAGAGGTTGCTAGAGGTTCTTTAAGCAAGGAGTGATCCTCCAGAAGTTGCTAGAGGTTCCTTGAGCAAGGAGTGATCCTCCAGAGGTTGCTAGAGGTTCCTTGAGCAAGGAGTGATCCTCCAGAGGTTGCTAGGGGTTCCTTAAGCAAGGAGTGATCCTCCAGAGGTTGCTAGAGGTTCCTTAAGCAAGGAGTGATCCTCCAGAGGTTGCTAGAGGTTCCTTTAAGCAAGGAGTGATCCTCCAGAGGTTGCTGGAGGTTCCTTGAGCAAGGAGTGATCCTCCAGAGGTTGCTGGAGGTTCCTTGAGCAAGGAGTGATCCTCCAGAGGTTGCTGGAGGTTCCTTGAGCAAGGAGTGATCCTCCAGAGGTTGCTAGAGGTTCCTTAAGCAAGGAGTGATCCTCCAGAGGTTGCTAGAGGTTCCTTAAACAAGGAGTGATCCTCCAGAGGTTGCTAGAGGTTCCTTAAGCAAGTGATGTTTGTCTCTCAGATAACACCAATGATTTTTTAGCTTTCTGTAAAGGGAGATTATTCCCCACTATCCACAAACAAAGGAGCATTCTTCCCTCTGACTACCACACTAATGTACAGTGATTTGTATATAATTTAATTATTGGCTGTAGGGGTTTCCTGAGACTGGAAAGTTGTTCTAAGAGTTCCTCCGTGTTAAAAAGTTTGTCTAATGCCGCGTACACACGATTGGAATTTCCGACAACAAATGTTCGATGTAAGCTTTTGGTCAGATATTCCGACCGTGTGTAGGCTCCATTGGACATTTGCTGTCACAATTTCCGACAACAAATGATTGAGAGCAGGTTCTCAATTTCTCAGACAAAAAAAGTTCTTGTCGGAAATTCCGACCGTGTGTATCCAATTCTGACACACAAAAATTCTACGCATGCTCGGAATCAATTCGACGCATGCTCGGAATCATTGAACTTCATTTTTCTCGGCTCGTCGTAGTGTTGTACGTCACCGCGTTCTTGACGTTCGGAATTTCCAAGCAACATTTGTGTGACCGTGTGTATGCAAGACAAGTTTGAGCCAACATCGGTCGGAAAAAAATCCACGGTTTTGTTGTCGAAATGTCCGATCATGTGTACGCGGCATAAGTTAGATTCTGTGTGTTGTAATGTACTCAAAGAAAATACATTTACAGGTAAGACAAAATTCCTATTTGCATAATTGTAATCTACTTGCGAAAGAAAATTGAAACCTGAAATACAATAAAAATGTAGGCTAACCCCCTTTCTTCAGATGCTAGTTGCCTGGCTTTGTGGCACTGAAGTTAGAATTCTTGATCTGCATATTTGTTCCAAATCAATGACTCATAAAGTATTGAAGTCAGAGAATCACCATGACAACCAAGTAACCGTCATTTTAAGGACAGGTCAGCAATCAAAGCCTACGTATTTCTCTCAGCATAGTTTCCTTTAATGTACATTTGTTCTGTGGTTCACACGCAGCTACTTCCTGCTCCTTATTAGTCAATTCTCTTGATGAGCAGCCAAGGTAACCAAAGAGTAAGGTGAAGGATATGGGATGGAATGGGCCAGACCCAAGCTTGGTACTCTGGATATCAGCGTGTCCCAGGTCTGTAGCCGTGGCGGCTGGTGTTTTTTTTTTTGGTGGGGGGTGGCAAACAATTCATCTGCCACCCCCTCTGTCGGTCAGTCTGTCGGGGCCCTGCACTTAACCCATCTCGCGGGCAGCGGCGGCTTCTCTCCGGACAGCTGCTTTCTCAGTTCCCCTGCGTCTCCTCCTAGCAGCCAATCCAATCGAATCTCCTTTCGGACAATCGGGTGACGGGTCTCATGATTCACTTCCTGATTGGCCGAGAGGAGAATCAATGTTACAATAGCGAATATTCATTGGGCTGGGCTTTGGGCGCAGTGCTCTGCAACCTTTTTTTAGAACCCTATTAAAGTCTCTGGCTCTAATCATGTGCTTAAAAATAAAATAAAAACTCAGATTGGAATCCATGCGTCCAGCGCCCTGCATGTAGATCAGGGGGCCGGACCCATGGATGGAGGGGGGGGGGCGGTGCCCATGCGCTCCTAATGGAGGGCCGCCGCTCGCTGGTTTATAGGTTTCTGGGGTACTCCGTAAGGGTCCTTTCACATGGTGCCGCTCCGCTCTGATCAGCAGGGGATACGTAAGCAGATCCCCTGCTGAATCTGAGCTGAACTGGATAATTGGGTGGCCGGATGCAAACAGACTTGTGCCCATTTACATCAGACTACCTCTGATCCATCATGCTTAGGTCCAGAAAAGGACACAATCCTTTTCCATTTTTTTTTTTTCGAACCTGGAAGGACTCGGAGGTAGGTGGGTGTAAATGGACACAAGCAGTAGTGCATTTAGGTTTTGTGCTGCCCTAGGCCTGATTAAACTCGTACACCCCCTAATTTAAACATGCCCCACCCCTTCCTGTCAAGGCCACGCCCCTTTTTGTTTAAGATCCACCCTGAAATTTTCGAGTGGGACCCTAGTTCCTAGGGCCTGGAGGAGGGGGTATTGGATTCCCTTAATTTGCATAGATTTCCTCTCTCTTCCTGTTTGGCTATGGGGCAGGAAGTGAAGGAAATCTCTGCAATGGGACAGGGATGGTAAAAAATAAACTGACAGGGGCTATAACCCTCCCTTACTCTATCCAAAATGAAAAAAAAAAGTGTCGCCTATAGTTCTACTTTAAGCACAAATTTCGGATAATTTTATGGAGAGGACTAAGAAGATATAAACATGCCAATGGTGCAGCAGAAAACATATAGCACAATGAGGAAGGTTTGTGGTCCAGGATGATGGGACAGTCAAAATTAGAAGCAGCTTGCGTTACACTAACAGTGTAGTGCAAGTCGGCGGGGACTCTTTCCGTGCTGGCCCCCTGCAAAGTGCCGCCCTAGGCCTGGGCCTTGTTGGCCTAGGCCAAGATACAGCATTGGACACAAGTCTGTTTTGCGTCAGCCTGCCCATGGGCCTACATGGAGCTTCTGATCAGGTCCGTCTGCAAAATGGACAGTGGAATATGATTGAAAAGCCAGTGTGAAAGGGGCCTAATGCATTAGAAAAATGTGCTTGATATAAAATATACTGTAAGTGGCATAAAAGGTCTTCATTTAGCCCACAGCTGTTCCTTTCACTTTTTTTTTTTTTTAAACTTTGTAATTGTGGAGTCACTTTGAATATAGTTGAAGTGGTTAAAATCATCCTGGGATTGTCTGTTTAAATGTACCGTAAATGCAATATACTACTATACAGGTTTAAGATTCTCTACATCATTATTATCCATACTGTAAGTGCAATATGGTGTATTTTCTCTTTACACCCCGTTTATATCATGTTATTGGCCATTCTTTCTTATCAGACCACATTGTGCCAAAAATAGAAAAAATTGGAGGAAAGCCAGGGAAATTCCTTGAGGGATGTATATTCCTAGGATGATGACTTTTAAGGGTTAAAAGAGTCACCTCTGTAGAGCAGCACTTTAAAAAATTTGGGGCCATTTGCAAAGAATAGGGAGGTAATGTGTAAATGGGTTTGACCCAAAGCAAGTTTATTTTTTTTAAATGAAACCCAAAGTTCAGATTTAAAGTGTTACTAAACCCACAACAGTAAAATCAGTCTGTATATGCAGTAAAGCATGCTTGTTATACTCACTGTGGAACCTTCTGCATTGTGTAAAAAGGCTGCTTGATCCTGTCTTCTCTTAACCTTCCCTTTCATTCCATTGTCCCCAATCTATCTGCTGATCGATCAGAGCCTTGGGGGGCTAGCTGTACATGCTCAGTTTGGTGTGTATTGCTAGAGAGTTTTTTCTTCATCTTGAGAGATTGCATTTGATCAGCACATGGCCAATCAGCACTGTCCAGACAGAGGGTCAGGGGTCCTGCAGCCTCATAGGACAATCCGGGGAGAATGACAACTCCTCCTTCAAGCTTTCACTAGACACTGATAGAACTTACATGACTGATCTAACGGCTGATGAGAAAAGGTATTTAGCAGTTTATATTTACTAAAATAATTTCCATGTTCTGTGTACTGTGGGAGACCAGGTATAGTGAATACAGGGTCCTGGGTTTAGTAACTACAGATCTGATTTATATGGTAGTTATATCTCTACAATGGAGATCATCATTGGACACATGCAGGCACGAGAGGGCAAGCACCTAGCTGCATAAGAATAACATTTGTTCTATATTTCCAGTTTTGAGCCATAGCTTTTTTATAATTTATGGAGTAACACATATTATACTGTGTGGTTGGCATATATAAAAAAAATGGCTTCCCATCACTGATAAGAATTCTAGGAACAGATATTATATCTTTCTACTGTTCGTCTTGGTAGGCAATCATGTGCTGCTGGTAAGTATAGGTTTTATCAGATTACTACACTATGACATCTAAGAAAACTGGAATGTGTTGTCTACTACTGGCACTAGAGGGCAGCAGAGGTCTACACCTAGGCACAACATTCTAAGTAAATTGCTCTTTTCCTGGCCACCCAAGGTTTCCCCTCTGGGAGACAAATAATGATGTCATTTTAGCAAATACCGTAAATGTGGGTCATATTATTACTAGTCTGTCAGTATACTTAATACACTGCTGCACTTGTCCTCAAGACATAATCTAGTGCCATCTCTGTCCTCTCTATGGATATTATTTAATATACTGTGCTAGCTTTACTGTAAGTTGAACACGGATCAGCTCTGCACAATTCCATCCCAATAATAAGTCTCTGCATGAGCTGTATCATCTGTGACCTTGCTTGTCCTTATATGTTCTTATGAAATTTATCAACTTACAATTGTAGCAGCTATAAAAAAAGTGACATGAACGTACCACCCAGAGGGGATTCAGAAATAGCAAGTGCTCTGAAATTACAGAGGCATCTAATTGCCTTGAAAACAGCATAATGTGCCTTACAGGATGGGCCATCTATGTAGAGGGATCTATAACGGTGGACAATAAGCTGTAACTAGCAGGCCATAACAAACGTCTTTTGTAGAATAATGAGAACAGTTTGCTCTCTGCTTGGATCCATTATGCTATGATAATTGAGAGAATTCTGTTTCAGCCTTGGTTTATTTTTATGGTTTATGTTGAATATCTACTGCACAATTTTTATTCCATCATAGATCTCCTATTTTATTTCACTTAGCTATTTCCTGGCCAATCCTTATTTTATAAACTCCATCAACTGCTATGGAGCATCTCTCAATCTTGGGCACCTGGTACAGGGTTGCCAACTTTCAGTAAATTTACAAACAGTTTGTAAAATCCATACTTTTTGCATCTGTCCTTGAATGTCTATTACGGACATGTAGGCTGCATGTCCGTAACTGACATTCATGCACAGATGCAATAAGTATGGATTTTACAAACTGTTGGTAAATTTACTGAAAGTTGGCAATCCTGACCTGGTAGGTGAATAAGTGTACTAGGCTGACAGGTTTGGAGTGGGACATATATCCTGTTAAATGCCATGATGACGCATGCGCTGCAGCGTTTTTATTGACTTCAGTTGATGCAACAGTACAGGCTGAATGGCGCCTGCAACTTTTTAAGCTGAACCGCATGCTCCCCCACCACTCTCAACAGTGTTCTCACTACAAGTACAGACTACTCCATATTCTCGCTGCCTGAGTTACTCATTATTCTCTACGGCTGGACTTTGGCCAATGCACAAGATTTCAAAAGAAGTTGGCAACACTACGCAATGTGAACACTGCTGTGAGAAGATGGAGTAGTCTGTATCTGAGGTCTGTAATTGTACTGAAGAAATTGATGAAGGGGAGAGGGTTTATGTTCTTATTCTTTTAAAGTTGGTAATATATCCAAATATATCAAAATAATAAACAGTACTGTGCAAAAATTGTAGGCAGGTGGAAAAAAAATGCTGTAAATTAGGAACACTTTCAGAAATGTGTACGTAGTTTATTTTTATCAGTTAACAACATTGAAAGTAAGGCCCCTAACACACTGAGGCGCTTTGCAGGCGCTATTGCGCTAACAATAGAGCCTGCAAAGCGCCCTGAAAAATCCGCTACCTTGTATCCAGTGTGAAAGCCCGAGGGCTTTCACACTGGAGCGGTGCGCTTGCAGGAGGGTTAAAAAACTCCTGCAAGCCGCATCTTTGAGGCGTGATAGGAGCGGTAAAAATACTGCTCCTATAGCGCCCCTGTCCATTGAAATCAATGGGGTAGCACCTCCAAAACACTGCAAAGAGGTGTTATTGCTGGGGTTTAACCCCTTTTCGTCTGCTAGCGGGGGTTAAAATCACCCCGCCAGCGTTCGCAAATCGCGGCAAAAACGACGGTATGGCGGCGCTAAAAATATATACCGCCAGCGCATCCAGCGCTTCAGTGTGAAAGTAGCCTTAATGAACAGATGAGAAATCCAAATCAAATCAATATTTTGTGTGACCACCCTTTGCCTTCAACACAGAATCCATTCTTCTACGTACACTTGCACACAGTTTTTGAAGGAACTCGGCAGGTAGGTTGTTCCAAACATCTTGGAGAACTAAGCACAGATCTTCTGTGGATGTAGGCTACCTCAAATCCTCCTGTCTCTTCATATAATCCCAGACAGACTCCATGATGTGGAGATCAGGCCTCTGTAAGAGCCAAACCATCATATCCAGGACTCCTTGTTCTTCTTTACATTGAAGATAGTTCTTAATGACATTGGGTGTATGTTTGTTTGGGGTGGTTGTCCCGCTGCTGAACAAATTTGGTGCCAATCACACGCCCCACTCATGGTATGGCATCATAGATAAGTATCTGGCTGTATTTTTCAGCATTGAGGACACCATTGATCCTGACCAAATCGCCAACTCAATTTGGTGAAATGCAGCCCCAAACTTACAAGGAACCTCCGCCATGCTTCACTGTTGCCTGAAGACACTCGTTATTGTACTGCTCTCCAGCCCTTTGTGAACAAACTGCCTCCTGCTACAGCCAGATATTTTACATTTTTGACTCCTCCGTCTAGAGCAGTGTTTCTCCACTCCAGTCCTCAATGCGCCCCAACAGGTTATGTTTTCAGGATTTCCCTCAGATGAAACCGCTGTGGTAATTACAAGGCAGTGAAACTGATCAAATCACCTGTGCAAAATAATGGAAAGCCTGAAAACATGACCTGTTGGGGCACCTTGAGGACTGGAGTTGAGAAACCCTGGTCTAGAGCACCTGCTGCCATTTTTCTGCACCCCAGTTCCTATGTTTTCATGCATAGGACATGGAAACAAGGCTAAGCGACTTAACTATCTGGATACATAGCGCATACTTTTGGACTGCATTCTAGTGGTCAAAGTGTTTGTCCTATAGACGCATTTGGTCCTGTGAAATGGATGGACATTAGCTTCTACACAATAATGAAGAGTCATCGGTCCTAATGACTTTAATGAGATGACTGTCTAACATTATTGAGCATTTAATTCTGTTGCCCAGAGTGGGGCTTAAATGTTAAGTTCGGTGTTAAAATGTAATGTTGGGGTTTAGGAAGGGTTGGTGTTACAGCGGAGTATATAACTCCACTGTAGCTAACAAATACGATGAATGGGCTTCCTGAACTTAGCACAATTGCATTGTTTTAAGTTGTAATGGTTACTGGATATCATTATCAGCGAACTCATTGATTTTACCCATTGCTTGCTATTTAATCAGGGAGTGTAGACGTAGATGAATGGCTGGTGTAGATCAAGGTCAGTTAAGCGGCAAAGATGATGATGGCACCTGCAAGTGACCTTCAGTTCAGAAATCCATTTTCATCTCATTTACAGACAGGTCCCTTCCTTGTCCTTTAGAGCTACAGTTCAGGGCATCTAGAACCTATAATACGGATGCTTGACAAATTAATGGAATGACGCCAACTTGACAATGGTGAACAATTAATGGTCAGTCTAATTTGGGAAAAGGTTTATTTATTTAATTTAGGTGGACATTGCTTCAAATAAATATTTGTAAATGTGGTATGCAGAAAATCCTGCACTTCTGAAGACTCTAACGATCCTAAAGATCCTGCATTTCTAAAAACCCAAAATGACAAAGCCATTAATTACTGCTTTGTCATAGTCATGTTGCATGCCAAAAATGGTAATCTGCATAATTTGTATGGAATTGGAAGTTTAGGTGGCTGGTCTGGGTTTACAGTTAGTAAAATTGACTCTGGTTGTGACTAATACACCATTCTGCTTAATAAAACGAAGGCATAGGGTCACCAAATAACAGGATTAAACTGGAGTTTCATATTTTACCGTCACTTCATACAGATCCTTAAAAAGATCAGTCCCACAGTTCAGTTACAATAATTCTCAAAACAATCTTTGTATCCTTATAGTTGTTTTGCCATACCGGGTTTAACCAGCAGGTGTCTCTGTAAGTAAAGTCTAAAACTGCACCACCCAGGGCTCCACTTACCCCTATCACTTGAGACATGGCTTTGTTAAAGTATAACTAAAGTGAAAACTTTTTTTTAGTTTTGGATGGAGTGGAGAGGGACTAGAACGCATGTCAGTTTTTAATGCTGTCTGTGCCACCCGTTGAGGAGATTCACCCTCTCTATTTGTCCTGTTTGCCATTATCAACGAAGGTGAAAGAAAATCCCACATTTTGGGTTGTCTCCAGAAAAGTAAAAGAGGGGAAATCTTCAAATGGGGACACTAGTTCTGGTGATCGGGGGTACCCAAGGAATTCTCCTAATTTGCAGGGATTTCCTCTCACTTCCTGTTTGACTAAAAGACAGCACGGCTGCTTTCACACTGAGGCGCTTTGCAGGCGCTATTGCTCTAAAAATAGCGCCTGCAAAGCGCCCTGAAAGAGCCGCTCCTTTATCTTCAGTGTGAAAGTCCGAGGGCTTTCACACTGGAGCGGTGCGCTGGCAAGACAGTAAAAAAAGTCCTGCCAGTCGCATCTTTGAGGCGCTGTAGGAGCGGGGAATATTCCGCTCCTAAAGCGCCCCTGCCCATTGAAATCAATGGGCTGCGCCTCTGAACCCTTTTTCGGCCGCTAGCGGGGGTTAAAAGTGCCCCGCTAGTGGGCGAAAATCGCTGCAAAAACGACGGTAAAGCGCCACTAAAAATAGCGGCACATTACCGCCAAAGCCCGCGACGCCCCAGTGTGAGAGTACCCTAAGTGAAGGGAAATCTCCGCAATAGGACACAGATGGTCAATAAGGTTATAACTTTAAAATGGAAAAAAAAAATAAGTTTTTTGCCTATAGTTCTACTTTAAGGTTCCATGCACACTAGCATTTTTTATAAGCTCAAAAACGCTGGATGAAAAATGCTCATAATAGCGTTTTTGTGCTGGCTTGTAATAGCGTTTTAGTAACTTTTAAAAGCTTTTAGGAGCATTAGCATTTTATTAGCGTTTTACAGTACATAAAATAAAAAAAGCTTGAAAAAAAGCGTTTTATTTCTGCTGCAAAAACCGCTCTAAAAAACACAACATAAACCATTTTTTTTTCTGCTCTTTGACACTGAGGCCTCGTACACACGACCGATTTTCTCGGCAAGAACCAGCAAGAAACTTGCTGGCAGAGAGGTCTTGCCGAGTAAATCGGTCGTGTGTACGCTGCTATCGGGTTTCTCGTCGAGAAAACCGACAAGAAACCTCGACGAGAAAATAGAGAACCTGCTCTCTATTTTCTCGTCGAGATTCTCCTCGGCATGTTTCTCGACGAGAAAAGTGAGTGTGTGTACACTTACCTGTCCTCCCCGAAGCCCGCGCATGTTTGAAATGAATTCGACGCATGCGCGGTAGCTTCCTAGGCATACGTAGGGTATACCAAGATGGCGGCGACGGCATCGAATGTGACGAGCGCATGCTCGACGTAGTCGATGACGTCACCGCGTACGCTCCTTTCAAAGAACCGGGGGTTCTTTGAAACGAGCGTGTGTACACTCGGCCGGGACAAGTTTCTTGTCCAAGAATCTCGTCGAAAAAAACGACATGTTTTTTTCAACGAGAATCTCGGCCGTGTGTACGAGGCCTGAAGCTCAAAAAATGCTAATAGCCTATAGTAGTGTGCATGGACACATGGAATAACACTACTTCGCTTCTAGAAGCAGAAAAAATGCTAAAAACCGCTTTTAGGTGCTTAAAAAAATCGCTAGCATGCGTGGAGCCTACTGAGACAGAAAAATTACCATTGGTGGCCCGTCCATAATCCATGCAAATTAATATTTGCT
The DNA here is from genome assembly GCA_029206835.1 of Rana muscosa. Taxonomy (NCBI): domain Eukaryota; kingdom Metazoa; phylum Chordata; class Amphibia; order Anura; family Ranidae; genus Rana; species Rana muscosa. Next base: position 166,630,872 of record CM055126.1, read on the forward strand.
ATTGTCTTCCTCATTGTCCTCCCGGCCAATCATAAAGTGGGTCCTGAGACCCGATTGGCCAGAGAGTCTTAAGACCCCTGGCCAATCAGGTCTCAGGACCCACTTCCTGTTCGCCCGGGAGAAGAAGCAACAGCCCTACCCCAGATCCTTGCCATCTGCCTCCTAAGATAAGGAGGCCCCTGATCGCCGATTTCCCGTCCATCTCCTGCGCAGGGGGGGGGGGGGGGGAATCGCCGCCTTCCGTTCGTCTTAGGGGGAGGGGGGGTTGGTTGGGTATGGTTTGCCGCCCCCCCAAAATATTGAGCACTAGCCACCACTGCTGATGTCTAGAAATTTTAACACCCCTTCCACCTTCTTTGCTAATTTTGCTATGCAGTAGGAAACAAAAATTCTTGCTCACCCCCCCCCCCAAAGGTTGTTGTCTCATTTATTTTCTTTATGAATTATACGTTAGATGTTATACATTGCAATAAAATCATCCGATCAATTATTCAAGTGAGAGCACAAGCAACTGTGACAATTATGGCATGCCTTGAATGTAACTGTTTTGGGAAACCGATAAAGGAGCTGTATGGGGCTATTAATAAAACAAACATATAGATATACACAAGACTGCAGCATCGGCATGATGGTGCAGCTGCCCCATGTCGAGTCCAAGACCGGGAACTAACCGCTGATTGCTCAGCTCTTGATCTTCTCGAAGTGGAGAGCAGTGACCGTCACCACTCTGTTCTGCCCCTCCAGGGCTCACTGGTACGCCACACTCTAGCGGGTGTGGGCGCAGCTGGTTCAGCTCTTAGCCATGTGCTGAGAGCCAGAGCCAGCTGTCAATCGAAGACATGTTCGGGATCCTTCCAGAGCCTGCAGCAGCTCTGTGACATCAGCTGACAGAGGGGTTTAGGCTGCTGTCAGCTAATTCTGGGTCATAGGAGAGTCCAGTGCTCAGTCCAGGAGATTTTAGTACATTTACATTTACAAGTCTGCAGGAATAGATGTCACTATAATAAAGCGGCAGCATCATTTTTCATGCTTTCCCTTTTATCATAATAAAGCCGTAATTGAGTGCCAGGAAATCAATTTTGCCTACAACAATATGATGATATCAATCTGCTGCAGATAGGAGGAAGCATTTCCAAACTCTTGTCCCTCAATGATTAAACTGCAACATTGTAACTTTGGAACAAGTCACAGGTGAAAGGCTACAGAAGGGGCTGATCTGTGACCAAGCCCCAGCAAGCGAGGCGAAACATGTGAGGGGGTGTTGTCGGAGTAGCGTTGGCTGAGGCCATATACAGCCATATCCACATCTGAAGCACTGGGTGAGCGGCACTTTATCCCACAGGGGCTGATCTACGGCAGACATTTGTGAACACAGCCAAGAACTTCAGACACTAGCTTTTACATGATTGTATATTTTTTTTAATCAGCGTCTCAGTCCAGAAAGTGGTTGCTGATCCTGGATATTACCTGAAAAAAGCTTTTGCTTTTCTAATGAGAAAATCTGATAAAGGCACTGTCACGGGAACTGTGATCTCTGTGAGGGATAATAAATACCCAGAAGCATTACACTTACCTATGACTTTGCATGCATGTGCGTACTTTGATTTTTTTTTTATGATGCTATATCTACATTAGCTATTCACACCAAGTACCTTCTAGCTTTCATTTTTCTGGTGCTGGTTAGAAAATGAGACTTGATACCTGCTTGCTCGCTGCAGAAAGAACATTTTCACTTGTGCACGAGGTTATGTAAACTTACATCAGCGTCTGCAGGCAAAGGGAGCAATTCAATTATACATAGACATATGACCAGAGACATTTAAATGCTCCACTTGCACTTAAAGGGGTTGTAAAGATTTGTTTTTTATTTTCTAAATAGGCTCCTTTAAGCTAGTGCATTGTTGGTTCACTTACCTTTTCCTTCGATTTCCCTTCTAAATGTTTTTTTCCTTTGTCTGAATTTCTCACTTCCTGTTCCTCCTCAGTAAACTTGCCCCCATCATCCGAGCCGTTCTGGCTGGGGATTAGTCAGCGTGCTCGCCCCCTCCCTTGGGACTACATCCCTGTGGGTAGAGGTGTGAACGTTGACAGCATCTCCCAGCAGGGATGTAGTCCCAAGGGAGGGGGTGAGCATGCTGACTAATCCCCAGCCAGAACGGCTCGGATGATAGGGGCAAGCTTACTTAGGAGGAACAGGAAGTGAGAAATTCAGACAAAGGAAAAAAACATTTAGAAGGGAAATCGAAGGAAAAGGTAAGTGAACCAACAATGCACTAGCATAAAGGAACCTATTTAGAAAATAAAAAACAAACCTTTACAACCCCTATAAAAAAACAGTCACTATCACGATTTGGCTCGTCCAAAAATTTGGAATAATTTGTAATGGAAATATGGGACCTGTCATTGCTGACCTGTTTTTAAAGTTGCATGCTCTGGAACTGTCCTCTACATCCCCCCCTTTATGACTTTTTGTGTTTTCTGACTTTTATATCAGATGTCAGGACTTATTCAGGCTGCGGAGAATCATACAATGGAATATCACAGTTTCCTGAGTTACTAAATAGGGACATTCTCTGCACTGAGACTGTATTCAGATAAATAGACAAATCAGAAATGATTGATTCTCCTGATTCTGGCATGAAGTAGCAGCTCCTCTGTTTGGTTTCACTATCCTACAACTTGATATGTAACAAGAATTAAAATTGAAGCACCACACCCCTGCAAAGAGGTCCAGATACAACTTTATTCCATTAAGTCAGGAGTACAATCCCAAAAAGTATCGAACACGTTTTAGTGTCCAAGGTTTTGGACGATCTGCGGGTTTGGCAGCCTAACTAGCTGCTGCTAAGGCCTGTGCTTGTATTCCACAATGGAAAAAAATATTATTGTAGGTCCAGTTCACTTCTGGCTTGTTCACATTGTTGCCAGTGAACGCCTGATGAAGGGGGCATGTGGACCCCCAAAACACATTAGCTACTTTTCTGGATTGTACCCCTGACTTTTATTGGAATAATGTTGTATCTGGACCTCTTAGCAGTGGCGTGGCGCTTCAATTCAAATTCTTGTTACATATCAAGTTGTAGGACAGTGCAACCAAACAGAGGAGCTGCTACTTCATGCCAGAATCAGGAGAACAAATAACACACACATTTCTGATTAGTCTATATATCTGAATACAGTATCAGTGCAGAGACTCACCCTATTTATTAACTCAGGAAACTAATATTCCATTGTGTGATTCTTCATGGCCTGAATAAGTCTGGACACCTGATATAAAAGTCAGAGACACACAGTCATAAAGGGAGGGGGACAATCCAAAAAAGTATCTAATGTGTTTCGGGGGGTCCAAGTGCCCTCTTCATCAAGGCTTGACATGTAACAATGTGAACTGGACATACTGTATATTGGTATTTTTTCTATTGTGAAATACAAACACAGGCCTTAGCAGCAGCTTGTTGGGCTGCCAGACCCGCAGACCGTCTAAAACCTTGGACGCTGAAATGCGTTGGATACATGTTTTGGATTGTACCCCTGAGTTTTAATGGAATTCAGTTGTAGCTGGGAATCTTCGCACTGGTGTGGCACTTAAATTTTTATTCTCGTTACATTACAAGCCAAAGAGACTGTGGAGATCCTCGAGTGTAGAAGCTGCCTTCCCAGGAACCAGATCATTTACACCAACATCAATACCTTAGGATAACAATACCAATAAGATAACTCTTCGGGGTCCAGTGTTATCTTTCCACTTTCCTCAACTACTACAACTTGATATATAAGAGTTGGGGGGGGGGGGGGGGTTCATTCTAGCTCCTCTGCCATTCCAATGAAAGGGGGTTAAAACAAATTTCCTGTACTGAATAGAATGTCATGTGGACACCCTTCAAAGTATTGAGTTGAAGGTCACCAAGCCAGGTCCATAAATATATGGCCTACTGAGATTGGTGTGAAAGAACTTGAGTGGTCCATTGAGATCTGTGTTTAACATTTTACAAATTGGAGCTAAAAAAAAAAAAAAGTCAACAAAGATCGTCAAAAGCAAATGCTCTGTAAGGCTCAGTTCACACGTATGTGTTTTTTCTAAGGCTTTTTGCAGAAATGTCTTACAGTCCATTTAACATGGTTTCCTATGGGACACGTTGACATCTATGCTTTTTTCAGCAGCTGCATTTTTGGAAAGTGTCAGCCTTTTTTTTAAAAGCAAAATGATGTATTTTTTTACTGCAATTTGCATTTTTTAATCCACCCAACAACAAATTGGCAAAAAAAAAGCATGTGTAATGCAAAACGCAAAATGCATCAAAAAACATGTAAAAACGCAATATGCACCACAAAAAGCACTGCAGAAATAGATCAAAAGCAAACTGCATAGGTGCGAACCAAGCCTAAAAGTTTGCTATTCACACTGCTTTAATACAAGGCCAAGAGTATTGTGGGGGCAGCTCCAGATGGAAAGTGAGCATTGGGCCTTGTTTACACAAGCAGAAGGGAGGTAAAAGCAGGCTGCCAACCACCCACCTAAAAGATAGCATACAGCTGGAGGGGGAAACACATGCCATGGCGAATTTAACATGGCACTGTTGAGTTTGCCTGTCAAACTGGCCCATTGAAATCAATGTGACCAATGCCACAGCTGCCAGTCAAAGGCTCCCCTTGCGGTGTTGGCGCAGTAATCCCCTTCAAAATCCAGTAGAAACAAAAGAACAGGTATTCAGGAAGCGGCAGTGCCGCCAACTAAATGCCAGCAAACCACTGCTGTACCACCCTCTGAAAAGTGAGCCTAACCTGCTGTTTGTTTTTTTTGTTTTTTTAAGGGCAAATGAAGGCTAAAAATTATGAAAAGGCAGACTCATAATTGCAGAAAAGAAATGCAATGTCTCTTTTTTTGCAATAAAATACACTTATCTACCTGTTCACAATCCCCTTACAGAATGTACATTGAGCTGTGCAGACAAAGAAGTGGAAATAAACTCCCATGCATAAATTTTACCTATAGGTAAGCCTTATTATGTAAAGTTTAGGAGATATTTACTGTAGATGATACCAGTGACGTCACTGGCGCATGCGCTCCGAAGGAACGGCATACCCGTGCCGTTACTTCAGAGTCCTGTGCCGCAAACGGCGGCTTCTGTGCGCATGCTTGGGAGTGACGTCATTGTGGCTCTGGCCACTCACACAGCTGGAGTCTGCGAACCTGGAGGGAAGACCGGGTTTAGATGGAAGCCCTGTCAGCAATGACAGCGCGGCGCTGGAGGGCTTTGTTCTAAGGTAAGTTTCATATAATGTGCTAGTGAGCAATGCTAACTAGCACATTGACATTGCCTTGCAGGTTTAAAAAAAAATAAAAGTTTACATTCTGGTACACTGGCAGTGTGCCAGGAAGACTGCACTCCTGCACTGGCCAATTAAAACGGTCAAAGTCCTGCAACCGGAAGAACCCAGGGAAAAGATGCTGGTGCCAGCGAGGGATCTCACGGGCATTGGGGCCACCTTTGGAGCATAGGTGAGTATTTGTGCCTTTTTAGTTCCACTTTAAACCCAAAAAAATAGTCCATATTCAGGCTTTATAGTTTCATGGCAGCCAACATATTCTGTCAGTACAGTTTCCCTTTTAAAGAATACAGTTTGTAGCTATAATAGACTATTACTTGTGTGGGGGAAATACAAGGTCTAGAACGATCCGTGTCAGAAGATTATGGAAACAGCATGTGTGGAGATGGAAGGAGGAAAAAACTGTTTGTCCTGACATTTGTGGCCTTTTAATTAATATTCCACATTAATCTGGCAGCAGTTCAGCAAATTAATGCACGTTCAGCATGTCAATACACTTTCATTATCCTCCATGCAGCGTGAATAGCCGGGGCCCTGGTGATCACTGCAAACACTTAATCATTACTAGTCAAATAGCTGTCACCGCGTCTTTCAAAGCAATGAATATGGGTGGTCTCCTTTCTGTGGAATGGTAACACTGTGTACCTATAGCTGAAAGTGCTTGAAGTCCGAGTTCCAGCGTAGTTCGTGTTCACAACGTCTGTCTAACAGCAGGAGTCGTTCTTTATGCCAATTGTTAGGACAAAATCCAGCAAAATAAACATGCAGTATTAAAGTCCTTGGTTTCAAAGCTGAACTGCAGGCTAAAAAGGATTTGTATTTCTGTTCATCCAGTGCTGAGATTTAAACAGCCTTGTCAGTCAGCAATTGGTGGCCTGACTGACTGTATCAGCTAGGAAACCTCCTGTACCCCACCCTGTGATTGGGCAGTGAAGGAACAGCAGCAGATTGATAAGATCCTCTTTCTGCCCACTTCTGCCAGCACCATACATGCAGGATACCTAAACTGACCAAGTTATTTTTTTGATTTTTTTGCCTTTATGCCTTGCGGTGTGATTAGGTTTCAAATGGGACCTATCTTGACAGAAAATTGGAAGCTGCCATCACTAATTTAACTTGTCCTCCAAAGTTTAAGCTTCGGAGTTGTGTGTTTTTCAGGTTATTGACTGATTAAAAAAATGGATTTCCCTATCCACTCCTCCACTGTCAGAATAAACTCATCAGCACTGCAGCCATTGGCTGCATGCGCTGATCAAGTAAAACATTTCCAACAGCCCTATTCGAGAGGAGCTGATCGTTGGATCAACTTCCCTGGAGCAGGAACAGCCAACTGGTTGAATTTCTTGTTAAATGACTTTATTGAAAGTTTTCAATTGCTAACATACAAAAATATGATTGCAATACCATAACGAGAAACGCATAATAATACAGAGTAACTAGGGTTGCATTGATACTTTTTACCGGCGAGTAGGAGTACCAATACTTTCGTTCAAGTACTCGCCGATACCGAGTACCGATACTTTGCGGTGCGATTTGCGCCTATACAAAATTGGCGAAAATCGCACAGCAAAGAATCGCATACGATTTGAACAGGAATGCTGTGTGCTTCCTGTCCAAATCCAATGCATTTTCCCCCACTGCTCATGTGTGGGTGTTTAGAAAGAAAAAAGCGCCATCTAGTGGGCAGTTTATTAAAAAAATTATGGAACTCAAATTAAAGCGGAGCTCCAGTCCCCATAAACTTCTTTTTTTTTTTTTTTTTTTAAAAAGCTCCCCATGATTGTTTTAACTACATTTAAATTTGAATAATGTTAGAACAGTATTCATGCTGATTAGTTTTAAATCTTTAAAAATGTACCTGATCTCAGAAGCAGGCAGGTGGCCATGGGCATCTGAAGCCCACTACCCAGCATGCACCTCTCGATCTCGCGCCTGCGCAGTAATGGCGCTGTGCAGTTGATTGTAGGCTGTCATGTATTCAAATACCACAAGATTTCATTGGACTTCCCAAAGACTCCTGGAATAGATGACGCCAATAGCCCAGGAGTCAATGGGAATCGCCTAATGATGTCATCGACTAGGCAGCTGGGACAGGAGGTGCATCCCAAAAATAAATATATAAAAAAGATATTTAGAAACAAAAAAAATATCCATTTAGCACTGTTTTCGCCGGGGGTGATGGGGCATTGGAAACAATGGAAGTGTAAAAAAAAAAAGACTGGAACTCCCCTTTAAGTACTTATCTGGTCAGATGCAAAATCTGCATTGTGTCCTGGTCCCACCAATGATAGAAAATCCTGGCTGCTGGAGGTGTTCACAGGGCTTGAGCACAAGTTTCGGGAACCCCAGTGGGTATAAGGCAGAAGTGACGTCAGCGTGGGGGCGCACTGTCTTTACATCTCTTCCAGCCCTGTGATTACCTCCAGCGGCCGTGATTTGTTATCAGCGTGCCCGGGAGACGTATGCAGATTTTTGCATTTGTCCAGATACAGTTGTAGCGACCTCACCCCTCTCACCCCTTCTTCTTCTCGGCTTGTCTCGTCTAGGGGGGAGTATGGGAGGAGGGATGAGATACACCACGGCCCATGTCCTCTTTTGGATAGAGGTGAAGGCCAGAACCTATTTTACCATCGGGTCGTGTGTATAACCCAGAGCCAAGTCTTTTCTGTAAATGACCCCCTCTGCTCCCAGTAACTGGAGTTCCACACCACTGAAAAGGTCCAACTCGTATTTATTCTCCAACAGCAATAAATCGTCACTTAGCACAGACAGGTTGTGACCAAAGAACAGTTCAGTATAGGTGGGAAGTAGGTCGAGGCACAATCCTTAGATAGAAATAACCATTGTGGTGTCACCAACGGTTATGGCGTACAGTCGCTGCCACCGACTGTGTAGAACAGAAAGTGAATTGCCTTCGCGCAGCGTCAGCCCCTGTCAGAGGGAAGACATCCGTCCAAGAGAGTTACCAGAGGCCCCGCCGTCACCAGCAATGCTGCACCGGACTGTTCGGTGGGGTTACGCTCCCTGGCCGCCTCCTCGGATTCCTCCGCCCTTGCGGGACCCAGTCGAAGGTACCGGGCCCAGGCCTTCTCAATAGTACCTCACCCCAGGCTAAAGGTGCCTGGGATGGACTCCATCTCCCGCTCCGGCCAGGTCAAGGGCACCTGGGCCCGGAACTCCGGAACGCCAGCACCCAGGCTGAAGGTGCCTGGGCGTGACTCTGACCTCCGACTCTAAACCCCGTGTTCAGGGCGTCCGCCCCCTTTATCCCCTCTCCCTTTGTGTCACAGCAGGTTCCCCGCCCCGCTGTACAAGCGCCGGAAAAGGACAAAAAGGGATGCAGTCTTGCGGTGAGGGTTCAACTCCGGCCCAGGGCAACAATGCCACCTGCAGGCTGCAGGGAACCTCACACCACCAGAGTCCTCCAAGAACCATAAAAAGGGTTCCAGTTTCCCCAACAATCAGTGCATCGGGTCATACTACCACCCTTGCACTCCCCCTAAATTCTAACCCCCGCTACACAGTATTTACTTAATGTGAGTTCTAACATTTTTAATAAACTGCCCATTAGATGCCCACCTTTCTATATATACACACACACACACACACACACACACACACACACACACAGGAGCGGTGGGGGAAATCGCATGCGATTCACACAGGAATCGCATGCTATCTTTGCAGTGCAATTTCCACCCATTTATTTTATATTGGCACAAATCGCACTGCAAACTATCGGTTTCGGTATTAGGAGCATTTTCACCAGTACTTTAGAATATGATGGGTATTGGCACCGATAACCCTGCAACAAGCAGGATGCTAGAAAACCACTAAGAAAACCAGTAGATGGAAATCTGGCACTTAGGAGAAAAAAACCTGTCAAAAGTGCTCCAGTACAGGGGAATTGGTAGGAGGGAAGAAGTGGGTGACTAAAAAGGGGGAGGAGGAATCAGCTTGAAGAAGCAGCAAAGGAAATTAACCAATTGATTTTGCCACTAGAGCTTAAAAAGTGGAAGAATAACTAAAGGCCTACCAGCACGTCCATGTGGTGCGCTCCTTATCAGGATCGGGGCCATCTTCTGCTTAGACTTCAATCAGCCGCCTATCATTCTGTTCTTTTGTTGATGGACAGGCAGCCCATTGATGTCTACATAGCAGACTAGCCCTTTTATTCCGTTAGAAAGCTCTCATGGTTTACCTTATGAGTTCTCCATAATGCCCTTCTTTCAGTGTATTTCCTAAAACCTGTGCTGTGTAAACTCCCTATTATCTCCTTCCAGCCTCTCCAGACACATTCAAACTTCAGGACCGGAATCTGAAACCTCTTAGTACTGTCATATTTGTTTTTTCAGGCTTTCTGTACATCAGAGGAGCCAGGAGTGTGTGTTCCAGCATCACAACCAGACAAGTTCCAGGATCACTAGTTTATTGACAAAGGAAGAATGGTCTGGTATACTACAACAATGAGTATTTGACAATGTGCAGTACTGAGCAGATTGTCTGCACTTCTTGTAGGCATCTCAAAGATTATTATAAAGGTGCGCCAATAAAGTATCTAAAGCCAACTCCTAATTTTGGATAAAGTAGAGGGAGGGGGGTAAAAGTGATGTGTCTTATTAGGGATTTTGCGTTATGTCCTGCCCTGTATACTCAGGAGGAAGTGAGATGGTTTATTTCCCATGTGAGGGAAATCGCCTCTTAGACATTTGTCATGGGAACAACTGTCCCCATGGGAAGATATCCCTTCTATTCCTCTTTTCATTGTAACTCAAAATGTATCCTTGCTTTCATTTCCTCTGAAATTGGTGATCACAACAGCTAGAGAGAGAACATGGACAGCAGTAAAATCTTAACAGAGGTTCTAGCCCTTCCACGGCACCCCAGCAGCCCTTTACCTCAGTAGAACAGCTGTGGCATAGTTGAGGTTCCATTTACATTTTTGCAAGTCGTTAAAAGAGCATGGGATTTTTTTCCCCCAATCATACTTACCTAGGTGGATGTAGCATCGGTTCCCCGCCGTCTCTTTCACAGAGAACCGAGTGATCTATTGGTTCACATAGCTCCCTGAGCAGAGAGCTGGTGACTGTCAATCACCGCTCTCTACTCTGCCCCACCCCTGCTCACTGGAGCACTGGGCTGTGGAGGGGGCGGGAGCGTCCGGCTCAGGCACTGCGTGCACCTTTAAATGACAGCTGTACCTTTTGGAGCCACAGTGTCACCCAAAAAAATCTGTTCTGTGCCAATGGGGCAAAAACTAATGTAAATAGGCTATATCCTGTGCTGTCCAAATATACAGCGTTTCCCTGAAAATAAGCCCAGGTCTTATGTTAATTTTCGCCACCAAAAACACAGTACTGTAGGGCTTTTTTTCGGGGTAGGGCTTGCCATTTAATGTGCTGTCTTCTCTCCCCCTCTCCCTCACTGCCTGTCGGGAATCCCCAGTGTGAATAATAGTAAAAGTGGTTGTAAAATGCTAGAATCCTCTCTATTACTGTAGTATATGTTTCTGTAATCAAATTGAGTCAAATACCTTCTTATAGCGTCGCTCTGTGCTTCCGTGACTTGCCTGAGCTGTCTTTCCCTCTCTGAGCACAGAACAAGGAGGGGCCAAGATCCCCCGCTGACAGCCAGGACAATAGAAGGGGAGAACAGTGGGAGATCAGCTGAGCGCCGCTTCCATGGCCTGCTCCAAGCACTGCATGGGGGGGGGGGGGGTCAGAGATCCTCCACTGACACCTAGGAAAAGAGAAGGGGAGAGCAGCAAGAGATCAGCTGAGCGCTCTAGGAAGGTATTTGACTCAATTAGGTTACAGAAACACATTTTACATTAGAGGATACATAGAGAGTATTTTAGCAGTTTACAACCACTTTAAACTGGGGCTTATTTTCGGGGTAGGGCTTATATAGCAGCCCTCCCTGAATATCACAGTAGGTCTTATTTTCGGGGAAACATGGTAGCTTTTAAATGGAACATATACCACATTTGGCCACTAGATGTAGCTAAGTATCATAAGAATTTCCTATAACCCTTAGCACCATCTAGTAACCAAATGCAGTATTTTCAGTTCAAAATCAATTATTTACATTCGAACAGCAAAGGGTATAGCCTTTTTGCATTTTTTCGCCCCATTTGCACAGAACATGCACATTCACTGGGCGGATGGCTTTACAAATACTTTATAAATCACCCCTATATTATTCTCTGGGCTTAAATGCACTTGGAAAGATCTTAGCAAGGGGTGACTATCTTTTACCCTTGCTCTTCTGTTCCCCCGATTTTAAATGCCAGCATGGTCACACTGTGTCCCTAATTTAAAATCCCAGCAGGTATACACAAGGTTGATGGAAATTTAGTACGAAATGGAAAAGCGCATAGATTAAAGCTAGAATATAGATTTCCCTATAGATACTGTATATACTCGAGTATAAGCCGACCCGAATATAAGCCGACTCACCTAATTTTACCACATTAAACTGGGAAAACGTATTGACTCGAGTATAAGCCTAGGGTGTCCATGTGCATGCCTCACTGTGTCCATGCCCATGTCTCACATCTCCCTACCTGATCTCCAGCGCTGTGTGGCTAGACTGACGTTTAACATGGGAGTCTATGGAAGGTGTTCCCGGCTTTAAAAAATCGGTGCTCCCCGGCCGTAGGTCCTCTGGACAACAACCTTTGCACACTTGTAGATGAAGAGTGTGGCTACATGTGTGCCAAGTTTGGGGTCCAGGGGACCCAGGGCCGGCCGGTACTGGGTCCCCAAAATCACCAGAGAAATTACCGTTTAACATGGGAGTCTATGGAAGGAGTGCCTGGCTTTGAAAAATCGGTGCTCCCCGGCCGTAGGTCCCCCGAACAAGAAACTTTGCACACTTAGAGGAAGAGTGGGGCTACATGTGTGCCAAGTTTGGGGTCCAGGGGACCTACGGATGGCCGGAAACAGGCGGACAAATTTGAAGATGGACACAGACTCGAGTATAAGCCGAGGGGGGCATTTTCATGTGCTGAAATACTCGGTTTATACTCAAGTATATATAGTAATATTTCCCTGTGCTGTGTTAGTATTCTCAGCCTTTTTGGAAGGAAGAAGGAGCTCGGTGAGGAATAAGTGGCAGTTGAAATTCGTTTGCAAGACCCATGACAGGTGGTAGTTTCTTAGAGCTGTTATGACACTCTCCACTGTGTACATTCATCTGCTGTTGTTGATTGGCAGTTGATAGGAAGTACATAATGATGCTAAAGCATAGCAGTTTGACCTCTGTATTACATGTTATATTCAGGTAAGCGATCTAAAAATAACTGCTTTACTAAATTCAGCCTCATACCTAGATATAGCAATTGTCTTCCAACTGCTGCAGCGTACATTCCTACATGCATTTTACCAAGTACAAGACTGAAGGGATTGATTGGAAATGAATAATACATGAAGGGGATAGTGAAGGTTTTTTTTCCTCTCTGCGCAAATCCAGCCGCATTTCTCCTGAATGCAGCTACTAATTGGACATCTTTCAGCACAGTCAATAATAATGCCGCCCTGGATTATGCCAGTGTTTACCAGACTTGCGGAGATTAAGAACTTGTCAGGAAGATATTAAATGAGGCTCAGGAAATGCTTTATGTTGGGATTTAGATGTGTCACTCTATAAGAATAACTATGCTTTACATCATCGAAAAAAATGCAGATGGGCTGCGCAAAGTACAGAGCGTTCCATCCTATTGTCTATCTTAATTAAAGGGGAAAGTAAAATGAGAAGCAGTGTACCTATATTTAAAGAGCTACTTTATGAAACTCTCGGGAATTTATAATGCTATTCACAAATGATTGTACGCGTAGCAAGCTGATCATCTTTTTTGACAATTTACTCCCCAGCTCCCTCCTCCTTCCAGAGGGATGTCCGGTGGGAGACGGCTGGCATCTGACATTGCCCCCACTAATTAAATTTTTGCCTCGGGAACCAGCCACAATGCATATAGCAGGGGTGACATACTCACCTTCATTGCGTTCCGCATCAGCATTATGGTTGCACTCAAAGGGCCGGTTGTAATCTGTAAGATTAGATGTCCAGAGAACCCCACCATCAGAACAGTTCCCTACCCTCTCTTACATGATAGTGCACTCCCTTACCTTCTGCTGGGAAGTACAGTGCCTTGCGAAAGTATTCGGCCCCCTTGAACTTTTCATCCTTTTGCCACATTTCAGGCTTCAAACATAAAGATATAAAATTTTAATTTTTTGTGAAGAATCACCAACAAGTGGGACACAATTGTGAAGTGGAACGAAATCTATTGGATATTTTAAACTTTTTTAGCAAATAAAAAACTGAAAAGTGGTGCGTGCAAAATTATTCGGCCCCTTTACTTTCAGTGCAGCAAACTCACTCCAGAAGTTCAGCGAGGATCTCTTAATGATCCAATGTTGTCCTAAATGACTGATGGTGATAAATAGAATCCACCTGTGTGTAATCAAGTCTCTGTATAAATGCACCTGCTCTGTGATAGTCTCAGGGTTCTGTTGAAAGCGCAGAGAGCATCATGAAGACCAAGGAACACACCAGGCAGGTCCGTAATACTGTTGTGGAGAAGTTTAAAGCCGGATTTGGATACAAAAAGATTTCCCAAGCTTTAAACATCCCAAGGAGCACTGTGCAAGCGATCATTTTGAAATGGAAGGAGTATCATTTCACTGCAAATCTACCAAGACCTGGCTGTCCCTCTAAACTTTCAGCTCAGACAAGGAGAAGACTGATCAGAGATGCAGCCAAGAGGCCCATGATCACTCTGGATGAACTGCAGAGGACTACAGCTGAGGTGGGAGAGTCTGTCCACAGGACAACAATCAGTCGTACACTGCACAAATCTGCCCTTTATGGAAGAGTGGCAAGAAGAAAGCCATTTCTCAAAGATATCCATAAAAAGTCTCGTCTAAAGTTTGCCACAAGCCACCTGGGAGACACACCAAACATGTGGAAGAAGGTGCTCTGGTCCGATGTAACCAAAATCGAACTTTTTGGCCACAATGCAAAACGATATGTTTGGCGTAAAAGCAACACAGCTCATCACCCTCAACACACCATCCCCACTGTCAAACATGGTGGTGGCAGCATCATGGTTTGGGCCTGCTTTTCTTCAGCAGGGACAGGGAAGATGGTAAAATTGAGGGGAAGATGGATGCAGCCAAATACAGGACCATTCTGGATGAAAACCTGTTGGAGTCTGCAAAAGACCTGAGACTGGGACGGAGATTTATCTTCCAACAAGACAATGATCCCAAACATACAGCAAAATCTACAAAGGAATGGTTCACAAATCAACGTATGCAGGTGTTAGAATGGCCAAGTCAAAGTCCAGACCTGAATCCAATCGAGAATCTGTGGAAAGAGCTGAAAACTGCTGTTCACAAACGCTCTCCATCCAACCTCACTGAGCTCGAGCTGTTTTGCAAGGAAGAATGGGCAAGAATTTCAGTCTCTCGATGTGCAAAACTGATAGAGACATACCCCAAGCGACTTGCAGCTGTAATCGCAGCAAAAGGTGGCTCTACAAAGTATTAACGCAAGGGGGCCGAATAATTTTGCACGCCCCACTTTTCATTTTTTTCTTAGTTAAAAAAGTTTCAAAAATCCAATAGATTTCGTTCCACTTCACAATTGTGTCCCACTTGTTGGTGATTCTTCACAAAAAATTAAAATTTTATATCTTTATGTTTGAAGCCTGAAATGTGGCAAAAGGATGAAAAGTTCAAGGGGGCCGAATACTTTCGCAAGGCACTGTAGCTGGGGGCAGAGCTGGGAAGCAGAAGGTTCAGGGTCTGAGGAAGGACCAGTGTGTACAGGAGTTCAGTCAATTCCTATATATACTATCACATAAAAATACCAGAATTGGTTACTACATCACATGACTTGATGGAGAGCTGTTCAGCCAGTACTAAGGAAGTGGGTATTACATCACATGACTTGATAGAGAGCTGTTCAGCCAGTACTAAGGAAGTGAGTATTACATCACATGACTTGATGGAAAGCTGTTCAGCCAGTACTAAGGAAGTGGGTATTACATCACATGACTTGATGGAAAGCTGTTCAGCCAGTACTAAGGAAGTGGGTATTACATCACATGACTTGATGGAGAGCTGTTCAGCCAGTACTAAGGAAGTGGGTATTACATCACATGACTTGATGGAGAGCTGTTCAGCCAGTACTAAGGAAGTGGGTATTACATCACATGACTTGATGGAAAGCTGTTCAGCCAGTACTAAGGAAGTGGGTATTACATCACATGACTTGATGGAGAGCTGTTCAGCCAGTACTAAGGAAATGGGTATTACATCACATGACTTGATAGCGAGCTGTTCAGCCAGTACTGTGGAGGTAGTTATTGCATACATCACACGACTTAATAAGAAGTTTGATTTTAGCATGCTTAGTTAAGATCAACATGACATAGTGGGAAGACCGAGCTCTCTACCTCAAAGCAGAACACGACTAGGCTTCAGACAGAAGAACATTTATTGGTTCCAAAGTCCTCAAGCATAAAATCTCTAATGCTTTCCTGCCCTCTGGAAGCCACAGGTGGCATGTACAGCCTGTCATACAAGTGAACGGCTGTTCATGCCCGTACATGTGTAATCACTGATGATGCTCCTGTACAGTGGTTTTACCCTAACGTGAGAGTGCCACGTTTGGGAAATACTCTGTGTGTGGGTAAAGGCCAATGCACAGGAGCATTGGCATGTACAAGAGTACAGGCGTATACAGCCATTCACTTGTATGGTAGAATGGACACCTCACCTAAGGCTCCTCGGGAGAGGGATTGCACTGGGAATTTTACATTTATAGACTTTGAAGCCATTGAACCTCCATGTGCATAAGACCAAATGTTTCTACACACTTCAAGTACTGCAGAAAGCTGAGGAAACCGTGTTGACTCTACAGTTAAATTTTAGGAAAGTTACACAATCCTGTTAAAAAAAAAAGCTAACTTTTGCTTACTGTCATGTGGAAACTTTAGAACAGGTCTAGTATAGTTAAAATTGTCTTCTATCAACTTCAGGAACCATTTAAAGCTCACTGCATCCTTAAGAAATACCAAAAAACACACTGTCACTTTGTCCAATTAGGACCTCCTGATGGCCGCCTAGGAAATTATACTCGCTCATCTGTTCTCCCTTGCTTTTTCCCTACTCCCCCTGAGGCCTTCAGTCCATTACTCTAATGAAGCGGGGCTTTAGGTTGTAGAGAAGCCTGTGGTGATGTTCGGGGCTGAACAGCCAGTGAACACCAGAACAGTGTCTTTCATTTTGCCATCCCTAGTGACCAAAATGATGACTTTTTACTAAAACTTCCTAATCTACACCAGAATGGGAGGAAATGAAAACTCTCTATTACGCTCTTTACTAGTGCACAAATTCCTTTCTTTTAGCTGCCAGTTCTTATGCGGTCCTAAAAACCATCATCTGATTGTGGCTGTAGAACCATACATCCAGCCTTTGATGATAGTCCAATTTCCACTGTGGCCATACCACTGAGTGAACCCAAGCTGTTTTGTTATACGCCTTCACAGCCCCAACATGCAGTATGCCGAGGAATGTTTTTATAAACTTGCCCAATACTGCTATGTTTTTGTTGGAGGTACTAGAACCTACAACTGGACTGAACCTAGTGCTCAGTCATGTGCGTTTATGTACACTTGAAAACGGCCTTTTATCACTTATGGTACTTTATTTTCCATGCTACAAGATCTGTACTAGGAATCTCAGTACTTTTTATTGCATTCACTGCAACATAAAATGGCTGGAAAAATCCAGCAGGGGGAGTGAGACCCACACAATAGCTATGTTGGGAATTGTCTTTGCTGTCCTTCACTTGTCTAATCGGCCTCCCTTCCTTTCTACTCCAGACTCTGAGCACTCATGTCCTGTACACGCCTTTAAAACACTGAGGCCTGCCCCAACATTCGCTCTACCCCAGTGATGACCCTACACATATTGGACTATCATCCTTTGAAATTCACAAGTTATGTCAGCCTTTCATGATATTTTGGTTTGTGACAGGGCTGGATCTAGCCTGTCCGATGTGGGGGTGCAGTAACAAATGTCAGAGCGGCAGAGGATGGGAGGTTAGTAGGGCAGTGTACAGGGGGCTCAGCAAGGCAGAGGAATAGGGTCAACCATTTGTAGGGCAGTGTACAGGGAACAGCAGAGCTGAGGACAGGGGGTCACTGCTGGTGGACCAGGGGATCACTGCTGGCATACCAGAGGACGAGGGGGTCACTGCTGGCAGACCAGAGGATGGGGGGGGATCAATGCTGAAAGGCCAGAGGAGACGAGTTCACTGCGGGGGGCCGGGGGGGGGTCACTGCTGGCAGGCCAGAGGATGGGGGGGGTCACGGCAGGCCAAAGGATGAGGGGGTCACTGCTGACAGGCCAGAGGATTGGGGGGTCACTGCTGACAGGCCAGAGGATTGGGGGGTCACTGCTGGCAGGCCAGAAGACGGGGGTCACTGCTGGCAGGCCAGAGGATGGGGGGGTCACTGCTGGCAGGCCAGAGGATGGGGGGGTCACTGCTGGCAGGCCAGAGGATGGGGGGTCACTGCTGGCAGGCCAGAGGATGGGGGGTCACTGATGGCAGGCCAGAGGATGGGCGGGTCAGTGCTGGCAGGGAACTCAATCGAGCTCCTTCTCCCATCCCTGCACTGCACACAGCCTGGGCACAGGCAGAAGAGCTCCTCCTCCTCACACAACGCATAACTGAGATCGGTATAGTGGCAGATTACAGTGGCATAGTGGCAGGTTAGGGCTGACAGTGTCTGTGTGATAGTGACAGTGTTCTCAGTCACTTACCCCATGGCTGGACCTTCCTGGGCTACTGTGTCCACTCCTCAAAGAGGCAGCCCCACCCTGCCCACCTATCTGCAGTATAGTTCAATGGACAGGCAGAGTGTTCGGAATGGGGGCAGTTGGCTTTGGGGGGGGCACACCTAAAATCTGGGGTGGCATAGCCCACTCCAGCACCCTCTAGATCCAACCATGGTTTGTGAATGCGTACTTTTGCTAGTTTCAGAAACATAAAACAAAGTAACATTTTGTGTTTCGCTGACACAAGCCCTTTATTCAAGGAAATTGTATTTATTAGCTCAAATAAATTCTACGTGAAAGGTATTGTTTAGGCAGAGTGTTATTGATTCATCCTTGATTAAGCATTTCAGACTGTGATCCAATAAAATTCTACGTAAAAGAAAAAGGTTGGCTAGAATATTAAACGGAAGGTTACAGAATTTTGAAATGTGTCGGTTCTGGAGAGACAAGTCACATGATTTATTATATTTTATTATGATTTTTCTTTATTTTATGATCTGCTTTTATTATGATTTAATATCTTCTTGATCTCCGCAAGACTCCTTAACTACTTCAGTGTAGAATTCAGATGACGAGTACAATAAAAAAAATGACAATAGCCAATTACATTCTCTCTGACTTTGCTCTTTCCTATATTTTTATTAAATTGATTAATAAAGCTAAATACACAGTCAAAGATCATAAACGGGCACTTTTATTTGCCCAAGGATTTGTAGTTATACACAGCCAGTAAGGATTTGTAGTTATGCACAGCCAGTAATCAGACAGAACCTCCACTCCAACAGCATATTTTCATCAAGAGCAACCTCAGCTATCTGATTGGATAATAAATGAGCAGCAACAAGCTGATGAGGCATCAGTCTGCTCGCTATGTGCAACAGCAAAACATGATTCACAGTGCAGTGCAAGAAACATGCTTATAGGAGGAGAGAGCAGAGTGAATGAGAGACGAGCTCATCAGTATGTCCCCTGTCAGATTGGGCTGTACTGTGTGGCAGAGCTGTGCAAATCTCAAACCTGGGTGGACTGCAATACAAATACTTTTATCAGGTAAAATGACCCTTATATATGTATTTCATCTGTGTAATGAGCTGGTTTCCTGGATTTCAATTTTAATAAAACGGATTTGTGTGTATATCAGTAAACACTTTGCAGTTAAAGCTTTCACCGCGAGCCAATGCGGAGAGAACATTTATTGAGTTAAAGGAGCACTTTAGAGAAAGCACAGCGGGCTTCTAAACATGCAGTGAAGAGCGGTTGTCTTAGATCTCTGGTTGTCTTAGATCTATGCTTTTTTTATGTAATGTTATTCCAAAAAACAAATGTGTACATTTCTGAATCTGCAATAAAAGATCAAGGCTTCCTGTGATGCTGCCCTGGCTCTTCTTTCACTGGACTACATTTTTATTTCACATATTGCAGTTCAATCTGGTAGCAGAATGTTCCCACAATGCAGAGATCAGAAATTGTGCTTCTTGTTGCAGACTTTGTACCGTCTACCACAATCCATTTATTTTACTATTTGCAGCTGTCCCACGCAGTACAGGCACAAAATCTGCCCTCTGACTTTTCTCTTTCTCCAACGGTGAGCGGTGAACGAGGGACAGTGAAATACAGGAGGGCCTTATTTCTAATTGTTATGCATCCCTACTGAATATCTATTTGGAGGCCTACCCATGTACTGAGTCTGATGTGGGAGACTATTTTGGTGAACAGTGGGAAAATGCGCTGGAAGCTAGTTCTCTTAAAGCGGTTGTAAAGTCACAAATGATTTTTTATTTTTTTGTCACCTGCAAGGGAAAGGCATAATGAGCTAGTATGCACCGCATAATAGCTCATTATGAAATACTTACCTTAGAATGAGGTATCGTTAACTCACCTGGTCCACGCCGAGGGAGATGACATGTTGCCTCGGCGTGTCTTCCGGGTATCGCGGCTCCAGCGCTGTGAGTGGCTGGAGCCGCGATGTCTCACTCCCGCGCATGAGCGCGGGAGACTTCGTTCCGGCGAGGTCCGGCGTCTGCCGAGCCTTCAGCCCGAGAATCCCCTGTGCGCATGCGCCGCTGCTGTCAGCGGCGCATTGCGAGGGGAATATCTCCTAAACCGTAAAGGTTTAGGAGATATTTTTTTTACCTACAGGTAAGCCTTATTATAGGCTTACCTGTAGGTAAAAGTTAAAAAATTACTTTACAACCGCTTTAGAGTGGATATAAACCTGAATTTTTGTTTTTTAATTAAGGCTTGCACCTTGTACAGTATAGGATTTTGTGTCATCTGTGCCCAGTCTTGCCATGAAGAGTTAATCCAGCTCTGAGCAATCCTCTTATCTTTTTTTCAGTGAGATAAAAACTGACACAGAGAAATAGGAGTCAGTTCTTCCCCCTTGCTGTGAGTGACAGGTGATTTACATATCTCATGCAGGAGCCTGAGGAAGGCATTCTGTTTACTTCAGATCCCCTCCTCCTTTCTTCTCCAGCTCTCCCAGGATTGGCTGCTCCACACCTAAGTATGATTGGGCATGCCGAAGTCATGTGGTGACTTTTCTGACGGGATGTTAGTAATGATAGCAGAAGTTCAGTGTAAGAAATTCACAGGAGAAAATGCATGTTGACAAGGGGAGTGTAGAGGTGGGCGGGGAGTCTGACATCACGACTCCACCCACCGAGCTACGGGCAACAGATCCACCCACAGAATCTGCAGTTTTTCGGGTCTCATAACAGACAGAGGGGAGGCATTTGACAGGTAAGGATACATCCAGGAGACATGTATATCTTTAGAGATAACCACTATGGCAGTAGTTTAGAAAGGATGTGAGTGGGTTTACATCCACTTTAATACCTCTCAGGGTTTATTGCACGTTTACATTTTATTACGAGAACCAGTTTGTCCAAAATGTAGCAGAGATCATGGGGATCTCATCCACATGCTGTGAAGATGTTACACTGATACTGGATATCTGTTTGGAATACTCTATCTACCGCTGCAAGAACAGACATCCCTTCTGACCCCAGACGCTGTCTGCTGGGACTTTTTGATGATATATTAAGGAAGCTGTTTCCAGGGCCTTGTTTCAGGCACGTAAAATTATTTTCCTTCACTGGAAAAGCACTTCCCATACATTTCTTAAGGAATGGCTAGACCATATCTGTAATGCTGTAAGATTTGAAAAGGTTATTTACTAGCACCATGGATGCCTTGCTAAATTTGAGAGGGTTTGGGGAGGTTGGCTTGATGCACCAGGATGGCCCTAGTGGACCTGACTATAGATAGGATATTGGGGTAGAATGCTGTTGGTTACTTAATGCTGGTTATTACTATCTGACTTTGGAGTGTGCAATAATAATGCTCTATTGGCACTGTCATTTCTGTTTTCAGCCACTAGGTGGGGCTGTATGTTCTTTTTAGTGAGCTCTCTGCAGTTGAAAGCTGTAATTGCCTATTTGATTTATTTTTTATTTATTTTTTGTACATTACAACTTTGCATTCTTTTGTGAGTGTTTATGAAACGTGTGCCTAAATGTGTTCAAATAAAACTTTCTTCTGATTTAAAAAAAAATAAGAAATTGTGCTTTTTGTTGGGTTCTGATTTGTAACCATCAGCACAGATGCTCCTTCTGAGCCAAGCATGATTAAAATGGAAGATGTACATGGTGGTTATTTTAATTTTGCATGTGACATATTTAAAATGCACGGCTTATGCTGCTTCTGCTTACAATCAGAAACTGCACATGCAGCCTTTTATTTCGCTTTTCTATTGCACATTTATTTTTAATACATTCGATGCAAGCTTTTTATAAAAGAGTTACATGGGCAGCTGATGCTAACCACCGTCTAAAATGCTAATTGCCTGTCTGCCTCAGGCCTCGTACACACGACCGATTTTCTCGGCAAGAACCAGCAAGAAACTTGCTGGCAGAGAGGTCTTGCCGAGTAAATCGGTCGTGTGTACGCTGCTATCGGGTTTCTCGTCGAGAAAACCGACAAGAAACCTCGACGAGAAAATAGAGAACCTGCTCTCTATTTTCTCGTCGAGATTCTCCTCGGCATGTTTCTCGACGAGAAAAGTGAGTGTGTGTACACTTACCTGTCCTCCCCGAAGCCCGCGCATGTTCGAAATGAATTCGACGCATGCGCGGTAGCTTCCTAGGCATACGTAGGGTATACCAAGATGGCGGCGACGGCATCGAATGTGACGAGCGCATGCTCGACGTAGTCGATGACGTCACCGCGTACGCTCCTTTCAAAGAACCGCGGGTTCTTTGAAACGAGCGTGTGTACACTCGGCCGGGACAAGTTTCTTGTCCAAGAATCTCGTCGAAAAAAACGACATGTTTTTTTCAACGAGAATCTCGGCCGTGTGTACGAGGCCTTCGGCTTTAAAAATGAGGAGAGGGGGCAGGAGAGCATTTTTTTCAGAAGAAGAGGTCATAAATCGCAGCCTGTATAGTTTCCTCAGTATAGGTTTCTGTAAAACTGAGATGCAGTAAAACCTTGGTTTGAGAGTAACTTAGTTTGAGAGCGTTTTGCAAGACAAGCAACATTTTTTAATAAATAAGAGTAGCGTCATGTCACAACTGAGTATAAAATAGAAGAGAGGCACCTCTAAGTGTAGCAATATGATTACATTTAATGAAGGTACAACATTTAGAAACTCGCATGGTTGATGATTAAAACAGGCACATCTAAGTATGCAGGCATCCAGGGTAAAGCTGTCCACACCGCCATTGATGTCGTCCCTTCTACGAGTGGTTCAAGCCTCGCTTTCAGATCGCTCTACTCCAGGGTAGTCTTCCCGGTCACAATTGCAGACTGATAGCGATGAGAGCCGGCAGTGAGGAGGACGGTCTATGTGGACAGCTTTACCCTGGATGCCTGCATACTTAGATGTGCCTCTTTTAATCATCAGCCATGCGAGTTGCTAAATGTTGTAGCTTCATTAAATGTAACCATATTGCTACACTTAGAAGTGCCTCTCTTCTCTAATATTCTCTGTAGCTTCTAATCCCCTTGGGGAGGCTGCAATTTGTGGATGGACATTTTATGGTTACACAACTTATCACATTGCTATAATCTTTTTATATGGACTATAAACTGAAGGACTTATGAATAAATGGTTGTGGAATGAATCATTTGAGTTTCTATTATTTCTTATGGGAAAATTTGCTTTGATATACAAGTGCTTTGGATTACAAGCATGATTCCAGGACGAATTATGCTCACAATCCAAGGTTTTACTGTAACTCAACAACCAGCTAAAGACATTCCAAGGTCAGCAAAACAAAAATTGTACAAACTGTTACTGTTCATTTTCTTTAGAAAGCAGCCACAGCCTGTGGGGGCAAAACTCATGCTCCCTTATACATAGAGAGCTCTAGCTCTGACTCAGCAGGGGAGTTTTGAACCTCTGCAGATGAACCACTGCTCCAAAACGGTCAACAAGGTTTCTTTTTTGCAGCATGCTGGCAGTGAGCAGACTTTTCTACTCATATGATGTCTGCTTGTTAAAGAAAACAAACTGTAAGACTTTGAACACCTTCTGTTTTGAGGCCCATGGAATGTATTTATCTGATTTAAAGTGTTTTTTCCCTAAAAAAAATAAAATAAAAACAAAATATGGATCCTGTTCCTTTAAAGCAGGTTATACAACACAGTGCTTGTGCTGTGTAATTTGGCCCCCTATATCACCTGAAATACCTGGCGGATCCTGCCTGGTTCTTTGCTCCCCCTGTAAACTGACCACGGTTTATCATGGCTGCTGAGCCCTGACACCGTGGTCAGTTTACGTGCCTCTTTCATCTGCAGCCCTGCTCTGTGTCTTTCTCTGTGCTCTTCACCCCCCTCCCCTCCCTTCCTGTCGGCTTGTGACAGTGCCCACCCCTCCGCTCCTTCTGCTTAAAAAACTTTTTTACCTTTTTTATACAATCCTCTCTGTTTTCTAACGCTAGGTGCCCCTGTGTACATGCTTTATAAAAAAAAATGCCATCTATACCTGATTTCAGAGCAGCGCTCCCGTCACCGGCCCCCTCTCTCCTCCTTCCCTCCTGACTGATGTCAGTGGGGATTCTCGGCCCCTCCCCCTGCAGCTGTCAGATCAAGAGATAGGAGAGCCAGCCGGTCACGTGAGTGGCACTCTGAATAGACAGCATTTTTTTTAAAGAATGTACACAGGGGCACCTAGCATTAGAAAACAGAGAGGATTGTATAAAGTGGGCAGAGTGGCTAAAGCGAAGGGTGGCGCGGAAAAAAAAATATTAAAAGCCAGCAGCTGCAAATACAGCAGCTGATGACTTTTAATATATGGACACTTACCTGTCCTGGAGTCCAGCGACGTCCGCAGCAGAGGACGAGCAATCGCTCGTCACTCTGCTGCCCCCACCGCCATCCTCGGTGAGGGAACCAGGAAGTGAAGCCTTGCGGCTTCATGCCCGGTTCCCTACGGCGCATACGCGAGTCGCGCTGCGCCGTTCTGAATGGTCCCCTGTGTTCTGGGAGCCGAGTGTCTCCCAGAACACTACGGGGAATCTGTGGGAAGTGACGTGCTTCCCGCAGATTTCCCGCAGAGAGGACTCCCGGAGGTGGGTGCAAATACCTGTCTTAGACAGGTATCTGCACCCCCCTCCCCCCTGAAAGGTGTCAATTGTGACACCGGAGGGGGGGAGGGTTCCAATCAGCGGAAGTTCCACTTTAGGGTGGAGCTCCGCTTTAACAACCACTTTAATGTGAAAGTTCAATTGGGGTTCAAACAGTTGTTGAGAAATTTACAGGAGGAAAATGTTATTATATATACCATAACAGAACAAAACCTGCACAGTTGTCCAAGGCATGCACCAATACACTGAACGGAGCCCCAGGGATTTAGACATCATGTCAGGTCTAATGTGCAATACCATATGCTTTTTATGAACTTGGCAATGGGATTTTGCAGTGTAAAAATTGTTACACTACCTGCCTGTAAGTAATAACCTACATATTCCTGATTCTTTTAACGTAAGCATGTATGCCACATTGGTGTGTTTGGATAATTGTGTTTGCAGTTTATGAGGGATTAAAGTTTATATTGTATACTGTATGTGTGTGTATGTGTATATATGTATGTGTATATATATATATATATATATATATATATATATGTATATATGTGTGTGTATGTGTGTGTATATATTTATATATATATATATAAATATTTCTGTTGGAAACTATAGTATTTCATGTAGAATGTAATTGCAAAATTTCTGTCTAAAGTTTTAAAAATTATAATTACTATACAGGATTTATATAGTGCCAACAGTTTGTGTCTACAATATAAAGGGAGACAGTACAATTACAATACAGTTCAATACAGAAGGAACAACTAAATATAACTGGTGCTCTTCCTTTGGGCTAATAAAATATGCAATTTTTTTTTCAGTAAATCATGTGTAATTGCTAAATCCCTGTGCAAGGCTATACAAATAAATACAGTAAATATACAGTTGGTATAGAAAAAAATCACCCCACTTTAAAATAATCACATTTTGTTGCTTTGCAGCCTGAAAAGAAGACACACAGTTTTTGTTTTATCCAGCTGTAATTTACTCTGTGAAACTTATAACATCCAAGTAAAAGATATACAATGCCTTAAAAAAGTATTCATACCCCTTGAAATTGTCCACATTTTGTCATGTTACAACCAAAAACGTAAATGTCTTTTATTGGGATTTTATGTGATAGAACAACAGAAAGTGTAACATCATTGTGAAGTGGAAGGAAAATGATATCTGAAAAGTGTGGCGTGCAATTGGTTCCACTAGATTTTTAGTAAAGGGGGCTGAATACAAATGCACGCCCCACTTTTCAGATATTTAATTGTAAAAAAAAATTGAAAACCATTTATCATTTTTCCTTCCACTTCACAATTACTGTTTTTGCCACTTTGTGTTGGTCTACATAAAATCCCAATAAAATACATTTACTTTTCTGGTTGTAGCATGACAAAATGTTGAAAATATGTGTAACGCCAACAACGAAAAAAAAAAATCAAAAACAGAATCACTGTGTTTTGTGTCAGTATTTTTGTTGAACCCTTGAGCAGACAGTGTAAACCAAACGTGCAAAGAAAAACTTCAAATAACAGATTCCTTACAATTAAGCAAATAACAAATGAATTGCACAAAAAAACAGATGACGTATAACAAACGTGGGTGATTAGTCAATCGGTGCTCATCAAGCTGATCGACATACACTGAACAGTGAAGTGAAGCTGTAACAAGTCTCTGAGGCAGTCTTCTTGAGATTAACCACTTCAGCCCCGGAAGAATTGGCTGCTCAATGACCGGGCCATTTTTTGCGATTCGACACTTTAACTGACAATTGAGCGGCCGCGCGATGCTGCACCCAAACAACATCGACGTTCTTTTTTTTCCCAGAAATAGAACTTACTTTTGGTGGTATTTGATCATCTCTGCGATTTAAATTTTTTGCACTATAAACAAAAAAAGAGCGACAATATTTTGTACCTTTTTGCTTTAATATCCCCAATTTTTTCTTTTAAAAAAAGCAAATTTTTTCTCAGTTTAGGCCAATAGGTATTCTTCTACATATTTTTGGTACTAAAAATGGCAATAAGCCTATATTGATTGGTTTGTGAAAAAGTTATAGCCGCTACAAAATAGGGGATAGATTTATAAAATTTTTATAATTTTTTTTTTTTTTTACTAGTAATGGCGGCGATCTGCGATTTTTATCGGGAATGCGACAGTATATCGGACACTTTTGACACATTTTTGGGACCATTGGCATCTATACAGCGATCAGTGCTATAAAAATGCACTGATTACTGTAAAAATGTCACTGGCAGGGAAGGGGTTAACACTAGGGGGCGATCAAGGGGTTAATTGTGTTCCCTAATGTGTGTTCTAACTGTAGGGGGATGGGACTGACCTAGAGGAAATTACAGATTGTGGTTCCTAGCTATTGGGAACTCACGATCTGTCTTTCTGCCTCTTGAGCTCGCGGCCGGCGGTCATGAGCATCGGCACCCCCCACGATGCAGCGGGCACGCACGCCTGCTAGCCCGCTTAAAGCGACTGACGTACAGCTACGACGGTTCGTACAGCGGAGCCAACCTGCCGCAGTATAATTGCGGCGGCTGGTTCGTAAGCAGTTAAGGTGAAAAACAGTGAAGTGTAGTGCTACAGTCTTAACTGTGCAAACTGATAAATATAAACTGGTGTCTGTTCATTTCATGCAATGACACCTCTGTGTGAAGTGGCCTCTCACTTTACTGCTGTAAGCATGGGAAAACCAGTGATTGCAATATCTTCTGGGGATCTTTACATAAATGGCTGGTGGTTTAAAAAAAAACTCAATTTCTTTTCAGGGTCCTCCTCTCGTTGTCCCAAGAATCAATGCTGAATGGTGGACGGTGATTCCTCTATAAAGTGATCTCAATTTAGCAAGATGGAACACAATACATCATCCACGAGTGCAGAGCTCGTTCCCACTTCACTTCCGGTGTGCCTTTCAGCCAACCTGATGCGTATTGCCACAGTCACGTGACTTCATCAGGGGATGCAAGCTAGCCCTGACAGTGTCCTTAAATAGTCCCATAGGAACGTATCATGGCCATTTTGTTGAAGTTCCCATTGACTTTAATAGTGGCAGCCATTTTCTAAGTGTCTTCCTATTCAAATTAATATAGCGGTCATTTTTCCGGAGTATTCGGTAGCCATTTTCCCCGAGGTATCGGAGCAAAAAGTGCATATGAAGATAATAAAAACGAAGTGTCCTGTGGATAAAGATACTACTGAGATGCATCATAAAAAATGCTGCCCAAAGCAAAAGCTATATCTATAAAAAAATGTGTATATATAAAATATAAAAAGTTGCATTTAAAATAAAAATCTGACCTGGAGACATCAGAAGTGATGCAAGAATGGGCAGAGGGGACACATAAAGAAACGGGATGAAATGAACAATCAGGGTAAGTGGTAACAATACAATGACCACAGGGTAAAAGATGGAAGATCCTGATATAAAGATATGTGTCCTAACAACAAGAAAAAAGTGGCTAAAAATTTCCTATGTGTGGCTCTCAGTAAATATGCCAGACAAAACCAAACAATTAAAACATTTATGAAAGCCCTGGGTGAACTGATAGATCAAGGCTCAGAAATGCCCTAGTGAGCCTACACATACTCAGTGCGGACAAATAGAGTGAGGCAAAGTAATGAGGGACAGTGGGGAGAAATATCAAAAATCATTAATAAAACAGCTTAAATCAAACTCGACATTGAGTCCTTGAGGTGTAAGAGTATCCATAAGGAAAATCCATTTAGATTTGAGCTGGCTTATTGTTCTTACTTTATGGCTACCAGAAATATTGTGTTATCTTGGGGAAATCAGTGAAACCGTCATATCTTTTCTAGACCTAGAAATCCCACAAAAAGATCACAAATTGACTACTCGCACCCATTTCAAGAATGTAGATCAGAATAGTTATCTCCCAATAGAGAGCTGCCACCATAATGCCGCGTACACACGATCGTGATTCACGGCGGTGAAAACACCGCCGTGAATCACGACCGCAAAAACGAGGTAACGGCTTGTTCCCCCACACACAGCCGTTTTTTCCATCATTTTTTATCTTGGCGAGAAAAACGACCGTGTGTAGGCTCCGCCGCAGTGTTTCCCTATGGGAAAACTGCCGCAGAAAAAAATGACAGGAATCACGACGAGAAAAATTAGAGCATGTTCTAATTTTTCTCGTCGTGATTAATGCCGTTTTTCCCGTCAGGAAAAATTACAAAAAGCCCACAGACGATCGTTTTTCTCGTCCAAAGGAAAAAATGAACTTTTTCCAGACGGGAAAAATGATCGTGTGTATGCGGCATTAGAATTGGCTCTATAATCTACCCAAGGGCCAGCTTATGCGTCTTAGACGAAATTGTACCAACCTGGGAGACGACATGATCCAAGTTCCAAAAATCGGACACAGATTTGCCAATAAAGGTTATAAAAGGGAGTTCATAGAAGAGAAAATAACAGTTACTGAGATGGATAGAACTATTCTAGTCAGGGATAATATACCATCAGTCCAATCAGTCCAACAACCTGACTTGGTATCCATTATCCTTGATTATAATTTTCAGTACCAGAAGATAGAGAAGATAATAAAGACATTGGCACATACTACAGGCAGATAGACATCCCTAAAATGTATTACCCATGAAGCCTAAATTCATTTACAAAAGAGCACCCTCTGTTCATGATAGAGTTGTAGAAAATGTACTGGATCCACCGAAAAAAAAGTTTTACGTTTTTTTTACAGGAAAAGGTTTTGCATGTACGCTGACTAACGTCCCAACAAGAAGATATTGTAAGCGGGATTCTACCCGCGATTTTAATTTTTTTGAAAGTCGGCAGCTGCAAACACTGTAGCTGCTGACTTTTAATAAGGACACTTACCTGTCCTACTCACCCGCAATGTCGCCCCCCCCCCCCCGAGACCGGTCCTACCAGCTCCCGGCGCCGCCATCCTCACTAAGGGAAACAGGCAGTGAAGTCTTGCGGCTTCACTGCCCGTTTCCTACTGCGCATGTGCGAGTCTCGCAGTGTTTTCTGAATGGGCGGCTGCTCTCTGGGATACACACAGTTCCCAGAAGGCAGCGCGCCCCATTCCCTGAAGACACCGCGAGTAGGACGGAGGAAGAAGTCCTGCCGAGGACTAGGAAGAGGCAGATTAGGAACATCCGCATAGCAACCGCCTTTTCTGGTGAGTAAAACATTTTTAGTTTTCTACTTTTTTTGCACGATTTTTGTGTATTTTTATATTTAGGGTGGAACTCCGCTTTAACTTTGAATCCACGAGTACTGGTATTGCATACGAGATGAGAGACTTCATATGCTGCAATACAGAGGGGGGCGGTATATGCTCTAGAATGCAGCTGTGGATTATAATACATTGGATGCACTAAGAGATTGCTAAGAGTAGGCATCAAAGGGCATGTACAAAACATTTTTAAAAGGATTTGATAAACATCGCGTTTCCAAACACTTCGCTCAAGTGCATAATAGAGGCCCCTCCCACTTGAAATTTTGAGGTATTGAACCGTACAAAAGACATTGGTGTAGCAGCCATAAAGTAAGAACAATAAGCCAGCTCGAATCTAAATGGATTTTCCTTATGAATACTCTTACACCTCAAGGACTCAATGTCGAGTTTGATTTAAACTTTTATTAATGATTTTTGATATTTCTCCCCACTGTCCCTCATTACTTTGCCTCACTCTATTTGTCTGCACTGAGTATGTGTAGGCTCACTAGGACACCTCTGAGCCTTTATCTATCAGTTCACCCAGGGCTTTCATTCATTTTTGAATTTTTTGATTTTGTCTGGCATATTTACTGACAGCCACATATGGGACACTTTTAGCCACTTTATTCTTTTTGTTAGGACACATATCTTTATATCGGGATCTTTCATATTTTACTGTGTGGCCATTGTATTGTTACCACTTGATTATTAATTTCATCCCGTTTCTGCACATTCTTGCATCACTTCCGGTGTCTCCTGATCAGATTTTTATTTTATTTTAAGTGCAAATTTTTATATTTTACATATACATTTATATATATATATATATATATATATATATATATATATATATATATATATATAGCTTCTGCTTTGGGCAGCATTTTTATGATGCATCTCAGTAGTATCTTCATCCCCAGGACCCTGCGTTTTTATTATCTTCATATGCACTTTTTGCTTTGATACCTCTGGGAAAATGGCCGCAGAATACTCTGGGGAAAATGGCCGATATATTAATTTCAATAGGAAGCCACTTAGAAAATGGCCGCCACTATTAATTTCAATGGGAACTTCAACAAAATGGCCGCGATACCATAGGTTCCTATGAGACTATTTAAGTATACTGTCAGTGCTAGCTTGTTTCCCCGATGAAGTCACGTGACTGTGACGATATGCGTCGGGATTGGCTGACAGGCACTCCGGAAGTGACGTGGGAATGAGCTCAGTGCTCGTAGATGATGTATTGTGTTCCATCTTGCTAAATTGAGATCACATTCTAGAGCAGTGGTTCTCAACTCCTGTCCTCAGGACCCACTAACAGGCCAGATTTTTAGCATTACCATGGGAAGATGCAGACTAGAATACTGCAATCACTGAGCAACAAATGATATCACCTGTGATGCATTTCAGTTATCTTGCAAACCTGGCCTGTTAGTGGGTCCTGAGGATAGGAGTTGAGAACCACTGTTCTAGAGGAATCACCGTCCACCACCTAGCATTGATTCTTGGGACAACGAGAGGAGGACCCTGAAAGGAAATCAAGATTTTTTTAAACCACCAGCCATTTACAGTTGTGTTAAAAAGTATTTGCCCCCTTTCTGATTTTTTTTTTTTTTTTTTGCATATTTGTCACACTTAAATGATTCAGATCATCAAACTTATTTTATTATTACACAAAGACAACCCGAGTAAATACAAAATGCAGTTTTTAAATGATGGTTTAATTTTATTAAAGCCAAAAAGCTGTCCAATGTGTGCCTGGCTTTATGTGAAAAAGTAATTGCCCCCTAAACCTAATAACTGGTTGTGCCACCCTTGGTGGCAACAATTGCAATCAAGCGTTTGCGATAACTGGCAATGAGTCTTTCACATTGCTGTGTAGCAATTTTGGCCCACTCTTCTTTGCAGAATTGTTTTAATTTAGCCACATTGGAGGGTTTTCCCAGCATGAACGGCCTGTGTAAGGTCATGATACAGCTTCTCAATTGGATTTAAGTCTGGGCTTTGACTAGGCGACTCCAAAACCTAAATTTTGCTTTGTTTGAACCATTTGGAGGTGGACTTGCTGTTGTGTTTCGGGTCATTGTCCTGCTGCATAACCCAAGTGCACAGGATTTTCTCTTTTTCTACAGACTTGTGCAGAGCCAGCACCTGTGAGTTCTTAGTAGGGCGGGAGCATTTGTGAAGGTCCAGAGGCTTAGAGAGCGGCATCTCTTTTTGCAAGTGCACTTGAGGTCACAAACTGATGGCCGGACATTCTCCTTTAGGATTTTCTGGTAGAGTTTAGAATTCATGGTTCCATCAATTATGGTAAGTCGTCCAGGTCCTGAAGCTGCAACGCAGCCCCAGACCATCTCGCTACCACCACCATGTCTGACTGTTGGTAAGATGTTCTTGTTATGAAATGCTGTATTCATTTTATGCCAGATGCAACGGGACGCACACCATCCAAAAAGTTAACTTTTTGTCTCATCAGTCCACAGAATATTTGCCTAAAAGTCTTGGCGATAATCAAGATGTTTTTTGGTAAATGTGAGATGAGCCTTTGTGTTCTTTTTGGTCAGCAGTGGCTTTGGTCTTGGAACTCTCCCATGGATGCCATTTTTGCCCAGTCTCTTTCTTATTGTTGAATCATCAACACTGATCTTACCTGAGGCAAGTGAGGCTTGCAGTTCTTTAGATGTTGTTCTGGGTTCTTTTATGACCTCCTGGATGAGTCGTCGTCATGCTCCTTAGAGTGATGTTTGTAGGCCGGCCGCTCCTGGGAAGGTTCACCACTGTTCCAACTTATCTCCATTTGTGGATAGTGGCTCTCCCCGTAGTTCACTGGAGTTCCAAATCCTTAGAAATGGCTTTGAAACCCTTCCTAGACCGATACATGTGCATTACTTTGTTTCTAATCTGTTCTTGAATTTTTTTAGATTGTGGCATGATGTGTGGCTTTTTGTGATCTGTTATTGTGCTTCACTTTGTCAGACAGCTTTTATTTATGTGATTTCTTGTTTCAACAGTTCTGGCAGTAATCAGGCCTCGGTGTGGCAAGTGAAATTTAACGCCGCTTTTCAAAAAATTGTGGTTAATCGCAGTTGATTCATGATTCGGCATGGGAGGGGGCAATTACTTTTTCACACAGGGCCAGACAGGTTTGAACAGCTTTTTTTCCTTAATAAAATCGGATTTACTTGGGTTATCTTTGTGTAATATTAAAGCGGCTGTATACCCAAATCTTTAACTTGACATGTAATTATGTCTCCTAATCTCCCCAATCTATTGCCTTTTTTTTTTCTGCCTACCTGCTTCCTTCCCGTGTTATCGCTATATTCCCGAGTAATTACGTCGATACGCGCTTGCGCCGTATCATTGCTAAATCTGGCGATCCGAGACCCTGCCGGAATCATTCTTTGTTTACGGCGGGGCTGCGTCATTTCCTGTTCTTGACGTCAGCCCCGACATCCCGCGATGGTTAGGCAGATATTTCCTCCCCAAGAGGATCATGGTTACTTTGTGACTCCTACGTCAAAGGGGTGAAGGAGACAGACGGTGTGAGTGAGTCACTATGCCTCGCCTATGCCTCGTTTTCGTAGTAATCGGAAACGAAGAAAAGGCTTGGC
This sequence comes from Rana muscosa, assembly GCA_029206835.1. Taxonomy (NCBI): domain Eukaryota; kingdom Metazoa; phylum Chordata; class Amphibia; order Anura; family Ranidae; genus Rana; species Rana muscosa. The sequence continues at coordinate 166,664,459 of CM055126.1, forward strand.
TATGTTATTACTGCGAATGCGAGGGATTACCGCGACGATTAGGTACTAAGGGCGGAAGTAAATATCACTTCAGACTAGGAAGACCACAGTGGAGATGGCGCAGGTGAGGATACAAGAGAAACGGGGAAAAAATAAGACATAAATACAGTAAGATAAAGATTTTATGTATATACATTGCGATCAATCGTTTTTAATTTAAGAGGTCCTCCATAATATTAGGAAATTGTAATTGATGTTGGAGGGTTTACTACTGCTTTTAAAGTTTGTTTGATGAGCTGAATCATTCAAGTGTGAGAAAAAGTACAAAAATCAGGGGGCAAATACTTTTTCACACAACTGTATGTAAAGACCCCCAGAAGATATTGCAATCACTGGTTTTCCAATGCTGTTACCTTACAGCAGTAAAGTGAGAGGTCACTTTACACAGAGGTGTCATTGCATGGAATGAAGAGACAGCTGTTTATATTTATCCGTTTTCACGGTTAAGACTGTAGCACTACACTTCACTGTTTTTCACCTTAATCTCAAGAAGACTCAGAGGCTTGTTACTTGTCACAGCTTCACTTCACTGTTCAGTGTATGTCGATCAGCTTGATGAGCACCGATTGACTAATCACCCACGTTTGTTATACATCATATCTGGTTTGTTGTGCAAACATTTGTTATTTGCTTGATTGTAAGGAATCTGTTATTTGAAGAGTTTATTTGCACGTTTGGTTTACACTGCCACCTTGTGCACACCTTTTATTATTGCTATTTAGTTTTTAGGATGTTTATCATTTTGTGACACATTGGTTACACTTCAGTTTAACAACAGCGCAGCATCACTTATTATACACATCCACTTTTTGGTCACTGATTCACCTATCGGTGTTTGCCGCAGTTGTCCTATACATTTTTTTTCCCACTTCTAGTGATCGCGCGGGAGGATTCCTCTATCAACCGTGCTGAGAGGCTGAGCCGGGTTCTGGTCCCGGCATGTGGGCAGATCTCAACCATATGGTCGAGATCTTTCCTGAGCCTGGACCGGCTCGGTGACGTCATCTGACAGCGGCCTTTCATCAAAATGATCTGCACTTCTGTGATCCACAGGGGAAGTACAGCCAAAACAAGCTTTGGTTGTACTTCTCCTGCCGACAGCAGGACGTAATATGACGTCCTGGGTTTGTGGTGATATATCTGAATGATGCCTGCAACTACAGGGGTCATTCAGATATCAGCATTTTCAGCCGGCTATTCTCTACACCATAAGAACAATCATAGCGGCTGGCCAGCCGCTTGATCGTTCTTAGGGGCGGCGAGAGGGGTCGCCCTACCCCCTCCTGCCGCCCTCCAGTGCTTCTACCTGTTTACTCACCGCTGCGATCGGTGAGTCGGAGAACGGATCCGCCGGCCCCCAGATGCTTACCATCAGGGGCCGGAGTCTCTATGATCGTCGAAGGCCTGGCGCAATGTTATGACTTCACGCCCGTCCTCTGCATTCCTAAAAACGGCGCCGCCTCGGCTGGGAAGCCGTGATCGTTTTTTATTTTTTTTATTTTAGGCTTCCCAGCCTAGAGGTGAGATGTGGGGTCTTATTGACCCCATATCTCACTGTAAAAAGGGCCTGTCATGCCATATATAGGATGTTTACATTTCTTGTAATAGGAATAAAAGAGATCAAAACATTTTTTTTTTTTTTTTAAAGTGTCAAATTAAAATTGTTTAAGTAAAATTAACAATAACATTTATTTTTACTTTTTTAAAGTGCCCCTGTCCCTGTGTGTATGCACGCAGAAGCAAACGCATACGTAAGTCCCGCCCACATATGAAAACGGTGTTCAAGCCACACGTGAGGTGTCGCCGCGAACGTTAGAGCAAGAGCAATAATTCTAGCCCTAGACCTCCTCTGTAACTCCAAACATGTAACCAGTAAAAAAAAATTAAAGCATCGCCTGTGGGGATTTTTAAGTACCGAAGTTTTGGTGTCATTCCACAAGCTTGTGCAATTTTGAAGCGTGACATGTTGGGTATCATTTTACTCGGCGTAACTTCATCTTTCACATTATTTTTTTTAAAGCATGAAGCGTTTGAAAAATTGCTGCACAAATACCATGCGAGATAAAAATTTGCAATGACCGCCATTGTATTCTCTTGGGCCTCTGCTAAAAAAAAAAAATATAATGTTTGGGGGTTCAAAATGATGATTTTTACATGTAGGAGAGAAATGTCAGAATTGGCCTGGTTGGCAAGTGGTTAAGCTAACTTTTGTGTGACTTTTTTGTTGTGGGTAGAAATGTGTGGCGGGTTTATTAAAATTGCCTGTGGGCCTCAGATTGCATTGATGACTCCTGAATGACACATTCACATGTCCACACCTCCCTTAATAGTTTTGAACATAAGCCGTCTTAACATTTCTCAACAATAATAATATCAACAGAAAAAGTGTTTTTTTTTCACAGTGCTCAGTACATAAATATATAGAGAGTATGAGTAGAATGAGTCAGACACAAATAGGCTTAATTTTGCAAGCAATTTTGAATTACCTCTGACCTGGTCCTCACTTTTCTCCATGGAGACAAGAGAATGTGGGAGTCCTTGATGCTAGAGCTGAGCGTCTGGGGGGGGGGGGGGGGGGAACTAATATATGATAAGCTGAAGGAACTTCATTTCATGCCAGGCTTTGAGCGTCATGTGTTTACAGCCACAAAAACATACCTTCTTTGTACATATTTTTTTTAGATGTATGTGTCATAATGATCAGCTTGATGTATTTAATGTTATCAGTGCGTGTTTGTTTTAAAAACGTGGGGGCAGCCATGTTTGCTTGTTGCACAAGCTCTGCGTACTGCTTAGTAGTTCTGTACAGTAGTTGTACCTAACCTTACTATTCAGCTCTGTTAAAGTGGTTGTAAACCCACTTAGACAACCTGCACCTACAGGTAAGTCTAGATTAAGGCTTAGCTGTAGGTGCAAGAAATATCTCCATAACCTACACGGTTAAGGAGATATTTGCTGAAAAACACAGCACCAATGTTGTCACACGCATGCGCACTAGCGGGCTGGCATCATTGCCGGTTTTCTGAATGGGATCTTGCCGACCCGAGCGCACTTGTGTGTGACGTCATCGCCGCTCCGGCCAATCACAGTGCCGGAGCGGCGATAACAGGAAGTCACTCCGGGACAACATGTCGGCGGCTGAAGGGGGAGACCTGGACCGCTGTGGGGGCTTCGATCGGAGGTGAGTAAAACATAATCAGCTAGTATGTAATCATTTTAGTAAATCTAAACTGCTAAATACCTTTTCTCATTAGCAGTATATAGCAGTCTTGTGACTTCTATCAGTGTCTGGTTAAAGCTTGTAGAAGGTGTTTTCATACTGCACTGCCTGTCCTATTAGGATGCAGGACCCCTGACCCTCACATGCACTCTCCCAAGAAAAAAAACCAACTCTCTAGCAATACCCACCAAACTGAGCATGTGCAGCCTGACTCCAGTAACACTGTCTTATCCGGACATGTTTTGGGGCAATGCAAGACGGGAAAGATCTGTGCATACAGGATCACACAGCCTTTTTACACAATGCAGAGGATTAACCCCTTAGGTTTCACAGTAATACAGACTGATTTTACTGTTGTGGGTTTAGTAACACTTTAATGCCTACAAGACATACTACAGGTAGATAGACATCTCCAAAATGTATTACCCATGAAGCCTAAATTCATGTACAAAATGAATAAAAGGTTTGTGACCCTAATCTTCTGAATAGGGTCACAAACAGCAAAACAGACATTTAAAAAAGTAATTTTTTTTGGCTGAAGCTACAAATATTGCACCTATTCCGACCTACAAATAAATTCAACTAAAGAACAAACCTACAGACCTTATCTTGTTTGTAACCAGTGTACTGCCTGTAGTGTGAACTGAGCCTTACTGTTTCATTATGTTTATTGACATTTTGTATGAAAGGAGGTACCAGAACATTACATACAATGTTGAGTTTCCCCATGCAGTGGGTGGAATTCATTAAACAATAGTAAATAAATGAATAATTAAACAAGAAAAAGAGAAAAAAAAAGAGGGCTGAGCAACGCCATAGTTGCATGTTGTTGCGGTTAGATAGCGAACATTTGCAAGTTCTGATTGTTGGACAACTGGGTGCAGACAGAACATGGTGCTATGCATGTATCAAGGTACATATATGGATATTTAATGTTCATGGTATACTTCTGCTTGAAGTTGAACTAAAAGATTGCAAAATAATTATAACGATCAGCTTGTGGAGACCACAGGAAAGTCATACCTACGTCCATGAGAGCGGTGTAAGAGTGGCCCTTGTTCCTTGTGCATTGTTCCACTTATTTGTATGCGAATAGTAATGAGACTGTATAAAGCATGAAAATGATCATAATGACTTCATCTACAAATCTTGGCTGTTTCAAAGGCACCTTGTACCCCAGGCAATTTTCTTCTAGAACGAGTGGCTGGCAGAAAGGATCATAAGAAATGGTAAACAAATCAGTCTTTGTTTTTTGCTAATTATTGAACGCATCCTCGCTGCACGCCCCTAATGCAGCCCCAGTGATGTCGTATCACAGTGGAGTAAATTATCAAATAACGGGTGTCATTTTGAGAAATGGAAAACAATGACACATGCACATTATGTGAAATTAAGATTGTTCTAATTAACATTATATTCCTATGTGGCTTATGGAAAGATGTTTGTATGTTTTTTCCGAAAATAGAGGATGTTTAGGAGGATTATGTGGGGTAATCTATCACATATCTATCCATCGTCATTAAAGCAGACCTGTAAATCTGTGAATTTTTACCTACCCAAAATGTTTTAATTCTGTTGACCCAGTCTTGTTATCCTGGCTTCCCTTCCTAGCAGCATAGACGGGTCTTTGATGCCACAGCCTATTATTGGATAGCTAAGAAGTAGCAGCTTACTGATCATTTCAACCCACTGTTTTTTGTTTTTTTTATTACACCTGCCAGCCAGAACCCTGTTTTAGATTGACGCCTCCATTGTAAGCTATTACAGTACTGGGATAATGAGCGCTTGCAAGGTTGAATGTTTTGCTCAGTGCTAGAGCTGCACAATTAATCGTTAAAAAATCGTGATCTCGATTCAACACCCCTGACGATCTCAATGCAGAGTTTGCAGATTCTTTCATATAACAAGTGGAGAGACTTCTCAGCTGTCAAAAGAAAATATCCGGGCAGTCTGCCAAGTTTTAAACCGGAAACATTGTAACTAATGCTTTCTTCTTAGATCAAAGGGATAAACTTTCTGTGTGTGTAAAGAAAAAAACTTGGCAGACTGCCTGGATTTTAACAACATGAAACATTGTAACTAACTTCTTTCTTAGTGCAGGAAGTTTAACCACTTAAAGTCTAATGCCGCGTACACACGACCGTTATTCATGTCATGGAAAAAAAACAAAGTTTTTCTCAACGTGGTTTTTCGTGTTTCCTCTCAAGCCTGCCTTGCATACACACGTTCATGAAAAAAAAAAACGCTCAAGCAAAGCGCAGTGACGTACAACATGTACGACGGCACTATAAAGGGGAAGTTCCCTTCGAATGGCGCCACCCTTTGGGACTCTTTTGCTGATCCTCGTGTTAATAAAGTTTGGTGAGAGACGATTTGCGCTTTTCAGTCTTTGTGCTTTTCAGTCCATTACAGCGTGACGAATGTGCTATCTCCATTACGAACGCTAGTTTTACCAGAACGAGCGCTCCCGTCTCATTGCTGAGGCAGCGGGAGCCACTGGGTCCTGCTGCTGTCAGTCAAATCTTGTGACAAGGGAGCGGGGTGGGGCTGAGCCACACTGTCTGTGTATATTGATGCTGGCAGTTCGGCTCGGGATCGAGCTCACAGGTGTGCGACCATAGGAAACATCTTCCTATGGTGGTACACTGAGAAGAGAGAGCCAGGCGTGCCAGCAGGGATCCCGAGAAGGGGAGGGGCGGGCTGCTCTCTTTAATTCCATTGCACAGAACAGGTAAGCATATCATGTTTGTTAATTTTAAACAAAAACATTTTAAACTTTACAATGTACCCCATACTCATTCACATAGGGTGGGGGGCCGGAATCTGGGGGCCCCCTTATTAAAGGGGGCTCCCATATTCCGATAAGCCCCTCTCCCGCAGACCCCGACAACCAACGGCCAGGGTTGTCGGGAAGAGGCCCTTGTCCTCCTCACCACCCCCCCCCCCCATGTTGAGGGCATGTGGCTTGGTATGGTCTAGGGGGGGAGTGCTCGCTCGCCCCCCTTTCCTGACCTGCTGGGCTGCGTGCTCAGGTAAGAGTCTGGTATGGATCCTGGGGGAACCCCCACGCCATTTTTTTTGGTGTGGGAGTTGCCCTTCAAGAGCCATACCAGACCGAAGGGTCTGGTACCGTCCTGGGGGGAACCTCACGCCAATTTTTTTTACATTTTTGCGGCGTTCCCCATCAAGATTCTCCGACCACGAGTCGCCCCGCAAAATGGATCATCTTGATCCGACTTCTGGTACGACCTCTATTCAAATGAATGGGCTCCCATAGGGAACCATTGATTTTGAATAGAGAAAGAAACTCCTGACGAGGCTTAACACAGCATTAAGCCTCGTTAAATCACATTTAACACCCTTTGCTGGCATCTGACGTCTTTACAGCTCTAACGCTGAAGCTTCAGAAAGCACTGGTCCTGGGTTTTTTTTTGCAGCTTAAAAACGGCTATGCCATTTACAGCTCAAAAACGTCATAGTGGGCATGAGGCCATAGGCTAACATGGAGAGCCGTTTTTAAGCTGCAAAAAACGCTCATAAAAGTGGCTGTAAAAACGTCCGTGGGCATGAGGCCTAAAAAAGAACTAGGCTGTAAGTTGAAGGAAAGCACCACCAACGTTATATTGTCTGGAATTTTGCCTATGCCATGCACTACACATGGAAGGCAGTTGGAGCTTAGGGAACTGAATGCATGGCTAGAGACCTGGTAAAATATTTGGGTTTCTAGAACACTAGACTGACTTTTCATTGGGGTACAACCTATATGCTAAAGATGGTTTGCACGTACATGAAAGGGGGTCTACATTTCTAGGGGAGAGGTTTATAGGACGCCTGAAGAACTATTGAAACTAGGATGGGGGTGGGGAGACATGGAATATGGCAGGGCAGAAAAAGTCATAAACTTATGGATAGAGGAATGGGAGAGAGCTTAAGCGGGTGATTAGGAGGTTCCCATGTTACAAAAAAACATTGGCAATTACATATTATTATTACAAGTACAAGATGCAAACAGTGGATTAAAATGTTTGTTCACCAATGCCTGACGCCTGCCAGGCAAAAGTTGGAAACTGGTGCACGAAGAGCTCTATACAATGAGGGAAAAAGTATTTGATTCCCCTGCTGATTTCGTATGTTTGCCCACTGATAAAGAAATGGTCAGGCTATAATTTTAATGGTAGGTTTATTTTAACAGTGAGAGACAGAATAACAAAAAAAATATCCAGAAAAATGCATTTCAAAAAGTTATAAATTTGATCCCCTATCAATCAGCAAGATTTCTAGCTCCCAGGTGCCTTCTATACAGGTAACGAGCTGAGATTAGGAGCACCCCCTTAAAGGGACTGCTTCTAATCTCAGCTTGTTACCTGTATAAAAGACACCTGTCCACAGAAGCAATCAGTTTCCAATCTCTCCACCATGGCCAAGATCAAAGAGTTGTCCAAGGATGTCGAGGACAATATTGTAGACCTACACAAGGCTGGAGTGGGCTACAGCAGTGTTTCCCAACTCCAGTCCTGAATAGGCGCCCCAACAGGTCATGTTTTCAGGCTTTCCGTTATTTTGCACAGGTGATTTGATCAGTTTCACTGCCTTTGTAATTACATCAGCCGTTTCATCTGAGGGAAATCCTGAAAACATGACCTGTTGGGGTGCCTTGAGGACTGGAGTTGAGAAACACTGGGCTACAAGACCATCGCCAAGCAGCTTGGTAAGACGGTGACAACAGTTGGTGCGATTATTTGCAAATGGAAGAAACACAAAATAACTGTCAATCTCCCTCGGGCTGGGGCTCCATGCAAGATCTCACCTCGTGGAGTTTCAATGATCGTGAGGAATCAGCCCAGAACTACACAGGAGAATCTTGTTAATGATCTCAAGGCAGCTGGAACCATAGTCACCAAGAAAACAATTGGTAACATACTACGCTGTGAAGGACTGACAGTTTGGTTCCCCTGCTCAAGAAAACACATGTACAGGCCCGTTTGAAGTTTGCTAATAAACATCTGAATGATTCAGAGTAAAACTGGGAGAAAGTGTTGTGGTCAGATGAGACCAAAATCGAGCTCTTTGACATCAACTCAACTCACTGTGTTTGGAGGAGGAGGAAGAGTTATTCATTACAAGGGACGGAAAGGCTTCTTCACAGTAAGAGCCTTCCTCAGGAACTAGTTCTGGCTAGCTCAGTAGATTGTTTTAAAAAAGAGCTGGATGCATTCCTAATCTACAAAATAGAACTGGATATTAACATTTATAGGTAATGGATATTCCCTAGATCAACAATCTCTGGTATTCTCTGATTGCCTTCAGGGGATCACGAAGGAATGTTCTCTTCTGCAGTAGCAAATTTGACCATTCTTTATAGGAGCTTTTGCCTTCCTCTGCATCAACTGTGGGTAGAGCTTTCTGTATATGGATGTTTTCTATTGATTTATTTTTCTATTGTTTAAATTAGATCGGGGTCTTGAATTAAAATTTACAGAGGTCCAGTCCAGTCTGTAAAATTTTCTTCCGCCAGCGGTCTGAATCTCATGTTTGAAGCCCCTCTTTACATCCCAGTCCCTTCTTTACATTAGTGTCCTTAGCCCCCATTCATATCACAACCCCCCTTAACGTCACAGCCCTCCCCTTTACATTGGTGTCTACAGTCCCCCTTTACATCATAGCCCCTCTCCCCTTTTACATTACAGCCCCCCATTAAAGCAGTCCAACAGTGACCTCAGTTCCCCTTCACATCGCAGCCCCCTTTACAGTGGCAAGCATGTAAACATTATGTGTAGCAGATAATAAGCTATCAGCATATAGATTTGGTTTTATGACCTGTCACTGCAATGCTGTCCAGCATCCTAAGTTATGTTGTCTCATGGTCCTTATTTTCTTATCCATAGACCTGTCCCCCATTTACCTAATGCCTCGGCCTACTGATAGATCACTGAGCCATCAGGCGTTGCACTGTGGGTTTTGTGTGTTTTGGAATTAATCGTAAAATGCTCCTGTGAAGCCCCGAGCTGGCTCTTCTCCATATTAACCGAATCCCTCTGTCCCTTTTTTCCTTCTCCGTTGTCCTTCTTTGTAACCTGATGTATAGATTTTGCTGCAAAACTACTGATTTTACTGATGGTGCAAACACTCTTACTGAGCTTCATAGGCAAATTTTTGTTGGAAAAAATTCTGCCTATTTAGGGTAGTTTTGTTTATTTAATTTTAGTCTTTGTGTTTGTTTTTTTTCCTCTTTGTGTATTTGGTCATTTTGTGTGCGTTTTCCTTGAGGAGTACATTTTTGGCCCAAGAACAGGTCCAGGTTGGTTGCATAGCCCTCAGCAGCCATTTTAAGCCCATTGCACCCTTTAAAACCACCTGTCCCTTCGTGGTCGCCACTGTTGCGATTTACGCATGTATATTTACGATTCAAGATCTCAAAGATATGAATGTAATGGGTTAAATAAGAGTTCTTTTGACTAGAAGTGAAAGCTTCAATATAATAAGCATTTATTAGAGAATTTGTTATTAATCTATCTAATACACCGCAAACATTTACCGTCTTAGGCAAGGGAGTAAATATTAGTTTCAAACACAAAGTACCGGTATGTAAATATTAGTATTAGCTTACAATACAGAGTATATACATCACATTACAAATAGACAGACAAACATATGACAACGCGAGTATACTATAAGTGCTGGGAGATGGTCTGATAATTACAGTATTTATCGGCGTATAACACGCACTTTTTTCCCCTTAAAATCAGGGGAAAATCGTGGGTGCGTGTTATACGCCGATACCCACATATCCCAGGCGGTCTCCGCTGACTAAGCGATCGCCGAGATACACATAGCCAAGTGTATTCGGCTATACTCCGCTTTTCTCGGCTCCACTCACAGTCCCGCCCAGTCCCGCCATTGGACCTGTGTTATGTCCATCATAGGGCGGGACTCGGCGTGACTGTGAGCGGAGCCGAGAAAAGCCAAGTATAGCCGAGTACACTCGGCTATGTGTATCTCGGTGGCGGCTCCGCCCAGTCCCTGCGTTCTCGGCGGCATCCGCCCCGCTCCGCACAGTCTCGGCGCAAATTTTAAATTATGGCAAGGCTGCAATAAACACTGGGGGCAAGGCGACACTGGGGGCAAGGCGACACTGGGGCAAGGTTGCACGGCTGCACTGTGACAAGGCTAAAATGGACTCTGTGGCAAGGCTGCACTGTGACAAGGCTGCAATGGACACTGATAAGGCTGCATTTAAATGTAAGTTATTTTTCCTTAAACTTCCCTCCTAAAAGTTTTTTTTCCTAAAATTCCCTCCTAAACTTGGGGTGTGTGTTATACGCCGGCGCGTGTTATACGCCGATAAATACGGTACCTATAAAAATTACTCCTGGGCCCAGGTCATCTCATCTCATCTCTCTCTCTCTACTGATTGGGGTGGTCCTTTTATGGAGCCCTCTCCCATTGACTAAAACAGGGCGGCTACGATTGGTTACTGTTATCTCTCTACTCCCTCCGGCCGTTATATTAATTTCCCACACTAGCCCACTCTTTACTGGAATTTGTGATAATTGAATTTGAAGATAAATTAATTAAATCGGAGGTTGTTAACTTCCCTTGAATGGGGCACTTAGCTATACATGGAACTAGCTAGGAAAAATTACCCCTTAAATGGATATTGGTTCGTTAACATGGGAGAATACACACGCCTTTATCTAGCGAATAAAGGCGGTGCCGCATAGATTAGAAGTTTCAGATGTGGTCTCTTCCTGGCTTGTTTGAATACGAAGTTACCTTGTCAGACAGGAGGACTCCGTAGCACCTTGTCACCCAGCATTCATGCATATTCAAAAGAGGACTGGTAATTAGATTTTCCTCAATCCCAGCTTGTCAGCCAAGTTAACCCTTACAGACACACACATTCCATACTACACATTTCTTATTCTAACTTATATATACATCTATGTACCGATATTCCCAGTTTCCAATGGAGATTATTCATAAACATTCCTCATAAGGCAACACTTCCCTATTGACTTACATGCATTCAATGAAAATGTTGTAATTTTTCCAACCGCTCTTAAATTTTTCTTGAAATTCATAGAAATCAAAATTTCTCAAAATTTTGCCTATTTTCCAAACACAAATGGGTGTTCGTGACAGATTGTGCATGTATGGCAAACCGCCAGGTAACTTTTAAATATATAACAACAAAGGCCTGGGGAATGCCCAGGAAAAAACCAAGCATACTTATCGACCAGCTAGCAGACAACCAATTAACCTAACATTATACGTTAAAAACAGGGGTTTGTCCGCACGCATTTGCAAACGCATGCGTGAGCCACAGAGCCACACCAAGGCCCCCTGGAATCTGTGGTCCTACGCTAACTATGAGTGTCCCCACAATGGAGGCACATGCATTCTGATGGTTAGATGAGGACAGGTGGACTGAAGGGGAGCCACCCCTCCTTAAAGGTACAGGAGCACACCAAACACCCAGCGTAGCACAATGGCTGCAAAGGTGTTGGTGCGCTGCTGGACCAATACAAACGCCAATGTGATATGAAAAACAAACTTGTCCACTGCCCTCATCTATAGCTGGCCATAACAGTAAGCAGCATTGGAAGGCTAAAGCAGATAACAACAAAGGCCTGGGGAATGCCCTGGAAAAAATCAAGCATACTTACCGACCAGCTAGCAGACAACCAATTAACCTGTCTAACAGTATGCGTTAAAAACAGGGGTTTGTCCGCATGCATTTGCAAACGCATGCATGAGCCACAGAGCCACGCCAAGGCCCCCTGGAATCTGTGGTCCTACACTAACTATGAGTGTCCCCACAATGGAGGCACATGCATTCTGATGGTAGCACCTTGTCACCCAGCATTCATGCATATTCAAAAGAGGACTGGTGATTAGATTTTCCTCAATTCCAGCTTGTCAGCCAAGTTAACCCTTACAGACACACACATTTCATACTACACATTTCTTATTCTAACTTATATATACATCTATGTACCGATATTCCCAGTTTCCAATGGAGATTATTCATAAACATTCCTCATAAGGCAACACTTCCCTATTGATTTACATGCATTCAATGAAAACGTTGTAATTTTTCCAACCGCTCTTAAATTTTTCTTGAAATTCATAGAAATCAAAATTTCTCAAAATGTTGCCTATTTTCCAAACACAAATGAGTGTTCGTGACAGATTGTGCATGTATGGCAAACCGCCAGGTACCTTTTTAAATATATGTCAGCATTAAAGGATAATAAAACACAGACTATAACCCCCCCCCCCCCCAAGCATTTTACTTGGGACAGCCATCCGATGCGTACTCTTGTTTGTGTTCCCTTCCTTCCTCAGTATGTCATGGACTCCAGCTCATCATTCAATACAGACCTGTCAATATCCTTTCAGAAGACAACCAGCGGCTGTGCCAGCCTGACATAGAAAAATTGCTCTCCATCTCTTGATAAAGGGGTTTTCTTTATTTAAAGAAACAAGATGATGCATTCTAGCTACAGATAGAGACAGATAGAGCTTTGTTTTGGTAGTATTTATTTCAAACGTTGTTATTGAGAGGTTTTACAAGAACAAAAAGTAACGCACACAAAAAAAAAAACAGTTTTCAATTTTACATACAAAGAGAGCATATAATGAGCATATTATTATTTGTAAAGGTACATACGACCTATCTGGGTGGAAACAGATATAAACATTTCAAACATTGAGCAATACTGGTAGTCATGAGGAAAGTCAGGGATGCAACCCGGTACCCTCTAGACACCCCAATTGGGCTCAAACTGTGTTGAGGATATAGACTACCCTCTTCTCTAAAGGTGTATTTTCTGGTTGTGAACTGTAATGGTTCGTAAAATTCATATCCACTAAACAACAAATGTGAATCTGCACATCCTGTAACGTGCCGGTCTTCATTTTGGGTGTAAGCTGGGAAGAAAAACTAAAGAAATGACAGGGGAGGGGGTTTAGGGACTCCATTCTCCTCTAGTAGGTGGTATTGGGTGTTAGAGATTAGATTCTATTTGTTAGGCTGATAGTCGAACAAATTCATCTGATGTTGCAAAGTGGTGCCAATAGGACCAAACCTTGTTAAATTTAGATCTCTTTCGCTTGGTTTACCACTTGGTTTTTAAGTTTGCTAAACAAATGAAAAAAGACTGAAAATTTTGAAGAAAAAAAAAGTTTCTGTTATAAAATTTTGTAAATAAGTGATTTTTCCTCTTTCACTGATGTGTGCTGATAAGGCTGCACTGACGGGCACTGATAGGCTGCACTGACGGGCACTGATAGGCTGCACTGACGGGCACTGATAGGCTGCACTGACGGGCACTGATAGGCTGCACTGATAGGCTGCACTGACGGGCGGCACTGACGGGCAGGACAGATGGGGGGCACTGATAAGCGGCACTAATGAGCGTGCTGTAAACGTGAGGAGAGGAATGTCTATAACCGGTACTTCCTATTTACACTGGACACAGCTGATCACATGGTAAAGAGCCTATGTCATAGGCTCTTTACCGTGGACAGAGATGCGGTGTGTCCAAAGGACACACCGCACCACTGATCACCGCAGTGCACACCCCCAGGGGGCACGCATGAGCGGATTGTTCTAAAGAATGTCATGATATCCACTCAGAACAATGAAAAAAACCTCTACACTTTGACCACTTGCCTCCTGGCCTATAGCAGAATGACGGGCGGGCGGGAAGTGATTAAAGTGCAGAGTTTTTTTTATTTACTTCAGTTTCTAAAATTATTTTTTAATCTGGGCCTGGTGCCATTCTTGCCTAGGTAGGAATGACGTGTCTCTACTCCTACAAACTCCTGGGATATCCTTGCAAAGTTACAGAGTGTCCAAAAAATGGAGCTGGGCATTTTGTTTGCGATAGGAGGGGTGGGGTAGGTTGGTTGCCTGAACCAACCTGAACCTGGAAGAGACAATTGGGCTTCCAATGACATCAGAGAAGATGAGGGGGAAAAAAAAGAGGTTTGGGGTGAAGCTCCTCTTTAACATTCTTAATTTGGAATGGAATAAACTGGTACTTTATAACATTCAGTAAGCTTGATGAAAGCTCTACCATTGCTTTTAAAATCTTGCAATACACATTGTTCTTATGCAAGCACAAGTGAACAAAGCTTTAGAGGACAAGGTACAAATCTTGTGTCCTACAGCAATCTCTAACTCAGCAGAAGCACAGTGTGTACAGTGATAAAGAAGGTCTACCATGTATTATAATAATAAGTTTAGTAAGGGGGAGTCATCAAAAAGACAACTCTACTATACTACTCTTCCCATAAAAAATGACTCGAATGATCGATTAACTGCTAAGTTGCTGACTCCCTTTGTGAGTTATGAGCCTGCAAAAGTGAATATATTTCCTGTAAACAGAAATGCTGAGTTGTAACGGAAGCTGCTTTTTTGACTCATTTTCCTATGTTGATGATTAACACCTTAAAAAAAATGTACATAGTCAAAGCAAAGTCTCTTTTTCAGAGCTGCGGGAAATCGTTTTACATTTTCTGCACTTCTAATGAGTACTCGTTGTTACATTTTACTTCCAAATAACCCCTTGTTCAGCTGCTGGATTTTTTTTCAGCCCACACAAGCAGTATTGTTACTCAAAGCTATACTATAGTATACCCTTTTGTTTTGCTGATTGGTGCTTTTGAAAGGGCATAGCCATTATTCCTTAATGGCCGTCCAAAGCCATATCATAAGTTGATTACTGCATTCTGGTATTGTGCTTTCAAGTTGGAAAGGACTTTGGGAGTTGATGGACAGTCTTTTATTACACAAAAAAAAATGTTTTTGTAACTATGTATTTGCAGTTTATTTTGGGACCATTTTTTTTAACATAAAACATTAAGCATAAAGCACAGCCCAGCTAAAAGCAATGGAAAAGGACAAGTTGTTCTTTCTCAATAGTGTTCCTTTATTTCCATCGAGCCAATAAACTGCATGCAGTAAAGGTGAGAGAAAATAATTCTATAGCTGAGGGTGTTAGAATTTTAAAAGACTGGGGGCACACGGGAGCAATCACCATAGGCAGCAAATGCAGAAGAAACGTGCAGTGGTACATTGGGGGCATGGCCACAGTGTGAGTGGTTTCAAGGTGCGTGGTAAAATAGCAAAACCATTTCTTTGCAAAAACCAACAAATCTATAATTCCCAGGATATTCTTCTTCTTTCTGTAGCTGTTGCATATATCAGAAAAAAATAAAATTGGCTGAATTCATATACGTGCATTGTGGTAATACACATTAATAATACATCTCATGACAATGCAATGTACTATATGTGCATCGTGGTGCTATTTATTCTAAATGGCATCCAACACACAGCAAAGAAAAATGAACCTGTGTTCTAATGTACTCCATTACAGAAATAGGAAAATTTGTGTGTTTTAGTTAGTGTTTCCAACTTTTTTGGGGGTTAAATAAGGGAAGGGGGCTGGGCTATTAACGGCAAAAAAAAAATTCTCTCTGCGAAATTACTTTTAGGCTTCTTTCAGATTAGCGTGTCTCCAAAATCCCTTGGTTTCCAGTGCGACTTTGACTTTACATTCTATGGATCAAAGTCACACCAAAGTAGTGCAGGCACCTTTTCAAAGTCATTGCGACTTTAATGGGTGCCATTGAAAATAATGGTGTGCGATTTGTCATGCAACTTTGATGTTCAAACTCACATTATAAATCACACAAGTGTGAATGGACACTTAAGCAGTCCATTACAACAGAATACATGTGTTATTGAGTTTAGTTGAGCATTTTGGGACCCGCCTCAGGTGAAACAGGTAGCACAACATTTAGGATATTATGCTCAATAGTAGTTATATGATGAGAAACTTAATTTGGAAGTACAGCTGCAGTTTTATACTATCCAGCCAACATTACTCTTGCTTCCCTCTTTGCCTCCAAAAGTCTAGTTGCCTGGTTGTGTGTGGCTCTAATACGTTTGACTCACAGACTCAGAACAAGCATACTGTAAATGAGGGTTAGAAAAATGTCAGAATTCAAGAACTCTATACCAGTTTTGAGAAAGTGACTCAGAAAACATAACTCCACCTTGACATATGTCTAGTGCATTACCACAAGCATGCTCACATGCTTGTGTGGCACGCGGGACTGTTCTCCGACGATCATCATGCACAAGTTGCCGAATAGTTTCAACATTTTCAGGGATTGAGCTTGTTGAGGGTCTGCCTGATCTCTCATCGTCTTCAATTGATGTTCTTTTGATCTTGAAGCGCACGTGCCACTCAAAACACCTCAAATTACTGTATTTATTGGCGTATAACACTCACTTTTTTACCCTGAAAATAGAGGGTAAACTGTGCCTGCGTGTTATACGCAGGGGGCTGTGGAAAGTTTTTTTTCCTGAAATTTCCCTCTTAGAGTTAGGGTGCGTGTTATACGCCTGTGCGTGTTATACGCCGATAAATACGGTACTCATTGCAGCATCACCGTAAACTTGCCGAATAACGTCAAACGTCTCTGTGGCAGATTTGCCCAGTTTCACGCAAAATTTCACGTTTGCTCTCTAACTTGCTGTCCATGATGAAATGGCAGACGTGGTACTGCACGTGGTCAGAATAGCCTCAGTTGCACAGATCCTTATGTACACAGGATGATGTCTTTTGGCACACTGATTCATGAAGGTCACCTCAAAATAATCTGGGTAATTGGATCTCTAATAAATTAGGTAAATCCTATATTCGCTTATATTGAGGAAATTATTTTTACAACCAAACTGCCATCAGCCATAACCTTCCTAAAGAAATAATATTATGGATGGCAACAGGCATATAACACTTTGCCATAAAGTCTCCAAAGATGTATTGGCATAGTCCCTTTTCCTTTCCACTTGTAAAAACATTTTAACACGGATAGGTTCATGACCTCCCATATCTAAATATGCACCTCAAAATTGTGTGATCTTAAAGTGGAGGTCCACCCTAAAAAAAAAAAAAATAGCTAAAAAGGGTAAAAAATAAATAAAAATTTTATACTTACCAGAAATTGCTGTTACTAGGCAGATCGTCCTAATCTGCCTCTTCCTCTGTGAGGTTCTGTGGTCTCCTCCTTGCGAAGCCTCCTGGGAAATGGAGGCGTGCTGCCTTCTGGGACACACAGGATGGTGTTCCCATTCACAAATAGCCGTGCGACTCGCGCATGCGCATTAGGAAATGGGCAGTGAAGCCGTAAGGCTTCACTGCCTGTTCCCCTTAGTGAGGATGGTGGCGCCGGGACACGGTCCGAGGGACGGATCTGCCTCGGGCGGCCGACATCGAGGGCAACCTGGACAGGTAAGTGTGCTTATTAAAAGTCAGCAGCTACAGTGTTTGTAGCTGCTGACTTTTAAGTTTTTTCGTTTTTTTTACCGCCGGACCGCCGCTTTAAAACAATTCTCAGGAGCTCTTCCAAATACACGAAGATAATGTAAGTACTCTATAAAGAGAAAGTATTTTATAGGTACATGTTCTGTTACACTGACCAAGAACAGGACATAATGTTTTTGAGGACGATCCTTCAAGGAATATACTGTTCGTATCTTCTCTTTCCATAAAACAGGAATAGGAGGTCTCAATTCAGAAGAGTCTACAGCAGGGGTGTCCAACCTTTTGACCTTCCTCGGCCACATTGGAAATACACGAACAATAAAGATAGCTGAGGAGCAGAAAAAGTTGGACAGATCACAAGTTAACAATCACTTATTTAGATGATGTACCAATTTTTTTTATAAAAGTAAAACAGGGCAATATAAACTAGTGCAATATTTGACACTGTTTTTAATAAACTAACACATCAATATCTGGTTCAATGGATGTGGTAGTCTCAATGAATTCTCAAGGTACTCATCAGATATTTGGTTCTAATTTTCCCCTCGTGTGCTTCATCCTTGAAAATAGTTGCTCACAAATATAGGTGCTGCCAAAAACTGATATAAGGTGTGATTGTGAATAGAGGGATATTTTTCTTTGGGAAGATAAATCTTCTAAAAGTCCAGCAAAAAGACACTGTCAAATTTCATTCAAGGTATAGGAATACCCTCTCCTTCCATGCAGCAAGAATAAAGTATCCCAGCTCAAAAGGTATAGGAGGATGTAGATTGCCAACTCTTCGCATAGGCAGGTATAAAGCCTCACGCGACCACAATGACACTACAATCAACATACCCTCTGTCTCTCAAAGCAGGGGTCTTCATCCACTGCGTGGAATCTGATAAACCGTGTCTAAAGTGTCCACATCCAAAATCATCTACATAAGTCCTTCATTCCTCTGTGTAGAACATCATCCTTAGTACAGACTGTAACTTTTCATCAGCTGAAAAAGCTTTGGATGACTTCTAGAGGTGTATATGCTCAATGGCTGAGAGCGCTGACCGGAGTGTTCTGGCGGGGGGCCGTCCACCTGTCAGAACACAATAGCACAGCAGGGGAGATCGCTGTACTAACATTAGATTTGTTAATACAGTGGCTTCAACCTGAGCTGTCAGGTTTTTTTTCCGTTGGGTGGAACGAAAAAAAGCTAGTGGTGTGTACTAGGCTTAAGGCAGGCGCTAAATGATGCTGGATGTCCTCCAGTCAGGAAATGAGGTGGGCTGTTTCGGGTGCTTTTCAAAGCTTACAGTGTGCAGTGAAATCAAACTATGAAGTTTCAGTACAGGAGATGGGCCTTTACAACTGTGCAAGACTGAAAGTAAGTCTGGCGTTCAGCTTTAGGTATGTCTATGCTCGAAAAAGCGTCATTTATATACAAGAAACTTAGCAATAGCTCCATGGAGGTTTTAATTTTTATACTGACATTTTTGCATTGAATAAAAGAGCAGTATGTATGCTAAAATTGTTGCGATTATCTTTTTTTGGACTATCTAAAGCCAAAGTATCAGCATGACCGCCAAGTAACTGACATTTTCATAAGCAAAGGGGTCACTGGTTCGAATCCCAACCACGACACTACCTGCCTGGAGTTTGCATGTTCTCCCTGTGTTTGCGTGGGTTTTCTCTGGGTCCTCCGGTTTCCTCCCACACCCCAAAGACATGCTGATAAGTTAATTGGATCCTGTCTAAATTGGCCCCAGTATGTGTATGTATGAATGTGAGTTAGGGATAATAGATTGTAAGCTCCTTGAGGGTAGGGACTGATGTGAATAAACCATGTAAACCAGGTAATGAACCATGTAAAGCGCTGCATACATTAACAGCGCTATATAAGTACCTGAAATATAAAAATAAGGAGAATTCAGCAATGGCTGCCTCCATAATCCCTTTGTGGCAGAGGTACATTCACCCTCATTTTGCTAATTCCCTTATTTAATTATCCACACCCTGCTTTAACAGAATTGCAAATCATTTTTTTCCTGAATAAATACCTTTTGTGCAGCTTCACTCCCTGCATTTCTCTATTCCTCGCCTAGACAAAAATGGCATCACTGGTACTGCCTGCGACACCTGAAGTTTAAGGCCTCATGCCCACGGACGTTTTTACAGCCGCGTTTTTGAGCGTTTTTTACAGCTTAAAAACGCCTGTCCATGTTAGTCTATAGCTTCATGCCCACCTAGACGTTTTTGAGCTGCACATAGCATAGACTGGACAACTTTTTAAGCTGTAAAAAAAAACCCAGGACCAGTGCGTTCCTCAGCGTCGGAGTTAGGCAGTAAAAAACGCTCAAAAACGCGCACTAACGCACGGTCGCGTTTTTTAGCTCCGACGTTTTGGTTTTTTTTTCCTCAAAAAAAATAAAAAAAAATTAAAAAATTTACAATAACATGGACAGGCGTTTTTAAGCTGTAAAAAACGCAGCTGTAAAAACGTCAGTGGGCATGAAGCCTAAACGTTGAATATCCCAGAAGGCTTCACACAACTGATGATGTAATCTGGGAACACCCAAGAGGATAGTATGTGACCGGTCAAAATATATTAATGCATTAAAGTGTCTGTTCACCAATGCCAGAAGTCTGCCAAGCAAAATAGGTGAGTTGGAAGCTCTGGTGCATGAGGAGAGCTATGATGTAATCGGTATTGCTGAAACTTGGCTTCATTCCTCACATGACTGGGCTATTAATATTCCTGGATATGCACTCTTTCGGAAAGACAGGGTAAAAAGGAAAGGTGGAGGGGTCTGTCTCTATGTGAGAAGTGATCTCAAAGCGAGTGTGAAAGAGGACCTGGTGGATGGAGAGTGGAATGAGTCTGAAGCATTATGGGTGGAACTGCATACAGATGTGCGTAGTTCAAAGCTAATCATTGGAGTTTGTTATAGACCACCCAATGTTAATGAGGAGGTGGAGACTCAGCTCCTTGCACAGATAGAAAGGGCTGCAAGGGCTGGGGCGGTGATAATAATGGGGGATTTTAACTATCCAGAAATTTACTGGAGTAATGGAACTGCTGGGACAGTTAAAGGGCAAAAATTTATAAACCTATTGCAGGACAATTTTATGGTCCAGTTTATTGAGGCCCCAACTAGGAATGATGCTCTGTTGGACCTGGTAATCTCAAACCATGCAGAGCGTATTACTAATGTTCAGATAATGGAACACCTGGGTAGCAGTGACCATAACATGATTTCATTTGATGTTAGTTGTAAGCAAAAATCACATACGGGAAAGATAAAAACACTTAATTTCAAGAGAGCAAATTTTCCAAGGATGAGCGCTGCTCTCCAGGACTTAGACTGGGAGGGAATATTGGCATCAATGGGCACAGAACAGAAATGGGAATTCTTCAAAAAGACTGTTTGTGAACTCACTGCAAAGTATATTCCCATGTCCAATAAGTTTAAAAGGCTAAAAACAAAACCTATGTGGCTCACTGCCAAAGTTAAAAAAGCTATAAAACTACAAGAAAAGAGCTTTTAAAAAATATAAAAATGAGGGAACACTAGTGTCATTTAAATGTTACAAAGAACTTAACAGGATATGTAAAAAGGAAATCAAGCATGCAAAAATTTAAAATGAACGACAGATTGCAAAGGATAGTAGGACAAACCCCCAAAAATTCTTCAAATATATTAATAGTAAAAAGGTCAAGTCTGAGCATGTAGGCCCTTTACAAAATAATCTAGAGTGGGTGACTGGGGACAAAGAGAAGGCTAATTTATTAAATACTTTCTTCAGTTCTGTGTATACAAAGGAGCATGGGGGAGCTCATGTCTAAAATGGGGGTGGTAGTGACACAGCCCCAAATCCACAATGGCTCAAAAGTGATATGGTCCAGAAATATTTAGATGGAATAAAGGTGGATAAAGCACCTGGATTAGATGGCATACACCCACGGATCCTAAAAGAATTGAGCTCTGTAATTTCAAAGCCATTGTATTTAATTTTTAGGGACTCATTAATGACAGGAATAGTACCACTGGATTGGTGCAGGGCCAATGTGGTGCCTATATTTAAAAAGGGAATTAAGTCTTTACCAAGTAACTATAGACCTGTTAGTTTAACTTCTATAGTTGGGAAGATACTGGAGAGATTAATAAAAGACCACATACAGTAGATGAGTTCTTGCTGGAAAAAAAAACAATTTAAGCAACAGACAGCATGGATTCATGAAAGACAGAAGTTGTCAAACAAACCTGATTTCTTTTTATGAAGAGGTAAGTAAGACCTTGGACAGAGGGGTGGCTGTGGACGTGGTATACTTGGATTTTGCAAAAGCGTTCGATACAGTTCCCCACTCACGGCTCATGTGCAAGGTAAAGTCTACAGGATTGGAAATATCAGTTTGTAAATGGATAGAAAACTGGCTAAAAGACAGAATTCAGAGAGTCGTGGTTAATGATTCTTACTCTGAATGGTCCAAGGTTATCAGTGGTGTACCCCAAGGTTCAGTGCTGGGACCCTTACTTTTTAATATGTTTATAAATGATATTGGGTCTGAGATCAAAAGTAACATTTCTGTCTTTGCAGATGACACTAAGCTATGCAGTGGAATAACGTCCTTACAGGATGTCGCCAATTTACAAGCCGACCTCAATGCTCTGTCTAATTGGGCGACTATGTGGCAGATGAGGTTTAATGTTGATAAATATAAAGTTATGCACTTGGGGGCTAAGAATATGAATGCATCATACATACTAGGGGGAGTACAACTGGGGGGATCCGTAGCGGAGAAGGATCTGGGGGTTTTGGTAGATCATAAGCTCAATAATGGCATGCAATGCCAAGCTGCGGTTTCCAAAGCGAGCAAAGTCCTTTCTTGTATTAAGAGAGGTATGGTCTCCAGAGAGAGAGATATAATTTTGCCCCTGTTCAAATCATTAGTAAGACCTCATCTGGAATATGCAGTTCAGTTTTGGGCCCCAGTTCTCAAAAAGGATATTGGGGAACTGGAGAAAGTGCAGAGAAGGGCAACCAAACTGATAAGAGGTATGGAGGAGCTCAGCTATGAGGAAAGATTAGAGGAACTGAATTTATTCACTCTTGAGAAGAGGAGAATAAGGGGGGATATGATCAACATGTACAAATATATAAGGGGTCCATATAGTGAACTTGGTGTTAAGTTATTCACTTTACGGTCAACACAAAGGACAAGGGGGCACTCTTTACGTCTAGAGGAAAAGAGATTTCACCTCCAAATACGGAAAGGTTTCTTCACAGTAAGAGCTGTGAAAATGTGGAATAGACTCCCTGCAGAGGTGGTTCTGGCCAGCTCAGTAGATTGCTTTAAGAAGGGCCTGGATTCTTTCTTAAATGTACATAATATAACTGAGTACTAACATTTATAGGTAAAGTTGATCCGGGGAATATCCGATTGCCTCTCGGGGGATCAGGAAGGATTTTTTTCCCCTGCTGTAAGCAAATTGGATCATGCTCTGCTGGGGTTTTTTGCCTTCCTCTGGATCAACTGTGGGTATAGAATTGGGTATATGGGATTGTACGATATTTCTTTTTTTTTTTTTTTATGGTTGAACTGGATGGACTGTGTCTTTTTTCAACCTTACTAACTATGTAACTATGTAACTATGATGAGTGCTCATACGCAGGATTGGTAGCTCCTGCTCACTCAAAGCTCTAGTTAGGGAATTATATTGTTTACACGTTGCCATAGTATCAACAGCTCTCAAATTTTCTGCTCGCATTCTGCGAGTGGAAATTGATTGAGGGTGAGTGTGAGGTTGCCTGGGGGGGGGGGGGGGGGGCAAGCACTGCTGGCAGGCGGGGTTAAATGGAAAACATTCTCCCAGCAATCACCCAGGGGAAGATTGAGGAGAGCCGGCCAGATTATCAGAGAGTGGGGAACATCACTTTAATCTCTTTCATTTGAACTGCGCTCGCCGTCACACACAGTCCCACCTCCTGGCCTGGGTACATTGATAGACAGAACACCGGTCCAATGCCAGGACGTGTGACGTCTATCAAAGTACCCGGGCCAGGAGGCGGGACTGTGTGTGACGGCAACCGCAATTCAAATGAATGCTGTTACAGCGACGTTCCCCACTCTGATTATCCGGCCTGCTCTCCTCTCTCTTCCCCTGCACTGGTGAAGCGGCATTGATGGGCACAGGCAAGGCTGCATTGATGGGCAAAGGTGAGGCTGCATGGATGAGCATAAGTGAGGCTGCATTGTTGGGCACAGGTGAGGCTGCATTGATGGGCAAAGGTGAGGCTGCATGGATGAGCATAGGTGAGGCTGCATTGTTGGGCACAGGTGAGGCTGCATTGATGGGCACATTGATGAGCACGGGTGAGGCTGCATTGATGAGCACGGGTGAGTCTGCATTGATGAGCACGGGTGAGTCTGCATTGATGAGCACGGGTGAGGCTGCATTGATAAGCACGGGTGAGTCTGCATTGATTAGCATGGGTGAGGCTGCATTGATTAGCACGGGTGAGGCTGCATTGATTAGCACGGGTGAGGCTGCATTGATGAGCACGGGTGAGGCTGCATTGATGAGCACGGGTGAGGCTGCATTGATGAGCACGGGTGAGGCTGCATTGATGAGCACGGGTGAGGCTGCATTGATGGGCACTGGTGAGGCTGCATTGATGAGCACAGGTGAGGCTGCATTGATGGGCACAGGTGAGGGTGCACTGATGGGCACTGATAAAGTTGTTGTTGATATTTATTTTTGTAACTTAATTCTGCCTAAAACATTTAAGTGTAATTTCATGAGAATTTATGAGGGCGTGTTTAGGGGAGGACTTAGGGGCAGGGTAGGAGTTGGGTGGGGCAACTGGTGGCAAATAACCCTTAAGGCCTGGCTTGTAGCTCAGGACTTAAAATTTTGAGCCCTGGTATCAGTAACGTGTAAGAATGATTCTGTGGGTAGATCTGTAAGTGCGCCAATCACATGCACACTCACCCCTCTAACCGTGGAATTGCAAGCCTCTGAGTGCACAGACATGGGCTCTTCCAGCACATCATTGTAGGGGGCAGAAAAGAATACCAGGGAAATAAAGGGAGAGATAATGCAACCTCCTTACTGCAAATGACTGTCAGGACATGATCAGGGAATATGAAAGGTTAAAAGTATCCACGAAAATGATAGCCTGCATTTAACAGATAATCTGTTTTTACATTTATTTTAATTTTCACAATTCTGGTGAAGTTCTTCTTTATTTAAGTCGAGTGGCATTTCTGTTAGCATAGCTGTTCCCAGGAATTGCTTTTTCAAAATAAAGAACAAACTATAGATTGTATACTGTTTTTACATAACACATCAACAATTAGTGCTGAATTGTACTAATGCAAATGGTGGGAGTGGAATTAAAATGCTGAAGACATCTAAAGTACAATTCATCTTATAAACACTCTAATTGCTCATACTGCCACAACATTGTCAAGTGTATAATCTGACTAATACCCTTTTCATAAAGGAAGGCGGCACTTTTCTTGACAAACACACATTAAAGCGGAGTTCCACCCAAAAATGGAACTTCTGCTTTAAGGGAAGGTGACCCCCTGACATGCCACATTTGGTATGTCATTTTTTTTGGGGGGGGGGGGGCGGAAACCCTATTTTTAGAGGGGTCTAGCTCCCACTACCTCCTGGGGCACCGCAGCACCGGAAGGACGTTCACCTCTCCCCCCTCCCTCTCGGCAATCATCTGGGACACGTCACAGGTCCCAGATGATTGCCCGGCCAATCACGTTGCGCACCGCGGCTCGCGCATGCACAGTGCGTGCCCGGCTGTGAAGCCACAGCCGGGCACCCACAGTCACAATTCCGGCGCCACAGAGAGGAGGGGGAGACGAGCGAGGCTTCATACACCCGCATTACTGGAACCTGGGACAGGTGAGTGTCCGATTTAATAAAAGTCAGCAACTACACTTTTTGTAGCTGCTGACTTTTATATTGGTGGAACTCCGCTTTAATCTGCTTTTGTAGTATTCAGGGATGAGAGCTCAAAGTACTGAACAAGTACTCCACAAGTGATTACTTGTCCTTGCACATGAGCGCTGAGCCCGTTCCATGTAAATGCCGCCATCTTTTCCCCACCAGGGCTGAGGGCCCAGGGAAGACGGCTAAAGCAATATTTGCTGGAGGGTATTTTTCTGAAGTCCTGGATCTGAAGAAGGATATTTTTTTATCTCCCTCACTTAGGATTGAGAGAACGATAAAAATGTGAGTGGCAGATTGTTCCAAGGACATTCTGAGTAAAGACCTTGATGTGGACTTTGAGTCTGCGTATGTTAGAAGGGGTCTAAGTGCCATAGTTTGCTACATGGACTGGGGCTGCTCTGATATAGTTCTAGATTTACTGGCCTTTCTCTTGTTACCTCCAGGAAAAGCTGTTGTAAGAAGATTAGTGAGAATTTGTCCTCCCTCCCTATTGCTATTGATCGTTTTGGAGTACCCTTTGACCATAAACCCTTTGCCTGTTAAAGTTTCTTCAAGCAATAAATACTAAAAAGGCTTCCCCTAGATTGTGTTTTTGGAGCTAGTGTGAATGGATTGGTGCTTGGTGCTTGTGGCAGTGGGCAGCCTCTACTTTTAGGGAAAAATAAGCTATTAACTGCAGGGTAGTGCTACAAGAGGCCGTATGCTGCATCTAGGCTACTTGGGCGGGAAAAGATTCTGGCATTTTTGTTGAATGGCCTCAACTGCCCGTATGCAAGAACCCCTAAAGTGTCACATAGACGGGGGGCGTGGCCTGGAGAGCAATGGGATAGGACGCATGTAAGGAGAGCTCCACTTGCCCATACTCCTTACCTACAATCCTGCTTGCATCCTTGGTAGAAACTGCCATCCTTCACACCCGGAGACTTATCCTGCTCCTCCTGAGATTTTTGGAGATTTCCAGCTTGCTGGAACGCCGCCGCCGCCATCACGGAGCATCCCGGCCGCATACTTCAGGAAAGACCGCGGCTTCGGCCTAGTCCCTGGTACGGCGGCCATCTTGGTACCCCCGGCGGCGCTCCTGGACACCCTCACGGATCCCTTTTTACTCACAGTGGCTCATAGCCTCCTCGATCGGCCTCTGGACTGCCTAATCCCCCTCCAGTGGTGCCTTATTACTCTGCACCTGCTGTGGGGAAGGATCACTGCCTCAGCCTGACTCCTGGAGCGGCGGCCATCTTGCTACACCCGGAGGCGGCCTGGGCAAGTATTATAGGCCCCCCTGATTCCCCTGAGCCTTGATTCCCTGGGATATAGCAAAAGGACAGTGCTATTGCCTGACCACTACCTGCGGGTCACGCTACATCACCCTTGGACGGCGGTGGGAAAGGAGCCGCAGAGGGCTCGGCCTATTTAGCTGCGGCCATCTTGGTACACCTGGGACTCCCCTGATTATCCCCGCAGCATGTCCCCATCAAAAAAAAACTCAGAGGCCGTTGACAAATTGGCCAAATACCGCAGGCTGGATGAGGACCAACAGGCCAAGGATGGCGCTGACGCGTCCCTGGGCGCGGAACACTCTGTGGTGGCTACTAACAGGCTACTGGATGCCATCGCCCTATGCCAGAGCACGCTTACCACCAAAATCGAGGAGGTCAAAATTGACGTGTCCCTTATCCGCCAGGATCTCTCTACCCTCAGGGACCGCGTGACGGAGACGGAGAGCCGTATTAGCAGAGCGGAAGATATTTTACACCCTCTACAACATACCACGGATGAGGTGCGCCGCCAGCTGCAACAGATTAGCGCAAAGCAAGACGACATGGAAAACCGCCTTCGGAGATGTAACCTCCGTTTCATCGGTCTTCCTGAATCTGCTGAGGGCAATGATCCGGCGAGCTTCCTTGAAAACCTCCTGACAACAACCTTTGGCAGAGACGCATTCTCGGTAATGTTCGCGGTGGAGAGAGCCCATCGAATCCCTGCCCGTCCTCCTCCTCAAGGAGCCCCGCCACGTACCCTGATAGCGAAGTTTCTCAACTTCAGGGACCGCGACAAGATCCTCCGCCTGACCAGAGAGAAAGGGAACATCCCCTATACCAACACACATGTGGCCGTCTTCCCGGACTTCTCCAATGAGGTGCAACGGCAGCGGTCCAGATTCCAGGATGTTAAACGGCTCCTCCGCGTCCTGCACCTCAAATACGCCATGCTGTACCCCGCAAAGCTTCGTGTGGAATGCGATGGTCGAACCCACTTCTTTGAGGACCCTGAGCTGGCATCCACTTGGATTGATCAGAGAGATCGGCGAGACTGAGCGCGCCGCACTGCCTACAAGCTGTGAGTACTTTTATTTCTCCCCCGCTCCCCCCTGTGCCGGTTATGCTCTTTGTCCTCATTCTGGTGTTTAGCCCCACAGCGGCTATTTAGTTAGCAGGTACCCCTCACCGGGACAGGGGGAAGGATCTGAAACCCCCCCCCCCCTTTTTTTTTTGTCTCCTCATATTTCCTTGGATCTCGCAGCAAGCTCGCCGTCTCCGGGCGACCCAACTGACTTTTGATCCCCCGGCCTCCCCACATGTGGGAGATACTTGTGGAGAGCAGTCTACCGAACATGGATTGAACTTCCTCCAATACTATACCTAACACCCTGATGGCAGGTGGGGCCCCCTCCTGTAATGCTGAAATGGTGCTGCACGTCTGTGGCCCCTACACCCCAAGCACTTCTCAGAGAAGAAGTCGCCCCCCTAGGATCCCTATGGACCTTTTTCATCCCCCCCATCTACCTGACTGTTTGGTCCTATTTTTTAGTTTTCTTTTTGTCACGGGTATCTATGTCCCATTGAAATTAAGTCCCTTGCCTCCAACGTTTTGTTCACGTTGGATGTCCCCTGTTGATACCTGGTTATGGGATACTATGTTCATGCCGAGTTGGGGTGGCAATGGACTGGGAGGGAAGGGAAATGTTGTGGTTATTCTTTATTTGCCACTATGTTTGCAATTGTTTATCTCTGCTAAAGGTACTATGTTATTGTCATACATGCACTATCGATATTGGTATTCTTTACGTTTTATACCATCTGATGTGTCCTTCTCTGCTCTGCTGGTCCTGGTCTGGCTGCGGTTTATTATACGCGCCCTACGCCCACCATGAGTTCCCTGAAGTTCCTTACGTGGAATGTTAGGGGCCTACGCAACAAGATTAAACGCACAGCTGTCCTGACGTTTCTCAAATCTCAGAGGGCTGACGTCATCACATTAGTCGAGACCCATGTCACGGGCCACCTGCAATCCTCCCTCAAAAAACCCTGGATAGGGTGGGCTTACCATGCTACCCACACCTCTTATTCCAGAGGAGTATCGATCCTGATCGCCAAACGGGTACCATTTGATCTAGTACTACTTCGCACGGACCAGCAGGGCAGATATGTGTTTGTGCACGCTACCATTAACGGGTCTCCTATCCTGCTGCTCTCTTGCTATGTCCCCCCCCGTATAACTCTGCTGTAATTAAGGAGGGCCTTGCCTTTATGACTCAATATCCCTCTGTACCGGCAGTGTGGATGGGGGACTTCAATATGACCCTAATCCCCGCTCTGGACCGCCTGGGCGCGCTGAACCCCCCCTTGATCCACCGGCCCATACCAGACTGCACCGCATAATGACAGACTTCGCCCTTGTCGACACTTGGCGCCACAAACACCCACACACCAAGGTCTTCTCATGCTTCTCAGCTAGTCACAACATGATGTCGCGAATTGATTTTGTGTTTGTCTCAATGTCCCTGCTGCCTAAACTAGGGGATGTAGGCTTTGCTCCGAGGGTACTCTCGGATCACGCCCCCTACTGGATCACGATCCAGCTCCTGAAAGCTTCCCCTGCCCCTTCCTGGCGGTTAAACCCGTTCTGGCTACTGCCCTGCGGGAACAGGAAGACATCCCCACGGAATTGCAATACTACTTTACGGCCAACGGGGGCTCTACCACATATGACGTGGTGTGGGAAATGTTTAAGCTCCACGCTCGTTCCCTGCTTTCTATGCGTATCAACAGGCTCAAACGGTCATCAACACTTATTGTCCAGCAGGCGGCAGACCACCTACAGGTGCTGGAGGAGGCGTTTCATCGAGACCCCTCTCCCAGCACGGCCAATAACCTCAGGATTCAGGCGCGACAGGTCTCCCAATTGCACATAGAGAAGGCTAAGCAACGAATCTTTTTCTGTAGACAAAGGGTGTTTGAGTACGGAGAAAGATCGGGCAAACTGCTCGCGTATCTTGCCCACTTGGATCTGCGTCCCCCTGTGGTGGTGTCCTTGACCGACCCCCAGGGGAACGACATCACCGACCCACAACTGGTGGCGGAGGAATTTGGGAGATTCTACCGTACACTCTACACATCCAGAGTCACCCACACTCCCCAAGATACCAGGGACTACCTAGCGGGAGTTCAATTCCCTAGACTGACCAACGACCAGCTTGAAATCTTAGAAGCCCCTATTACCGAGGAGGACATCACCGAGGCTATCTCCTGTTTGGCCTCATCTAAGGCACCAGGATCTGATGGTCTACCTCTAGAATTCTATGCCACCTATTCCGAAATTCTAATCCCTAAACTTAAAGACCTGTACAAATCCATATTTGATTCAGGAGTCCTACCCCCCTCCATGAGAGAGGCTCAAATTGTCGTAATTCCCAAACCCGGTAAGGACCCTAAATACCCGGAGTCGTATAGGCCTATTTCCTTATTACAGGTAGACATTAAAATATTAGCAAAGATCCTAGCCTCCCGCCTTAATCAGGTTATTCTGTCATTGATCCACCCTGACCAAACAGGCTTTATGCCAGGGAAAAACACTGCCATGAACATTCGTCGCCTATTCATGAATATTCAGGGGTCCCACGATGAAATTGGTTTGAGGGTCGTGGTGGCTCTGGATGCCGCCAAGGCCTTCGACTCCGTGGAGTGGAACTACCTGTGGGAGTGCCTCTCAAGATTTGGATTTGGCCCCAGCTTCATTCGCTGGGTCCAACTCCTCTATCAATCCCCGAGGGCCAGAGTATTTGTGAACGGTTGGCTTTCCGACCAGTTCCCGCTGGAAAGAGGGACCCGACAAGGCTGCCCCCTTTCCCCCATGCTGTACGCATTGGCTGTGGAACCGTTGGCCATTATGGTCCGCGCAGATGCCTGTATCCGAGGCCTCAGGATGGGGAACTTGGAAGAAAAGATCGGGATGTATGCCGATGATACACTCCTGTATCTGGCGGACTCGGGTCCCTCTCTTTTAGCAGCCCTCCAGTCCATAGAGCGTATGGGTGGACACTCAGGTCTGAGTATTAATTGGTCCAAGTCCCAGATTCTCCCGATTGACCATTTCCCCCCCTCATTCACGTCTCCTCCTCTGGCTCTTCCAAGGGTCTCCCTGATCAAATACCTTGGGGTGCAGGTCACCAGATCGCTCTCGGACTACAAACTACTGAACATTGAACCCCTGTATGCCCTGATCAAGACCAAGACACAGACCTGGGCCAGACTACCCCTGGGTGTTATGGGTCGCATTAGTCTGGTTAAGATGATACTCCTTCCAAAAATACTGTATTTGGTCTGGCATGCTCCCCTCTATATACCGCAAAAATGTTTCAAAATAATTGAATCCATTCTGAATTCATTTATATGGGGTCATGGCAGACACAAATTATCTTGGAAAATTCTGAAGAACCCCGTGACATTGGGAGGAGCTGCTCTCCCAGACTTCCAGGACTATTATCTTGCCTCCCAACTGTCACACTTCTATTACTTTGACAAACGTGAGCTACCAAGATACCAGACACTTCTCTGTGAGCATCCCGACGACCCAGCCCATACCCCACTTCAGTCAGTCCTTAGAACCCCATCGACGAGACGCCCCTCCCAACACAAAGCTGACATGTTGGCTCACCACCGGAGGGTATGGCGGATGGCACTACAAAAAATTGGAACCCCGCAGGTACACTCTCATACCCCTCTCTGGTTCAATACATGTTTGCCAGAATTATTGTCCATCCCAGACCCCGCGGTGTGGACACGCCATGGGATCTTATATTTACATCAGATCATGACCACCACAGGCCTTAAAACATTTCAAATGCTAAAAGATGAATTTTCCCTCCCCAATTGCCGTTTCTTCAGGTATCTGCAACTCCGCCACGCTATACAGGCCCAGTTCTCTGGCTCCAACCCGTCCATGGCAGTCCCCTCTATAGTGGACACAGTCACGGGGAATGAGCCCGCCAAACTCGTCTCCACTCTGTACTCCGCCATTCGTCTCCCTAGCGCCACAGCATTGGCCTACGTGGCCAAGACCAGATGGGAGGTGGATGTTGGACTAGTGGAGGATGAGGATTGGGATGAGATCTTGGAAGACGTGAAAAAAGTCTCCCCCAAGCTATCGGACCGCCTCACACAGTTGTACATTATACACAGAACGTACCTGACCCCTCAGAGAATAGCACGTTTCAAACCCACGTACAATCCAGGATGCCGCCTCTGCGACCGCACCCCGGGCTCCTTTTACCACCTTATTTGGTCCTGCCCCATTATCCAGACATACTGGACACAGGTGATACGCTTCCTACACGACCAGATGGGCTCCCCTGCTACCCTTGACCCAAAGATGTGCCTACTTGGCCTGTTGCCAGAACTAGATGCTGACAAACCCCTGCGTACCTTCTTACATGAGACGCTATTCTTGGCGAGAAAAGTAGTGGCCCGAAACTGGATGCAGGCTCTGTCCCCCACAGTCCAGTGCTGGAAAAAGGCGGTTAACGATGCTCTCCCATATAAAAAACAGATTTATGTGCATAGAGGGTGTCCCCTAAAGTATGAGAGGGTATGGGATAGATGGTTGGCGGATGGGGAAACGTGTACTTGACATGTTGATTTCTCATCTTTGTTGTATGCCGGCTCCACTCTCATCGGTGTCTTCATCTTTTATGTCACACAGATGTTTCATTATGTTCATGTATGTACTATTGCTTTGGCCATACTGGATTTTACTGATGTATGTACCATGCATATACTTCTTAATAAAGTTGGTTTTTTTCAATTAAAAAAAAAAGTGTCACATAGACCTTCAAAGGGAGAGGAAAGCTGTTCACTGTTTGAAAGCCTTAGACCCCTTTCACACTGGGGCGGTTTGCAGGCGCTATTGCGCTAAAAATGGCGCCTGCAAACCGACCTGAAACAGCGGCTGCTGTTTCTCCAGTAGTAAATGGGGAGGAGGAGAAAACCTTTACATGACTTTGAGAGGGCATGTGACAGGGCTGCCCTGTTAGGAGGATTCTCTGCAGAATTATGCAAAGAACACACTGAAAGCATTGGATTCTCCACATACGCTCTGCCATTTATAAATACCGTAAGTAAAATTCAGGAGCGGTGTAGAGTAATTGGAATAATGTCCTACAGAGAATGGATGCTGCTTTCCATTTTAAATAAGTCCCTAAAATGGTGTTCACTCGGCATTTGAATCAGAAGAGCTTTTATTATGTTTACTAGCCATTAATAGATTTCCACAAAACCCTCACACTGGGGAAAGAAATTTAAATAAACGATTGCCAATGTTATACCCAGCATCTGTGAGTGTGAAATGAGCCATTTATTCTTCATTGGTCAGCGTTTGGGGAGTGCTCAGAAGAAGCCAGAAACCTTTACTAAATGGTTAATGCAAAAATGTAAATTTCCAGCCCTAAATTATAGTAACTGTGCAGGTTTAAATAAAATATGTATTTTCCAGCTTAGCTCTTCGATGAGGTGGCTGCTTAAGTTTTTGCTTCTTGTTCCTTTTGCGGCTACACTCGTATCGCCATTGTATCTATGGGGGCAGCCATGGTTGTCACACAGGCTGTCCTTCAAACACCTGCCTTTGTTCATCTCTATTAAATGGGCGGTGATGAAATTAGTAGTTTACGGTTTTGTTTCCAGTTCATCTCACAGGAAGTGACACAGTCACTACATTTCCCGAAAAATCAACAGGTATTTTTTGTACTTGCTAAAGTATAATTAGCCTGAGAATGAAATCAAATGCAGTGATCAAATCTAAAGCTGTCCATACTTAATTTTTGGCCAGTCCCTGATGAACCAACTGAAGTTGATTTATTTGGTGGCCAGGTCGGCCCTCTCCGCCCAACATCCTTTAAACGAAAAATTGAAGGAGACGGGCGGAGGATTTTTGGCCCAAAAAATGGCTACATCCAATCAGATGCAACCGCTGATTGGGTATTCTGACAGCTGTCTGTGGCTGTCAGAATCCAGTAGCTCAGCAGGAGGATTCATCCATCTGTGCTGTATAAGAGGAGTTTGAATGAAAATGTATCTAAAAGTGTATGACCTAATTAAAATCTGGTAAGCTGCAATGTTTTACATTATTGGTCTTGGTTAGGTTATACTTTGGTATGGTTTTTGTTTATATGTTAATGGCTGCCACCCTGTAAAAGTATAGGCTGAATAATTACCTGCCCAGCAGTTGGTGAGGAAAAGTCTTTGTTTTCTTCAAGAGTTCCCTGCAGTTCCCAGGTTTATTGCTCCCTATGTGTCATGGTTATGCAGTAATGTTGGTCTCTCAGCTTACTCCTTCTCCATGTGTTCACCTTAGAGGCCAGCCACTCTCACCTGGCTGCTTAAATAATCTCTCCTCCAAGCATGGCTCCACCCCAGGCCCTATCAGGGAACACTATATTAACCTGTGCACTGCAAGCCAGCCGTGCTGCTCAACGTTGTTTGTTAAGCTATTGTGTGTTTGGGTTCCTGCTTGCCGTGTGCTACGTCTGTCTCTGTTTTACCGATCTTGGTTTGTTCTCGACTATCTGTCTGCTTGTGACCTTGACCTTTGGCGTATCCTTTGTTTATCCTTGTCTGCTAGTCGCCCTGACCTTTGGCTTATCCCCTCACTATCTCTTGTATCCTGAGCTGCTGCTTCCCCTCTATCCTCTATAGCCCACTGTGGGCGTGAGCTTGGGGACTCTGGGGGCCGCGACCTGGATCCAGTTGCAGCCCAGTCCATCCTCACCACTAGAGGCTCTGGTGAACACCTGCTGGATCTTAGACTCCGCACCCTGGGGAATCTTAGGCTCTAGCTCCCTGTGGGATCCCTGTTAGTGCTCCAGTGGACCTGCCTTCCTTAACCACCCAGAGTTCCATCCGCAGCAGTCAGCCATAGGGTTCACTACCTTAGCGGTGCACCCCTGACCACAACGGTGTGCATCTGTCACCTGGCTTCAGGTGACCTGACACTATGTCACAACAGAACACAGTAGTGATACAATGGTCAATGGGAGAAACCAGTGTGTAGTTGGATAAGCTGTCAGACGCGCCCAGAAGTCAAGATTGTCCTCGCCGCCTGCCAAAGAGGGAAATATTCAGCCTATTGTTTTACAGGGAGGCCATCATTGTGTACTTTTAGTATAGCAACAGGATCACGTTAAGAGCACACCTATCATTGAGCTGCATATAAAGCACTTCCAGACTGCTACATGTAAGAGTACGATGGCTCACTGTCAGAGAACATACATTTGAGGGGAACCATTGAATAAAGTGGTTCAGTTCTCACACATGATTAGCATGCTGTGCTTGCTGAGTTAAACTGCTCAGGTGTGAACGAGCTCTCAGCATTAGACAACGTAAGTAAGAAGGAGGTGGGCAATGCACATCAATCACCGCCAAATCTCTACATTTATTGTAATTTAAGACTGAATATTCAGCACAGTTGTGAATTGTTCTTTTGAAGCTACATAGTATACGTATTTAAACACAAACAAATTATATGGTATAGGTAGAGTGGGACAGCATTCAGTCTTGTTTTTAAAGTTTCAAAGATAATCTGGTCCCAACAATGGGAATAGATTTTGTCAATGCAATCTAACACTATAATTTCTCCACATTGCTAAAGAAAAGCTGAATTATACCTATCAACCGGTTCATTTTATATACTCTCCCTCCACTCACATGCTGAAGCCTTTGACTAAATCACATTTTAAAGTTAGAAATTGCCTGGGGGCCTGTAACTACTTGCTATAATATGTGATGCCGTGCCTTGAAAAAGTATTCATACCCCTTGAAATTTTCCTAATTTTGTCATGTTACAACCAAAAACGTAAATGTATTTTATTGGGATTTTAATGTGATGGGACCAACACCAAGTGGCACATAATTGTAAAGTGGAAGGAAAATGATAAATGGTTTTCATTTTTTTTTTTACAAATAAATATCTGAAAAATGTGGCGTGCATTTTTATTCAGCCCTGTTTACTCTGATACCCCTAACTAAAATCTAGTGGAACCCATTGCCTTCAGAAGTCACCTAATTCGTAAATAGAGTCCACCTGTGTGTAATTTTATCTCAGTATAAATACAGCTGTTCTATGAAGCCCTCAGAGGTTTGTTAGAGAACTTTAGTGAACAAACAGCATCATAAAGGTCTAGGAACACACCAGACAGGTCAGGGATAAAGTTGTGGAGAAGTTTAAAGCAGGGTTAGGTTATACAAAAAATCCCAAGCTTTGAACATCTCACAGAGAACTGTTCAATCCTTCATCCGAGTATGGAACAACTGCAAACCTACCAAGACATGGCCGTCCACCTAAACTGACAGTCCGGGCAAGGAGAACATTAATCAGAGAATCTGCCAAGAGGCCCATGGTAACTCTGGAAGAGCTGCAGAGATCCACAACTCAGGTGGCAGAATGTGTCTATTAGTTGTGCACTCCACAAATCTGGCCTTTATGAAAGAGTGGCAAGAAGAAAGCCATTGTTGAAAGAAAGACAAAAGAAGTTCTATTTGCAGTTTGGGAGAAGCCATGTGGGGGGGGGGGGGGGGCAGACATGTGGAAGAAGGTTCCCCTCTTCAGATGACACCAAAATTGAACTTTTTGGCCTAAAAGCAAAACGCTATGTGTGGCAGAAAGCTAACACTGCACATCACCCTGAACACACCATCTCTTTCGTGAAACATGGTGGTGGCAGCATCATGTTGTGAGGATGTTTTTCTTCAGCAAGGACAGGGAAGCTGGTTCCAGAGTTGATGGGAAGGTGCATGGAGCCAAATACAAGGCAGACTTTGAAGAAAACCTGTTATGCCCTGTACACACGATCAGAATTTCCGATGAAACAAGTACGATGGACTTGTTTCATTGGAAATTCCGATCGTGTGTGGGCCCCATCAGACTTTTTTTCCATTGGTGTAAAAAAATAGAACATGTTTTAAATTTTTCCGATGGAAAAAGAACTGATAGGAAATTCCGATTGTCTGTGTGGAACTCCATCAGGGAAAAATCCATGCATGCTCAGACTAAATTCGGAGACGGGAGCGCTCGTTCTGGTAAAACTAGCGTTCGTAATGGAGATAGCATATTCGTCATGCTGCAAATGAATGCATCGTTAAATGTAGCGCATTCTTTTCTTCTTTCTAACGCTAGAACAAATTGTATTTTTCGCTGCGGATATTCACACCGAGTTCTGACAAACTTGTTTCTTGTGATCTCATGAATCTTCGTATTTTATTTGAAAGCCAGGTCTCCAAAATATCGTAATATTTATTTTAAGCGCAAATTGGCTAACACCAAACTTTTACTAACATGCGGTAACACAAAATCAGCAAAGCAGGCCAAAGGGTGTTGCCGTTGGATTTGAACTTCCACTTTATAGTGACGTCGTACGTGTTGTACGTCACCGCATTTTGGACGGTCGGAATTTGGTCTGATGGTGTGTATGCAAGACAGCTTTGAATGGAATTCCGACAAAAAATTCCATCGGATTTTAGCCCATCGGAATTCCGATCGTGTGTACAGGGCATAAGAGTCTGAAAAAGACTTGAAACTGGGGTGGAGGTTCACTTTCCAGCAGGACAACGACCCTAAACATACAGCCAGAGCTACAATGGAATGGCTTAGATCAAAGCATATTCATGTGTTAGAATGGCCCAGTCAAAGTCCAGACCTAAATCCAATCGAGAATCTCTGGTAAGACATGAAAATTGCTGTTTACAGACGCTCTCCATCCAATCTGACAGAGCTTGAGCTATTTTGCAAAGAAGAATGAGCAAAAATGTCACTCTCTAGATGTGCAAAGCTGGTAGAGACATCCCCAAAAAGACTTGCAGCTGTAATTGCAGCGAAAGGTGATTCTACAAAGTGTTGCCCTGGGGGGGGGGGGGGGGGGCTGAATACAAATGCACGCCACACTTTTCTTCACATATTTATTTGTAAAAAAAAAAAAAATGAAAACCATTTATCATTTTCCTTTCACTTCACAATTATGTGCCACTTTGTGTTGGTCTATCACAAAAAATCCCAATAAAATACATTTACGTTTTGGTTGCAACACAACAAAATGTGGAAAATTTCAAGGGGTATGGATACTTTTTCAAGGCACTGTACATGCCATACTTGCACAATATGGCAAATTTACTTCCTAGTTTGGCCTCCTTCAGACTTGACAGGTCTGCAGTCCCCCATGTTGCTCTGTACCTGCTGCTGCCATCTTCTCAGATTCTCCTCTGGCACCGTGTCTTCCTTCTTCAGCCATTGGGCAGCCACTGATTATAACACCTCTGCAGATGGGTGCTGGAGTCGCATTATATTGGCACCCAGCTCCATTCACTGCTTCTTACAAATGCAGAGACCGTGAACATAAAAAAAAAAAAAAACTGACAAAGTGGAACAGATATATTTTTTGTCAGTAGTTATACAAGTCTACTTCCTAGCAATCTTTTTTTTTTTTTTGCTTAAAAGACCAACACTGGGCCATTTTCTTTTTCTGAAAAGTTCCCTCAAGATGTCATGATGCAATACTCTCCTCCCATGTCCCATACAGTAATCCCATTCTGCCATTAGATATCCTCAGTTTTCTGGGTTGATTGACATCCAACTTCACTTATCCTAAAAGACTGAGGACATAATGTAAGTGCAAGGAACCATGGACTTGATCCCTTAGAAGTGTAATATACAGTAAAGTATCACCTGACAGCCCACCACTGGGAGAAGATTAGAGAGAGAGAGCATCATGCATGTCACATGACCAGCCTGAACACATCTACAAAAAAAAGAAAAAAAATCATAACGTACATGCAGATGGCCTTTGGGTGGTGGTGGGGGCATTGCAGAGCCCTAGGTTTACACAGGGCCAAGAACCCTCTCCCCAGTCCCCACCTGTCAATTCTTGACCCTTGCAGTTGGTTGCTCAGGCACTGAGCGCTTCGGTGCGGCTAAATAGGGAACAAGGTTAAATAAGCCTCCCTGGAAGCAGGGGAACAAATTGAAGCTAAGTACGTGTTTCTTAACCTACCTACTATTAAGTTACTTTACCCTTAATGCAGTGTGCTTTAAGAGAAGATTCAGGACTAATACTGCAGTGCTACAGTAAATCATCAATGTATAATAGAATATATGTGTATATTGCAAACTGTGTGCTCAATTAAAAATAGAGATTTCCGTGTAGATCATGGACCTCTTGATATTCCATTCTGTCAGTGAGATCAATGGACAGGAAAAGCTCTGAGAGGGATGTATTTGTATGCCGCTCTGTAATGTTGCAGCTAACAAGGTTAGTTAGTATTCTGCACCAGCGTGCCTCCTTGTGCAGAGAGCGAGGCGTGCAGCTGTAGACATGGACCTGTCCATCCGTACAGCTCATCTTCTGCTCTACATAGGGAGCTGAGACTAATTTTTGCATTATTTTTCAGATAAGCAATCAGCAGTATTCTAGCAGTTCCAGAATGACCCTTTATAGGGTTGGCACATGTCTGGGACATTCGGGACAATGATTTGATCTCTTCCTGAATTTTTAATATGTCTTGTGAAATAATTGCACAATTTCCGTATGTCTTAAGCTACACGCTGTGTTTAACGGAAAGTTGCCTAGCTGGCTTTTATTAGCATGTTTTCAGGATAAATTTCCAGTATAAAAAAAAAAAAAACGTATTCTGTCTTGAAATACTGAATGGGAGACAGAAAAGCAAAAACTAGGAATAAATTTATGTAATTTTAAAGCAAGCCATACAAGCTTTGATTTGTTTTCATTTAGCTTGCAGGTGGAAAATAAAAAGTAAAACCGATACCTCCATCCATTATAAACGCCGTTTTTTTTTTCTTCCTACTTTTCAATTGTCAACTTTTTTTTTTTACAAACGGCTGTGAGCGGGGAAGCCCGCTGACAGCTGATGAGTCATTGGTTGTTAAGGATGTGGCGGCCGGCTTCCCGGCCTGCTCCTTAGCAACCAGCTCAATGCAGTAAATTACCCCATTAACTAATGCGGTAATTACCGCTAATCCGAACAAATACCGCATTCAGTATTTAACTCCAAATTATTAGTGAATTGAACACTTGCACAATTGTTACCGCATGCAGTTTTTTACCGCATAAGATTAGTCATTATTAAACTCTAAGACCCCTTTCACACTGGGTCGTTTTGCAGGCGCTATTGGGCTAAAAATAGAGCCTGCAAACCGACCTGAAACAGCCGTTGCTTTCACACTTGAGCGGTGCGCTAGCAGGACGGTAAAAAAAGTCCTGCTAGCCGCATCTTTGGAGCGGTGAAGGAGCGGTGTGTATACCGCTCCTCCACCGCTCCTGCCCATTGAAATCAATGGGACACTGTGGCTATACCTCTGCAGAGGCGCTTTGCAGTGTTTTTTAACCCTTTATCGACCCCTAGTGGGGGGTAAAACCGCACCGCTAGCGGCCAAATAGCGGTGCAAATCCGACGGTAAAGCACCACTAAAAATAGCGGCGCTTTACCGCCGACGCACCTCCTGCCCCAGTGTGAAAGGGGCCTTAGTGAATTGACCCAATACTTATCCTTGAATTCAACTTTAACAACCTTTTCATTAAACAAGAGTCAAAACATTTAAAGGGTAATAGTTAATTGGTCTCAAAGCTTGCCCTAATTAAATAAGCCACCTTGCGTTTTTTCATCCTGTTGTTTTTGCTTTTTGAGGACTGTGCATTTATACAAAAACCAATCAGTCGGCGTTGCGGCTGCTGCAATGGAGGGGGCAAGGTGTTCTTGATATTCAATCCATTCAGAGATCTATAGATACAGAGTAGTGCAATACAAAACAGGAAAAGCATTTTTTATTTATAGCCCATAACATTCATTTGTGTAGTAAGTAGTAATGGACTCCAAGAATAATGTTATGCCTAGCTCTATGGCAAATATAGAGTCTGTTTTTTTTTTTTTCAGTCCGTTTAAGCTGTAAGTAAAAATTTGTAGACATTGTGGGTAACCTATAAAATTTGTCATAAGTACATATTCAAATATACTGCTCTGCCAGTGATTAGGGAAAACAATTCTGGATAGTTTAGCCCAGTGGTCATCAACCCTGTCCTCGGGACCCATTAACAGGCCAGATTTTAGAACCTTTCTGTGTGTTTGAAGCCTCACAAAACTTGAGACAGCGATGGAAAAGTTAATCTACGAAGTAGTCTCTACAGTTTGGGTATATCTACATGTCACAACACGAGAATACACTTTACACAGACAATGCAGATCAATAGACAAGAAATGTGTTTTACACCTTTGGCATGTAATGAAGGTAGTGTTATTTTGTGTATATATATATATATATATATATATATATATATATATATATATATATATATATTGTGAGGGGGTTAGCTCAGCAGCGGGTGTGTGTGACCCCCAAGATGGGCTCCCCACACAAAAACAGGCCCAGCAAACGGAGGTTGTGGTTTTCAAAATCAAAAAGGTGCGGTTTATTTTCTATTTACAGTGACAAAACACAGCAAAGCAAAAGAAACATAAACAAAATAAATCCTGGTCAACTTGACCTCTGACTAAACATACAGGTTTCCTAACTAACAACTGGGATCAGCCTAGTGCTGTCCTAGTCCCTAAGTCCCTGGTTTTAAATGTCCAAGCAAATAGCCACACAGGCTTTGTCTCACCGCACAGGGGTTCACTCTCCCTAGACAGTCCACACAGGTCTGGTTCCAGGCATGAGCTAACATCTAATGAAGCTGGGAGTTCTTATAGAGGCCTAAATGAGCTGACAAGGTTCAGCTGGTCTCCTCATCTCTGTCTGCACGACGCCCCACACTCTCCCTAGAGGTATGAGTCATCCATGAGCCCACTAGCCTTATACAACTCTCCACCTAGTTGTATAAGTCGGCGTAAAGCCTGAATCTGGGCGAAATATATCTACCCCCCTGGATGCAACCAGGTGACTTTACCTTCCTGCTGTCACATACCCCCCCCTCTTGTTTTAACCTCGGGGTTGGAACACCAGCAATCAGGCATTCATGTACTCGAGACAAAGCATCCACATTCCCCATTTGAACGCCAGGGCGATGCTTTACTGTGAAGTTGAATTCCTGGAGGGCCAGGAACCACCTATTCACTCTTCTATTTGTTTCCTTGTTTTGAGCCATCCACTTTAACGGAGCGTGATCCGTAACCATGTCAAAGTGCCTACCTAGCAGGTAGTACCGAAGGGAATCTAGAGCCCACTTCACCGCTAAACACTCCTTTTCAACGGTGGCGTAATTTACCTCATGGGACTTCAACTTCCTGCTGAGGTAAATGACTGGGTGCTCTTCCCCGTTCCAGACCTGGGACAATACTGCTCCTAACCCCACATCTGACGCATCACTTTGTACGACAAAGTCTTTAGAGAAGTCGGGTGAGTACAACACTGGCTGGCTACATAAGGCTTGTTTCAAGAATTGGAATGCTGCCTCAGCCTCGGGGGTCCATTTAATCATGACCGACCCTTTCCCCTTCGTTAGGTTGGTTAGGGGCACAGCCTTAGAAGCAAAGTGGGGAATGAATCGCCGATAATACCCAGCGATTCCCAGAAAGGCTCGTACCTGCTTCTTGCTGTTGGGACGTGGCCAACTCTGGATGGCCTCGACTTTGTTGAGTTGGGGTTTTATTACTCCCCTCCCAATGGTGTACCCAAGATATTTGGCCTCCTCCTGCCCAATGGTACACTTCTTGGGGTTAGCCGTAAACCCCGCTTCCCGAACAGAGTCCAGGACTGCTTGCACTTTTGGCAGATGTGAGGCCCAATCTGTGCTATGGACAATTATGTCATCCAGGTAAGCCGCAGCATACTTCCGATGGGGCCTCAGCATCTGGTCCATTTTCCGCTGGAATGTGGCCGGCGCATTCTGTAACCCGAACGGCATTCTTTTATATTGGAACGCCCCGTCTGGGGTTACAAATGCGGTTTTCTCTTTGGCCGACTTGGCCAGGGGGATTTACCAATACCCTTTTGTGAGGTCAAGAGTCGTCATGTATCGGGCTGTTCCCAGCCGGTCGATCAACTCATCTATACGTGGCATGGGGTAGGTGTCAAATTTTGTAACTTTGTTCAACTGACGAAAATCGTTACAAAATCGCCAGCTCCCATCCGGTTTAGGCACCAACACAATGGGACTAGACCAATCACTTTGGGACTCCTCTATCACCCCTAAGTTCAGCATTTTCTGTACTTCCTCCC
This sequence comes from Rana muscosa, assembly GCA_029206835.1. Lineage (NCBI taxonomy): Eukaryota > Metazoa > Chordata > Amphibia > Anura > Ranidae > Rana > Rana muscosa. Next base: position 166,707,499 of record CM055126.1, read on the forward strand.
GTATTGCCTCCCGTCGGGCCTCTGGGATCCGATAGGGTTTTAACTTCACCCTTTCACCGGGCGGGGTAATGATGTCATGCTCTACCCCAGATGTTTGTCCCGGCAGCTCAGAGAATACCTCCTTGTTGCGAAGCACAAACTCCTTAACCTCCTGTTGTTGGGGTTGTGACAAGGTGGCTGCTATTCCAACCTCAGGAATCACGCAACCAGTTTGAGCTGGTGACCAAGTGTCTGCGACTAGGGACTCTCTATCCCTCCAGGCTTTCAACAGATTAACGTGATAGATCTGTTCGGGCTTTCGCCTTCCTGGTTGTCTGACCTTGTAATTCACTTCGCTCACTTTTTCCATTATCTCGTAGGGGCCTTGCCATTTGGCAAGGAATTTACTTTCAACCGTAGGGACAAGTACCAGTATCCTATCCCCCGGGGAAAAGGTACGGGTCTTGGCTCCACGGTTGTACACTCTCTGCTGTGCTAACTGCGCTTGGGCCAAATGTTCCTTCACGATGGGCATTACCTGTGCAATTCGGTCTTGCATCAGGGCGACATGCTCAATCACACTCCTGTGGGGAGAACTCTCACTTTCCCAAGTTTCCTTGGCAATATCCAACAGCCCTCTTGGGTGTCTCCCATACAGTAACTCAAAGGGGGAGAATCCCGTAGAGGATTGGGGCACCTCCCTAATAGCAAACATCAGATAAGGAAGTAGACAGTCCCAATCCTTTCCATCTCTATCCACCACTTTCTTCAACATTTGTTTTAGGGTTTTGTTGAACCTTTCAACCAGCCCATCGGTTTGGGGGTGATACACAGATGTACGTAATTGCGTCACTTTGAACAATTTACACAGCTCCTTCATAACCCGGGACATAAAGGGTGTACCTTGGTCCGTAAGCAGTTCTTTACAAATACCCACCCGGCTAAACACAAGAGATAGCTCTTTGGCTATGGTTTTGGCCGAGGTATTTCGGAGAGGGATCGCTTCTGGATAACGGGTGGCATAGTCCATTATAACTAATATGTACTGGTGCCCCCTAGCGGACTTGATTATAGGACCTACCAAATCCATGGCGATCCTCTCAAACGGGACCTCAATGATGGGTAGAGGGACCAGCGGGCTACGGAAATGTGGCATCGGGGCCGACCTCTGACACACAGGGCAGGAGGAACAATAATTTTCTATGTCCTTCATCACCCCCGGCCAATAGAATCTCTGTAATACCCTCTCTCGGGTTTTCTCTGTCCCCAGATGACCTCCAAGAATGTGCCCATGGGCCAACTCCAACACCAACTTCCTGTAAGGTTTGGGCACCACAAGCTGCTCAACGGTTTCTTCTGCCCTTTTTGCCACCCGATACAGTAGGTCCTTCTCTACGCTGAAGTATGGGTAAGTGCAGGTATTATCTGGGTTCACTAACTCGCCATCTATTTTCACTACGTTTTCCCGTGCCTTTATTAGGGCGGGGTCTTTCAACTGTTCTGTGGCAAAGTTTTCCCTGTGAACCTCAAGATCAGAAAACTCCACAGACGGTAGGTTTTCGTCTGAGGAGGTGGGCTCCTCTCCAGTTTCTTGAGTCTCCCCTGCCAATACTGATAAGGGAAATTCCGGAGAGTCCTCACCACTCTCAGGGGAGTTCTGGCTATCACATTCCTGGTACATAGGGGCACCAGTGGGGGGCTCAGGATCATCCCACAGTTCCCAGAACTTCGGAAAATCCCTTCCCACAATGGCGTCATGCGGTAACTGAGATACTAAGCCCACTGGATGAGAGAGGGTACCTTTGGGGGTCTCGAAACACACTGTAGTCACTGGATACTCTCGGGTGTCCCCATGCACACAAATAACAGCTACCTTGCTATTCCCAGAGACCTCTGTTTTAACTAACTCAGCCTTTATCAGGGTCACAAGGCTACCTGAATCCAACAATACCACAACATTTCTACCATTAACACACATTTTGCATAAATGTTTCTCAGTTCCTCGAATGGCAGTGCATGCGACTGTCGCACACAGCGACTGACGTCTGCCCGTCAGAAAGTCACACTGCATGGGTTCCTCCACAACCGGGCAATTGGCTGCAATATGTCCCGCTTGCCGGCAGCGGTAGCAAACGATCCTTCATGCGGCCTCTTGAGCCGCTGATTTCCCAGGCTGTTCTCGCCAAACTTGGGGTAGAGCTCCCACCCTCTCACTCTCTCCACCCTCACCCCTTGGAATCCTCTTATCCGCCCCTGGGGATGGTCTGGTCTTAGGGTGGAAAGTCCGAGTGTCTCTGGAGGAGGCCGTCAGGTTCTCTGTAGCCAAGTATTTCTCCACACGATCCACAAGACCATCGGCCGTCTCTGGGTCTCCATGGCTTACCCACTTTTGGATGGCAGTAGGAAGAGCTCTCAAAAACCGATCCATTACAACACGTTCCACAATCTTTGGTGCGGACAAAGTCTCTGGCTGTAGCCACTTTCTGCTCAGGTGAATGAGATCATACATTTGAGACCTGGGGGGTTTTCCAAGCTGGAAAGTCCAGTTATGCACACGCTGAGCCCGGACAGCCTGGGTGACACCCAGCCTTGCCAATATTTCAGCTTTTAGCATCACATAGTCTTTTGCTTGGTTAGGCTCTAGGTCATAGTAAGCTTTCTGCGATTCACCAGTTAACAGAGGAGCCACCAGTCCAGCCCACTGCTCCTCAGGCCACTTTTCTCTTTCAGCGGTCCTTTCAAATGTGGTCAAAAATACCTCTGGATCATCCTCTCCAGTCATTTTTGTCAATAAACGACTCACCCCAAAGGACGCGGTATTAGTGGGACGGCTTTCCTCACTGGTCTGCGGACGTTGCTGCATTACTGCTTCCATCTGTTGTTGTAGTCTCTGCTCTTGCTTCTGCAACAGGTCTATGAAGCGGGCCTCAGATTGCTGCTGGGCTTGTTGCTGAGCCTCCAGACTCTGTTGCAAAGTTGCGTTTGTCTGCTGCTGGGCTGCAAGGCTCTGTTGATGAGCTTGCTGCTGGGCTGCGAAGTTCTTTTGCAAACCTGCATTTGTCTGCTGTTGATTGGCATTTGCTAGAGCCAGCTGCTTCAGTATCTCCTCCATGCTGGCTTAAAAAAAAAAACTGCCACTGGTTCTCCACCAACTGTGAGGGGGTTAGCTCAGCAGCGGATGTGTGTGACCCCCGAGATGGGCTCCCCACACAAAAACAGGCCCAGCAAATGGAGGTTGTGGTTTTCAAAATCAAAAAGGTGCGGTTTATTTTCTATTTACAGTGACAAAACACAGCAAAGCAAAAGAAACATAAACAAAATAAATCCTGGTCAACTTGACCTCTGACTAAACATACAGGTTTCCTAACTAACAACTGGGATCAGCCTAGTGCTGTCCTAGTCCCTAAGTCCCTGGTTTTAAATGTCCAAGCAAATAGCCACACAGGCTTTGTCTCACCGCACAGGGGTTCACTCTCCCTAGACAGTCCACACAGGTCTGGTTCCAGGCATGAGCTAACATCTAATGAAGCTGGGAGTTCTTATAGAGGCCTAAATGAGCTGACAAGGTTCAGCTGGTCTCCTCATCTCTGTCTGCACGACGCCCCACACTCTCCCTAGAGGTATGAGTCATCCATGAGCCCACTAGCCTTATACAACTCTCCACCTAGTTGTATAAGTCGGCGTAAAGCCTGAATCTGGGCGAAATATATCTACCCCCCTGGATGCAACCAGGTGACTTTACCTTCCTGCTGTCACAATATATATATTACATTTTATTGTGTGTCACTATGGAACTAACCTGAAAACATTTTGCTTTGTTTTTAATTTGTTTTTATTTGCCATATCATATAGAACAGTACTTTGCTGTATACTTAGAGCATGAAATAGTTAAATTGACTAATCAACAAATGCCTTCTTAAAAGCTGTCTTGGTTCTCCATTTTAAAAGCTCCTAGAATTTCAATTTTCCAGTTCACTAACCGGTGGGTATTACAGACACAAAATAAAGCCTTTTTGATACATGTTGGGATGGCCAAGCTGAAAATACCATTAAAGAAGCAGAGATGGAAATGAGAATTGATTGGAATGTGGGTCCTTCTCAGCAGGTAACTAATGACCAAGTAGCTTCCGTCCAGGGTCTAGTTGCCTCCTGACCTCTATTATTAATACAAACAAATGTAACAAATTTGTACACATAAAAGCTTTTTCTGGCTAAAAAGTCACAATACAATGTTCTTACCATTGACACAGTGAAAAGACTCAAGAATACTTCAGTCAAAATCAGTGCAGAGCCCCAAGGCCCAGGGGTTTTCTGTAGGGATGTGTAAGGTGTTTTTGGTGGTTTGCATTGGTGCAATGGACTTTAAATAACCCCTGAAGTTTAGGGAGTCTCCTTTCAACTATCCTGTGCTCAGAAATGCCCCCTAATTAGCCACTTGCCAACCGCCTAAATGTAAATATACGTCATGTTTATGACGTTAAACACCGGGGTTTTGGCTGCAGTTAGATGCCATAACCCCGTCATCTTTTTTTTTTTTTTCTTAGGCGGCCGGCTTTCTGATAAGTGATCCCAGTGGCAGATTTGACCTGAGATCACTTTTATAAGCGGCGGGAGAGGTGTCCAAAACCCCCCCCCGCGCCCCCCTTCCTGGTGGTGCCGGGGCTAATGATGATTCCAATGGCTGAGCCTGGGAACCATCTGGTGTCAGCTGTGTTTTTGCATTGAGACGAGTGATGGCTAGATTGGAACTGCTCATCTCTATACCCTTGGAGGACTGGAGCGACGGTGACGTCACTTCTGGCTCTTGTAATCTTTTTTTAATTTTATTTTTTATCTTTTGCTTTTAAGGGGAGAGGAGAGACCTTAGATCTCTCCATAAAGAGGACCTGTCATGCTGTATTTTTATCGCAAGGGATGTTGACATTCCTTGCTATAGCAGTAAAAGTGATCCAAATTTTATTTTTTTAAAGGGCCAGTGTAAAATTTAGTTAATAATATAACACATACATAGGTCAAGCCCACATATGTAAACGGTGTTTGCACCACACATGAGGTATCGCCGTGAACGTCTGAACAAGAACAATAATTCTCATACTAGACCTCCTCTGTAACTCTAAACTGGTAACCTGTATACATTTTTAAAGCATTGCCTATGGAGATTTTTAAGTACCGTAGTTTGGCACAATTTCACGAGCATGCGCAATTTTAAAGCATGACATGTTAGACATCTACGTATGCTGAGTAACACCATCTTTCATATTATACAAATAATTAAGGTTTATATTATGTTTTGGATTTTTTAATTCATTAAAGTGTATTTTGTCCAAATAAATTGCGTTTGAAAAACTGTGTGACATAAAAAAATGTAACGATCGCCATTTTATTCTCTAGGTTCTCTGCTAAAAAAATATATATAATGTTTGGGGGTTCTAAGTAATTGTCTGGAAAAAAATACTGATTTTAAGCAACAAATATCAGTAAAAGGCTGAGTCAGCTAGTGGTTAGCTGGGAACATGACGCTGGATATTGTAATGAGCATGGAGTATTTTGAGAACTGCCAGTTTGTAGTCTACATAATGGGGTTGATTTACTAAAATTGGAGAGTGCAAAATCTGGTGCAGTTCTGCATAGAAAGCTGAAGTTAGAAGCTGATTGGCCAGCATGTACAGCTGCACCAGAGTTGGCACTCTCCAGTTTTAGTAAATCAACCCCAATGTATTTATTGTTTGCTGCCCATGTATTGTCAGGGTTGACTTTTTATTCTAGGTGTTGTCCTGTACAGTTTGTTTAGAAGACCATATTACAATAGTATTAACATTCTGCAGGCCTTTGCTAACAAACCATGCCACTATTTTATCCATGCACACCACTGTTGAACCTTTTAATATTAGACCCCAAATTTTCACAAATGCCCCTTTGGCCTCGCCCCTACTCATAGGCTCTCTACTTTCTAAAACTTTCCAGGTTCTGGTGTGGTTATTCACAGATTTGTTGCTAGGGATTGCTTGAGGGTTATCGCAAAGCAAAGCAACCTGGAAGGGTGTCCAATGGGGACACGATATTCTAAACCTAGTAGAGTTACTAACTCTTATCCATTTAAAATACAAAATATTCCCGTGCTATTCTATCCATCAATCGTAGTGTAGATAAAAGCTGCTAACGCCTTTGTTTGATCACCAACTCCAAATAAAACATCTCTAACCACTGCCCGGCAAATCACGTACCTAGTTACGTCATTTAAATTCAAGTGGGTTGTACCAGGATCACCCCGGTACCGTTTTTTAGAGCCGATGGTTGTCACTCTTGTAATAGCAATCGGATAAGCTAACTAGCCGCTGGATTGCTATTTAGGGTTGCCACCTCATCCCTTTAAAACAGAACACATATTAAATACAAATGTTCTGTGGCTCATTAAGGTGGTAATTAAACTCACTTAGTGTCTTATCTGCAATAAATTGGCCTCAGAACCTGTGTAATTAATATATGTTCAGTTTTAATGCACTTGCCTTCCTCGGGTCAGCACCCTCCTCTCCACGCTCCCTCAATGCCTTCTCCCACCCTTGATGTTGCCAGACCCGGTGAACCTGATTGGCTGAGACGCGTGTCAGTGTTAACCAAGGAACGCACACCATGTACGTCCCCTGGTTAACTATTCGGAAGCCGATTAGAGCCTACAGGCTGTAATCCGGAAGCCTATCAGAGCCGCTGGCTCTGATAGGCACTTCCAAAAACCAACCAGCCGCTGTTATTCAGATGGCCGGCGCTCACCAGGGGGCCGGCCATCTGAAAAGTGGGCGGCAGCGGCGCCGGCGACAATACATAGGTTCGTGCAATGCATGAACCTATGTATTGTTGACGTGAGTGACGGGCGCAGGAGAGAGAGGGGGCGGCGCTCCTGCGCCCACTATGGACGCACCGCAAAGATCTCTGTTTTTTAATGCTTTTTAATGCAGAGGATGGATTTGGATCTTATTGATCCCACATTCCTCCATAAAGAGTACCTGTCACGTGCCTATTGTCTTAAAGGATGCTTACATTCTTTGTGACAGCAGTAAAAGTGATTAAAAACAAAAATAATTCAACAGTGTAAAAAAAAAAAAAAAAAATGAATAATGAAAAAAAATGTAAGTGCCCCCATCTCCCCGTGCTAGGGCACAAAGGCGAATGCATGTGTCGGTCCCGCACACAAACAGCGATTGCCCGGTACATGTAAGGTATGGCCCCGAACGTCAGATCATGGGCAGTAATTCTAGCACTAGACCTCCCCTGTAAATCTAAAGTGGTAACCTGTAAAGGCTTTTATAGTAAAATTTGCATAGTTTGTTGCCGTTGCGTGGGCGTACGCAATTTTAATGTGTGACATTTTTGGTATCTTATTAATCGGCGTAACATCATATTTTATATTTTGCAAAAATGGGTTATGTATTAAAATTCAAAAAAGTGTATTGTTTCCCAAAAACGCTGAGCAAATATAAACATATGTGACATAAAAAATTGCATCACCCACCAATTTATTCTCTAGGACCTCTGCTTTAAAAAAATATATAATGTTTGGGGGGGTTCTAAGTAATTTTGTAGCAAAAAAAGATTGTTACATGTGAACAAAGTGCCAGAAAAGGCCTGGTCTTCAAGTGGCTAGTCACTAGTGCAGCACTTTTCTACAGTGTATCAATATAATTATTTCCTTACAAAAAATAAACAAAAATGTATACTATACCAACAAATAAATTAAATTATATATGCATAAACAAACAATAATATGATCTCTTCTCTCTAAGTCTGGAGATGTATTAGCTCCTAAGCTGTATATGACCTATTGTGCTCTATGCAGTCCATCTGAGGGGGTAGGGGCACAACTGCAAATCACAGGCGTGGAGTGAATACACAGAGAGTGGAAGTGCTTGGTTTGAAGTGGAATTCTTGAAGATTGACACTGGTTTTGGTGTGGAATTGTTTATGGACTTTGGGATAATCGTTTTTTAACCACTTTAATACAGGGCATTTTCACCCCCTTCCTGCCCAGACCAATTTTTAGTTTTCAGCGCTGTCACACTTTGACAATTGCGCGGTCATGCAACACTGTACCCAAATAAAATCTTTGTTTTTTTTTCCCCACAAATAGAGCTTTCGTTTGGTATTTGATCACCCCTGCGGTTTTCATTTTTTGCGCTGTAAACAAAAGAAGAGCGACAATTTTGAAAATAACACAATATCTTTTACTTTTTGATTTAATAAATATCACAATTTAAAAAAAAAAAAAAGTTTTTTTTCCTCAGTTTAGGCCGATATGTATTCTTCTTCTACATATTTTTGGTAAAAAAAAATTGCAATAAGCGTATTTGATCGGTTTGCGCTAAAGTTCTAGCATCTAGAAAATAGGGGATAGAATTATGGCATTTTTATTTTATTTTTATTTTTTTACTAGTAATGGCGGCGATCTGCGATTTTTATTCTGACCGCGACATTGCGACGGACATATCGGACACTTTTGACACGTTTTTGGGACCATTCACATTTATACAGCGATTAGTGCTATAAAACTGCACTGATTACTGTAAAAATGTGACTGTCAGGGAAGGGGTTAACACTAGGGGGCGCTGAAGGGGTTAAATATGTTCCCTAGTGAGTGATTCTAACTGTAGGGGGAGGAGACTCGCAAGGGGAGGAGACCGATGTGTGTTCCTCTGTACTGGGAACACACATCGGTCTCCTCACCGCTGACAGGACATGGATCTGTGTGTTTACACACACACAGATCCACGGTCCTGCCGTGATTGCGGGCAATCGCGGGTGCCCGGCGGACATCGCGGCTGCCGGGCACGCGCATCGGGGCCTGAGCAATGCGGCGCGCGCCCCCTAGATGGCCGGGAATGCCTGGACGTCATATGATGTCCGCCTGGAGGGACGAGAGGTTCCTGCGGACGTCATATTACAATACGCCGGGCAGGAAGTGGTTAAACAGTTGTTACAGAAACAGATGTCCTAACTGGATGATTTCACTTTACCACCTGTTCTGATGGCAACCATAAACTTCTGGATGTCCCATCACTTTTTGTTCTGCTTGACAGTTGTCACCATGACAAGAAGTGTGGGGAAAGTCTTCCCCGTGGGGAAACAGACAGCAATAAACCCCCATTCACACTTGAGCGTTTTGCAGTTCAAAGCTCCAAAATGCTCAGAAAGCCAAATCCTATGCTTTTAAATGGTCTCTATTAACATTTAAACATTCAGGTGTTACATTAGCTACATTTGAAACTAAATGGGGTGTTATGGTCCCATTGACTTCAATGAGAGCATGTGGAAAAATGCACAAAAAACATGTTCAGTGCATGTTGCGCTACTCCTGAAGGAGCCCCTGGTTAAGATGGGTCCTCTTTTTTTTCTTTGCCTCAACCTCCTTAAACGGCCTCAGTCCCTCCTGACACCCGGCTGAGTGTAAAAGCAAGTAAACCCAGTGAAAAATGCGTCACATAATTCCTATCACCCAATAATAATGCTTTCTTGAAAGCAGGCACCAAAGCAGTTAGCAGGGGTAAACCTAATGTTTTATTACTCAGTAAAGTTGATAACCAAACACGTACAAACAAGTTGGCAGTTGTGGTAACACAGTTCAGCATATCGAATGACGAACAATAAGGGCTAAGCATAAATGGCATGGAACACCCAGATCAGCATAAAACGTAGCTTTGCCACTAAAAATGCAACAGTGAGCAGTAAATTATACCTGATCTAACAATGCAGGAGCTATGCTGCCAGTTTGCACTAATGGTGGCTGTGCTTGGCCTAAACTGGCTGGGTAGGCGCTGTCAGAAATAAGTGACATAAATAGTGAAGGGCAATGAGGGAGACTTGCGACATGGATGATAGGGGCAGTCCTTAAAGTTGATATTCTGCAGGCTAATGTTGAGGCCATTTAATTGAGTGTTGGTGCACTTATGATAGTCCTTTAAACCTGTGTGCAGTAAGGTGGCAAAGGGTGCAATAACAGTTCAGTGCAAGGTGGAATAGAAGTGGGTCAGCGATAGTAATGATGCAATACAACCGCTGCTCAGAGTTGGTAATGGTGCGATAGGAACTTGAAGGTAATGAGATACAGAACTGCTGTAAGTGTGGATTGGGTGCTCTAATTATCCTGTTCCCAGCCACTTGAGGTGGTGATAGGCTCTTGTGGTGGAAGGGGCCCCTTCAGTTCTGTTCTGATGCAGCTGCAGCTCAAACTGCTAGAGCAAATAATCTGGAGAGTGCGCTCTGGTCTCTCCGCAGCAATCCCACAAGGTCAAAATGGCTAACAGTGCTGCTGGATCTCCGGTGATCTCACACACAACCTCAGTCTCTTTAGGGCTGACTCTTTCTTCTGCTCACACAGTATGTGTGAAATCCCGCAACTCCAAGAGAGTGGGCATTTCCTGGGCAATTGAATAAAAAACTCCTCAAGGCTCCTTCTGCTCACGCAGAGTCTATGGGGGCCTGCAGTTCAAAACGTCAGTTGTACCAATACATGGCTGCGGCCTTGGACTAAATCTCCCAGGATTCCAGGCACTGTGCATTGAAGTCTATGGGTCCACTTGACTTGGACCTCCCCCTGCTGACTAGGGGAGGATCAAACAGTACAACATTAACATCACAGAAAGGGAAGAGAAGTAAATAAAGAGCAATATCTCCCTCACCATACTGTTGTAACCCAGTACCTGGCTACATGCATCTTTCTAACCCATAATAAGTCTATTGGGCCACAAACACACAATTCTGCCCCAAAGAAGCTCCTGTATAGCATTTAACTCTTAAAATGCACAAAAAAGCCTTAAAATCACCTACATTTGCTATGCTCAAGTGAGAACAGGGGCCTAAACTTGCTAGAGGTTTTACTCTTCTCTACTGTTTTCAAAAGAAGAAAAAGTTTTGGTAATGGATATACTTTATTTTATGTCTTTCACATTATCCGAAACTTAGGTTTCAGCCCTGACATTAGACTTTATCCTTGTAAAACCATTCTTGTGAAGAGTGCAACTCCAGGAAAGTTGGCTTTAAACAATAATACACAATGTAATAAGCTTCATGCTGCGGGGGGAGTGCAAAGATTTCTCTTTCAGGAAAAACAGTGTCAGGTGTATGACAGAAACCTGAGGAGTGGAAGTCAGGAATCGGTGAAGCTGGCACGGGTAGCGGGGAGAGAACAGTAAAATTTAAAAGCTTCAGGAGTGCAGATCATTTTCACAAGGCAGCCAAGCAGATCCTTGTTCTGCAGTGTTGTATCAATGACAACAAACACTGTGGACATAACACAACTTCAAAGCCCTCTTTGCTCAGCAGCAAAACCATTTTCTGCAAATGTATACTGGGAAAGAAATATATTTTTTTTAAATATTTTTTTATTTTTAAAAAATATTATATACTGTATATTTTTTGCTGTCAGTTTGTTTTTTTGTTGCCTGTGTTCCAGTGGACAAATTTCCTTTTGCTTCCCATCTCCTGTATCCAAAGCTGAAAAAAAAAAAAAAGTTTTGGTTATACATACCTTTTATTATGATACTTTCATATTTAAGCCTCGTACACATGACCGGTCTTCTCGGCAAGAAAGCTGCTGGGAGAGCTTTTAACCGAGAAAACCGTTCGTGTGTATGGTTTCTCGTCGGGAAAACTGCCGGGAATCTCAACGATTTCTCGTCGGGATTCTCGCCAGAGTGTTTCGTGCCGAGAAAACCGTGAGTGTGTATGCTTACCTGTCCATGGTAAACCCGCGCATGCTCGAAAAGACTTTGACGCATGTGCGGTAGCATACAAGGGTAGTGTAGGATGTAGCAAGATGGCGGCGACAGCATCGAATGTGACAAGCGCAGGCTCGTCGTAGTCAATGACGTCTCAGCGTTCTTGCCATTCACTTGGCGTGCAAGGCAAGCTTGCCGGGATTCCTGTCAGGAAAACCGACGTTTTTTTCCCGACGGGATTCCCACCCGTGTGTACGAGGCTTCACACTTTTTTATTAAGACTTTTTTTTTTCTACCATTTGGATTATTTTATATAATATGCAGATTCGTAAATCTTCCCTCTAGCGGTCATCTATAAATTAGGGAATGTTATCAGCATTTGTGCGAGTCTGAATTAAGTGCATTTACGGACTGTTCCCTTCAAGTTCCAGAATGCTTCAGGAACCCTATCTCATGGGATCCTCTAAAATGCACATACTGGTTTAAATTTATGTCAAGGGTTGGCCTGTCCCCTTTCATGTCCTGAAGCTCCCTATTCTTTTTTTTTAGCTTAATAGGCTTCTGTGTCAAATAGGAAGTTAGAGATTTCTGACCCTTGAGTTTCTATCTTAAATTTGAATTTGCATATTTGCTGGAGGTTGGTAAATGTTAAAGTTATTGTATAGGTAGAAGCTTTTTTTTTTTTTATCTTAATGCATTCTATGCATTAAAGTGTAAGTAAACCCCCCCTATCGTTTTCAGCCAAGGAAGCTGCCATCTTTGCCTCTGTTTAATCTACAACTGCCATGATGCTGCACATGTGATCAGTTTAGACACCAGCCATTGGATGGCTTGACAGTTTGGTTGAGAGCACAACCAATGGGAGTGAGGAGAATGAGGAGAGAAAGGGGGGTGGGGTCGGGTCATGGCTCTGTGTCTGTGAGGACACAGGGAGCTGCGGCTCGGTTCCGGTGCCCCCATAGCAAGCTGCTTGCTGTAGGGGCACTCAACAGGAGGGAGGGGCCAGGAGCACCGAAGAGGGACCCGAGAAGAGGAGGATCCAGGCTGCTCTATGCAAAATCAAAGCACAAAGCAGGGAAGTATAAAATGTTTGTTATTTTTAACTTAAAAAAACAACAAGACTTTAGTATCATTTTAAGTACTGGCACCTGGGCATAATTCAATTTCAGTTTTTGGGGTTATAACTGTAGAAATAAAAATACCTTACCTGGCATTTATAAAATTCAAAAAGGCAGCCTTTGCTCAGGTTCTTCCATCCTCTCTACAAAGGGCAGATGGATGAATCTCCTGTTGCAACTATTGACAGCTTGAGGGGCCGGTGGTCAAAATATCCAAACAGTACCTGCATCTGATTGGATGGAGGCGGTGTTCAACAGTTTAGGCCTGGCTTCTTCCATTTTTAAGTCAAATGATGTTGGGCTGACAGGGTTATCCACTGAGCAAATTTCTGCAGGTTCATCAGTAGCCCCTGGGGGTGTGTCATCATATGGACCTGGGCTCACAGGACTACTGCATTGAACGGCACACCTCATTGGTGGAGCACCACTCCTTTTCAGATGTTCAATGGGCAACAGGAAAGCTCACTGCAGGAATCCTGTGGGCAACGACATTTTCATGTTGATACACGTTCATAACAACAAAGGCCTGGGGAATGCCCAGGAAAAAACCAAGCATACTTACCGACCAGCTAGCTGACAACCAATTAACCTGTCTAACAGTATGCGTTAAAAACAGGGGTTTGTCCGCACGCATTTGCAAACGCAAGCGTGAGCCACAGAGCCACGCCAAGGCCCCCTGGAATCTGTGGTCCTACACTAACTGTGAGTGTCCTCACAATGGAGGCACATGCATTCTGATGGTTAGATGAGGACAGGTGGACTGAAGGGGAGCCACCCCTCCTTAAAGGTACAGGAGCACACCAAACACCCAGCGTAGCACAATGGCAGCAAAGGTGTTGGTGCGCTGCTGGACCAATACAAACACCAATGTGATATGAAAAAACAAACATGTCCACTGCCCTCATCTATAGCTGGCCATAACAGTAAGCAGCATTGGAAGGCTAAAGCAGATAACAACAAAGGCCTGGGGAATGCCCAGGAAAAAACCAAGCATACTTACCGACCAGCTAGCTGACAACCAATTAACCTGTCTAACAGTATGCGTTAAAAACAGGGGTTTGTCCGCACGCATTTGCAAACGCATGCGTGAGCCACAGAGCCACACCAAGGTCCCCTGGATACACGTTCATGCATAATGTCTACAAGAGCAGAAAAAGTGGTGGGGCATGCTGGGATTGGGCTATCTGCCTTTTTCTTGTTGAACAGTAATGCTCTAGCAAAGGCAGGGAAATGAAAACATTATCCCTCAAAATAATGTTGCACATTCATGTCCTGCAAAAAAAGATTCCCTGTTCTGAATCTCTGTTGAGATCTTAGAGCCGGTTCACACAGGGGCGACACGACTCTAGCCGCGACTTTGCGAGGCGACCTGGATGCGATCTAAGCGCGCACCACAGCGCGACTTGGGGCAACTTACAAGGTGACTTCAAGTCACCTCCAGGACAGGAGGCTTTCCGGTGGCCAATCAAACAACAATCAGTTCTGTGGGAGGGAGGGGGGAGGGAGGGGTTTGCCTGAGAAAACATGAGAATTTATTTTTCTCTTTTTGTATTGTTGCCTTAGTTAAGACACGATCCAACTTTGGAGGCGACTTCCATTGAAATCAAGGGATATAGGGCCGAAACAACTAATTGATTAATCGACAACTAATCGATAATGAAATTAATCGATTACTATTTTCATAATCGATTAATCGGCCAGTAACATAATGGGGTTAAAAAAACTAAAATGAGCCCTTTACAGTACAAAAAGAGCAAATCGCTACTGTAAATATTACTTTCACTGTCCCACAGTAAAAAATTAACCCCTTACAGTAGTGATTATTTGCTCTTTTTGTACTAATTTTAGTTTTTTTAACACCATTATGTTACTAAACATCTCAGGCCGGGGTCACACCTCTGTTTTTTTCGTGCTTTTTGCAGAAACACACTACGGGTCATTTACATGGTTTCCTATGGGACACGTTCACATCCATGATTTTTTCAGCTGCTGCGTATTTGGAAAGGACAAGTACTTTTTTTAACGCAAAGCGGTGCTATTTTGTTTTTTTGGTTCAATATACTTCAATAGAGAAGCTGCAGAAAAGCATGTAATAATGTGTTTTTGCGGCAATTTGTGTTTTTTAGTCTGCCCAACAACAAATTCGGCAATTTTTTTTTTTTTACAATGCAGCAAAATTATCTTTTTTTTTTTTTTTTTTACAGTTATTAATCGATTAATCGAAACAATAATCGGCCAACTAATCGATTATGAAGATAATCGTTAGTTGCAGCCCTAAATGGATACAAGTCGCCTAGAAGTCGGATTGAAGTAGTACAGGAACCTTTTCTGAAGTCGGAGCGACTTCAGTAGTGTACATTAAGACGGCTCTGATTCACTTACATTGACTTTCTCAACAGCGCGACTTGGGGCGACTTGGGACGACTTCAAGTCGGATCCCAGGTCGCCCCTGTGTGAACCGGCTCTTAGGGTGCAGAGTACAACAATGATACATTACACAATACTTCTCTTTGTTTCTGTTTCAGTGCCCTTTTACAAAGACGAAATCCTCCCTAGCTAGCTGTATGGCCTTTGTCAATAAAATACCTTGGTACAGCGACTCCTGTCATTTTTAAAGCTTTGTGAGAAGAAATATGGACCTTTATTTCGTTGAGACTTCCCAATATACACCAAACCACAAGAGAATTCCTCTCATTACTGTACAATGTACATCGGGTTATTGTGTGTATAAATTTTTCTCTTGTAGTAATCTCAGGAGCAGAGGAAACTGACTCCAGCTGGGTTTACGATGGTAAAAATTTGAACGTTTCTTTCTTCGCACTGGCCTGTTAACATATTTTTAACATATTTAAATTGTTTATTCACATTGTAATCATCAGCACTTGACAAAAGCTGCAGGATGTACAATAAGAATTTTTATATAAAGAATTGAGGGGAAAAAAGGTATGCAGCAGTCACACTGATGTAAGCTGAGAATGATCCTGGACAGGTTTTCCTTATGTATATTTGCAAAAATGGTGACCGTAACCCTGAGTCTTGATGTCACTGGTTGTGGGAGGTACAGCATGTCTTTTCCTTGGTATGTAAGGATTTTTCTTGTATACTTTACCAGCGAGTTTGATAAAGAGCGAGGTCACTCTAAATGTTGCCTTGCTATAGTTGTTATGCAATATTGAAAACTTTTTGTGAGCAGACAAGTGAGTGGTGCTTGGACTGATGTATTAGACAGCTTATTTGGTGGCTGTCAGTTGCTGGTACACCTAAGAAGCTGATACGCTGCATTTGTACAGTTAACCCTATGAAATATACACACTATATTGTCAAAAATATTGGGACGCCTGCCTTTACACACACATGAACATCCCAGTCTTAGTCCGTAGGGTTTAGTATTGAGTTGGTCCACCCTTTGCAGCTATAACAGCTTCAACTTTTCAGGGAAGTCTGTCCCCAAGATTAAGGCGTGTGTCTATGGAAATGTTTGACCATTCTTCCAAAAGTGCATTTGTGAGGTCAGGCACTGATAATGGGCGAGAAGGCCTGGTTTGAAGTCTCCACTCTAATTCATCCCAAAGGTGTTCTATTGGGTTGAGGTTAGGACTCTGTGCAGGCCAGTCAAGTTCCTCCACCCCAAACTCGCTCATCCATGTCTTTTATGGACTTTGCTTTGTGCACTGGTTCAAATCATTTGGTGGAGGGGGGATTATGATGTGGGGTTATTTTTCAGGGCTTGGGTTTGGTCCCTTAGTTCCAGTGAAGGGAACTCTTAAGGCGTCGGCATAACAAGACATTTTTCATGCTCTCAACTTTGTGGGAACAATTTGGGAATGGCCTATTCATGTTCCAACATGACTGCACATTGCACAAGCAAGGTCCATAAAGACATGGATGAGCGAGGTTGGGGTGGAGGAACTTGACTGACTTGCACAGAGTCCTGAACTTAACCCAATAGAACACTTTTGGGATGAATTAGAGCAGAGACTACAAGCCAGGCCTTCTCATTCACATCAGTACCTGACCTTACAAATGTGCTCCTGGAAGAATGGTTAAATATTCCCATAGACACACTCCTAAACCTTGTGGACAGCTTTCCCAGAAGAGTTGAAGCTGTTATAGCTCCAAAGGGTGGGCCAATTAAATATTGAACCCTACGGACTAAGACTGGGATGCCATTAAATTTCATGAGAGAGAGAGAGGAGTGGCGCCACTCTGAGTGCAGTATGTCAGTTAAAATTCAATGTTTAATAAAAGTAAGATCAACTCACATTTTGGTGAGATATAATGTGCATGACAAAAGTAACTTGGGCTCCTGTAGCCCAGTTGGGCAGCGGTGGTGGTCAGCAGTTTACGGTGGTTCCCGAGGCTAAAGAATGTCACACAAGCACGTCAGCGGTGATGGACGGGAGGCGTGGTCGAGCTCGCGTTCGGGGTATGCATGCTCCTTCATCAGGCATATCTTACCCCAATTCTTTAACATAAAATTTCATGTGCATGTAAAGGCAGGCATCCATAAAGGCAGGCGTTACAATACTTTTGGTAATATAGAGTGTGTGTGTATATGTATGTATTTATGTACAGTGCCTTGCAAAAGTATTCACCCCCCTTGGCATTTTTCATGTTTTGTTGCCTCACAACCTGGAACTAACATGGAATGTTTAAAGGTTTGCATCATTTAATTTACAGAACATGCCCACAACTTTTGAAGATTTTTTTTTTATTATTATTATTATGAAGCAAACAACAAATAGGACAAAATAACAGAAAAGGTCAATGTGCATAACTATTCACCCCCTAAAGTCAATACTTTGTAGAGCCACCTTTTGCGGCTATCACAGCTCCAAGTCGCTTTGGATAAGTCTCTATGAGCTTGCCACATCTTACCACTGGGATTTAAGTCTGACCACAGATTTTTTATTGGATTGAGGTCTGGGCTTTGACTAGGCCATTCCAACACATTTACATGTTTCCCTCTAAACCACTCAAGTGTTGCTTTAGCCATGTGTTTGGGGTTATTGTCCTGCTGGAAGGTGAACCTCCGTCCTAGCCTTAAATCACACACAGAGTGGTATAGGTTTTGCTCAAGAATATCTCTGTATTTAGCACCATCCATCTCTCCCTCAACTCTGACCAATTTTCCAGTCCCGACTGAAAAATGTTGAGCAACAGCAAAACTGGATGTTGTTCTTTGGGTGATGTGATGTGTTTGGGTTTGCGCCAGACATAGCATTTTTTTTGATGGCCAAAAAGTTCAATTTCAGTCTCATCAGACCAGAGCACCTTCCTCCATACATTTTTTGGAGTCTCTCACATGCCTTTTCGCAAACTCAAAACGTGCCATTTTGTTTTTTGCTGAAAGTCATGGCTTTCTTCTGGCCACTCTACCATAAAGCCCAACTCTATGGAGCATACGGCTTATTGTTGTCTTATGTACAGATACTCCAGTCTCTGCTGTGAAACTCTGCAGATCTTCCAGGGTTACCTTAGGTCTCTGTGCTGCCTCTCTGATTAATGCCCTACTTGCCCGTCTCTTGGCAGGTTTGCTGTTGGGCCATGTTCTTTCCATTTGGTTATGATAGATTTGATGGTGCTCCTAGAGATCATCAAAGATTTGGATATTTTTTTATAACCTAACCCTGACTTGTACTTTTCAACAACATTGTCCCCTACTTGTTTGGAGAGTTCCTTGGTCTTCATGGCAGTGTTCGGTTAGTGGTGCCTCTTGCTTTGGTGTTGCAGCCTCTGGGGCTTTTCAAAAAGGTGTGTATATGTGATTACAGATCATGTGACACTTAGATTGCACACAGGTGGACATGATTTCGCTAATTATGTGACTTCTGAAGGTAATTGGTTGCACCAGAGCTTTTTATGGGCTTCATAACAAAGGGGGTGAATACATACGCACATGCCAATTATCATTTTTTTATTTCTGAAAAATAGTTTTATGTATATATTTTTCTAATTTTACTTCACCAACTTAGTGTTCTGATCCATCACATATAATTCAGATTAAAATAAGATTGAACTAAAGACTGTAATGTAACAAAATAGGTAAAAAGCCAAGGGGGTGAATACTTTTGCAAGGCACTGTATGTATGTGTAAATATCACTTTGCTTCCATGCTGGGTAGAGGGAGTGATAACCCTCACTGCAACGGCTTGGTTATGCTTGAGAAAATGTTCTTTCTTTTGTTATATACGTAATATAACTTTTTAAAAGAATAAAAAAATGTGAACTATCCCTAAGGCGCATCTCAATGTCAGAGACCCAACGTGTGCTTATTCTAATGCAAATGAGTTCTGAACAGAGAAGTTACAATTTGTTCAGTGAATTCTCATAAACTCTCTGGGTACTGCAACAGATCAATAGTTAAGCGATTAGTATTCTTTTTTCTTTAGGAGTGTTTATAACACAAGGGAATGAGTGACCCAGAGGGTCTCTCGCAGGTTTTGTTCATGTTAACGCAGTGCAGTGATGCTGATCAGTACAGACCCACAGTTCACACTGAGATTCCAGAACACTGATGGACACTTAAAGATTTTTCCAGCTGAAAATGTTATACACACTAGGCTTGCACATCCTAAAGACAAAAAAATGTTTTTTTATATATTTTTTGGGGATATTTATTATAGCAAAAAGTAAAAAATATGTAATTTTTTTCAAAATATTTGCTCTATTTTTGTTTATAGCGCAAAAAATAAAAACCACAGAGGTGATCAAATACCACCAAAAGAAAGCTCTATTTGTGGGAAAAAAGGACGCCAATTTTGTTTGGGAGCTACGTTGCACGACCGCGCAATTGTCAGTTAAAGCGACGCAGTGCCGAATCGCAAAAAGGGGCCTGGTCATAATGGCCCGTATTGGTCCGGGGCTTAAGTGGTTAAATGTTCTTCACTGCCAAGTGCTGCACAGCCTTTGCAGCAAAATGTCCCGACCACATCTAGCCCCTATGGTGCAAGCGTTCCACTTGGCTCATTTATTCTCATGTCTGGAGCTATATTAATCTAAATCGGTGTTTCTCAACTTTTTTCCAGTCAAGGCACCCTTTAAAATTATGGACAATCTCGAGGCGCCCCTTCTAAAATTAGTACCAGTGCAAAACGTCAGCTGTGTGTCCCGATTTTTTGTTTGCTGTGGATTGTAGTGTATTCCATATTTACCAATAAAGGACATTTAAGGAATTTTTTCCTGGAGTGCGGCTGTCCAAACATCCTTTTTCGTTTTCAGCATCCACACATGTAGGACACCCAACATTAGAAATGATTTATTCTTTCAAAACAAATACACTTTTACACACTGGCACTGATTTCTTCTTTCTCATGTTTTACCCCCCTTGCGGCTAATGTGACCCAAGTGTTGACAGAGAGGGATGGGGGTCAAACAAGGATGCTATGTAGGTGCCCAATGTCCTTCTCATCAACCATGGACACCAGTGGTAGGATGCTAGTTGCTGGTCTGCACAGTACCCAAGGTTGTAATTGTGCACAATGAAAACCTGTGGCTTTGTGTAACAAAAAAGCAAGCGTGATTCGCCGCTGACTTGTACACAATGTTTGGGCAATTTGGGCCAATATTTAGGCATTTTGCCAAGGCACCCCTGAAGAACCCAGAAGGCACCCTGGTTGAAAAAAGCTGCTCTAGATGGTGAAAATGAAGTTGTCCTTAACCACTTAAGGACCGCCGTCTGTACATATACGTCGGCAGAATGGCATGGACAGGCATCTCAACGTACCTGTACGTCCCCTTTAAATGCCTGTCTGTGCGGTCGCGCGCCGCCGGCGGAGCGCTAGCGACCCTGCCACCATCCCCGTGAGTCGGACCGCAGGTCCTGCGGACTCTATCGCCCCGCGCGGATCCCCGCAATCGTCTCACGGAGGTATAGAGCGGGGAGATGCTTGTGTAAACAATCATCTCCCCGCTCTGACTAGTGACAATGACACTGATCTAGGCTCTGTGTACTCGGAGTGGAGATCAGTGTCATGTGACACAGAGCCCATCCCCCTACAGTAAGAAACACTATGCAGGGAACACTTAACCCCTACAGCGCCACCTAGTGGTTAACCCATTAACTGCCAGTGTCATTTTCACAGTAATCAGTGCATTTTTATAGCACTGATTGCTGTGAAAATGACAATGGTCCCAAAAATGTGTCAAAAGTGTCCGATGTGTCCGCCATAATGTCGCAGTTATGAAAAAAATCACTGATGGCGCCATTACTAGTAAAAAAATAAAATAATAAAAATGCCTTAAAACTATCCCTTATTTTGTAAACGCTTTAACTTTTGCGCAAACCAATAAATAAACGCTTATTGCGATTTTTTTTTTAACCAAAAATATGTAGAAGAATACGTATCGGCCTAAACTGAGGAAAAATAATGTGTTTTTATATATTTTTTGG
Organism: Rana muscosa; assembly: GCA_029206835.1. NCBI lineage: Eukaryota > Metazoa > Chordata > Amphibia > Anura > Ranidae > Rana > Rana muscosa. The sequence goes on from CM055126.1 coordinate 166,728,693, forward strand.
GGATATTTATTATAGCAAAAAGTTAAAAATATTAAATTTTTTTCAAAATTGTCGCTCTATTTTTGTTTGTAGCGCAAAAAATTAAAACCACAGAGGTGATCAAATACCACCAAAAGAAAGCACTATTTGTGGGAAAAAAAAGGACATCAATTTTGTTTGGGAGCCACGTTGCGCGACCACGCAATTGTCAGTTAAAATGACGCAGTGCCGAATCGCAAAAAGTGGCCTGGTCCTTTAGCTGCAAAATGGTCTGGGGCTTAAGTGGTTAAACTCTGATAAATATTTGTGAATAGTGTAGTTGTATAATACCCTTTTTGTATAGACTTTTTCGTAAATGGTTTGAAAATGAAAAACAAAAAAGAGGGATTTTTATAACAGCTTACCTGTAAAATCCTTTTCTTGGAGTACATCACGGGACACAGAGCGACTTAGTCATTACTAATGGGTTATATAGATACCTTCAGGTGCTGGCACTGGCAACTTCCAAACCGGAAGTACCCTCCCCTATATAAGCCCCTCCCATCCGGGAGCACCTCAGTTTTGTAGCAAAGCAATAAGTGTCCCAAAAAGAGGGGTGGGAGCTCTGTGTCCCGTGATGTACTCCAAGAAAAGGATTTTACAGGTAAGCTGTTATAAAAATCCCTCTTTCTTTTTCGTACATCACGGGACACAGAGCGACTTAGTCATTACTAATGGGACGTCCCAAAGCAATGCCAAATGAGGGGAGGGATACACTATACATAAGCTGGGCGCCATCAGGCATGAGGATCTTTTGCGGCCTACAACACACTGCGCCCAAAGGCGACATCCTCCTGACTTCTAAAGTCTACCTGGTAGAATCTAGTAAACGTGTGTACTGAAGACCATGTTGCGGCCTTACAGACTTGAGCCAGGGAGGCCTGGTGATGCACTGCCCATGAAGTTCCAACTGCTCTTGTGGAGTGCGCCCTAACTTTGAATGGAGGCGGTCTCTTTCTCAAGCCATAGGCTTGTATTATGACCTGTCGAATCCACTTGGCTAAAGTAGATTTTGATGCTGCCTGACCCTTTCTGGGGCCTTCCGGCAGAATAAACAAAGTATCCGTTCTGCGAATCTGAGCAGTGGCTTTTAGATAAGCCTTAACTGCTCTTACTACATCCAAAGAATGCAATAACTTTTCCTCTACCGAGCTAGGTTTGGGGAAAAAAGAAGGAAGAACCACATCTTGGTTCAAATGAAACCTTGATACCACCTTAGGAAGAAAGGCTGGATGAGGACGTAATACTACTCTGTCCTTATGGACAACCAGATATGGCTCCTTACAGGACAAGGCGGCTAATTCCGATACTCTTTTAGCCGAACAAATGGCTACTAAAAATCAATTTCCTGGTGAGAAGAACCAAGGAAATGTGTTGCAATGGTTCAAACGGTTGTTTCTGTAGAACCGACAGAACCAGGTTTAAGTCCCATGGACATATGGGAATACTAACCGGAGGGCTAATACGCATCACTCCTTGTATGAAAGCTTTGACTAGTGAATGCGAAGCCAAGGGCCTTTGAAAAAATATTGACAAGGCCGAAATCTGACCCTTGATAGTACTCAAGGCCAGCTTCCTATCTACAGCCCACTGTAGGAAGTCCAAAATCCTACCTATTACGTACTTACGTGGATGCCATTTCTTGGCCTCACACCATGTAATGTACGCCTTCCAGATCCTATAATAGATCTGCCTGGATACCGGCTTCCTGGCATTGATCATGGTAGATACCACAGGATTAGAGAGCCCTCTCTTTTTCATAATGTGGGCTTCAATAGCCAGGCCGTCAAACCTAGGGCTGGTAAGGAAGGGTGGTATATCGGTCCTTGCGACAGCAGGTCTGGACGATGTGGGAGGGTCCAAGGACTCCTCACTGACATTTTTACAATCTCCGCGTACCATGCCCTTCGGGGCCACGCTGGAGCCACCAGAATCACTGGTTTCTTTTCTACCCTGATTCTGCGGATTAATCGCGGTAACAATTGTGGCGGTGGGAATGCATATATCAGCTTGAACTGATCCCAAGGGAACACTAGGGCATCCGAGCCGCAAGCTAGGGGATCCCTTGTCCGAGAGACAAACCTGTCCACCTTTGCGTTGAATCTGGATGCTAGCAGATCTACATCCGGTGTTCCCCACCGCTGGCATATTGCCTGGAAAACCTCGGCGTGAAGAGACCATTCCCCCGGGCATAATTGCTGGCGACTTAAAAAGTCCGCTTTCCAATTTTCCACTCCTGGGATGAAAACCGCGGATATGGCTGGGACATATCTTTCTGCCCATTCCAGGATGCAATTCGCTTCCCTCTGGGCTGCACGACTCCTGGTGCCACCCTGGTGATTGATATATGCCACTGCTGTGGCATTGTCTGATTGAATTCTGACAGGGGACCCTTGGAGTTTGGATGTCCATGCTACTAGGGCATACCAGGCTGCTCGTATCTCTAAGAGATTGATGGGGAGGGCCTTCTCTGCTTCTGACCACTTGCCCTGGAGAGACCATTGCTCCAGTACTGCCCCCCAGCCTATGAGGCTGGCATCTGTAGTGACCACCTTCCAAGAAACCGGACTGAAGGGTTTCCCTTTTTCCAGATTCTGGGGCACCAACCACCAATGGAGGCTCTTGCGAACGGAAGGGGACAGGGACATTGGTAAGTCTAAAGCCTGAACTTTTTTGTTCCAGGCTGACAGTATGGCCCTCTGCAAGTTCCTTGAATGGATTTGACCGTAGGGTACTGCTTCGAATGAAGCCACCATTTTTCCCAGCAGCCTCATGCACAGGCGTATGGATGGTTTTCTTTTTGTACCCACTAAGTGGGTCAAATCTTTTAAAGATGACACCTTTTCTGGAGGTAAGAAAATCTTTCTCTGATTTGAATCCAGCCTTAGCCCTAAGTATTCCAGACTTCTGACTGGTCTTAGAGCTGACTTGTCCCGGTTGATAATCCAACCGTGATACTCCAGATACTTGATTGTCTTGTGAATAGCTACTTCCAGCTTTTCCACTGAGTGGTCTATTAGTAGCAGGTTGTCTAGATATGCCATTATCGTTACACCTTGTGTTCTTAGATTGGCCAATAGTGGGGCCAGAATTTTTGTGAACACTCGTGGTGCTGTGGCCAGACCGAAAGGTAAGGCTCTGAACTGAAAATGGCGCCCTTCTACTGCAAGGCGTAGAACTTTCTGGTGGGCCGGAAAGATGGGAATATGCAGATAAGCATCCCTTATGTCGATCGAGGCTAACCATTCCTGCCCTTGTAGGGCGGTGGCCACCGATCGGATCGACTCCATCCGAAAAGTCCTGATATTTAGGAACTTGTTTAGCCCTTTTAGATTTAATATGGGCCTCATGTCCCCATTTGGTTTGGGGACTGTGAAAAGGTTCGAGTAAAACCCGAACCCACTTTCTTCCAGGGGAACCTTCATGATTACACCTTGGAGCAATAGTTGTTCTAGTGCCAAAAGGAGGGATCCTCTCTTCTGGGGATCGCTTGGCACGTTTGACCTCATAAATTGGGCAGGAGGAGTGTCTTTTAACTCCAGCTTGTATCCCAGACTTACTGCGGAGAGCACCCATCTGTCTCTGATGGTGTCCCGCCAGGTCTCTGTGAACAACTGAAGTCTTCCCCCCACCCGATTGAGTGGGGGCAAGCCTTCATGACTTGGGGGGAGGTTTTGTACCTCTCTTGACCCAGGGTTTCTTGTTACCCTGTGATTGTCCCTGATTTCTGCCCCCTGAATTTGACCGCGGAGGCCGTCGGAACTGTTTCACAGCCGATGTGCCAGGGACTGGAGAAGTAGGCCTCTTAAAAGAAGGACTTCTACTCTTGTTCTTAACCGGTAAGAGTGAACTTTTACCGGCAGAAATTTTCTGGATATATTTGTCCAGATCTTCTCCAAATAAGCGTTCTCCATGAAATGGGAAGCTAACCAGCAATTTCTTACAGGGAGCTTCAGCAGACCAGTTTTTGAGCCATAGAAGCCTACGCATATGTACTACAGACAGCGTAAAGCGGGAGGCCTGTTGGATTGTATCCTTTATGGCGTCCACCGCAAAACACAAGGCTCTAGGTAGGTCAGCTAGGGCAAGAGCCTGCTGATCTGGTAAGTCCCTTAAGACTTGTTTCAACTGATCTTTCACCGCTTGGCAGACTCCAATCGCTGCTACCGCAGGTTGTGTCACCATGCTTGCTGTAGAGAAAGCAGATTTTAGTAAAGACTCCAATTTTTTATCTATTGGGTCTTTGAACATTGGAACATTATCTACAGGACATGTCAGTGATTTGTTCACAGAAGAGATGGCTGCGTCCACTGTAGGGACCCTCCATTTTTTTATGAACTTATCCTCCATGGGATAGATCACCGGAAATCTCTTGGGGGGAGTAAATATTTTATCAGGATGCTCCCAATCCTGGTAAATAAGCCCTTCCAATAAAGGGTGGATTGGGAAGGAACAGACAGCCTGGGGAGCTTTCAGCGACCCCAGCGAGGAAACCGTAGTGGTTGATGGTTCCGCCAGAGGCATTTTAAATGCTGATCGGACCATGTTAGTCAGAGACTGAACCCATAATCTTTCAGCCTGAGATGCTGAGAAAGGTTCTTCCACTGTTGATTCCTCCATAACTGAATCAACCTCATCCTGATCCCCTTCAGGTAGGTCGATCTCTGTGTGGGGCTGTTCCTCCACTAACAGGCACTCTGAAGGAGGAGACGGAGATCGGACGCGCTTTTCCTGTGACAGGGAAGCAGCGATCAATGCTGTTACTCTTTGGCCAACACCTTAGACACTGGCAAAAAAACTGAGGTGCTCCCGGATGGGAGGGGCTTATATAGGGGAGGGTACTTCCGGTTTGGAAGTTGCCAGTGCCAGCACCTGAAGGTAAACTATATAACCCATTAGTAATGACTAAGTCGCTCTGTCTCCCGTGATGTACGAAAAAGAAATGTTATCACTGTCATCATACTGTCTGTTCAATTGTGCGCCAGTGTTAATTTTGAAGTAAAATTTTGATTCGTTTTAGTCAGTCTTTTGACTAAAATGCTGTTTTTGTCGTATTTTAGTCATCTGAATTGTTTTAGTTTTAGTGATCTTTTAGTCGACTAAAATCGTGTTAAAATCAAATGGTTTTAGTTCAGTTGTAATGTGTTATTTAGGCATTTCCCTAGAATTGTCAAACTCATTATATACTCCTGGAGTAAAAATCTAAGCACATGTTATTATTTATGGTATTAACCACTTAAGCCCCGGACCATTTCGGGCCATTAGGACCAAGCCTGTTTTTGGCATTCGGCACTGCGCTGCTTTAACTGTAAATTGTGCGGACATGCAATGTTGTACCCAAATGAAATTTGCGTCCTTTTCTTCCCACAAATAGAGCTTTCTTTTAATGGTATTTGATTGCCTCTGCGATTTTTATTTTTTGCGATATAAACAGAAAAAGACCGAAAATTTTGAAAAAAAATGATATTTTCTACTTTTTGTTATACGAAAAATCGAATAAACTCAATTTTAGTCATACATTTAGGCCAAAATGTATTCAGCCACATGTCTTTAGTAAAAAAAATGTCAATAAGCGTATATTTATTGGTTTGCGCAAAAGTTATAGCGTTTACAAACTAGGGTACATTTTCTGAAATTTACACAGCTTTAAATTTATGACTGCCTATCTCATTTCTTGAGGTGCTAAAATGGCAGGGCAGTACAAAACCCCCCCAAATGACCCCATTTTGGAAAGTAGACACCCCAAGGAAATTGCTGAGAGGCATGTTGAGCCCATTGAATATTTTTTTTTTTTGTCCCAAGTGATTGAATAATGACAAAAAAAAAATTAAAATAAAAAATTACAAAAAGTTGTCACTAAATGATATATTGCTCACACATGCCATGGTTATATGTGGAATTGCACCCCAAAATACATTCTGCTGCTTCTCCTGAGTACGGGGATACCACATGTGTGGGACTTTTTAGGAGCCTAGCCACGTACGGGACCCCGGAAACCAAGCACCGCCTTCAGGATTTCTAAGGGCGCAAATTTTTGATTTCACTCCTCACTACCTATCACAGTTTCGAAGGCCATAAAATGCCAAAATAGCACAAAACCCCCCCAAATGACCCCATTTTGGAAAGTAGACACCCCAAGCTATTTACTGAGAGGCATGTTCAGTCCATGGAATATTTTATATTTTGCCACAAGTTGCGGGAATATGACAAACTTTTTTTTTTTTGCACAAAGTTGTCACTAAATGATATATTGCTCACACATGCCATGGGCATATGTGAAATTACACCCCAAAATACATTCTGCTGCTTCTCCTGAGTACGGGGATACCACATGTGTGGGACTTTTTGGGAGCCTAGCCGCGTACGGGACCCCAAAAACCAAGCACCGCCTTCAAGGTTTCTAAGGGCATAAATTTTTGATTTCACTCCTCACTACCTATCACAGTTTTGAAGGCCATAAAATGCCAAGATGGCACAAACCCCCCCAAATGACCCCATTTTGGAAAGTAGACACCCCAAGCTATTTGCTGAGAGGCATGTTGAGCCCATTGAATATTTTTTTTTTTGTCCCAAATGATTGAATAATGACAAAAAGAAAAAAAAAATGTACAAAAAGTTGTCACTAAATGATATATTGCTCACACATGCCATGGTTATATGTGAAATTACACCCCAAAATACATTCTGCTGCTTCTCCTGAGTACGGGGATACCACATGTGTGGGACTTTTTGGGAGCCTAGCCGCGTACGGGACCCCAAAAACCAAGCACCGCCTTCAAGGTTTCTAAGGGCATAAATTTTTGATTTCACTCCTCACTACCTATCACAGTTTTGAAGGCCATAAAATGCCAAGATGGCACAAACCCCCCCAAATGACCCCATTTTGGAAAGTAGACACCCCAAGCTATTTGCTGAGAGGCATGTTGAGCCCATTGAATATTTTTTTTTTTTGTCCCAAATGATTGAATAATGACAAAAAGAAAAAAAAAATGTACAAAAAGTTGTCACTAAATGATATATTGCTCACACATGCCATGGTTATATGTGAAATTACACCCCAAAATACATTCTGCTGCTTCTCCTGAGTACGGGGATACCACATGTGTGGGACTTTTTGGGAGCCTAGCCGCGTACGGGACCCCAAAAACCAAGCACCGCCTTCAAGGTTTCTAAGGGCATACATTTTTGATTTCACTCCTCACTACCTATCACAGTTTCGAAGGCCATAAAATGCCAAAATAGCACAAAACCCCCACAAATGACCCCATTTTGGAAAGTAGACACCCCAAGCTATTTGCTGAGAGGCATGGTGAGTATTTTACAGCTCTCATTTGTTTTTGAAAATTAAGAAAGACATTTTTTTTTCTTTTTTTTTTTCTTTTTTTACATTTTCAAAACTTTGTGACAAAAAGCGAGATCTGCAAAATACTCAACATACCTCTCAGCAAATAGCTTGGGGTGTCTACTTTCCAAAATGTCATTTGGGGGGGTTTGTGCCATCTGGGCATTCCATGGCCTCCGAAACTGTGATAGGCAGTGAGGAGTGAAATCAAAAATTTACACCCATAGAAATCCTGAAGGCGGTGCTTGGTTTTTGGGGTCCCGTACGCGACTAGGCTCCCAAAAAGTCCCACACATGTGGTATCCCCGTACTCAGGAGAAGCAACAGAATGTATTTTGGGGTGTAATTCCACATATGCCCATGGCATGTTTGAGCAATATATAATTTAGTGACAACTTTTTGTACATTTTTTTTTTTTGGTCATTATTATCGTTATCTCAGGGAATGTAAATATCCCCTATGATAGCAATAGGTAGTGACAGGTACTCTTTTTTTGAAAAAAATTGGGGGGTTAGACCCTAGATCTTTCCTCTGCCCTCAAAGCATCTGACCACACCAAGATCGGTGTGATAAAATGCTTTCCCAATTTCCCAATGGCGCTTTTTATATCCGGGGGGGGACATTCCCTCCCACTGCTTGTAAAAGCAGTCTAGAGGCTAATTATCTGCTAGAATTGCTTTTACATGAAAGCCGGCTGCTGGCTGAAAAGAATGATACCAAGATGATACCTAAACCCGCAGGCATCATTCTGGTATAAACATTCAAAGTCCAGCAACATACCAGTACGTTGCTGGTCCTTGTTGCACATGTATTGTAATCTTTTTTTTCATACAGCCTATTGGCTGAACGAAAAAAAGAGATTGATTGGTGGGTATGCCCACCATTAGAATACCTCCCTTCATCCACCCACTTCTAATGATGGGCATATATGCCGAAGCATGGGGGCATCCTCCCGCAAAAAAGTTATGCCGCGTACACACGGTCAAGCCTTCGTCGGAATTTCGACCGTATGTACGCGGCATAAAAGGTTATGCCGCGTACACACGGTCGGACTTTTCCACGGATAAGCCTCCGTTGGAATTTCGACCGTATATACGCGGCATTAGGAGCAAAATCGCTCCTCCGCCCCTGCTGCCCCCATGCTTCGGCATATATGCTCTTTTTTTTAACTGTGGTGGTGAAATCACCTCCTACAGCGTTGGAGTCACGGCTTTATGTATCGTGGGAGCAAACGCTGTTGCTGTCAAGATAAATAGATCCGCGCTGCAACTGAATGGCGTACCTGCTAAGCAAATGGTGGTTAACATTAAAACAAAGTAACATTACAGTACAACAGTAGGACCTTACCATGCCATACCTGCAAAGCAAATACCAAAACAAAACCTAGTAAAAAATAAAAAAATGTTTTAACGCAACCTGTGCCTAAAATATATATATGCCGAAGCATGGGGGCATCCTCCCGCAAAAAAGTTATGCCGTGTACACACGGTCGGAATTTCGACCGTATGTACGCGGCATTAGGAGCAAAATCGCTCCTCCGCCCCTGCTGCCCCCATGCTTCGGCATATATGCTCTTTTTTTTTAACTGTGGTGGTGAAATCACCTCCTACAGCGTTGGAGTCACGGCTTTATGTATCGTGGGAGCAAACGCTGTTGCTGTCAAGATAAATAGATCCGCGCTGCAACTGAATGGCGTACCTGCTAAGCAAATGGTGGTTAACATTAAAACAAAGTAACATTACAGTATAACAGTAAGACCTTACCATGCCATACCTGCAAAGCAAATACCAAAACAAAACCTAGTAAAAAAGAAAAAAATGTTTTAACGCAACCTGTGCCTAAAATATATATATGCCGAAGCATGGGGGCATCCTCCCGCAAAAAAGTTATGCCGCGTACACACGGTCGGAATTTCGACCGTATGTACGCGGCATTAGGAGCAAAATTGCTCCTCCGCCCCTGCTGCCCCATGCTTCGGCATATATGCTCTTTTTTTTAACTGTGGTGGTGAAATCACCTCCTACAGCACTGAAGTCACGGCTTTATGTATCGTGGGAGCAAACGCTGTTGCTGTCAAGATAAATAATTCCGCGCTGCAGTTGAATGGCGCACCTGAAAACAAAAAATTACATACCTGAAAAGCAAGCATGATAAAACATTGCAGAATAGATCACAGTAAAAAAGAGCAGAACAATAGAGAGAAAATAGAGAGAGAGAGAACAATAAAACGACAACTATTTTTGGTTTTTTTATTTTATATTTTTTTTGTGTTTTGTTTTTTACGTTTTTTTTTTCTTTTTTACACTTTTTTTTGTAACTTTACAACTGTAATGGTTCGGGTCTCTCAAAATGTAATGGCATCTTGGGAGACCCTGTGTAAGTGTGTCCTAGTCTGTGAAATGCTGTACCCTACGCTAAAACTTCACTTTTGAGTGGTAGCGTTCAAAACATTCACCTTGGCAAAGACCAGGCTTGTCAGGACAGAGTGGACAAAAACTACGGGTGTCACGCCTAAATCCGCGCTTGCTACAGACACGACATCTTTTTTGGGGGTGGCTTTGGGTAGGGGTACTCGGGAGGACATACGAATAATGCCTCTCATGCAGCCGGCTTACTGCATTTGGTTGGGGATGGTGAGGTGCAGAACCGCCTGGATACAGGAGTTCTGTGACTATCTCATTCTGGAATTTTAGAAGAGAAAACGTCCCGCCTGAAGCTCTGTATAGCACATGAGCGTTCAGCAAAGCCAATTGGAATAATGATAGAGACACTTTTTTGTACCAGCGTCTCGCCTTACGGTCAATTAGATACGGCGCCATCAACTGGTCGTTGAGGTCCACCCCTCCCATATTTTGGTTATATTCGTGGACACAGAGGGGTTTCTCCACAACACCAGTCGCCGTACGAATTTGGACTGTCGTGTCTGCATGAAGGGAGGTAAGAAGGAAAACATTCTTATTGTCCCTCCACTTCATAGCGAGCAAGTTAATACACTTCAAGCAGGCTCTCTCCCCCAGCCTAAGACGGGCATCTACAAGCCGCTGGGGAAAGCCCCGGCGATTAGGTCGCACGGTGCCACATGCTCCAATCTTATGATCAAACAAGTGACTAAACAGTGGCACGCTCGTGTAATAATTGTCCACATACAAGTGGTACCCCTTTCCGAATAAGGGTGACACCAAGTTCCACACTATCTTGCCAGCGCTCCCTATGTAATCCGGGCAGTTGACCGACTCAATCTGACTGTCTTTTCCCTCATAAACCGTAAAGTTCACTACATAGCCTGTTGCCCTGTCACAGAACTTGTAGAGCTTGACCCCGTATCTGGCACGCTTGCTGGGAAGGTACTGCTTGAAAGACAAGCGGCCAGAAAATTTAATCAGGGACTCATCAACGCAGACAACTTGATCGGGAGTAAACAAGGCTGCAAAACGTTCGTTGAAGTGGTTTATGAGGGGCCGAATTTTATAGAGCCGGTCGTATTCAGGGTCCCCACGTGGACGACAAAGTTCATTGTCGTTGAAGTGCATGAACCGCAAAATCTGCTCGTATCGTGCCCTGGACATGGAGGCAGAGAACACGGGCATGTGGTCAATTGGGTGCGTGGACCAATAAGCACGCAATGACGGAAATTTATGTGTGCCCATGTTGAGGGAAAGGCCCAGAAAGGTCTTAAATTCGGAAACCGTAATTGGTTTCCAATTTCTGGCAATTTTAGGGAACTGGGGGTTAGCGGCGATAAATTGACCAGCATATAAATTACTCTGGTCCACAATAGATCTATAGAGATCTTCCGTGAAAAACAGCGAATAAAAATCGATTGGCATAAAATCAGCTGTTTCCACCTGAATACTGGGTTGGGCAGTGAATGGGGGAAGTACGGGTTCTGCAGAAGTGGTGGGGACCCAATCAGGATAGGCAAATTCTGCAGGAAGGGCAGTATGGGCACGACGGGCCTGCCTTTGTCTTCTTGGTGGCAGCGGGACACTACTTGTGCTTGCCACCTCGCCAGCTTGAACTGCACTTATGGGACTCGCCACGTCACCAAGTGTTACTGCAGTGCTGGATGTACGTCCAGGCTGTACTAGGCCGCTGGTGCTTGCCAGTTCACCAGAAGGAATAGCGGCGCTAGTACTACTCTGCTCCATGATACGAGAGACCTGCGGTTCTTGCTCCTCAACAACCTCAGAAGATCGGGATCGGGTACGCCTGACCTTAGCAGGGACCTCAACTTCGTCGTCAGAGCTATCTGACGTGGGGCCGCTGACGTCACTGTCTTCTACGGGAAGATATTCTGAGCCTGAATCTGACAGATACGTGACCTCCTCTTCACTATCTGTCATGCTCAGAATCTCGTAGGCCTCTTTACTAGTGTACCTTCGTCTTGCCATTTTGGGCTCTAAATTTAGGGGTACACTAGTAAGATTCACAGGAAAAAAAGCACCCGACTGTCGTCAGCAAATATATCAAACGCTACAAAAAAAACTGTTAGCGATCGCAGGGATCAGGCCTGTCTCTGCGAACGCTGCAGTTATGTGTGTTGTGTTTGGTAAGTGACAGTGATCGATCGATACTGCACTTGGGTGGGCTGGGCTGGGCTGGGCGGAGGGGCTAAACGCAGGTACTAGCAGGTATCTGGGCTGATCCCGCTAACACTGCGTTTTTGGGAACCCTAAACCGCTGGGGATGCTAGTATAGATCTGATCAGATACTATACCACTAAGGGAGGTGTATGCTTTGCGCGTGGGTGTTAGCGTTACTGGCACTAACCTAACACTGCCTGGGGCGACGCAGACCCTCTCTGGCGCTAAAACCTAATTGATCTCACCCGCCGGGCGATCAGGGGGGTTAAACCTTTATTGGGTTATATACGGCGGGTGCCCTGATGCTATAAAAAGCAAACTAATCAACCAGCGTCACCCGTAACCTTTATATGGTGATCACTGGTGAAAGGGTTAACTAGGGGCAATCAGGGGGTTAAAACCTTTATTAGGTTAAATATGGGGGTACCTGACACCAATAAAAACCTGCGGCGAACCTAAAAAAAAAATAACTGCCTATCTAAAACACCAGCGACACGAATACAGCGATCGGAAAAACAATCGCTTAGTGACGCTGAAGTTAGGGGGTGAAAGGGTTACCTGGGGGGTGATCAAGGGGTTAAACCTTTATTAGGGGGGGTTAGGGGGCTACCCTGGACCTAAAGGGGCCTAATCCTAACTGCCTTGCAACTTTTTACAATCACAGATGACACTAAATGCAGTGATCAGTAAAATAAATGATCACTGCAATCAGTGACACTGTGATTGGGGGCTTTGGGGTGACCTGGGGGGTGATCTGGGGGTGACTGGGGGGTGATTTGTGTGCCTATGTGTACCTACGTGTCAGTGGACTGTTGGAGCACTAACCTCTGTCTTCACTCCTCGGCGCCGGGAACGAAAAGACCGCGGCGAGGGAGATGACATCACTTCCTCCAGCCTGTGTTTACATCACATGGCGGAGGAAGCAATTTCATTGGCCGGGAGCGATCGCGAGGGGGGGGGGCGGAATCGAGCGGCCGCCCCCTCATGCCTGATCGCTCCCGAACACTTAACGGCCGCTCACTGCAGTGAAGGGGGGTCCGGATGGACCCCCCAACTGCACAAAGGCGATCACGTAGATCTACGTGATTCTGCCTGTCCGTGCCATTCTGCCGACGTAAATCGGCGGTGGGCGGTCGTTAAGTGGTTAAGGTTTGAACATGCACTACAGACACAGATTTAGCCGTTGTGATATAAAGTATAATGTCTTTATAAATAAAATCAAGTTTCATAAACAAAAAAAAATATTGCTTTTTGACAAACAGAAGTGCAAATTAAAATATAAAAAAACTCAAAAAATTGAAAAGTCTATTGGCTGTAATGCCACTGTATATATTACCTGAATAATGTATATTACCAACATTAAATATTAAGGGGAAAATAAAAAGAAAAAGCCTTTTTTTCTTAAATTTTATTTTCAGCAGCTTAGTAGATGCCTCCTACTTATTCTTATGTGGTAGTGCAGTGTTAATTTTTATATCAAATTGTGATTTCGTTTTAGTGATAGTCTTTTGACTAAAATGCCATTTTAGTTTTAGATGTATTTTAGTCATCTGAATTGTTTTAGTCATATTTCAGTAGACTAAAATAGTGTTAATTTAGTAAAAAAAAAAACTTTTAGTCGAAAATAATACTGTTGTGCGGTACCCCAAATGAGAGAGGTAGGAGAGATGGTTACATCTTGATTAAGCTACAGAACCTTTTGGTTCCTTTCATTCTTTTCCTCCCTCATTCACACTTGTATCATTAAATATATCATCAAAAGGTCCAGAGCTGGTCAGGCAAGAGGGAAAAAGGGGAAATGTGGTATACATTTTAGATTTTTTTTTTTTCTTATTCCATTCTCAAATATCCTGTAGTGGCCCAAGGGGGGTAAAATTGTAAACATAACCACACTTTGTAGATTTGTAGCTTGGCTTCTGTTGATGCCCTTCTTTTGAAAGGCTAGATACCTGGTTTGTCATGTTGAACCACTGGCTTCCAATACATTCTGTCATGAATCTTCAGTAATACTTTCATGCCCTGTCTGTCTCTTACCTGGTCTGTGTATCAGCCTTAGGGCCTGCACTCCCACACCTGCATAGTTAAGTAATCTTCCCTCAGCGTGGTTCCACCCTAGCTTCAACAGGAACCACTATTTAACACTGTCTTCTCCAAGCTTGCCTTGCCAAGCATTATTGTGTGTTTGGTTTCCTGTCTCCTGCTTACCGTGTGCTCTGTCTGTTTTTGTTACCGATCTTGGCTTGTTCTTTGACTATCCCTGCCTGCTGGTTACTCTGACCTTTGGCGTGTTCTGTCTCTAACCTTGTCTGCTAGTTGCCCCGACCTTTGGCATCTCTCCTGACTATCCCTTGTTGTCCTGGGCTGCTGTTTCCCCTCTATCCTCCTGTAGTCTACTGTGAGCGTGAGCTGGGAGACCCTGGGGGCCGCAACCTGGAGCCAGTTGCAGCACAGTCCATCCTCACCACTAGAGGCTTTGGTGAACACCTGCTGGCTCTTACTCTGCGCCCTGGGCAATCTTATGCTCTAGCAACCAGTGGGATCCGTGTTGGTGCTTCAGTGGACCTGCCTTCCTGAACCCCCCAGATTTCCATCCGCAGCAGTCAGCCGTAGGGTCCACTACCTTAGCGGTGCACTCCAGACTCCAATGGTGTGCATCTGTCATCTGGACTTAGGTGACTTGACACATTCCAAGTCACTGGCCTGCAACAAGTATGTAAATCAAAAATTCTGACATCACTTTTTGCGTTCTTGATCTGGATCAGTGCCTCCAAGGCAGCCTAAGGATTTCTCCCACTAAGTCCCCTTTAACCTCCTATAACATTCTAAAAATAGCAGAAATAAATACATAAACATGGAAATATATGATATTGCACACACCACGGAGCTTCCATTAGCCATCAAATCCCCAATACACTCATCCCATACTGGATTCTGTTCTGTCATAAAAGCCTGCAGTAACCCATGAAATTACCTTTCTGCATTTGATGCATCTGTTCTACTCTAGAGAGCATAATTAAATGAATATATTGGATATTGAATATTTACCAGGTAATATATCTGCATTAGAGATGGAGACTGCGGACACTTCACATATAAAATATTACTAGTGTTTTCTCTTTCTAAATGCTGTTAAAGAAAACCCAGTCTTCATAGGGATAGGAAAAGTGATGATTAGGTGTCGATCACACCAAGTGCACCAGGCAGAGTTGCCCAGCACAAGACAGGGCAAAAAGCCTTGTTTCCTATGGTGCATGCAATACTTTTTTTTTTTTTTTAGTACACACCACTGCAATGCAGAGGTGTGTACTGTCACCATAGGAAGCAAGACTTTTCTTCTTGTCTTGGACTGGGGCTGCGCCGGGCAAGGCTGCGTTGGGCATGCAGTACTTCTGCACAGTACCTTACGACACAAACTACCACATTGCATCGCCACTGTGAATAATACTGCGCACATTTTTCTGTGATTTCAATTCACAGAAAGTGACCAGGATTTTCTGTACAAGGTAGGTCATGATATCTTTCCTCAACCACGCCCGAATTGCTTGGGCTTAGCATCGGCTTGTACACACATTATAGGGCCAATTTAGACAGCGTGTCTAACCAGCATGTCTTTGGAGTGTGGGAGGGAAACCAAAGGAATCCCACATGCAACACAAAGAGAACATGCATGCTCCATGCAGAAAGAACAAATACAAATTGTAATCTTTTAGTCCTGAATTTTAGAATTTAGAATTCTTAGTCTTAAACATAATACACTATGTAAAATATGTAGTAAAACACTATTCAGCCTTTTTACGGAACAAAAAGTACAAGGTAGCTTTTGTAGTCTTGGTAATGATTTTAGTGGAAAAAGCAGATAAAAGCTGATTAGCACAGTCTTGAAAAACACAGACTCAAATTGACTGAATATTAATATATCAAGCGCATTGTCTCTAGTGTTAAAAGCAGAATGCAGCTTTCTGGAGTCATTATAAGTAAATGAAGTGGTTGCTGCTAATTTTTCAACGAGAATACGCAGAGAAAATGTGATTGTTCAGCAGAGTTCTGCCGTTAAAGACCAGAAGGCCAATTTATAAACATAGAAGTATTGAAAGTTATACTAATGACTCAATTTGCCGCTTGTCAGCCAAAACAATGCACATTTCATTTCCTGTATTGATAAAGTATCAAAATATACCAGCAATGTGAAAATGTCAACAATTTAAAATGTAACCCACCTTGTAAAAAGACCTTTTAGCAGTTTTAGGCCCAATGCACCGGAGGTCGTCCAGCTGCAGTGCATCTATCTCAGCATTTTAGAGAGCCTGGGAGGGACAGGTGCATTATCCAGGCCCGGTGCAGGTAGTCTGTCAAAGTCTATGGCCAGCTGAAGAATGGATAGAGCAGCTTAATGTTGTACCATGAGGTACCATGAGATACCAGCATTTAGGGCTCTGTGCGTTCAGGGATGAAAGTCTGGAATGCAGGTCTTCTGCACCACTTGGTACAGCATTCAGCCTTGTCCAGCCACAGCCTGCCATAGTTTAGACAGGCTGCCTGCAGCAAGGAGGGATGCCCTGCAACTGGATGGCCCTGTGTTTAAAGGGCCAAGACTAGGCAACTTTATGTTGTTTGATTTATGGCAAAGAAATGGGGTTGTGCGCCTGATGTAAAAACTATTTTGATACTTAATATCAAAGTGATCCTAATAGGCTGCTTCTTGGGCCATACGTGTCCACCAAACACTGGAGAACTTCGGTTGAAAACGTAAAGCACAGTAGACAAAGGCATGGATCAAAAGGATTTGGAGCCAAAGGCATGGATAAAAAAAAAAAATTGTGCGTTCTTTGTTTACAGTTAATAGCAAAATGTGTTGCAGGTTAGACATATCCCGTCTCTTCGGCACTTTGGAGCAGCAACATGCTGTCCCCTTATAATCATGGTCCATCCCAGATAGTTAATGTCAGTTTAAAAAAATCTTTTTACAGAGCTAGTGTGCAGGCAACAAAAAAACAAGTGACCTCTGTTTATATTGTTGTTCACATACTAACTCTGCTATATGTTTTTTCCAGCTGAAACTGCAGCTTCTCCAAAGCCCTTAAAGGGACACTAAGGCCACTTTCACACTGAGGCGCTTGAAAAACTGTCAGTAAAACACTGAGCGCTTTTGAAGCGCTTTTCAGGCGCTTTTGAAGCGCTTTCAATTCATTTCAATGGAGAGAGACGTTTTTTCAGCACACTGCCCCAGTGTGAAAGCATTCATTGATTTTAATGGAAATAAGTTTTCAGGCGCTTTTTTTAGCGTGAAAGCACCTGAAAAGTGCCTCAGTGTGAAAGTGGTCTAAAGGTTCCCGTTTTTTTGAAAAAAAATAACAAACATGTTGTACTTACCTCCACTGCGCAGCTCGTTTTGCACACAGTGGCCCCGATCCTTGTCTTCTGGGGGCCCTCGGCGGCTGTCTCGGCCCCTCCCCGCAAGGACTCCACACCTTCATGCTAGCGAGCATGGTGTGGAGTTATTGCGGGCGCGCTCCCGTGATACAGCGGCGGCCATAGCTGCCGACTGTTTCACTCAGCCCGCCCCCCGACGCGCCACGTCATTGGGTGTGATTGACAGCAGCGCAAGCCAATGGCTGCGCTGCTTTCAATCCATCCACTGTAGCCAATCAACGGCCAGGCTCAGGAACGAGAAGGATGGCGGGGGCGAGCGCTGGACTTTTGAGGGGTCAGGTAAGTAAAACGGGGGTTCGGGGGGGCTCGTATTGTTGGATGTTTTTTCACCTTAATGCATAGGATGCATTAAGGTGAAAAAACATTTACCTTTACAACCCCTTTAAAGCTGAATTCCAGTTTTTTTTTCTTGCATAGTTGCAGCTCGGACCAATGTAAGTAGCCATATACCAAGCTTATCCAGTCTCAGCTATGATCTTCAGTCTTCCGGGTCTCATACTGAGCATCTACCCTGCTGCATAGTAACTAAAGGAGATCAACCGCTCAGCACAAGCACCATTTTGAAAACATCTTGAATTTTTTCCTCAATCGATGCAAAGCATTCTGTGACTGGACTACGTGGAGTGGAGAGGCAGGGCAGTGATTCCACAATCTCCACCTCGTCCATTCAGATAATCCCCCTATAATGTCTGCAGCAGGTATGCAGGCCTGAGAACTCAAAGTACATTTCCCGGGGATAAAGAAATTCTCGTAGTTACATCTTCAGCATTCACCTAAACAACTGGAATATCTCTAGGTGGCAGGACCCATTCATTTTAGGGTTTTGGGTTTGTAAATGGTGCTAAATTAATCTATTGGCGAACAAGAAAATGTGAATTGTTTAGTCTCCGAAATGCGTGCAATCTGCAGAGAATCATGATTGCTTTTGTTCCTAATAGCTCTATTCTCTACTAATCAGGCGGATCTACAAATATATTTAGGTGAATCAAATGGCACTAAATTGGCTATTCTGATTGGATAATCCACATTCGTAACCTCTGCCTTTCACTTTAAAAACCAAGACAAATTGAAAAGCATGCAAATAATTTCAGCATTTAGACGAACATATAAGCGTTTCCTTCGTGAGCGGTTTAATCTGCACCCATGCAGAGCTGTAAAAAGCAATGGAAATTGAAAGACCTATTTTCTATAATGTATATGTAATTGTGGCTCCAAGTGCTATATAATTGTCTACAGATGCGGAAGCAAAAGACAATTGTGGTTGCAATAAAAAAAAGCGTGAATGGCAGGCAGGTGAATATTTATGCCAAATTTTCTCTGACCTTGCCTCTTCTTTCCATGACATAATGGGATGGCTTCACGTGAGGGGGTTATTGAAGGTCGGTGGGTGGATGTAAAAAGAAAGCACAGTTTTCCATTCCAGTGGTACTTAAGGATGAAGCCATTAGTGTCTTCCCTTCTACAATGTACTTTGGGTCTACTGGCTAAAAGCTAAACTTCAGGAACAATGTTGCTTCCGATGTGTCCAGTCGCATATTGTTAACACATCACAAAATCTGAGCTTTATTGACCTTCCAACCAAGTCTAATGAGAAGCAGAGATAACCCCAATATTCACTAGACGCTTACTGCATATTATAAGCAGAGTTGCAGCTGTAATGATCAGCTACAGACAAAACATAAAAATGTTTATCTGCTAATGCTGTCTAGTAGGCCTGGAAGATAAGCGACATTAATATTTTATTATACTATTATTATTATACAATTATTTTAAGTTTGTTTTTTATGTTTTTATATATAGTATACTGTAGCTGTGTTTTCAGCGAATATTATATTTTCTACTTTTTTTTGGCGGAGGGTAAAACCAATCCTAATGTCCGAACACAGTTTTTGCAACTTTGACATGTTAGTAAAACTGTACATATCATTGCAACTACTTAGTGCAAGGGTGTCCAAACTTTTTTCAAAGAGGGCCAGATTTTATGAAGTGAACATGCGTGAGGGCCGAACATTTTGTCTGACATTCTGTGAACCATTAAAATTCGGTCTAAGAGTGTTCGTTCGAGCACTAATACACAATGCCCAACAAGAATTCCCTTGCCTTTGTGGCTGTGTGTGGTTTAGAGATGAGCTCAGGTGTGTTATTTGGATATACCGTAGTTATCACTTTAAAAAATCTTAAATTTTAAATAAAGAACTGTGAATCAAAATAAGGGTCAGTGCCCATCAATACAGCCTCACAAGTGCCCTGAATGCAGCACCCCCTTGCCCTGAATGCAGACTCACCATTGCAGCCTGATTCATTCATCTGCAGCATTGGAGGAGACAGGGAGGGTGCGGGACGAGCACCGACAGACATCCAGGAGAATTTCCTGTTTTCTCGGCGGTCTCTTTAATAGAAAGTCCCGCCTCCTGTGATGGACAGAATAGTCGTCCAATGGCAGTGCAGGAGACGGGACTTCCTTTTACACAGGTCGCCGTGTAAACAGGAAGTATTCCTGTATGCACAGCGCTCGTCCCGCCTCCTCCTTGGCAGCCAGCATGTATTTCTTTTGTGGCCCCCGGCGCTCAGGGATTCATTGGGGGCCACAAAAGACATACATGTCAAAATGACTAGGCGGGCCACCCGAAACCGGAACGCGGGCCGCGATTGGCCCGCGGGCTGGACTTTGGACATGCCTGACTTAGTGTATTTAGGTGAATTATACTTTTTTTCCGGACAAATTGTGTCTTCATTTGGTGGAAAATGGTAAAGGATATTTACTGATTACTGATTTGTTTATTTTTTATATGTTATCAAAGGAAAACTGGCACAAAATGGTGAAAAAAATATATATTTTAAAAATGTAGCTGCATATTTCTTGCTATTACCATCACCTACCACCAGAGATAAAATAAATTCTACTGCTCCTGACAATCAAAGTGATACCACATATATTATTTGTTATATGTATCTGTAGTAGGGCCCAGAAACAATAGTGCACATTTGACTTTTTTTTTAATCTTACCTAAAACACACTGACACTAACTGGCACTGATCCTAAATGTAAAAAATGCTTTTTAATTATTTCTACCTAAAACACACTGACTCTGATGTTTGACTCTGACCATGACCTTTTGGCCCTAAGCTTGACCCTTACCCAAATCAAACTGATCTAGCTATTTCTGTATTGTTCTATTATTATTATTTTTTTAAAACACCCTTCTTTGTTTTCACTTTTCTCCTCCTAGCAAAGAGAAAAAGCTAGTGTTACTTTCTCTCCGTTCAAGAGGAGAAAATAAAAACACAAGGGTTGGCTGAACAGTGACTAATCACTGTGATAGCCAATCAGAGGCTATCACAGTAGTCATGTGATCAGGAAACGGGCCTTCCCGTTCCCATTGGTTAGCATAGGTACAGGACCGGAAGCTCTTGTAAAGAGCCCAGTCCCATTGCACTATGCAGCGCGCTTCAAGCACAAACAGAGGTATGCATATATGTGACCCCACAGGATTAGGATCCACTTTCATGAGACCACCTATATGCATACCTTTGGTGGGAAATGGTTAAAGAAGACCTAATACGGGGAAATGTGCATGTATTGTAGGAGTTATAAGTCTAAATATATAGAAAAATGGCGCCCCTTGTGTTCAATTACGAAATGGTACTAATCAATAAGTTGCTGCCATAAATTTTTTGATATACCCCCCAAAAAAATATATATAATACATATGGTGAGGCGCTAACTTAAATCCAAAATGTGTGTGAATATGTGGATATTCCAATGCAATCATAAAAATCCTTGCAACAGAAATTATAAAAAGTGAAAGTCCTGTAATAATACATTTATAACAAGTGAAAGTCCTGTAACGATACATTTCTAATCAAGAAGCAATCTATTTCGCCATCTTTCCTTCACCACGTGCAAAATAGTGATGCGTGTTGTTCACACTTTATAGTGCTCCAGTTTGCTAATGTGCTCCACCACCTATCATAAGGGGGGCCACTCACCAGAAATCTTTGGGCCACCAAGACCCTCACAGCTTATATAGTCCAATCCTATGGATGGTGTATACTTGGCATCCACCTCCTTTGTGAATAGTAGTTGTCCAGGCTGTGCTGTATCACCATATTGCTTATTGTATATGGTATGTATTATATCCCTTTGTACAGACATTCATTTTTTTCTAAATGATTGGAAAATTAAAACCAAAAATTTTCGATTTAGTTTTAGTCTAATGTCTTGTACACACGATCGGAATTTCCGATGAAAAAAGTCAGATGGACTTGTTTCATTGGAAATTCCGATCGTGTGTGGGCCCCATCGGACTTTTTTCCATCTGTGTTTAGAAATAGAACATGTTTTAAATTTGTCCGATGGAAAAAAAAAACGATAAGAAATCCCTATCGTCTGTGTGGAACTCTGATGGAGAAAAAACCCATGCATGCTCAGAATCAAGTCGACGCATGCTCGGAAGCATTGAACTTCATTTTTCTCGGCTCGTCAGAGTGTTTTTACGTTACCACGTTTTGGACGGTCAAAATTTAGTCTGACAGTGTGTATGCAAGACAGCTTGAGCGGAATTCCGATGAAAAATTCCATCGGATTTTAGACCATCGGATACTCCGATCGTGTGTACAGGGCATTAGTCTTTTGACTAAAATGCAGTTTTAGTCATATTTTAGTCATCTGAATTGTTTTAGTCGTATTTTAGTCTACTAAAATCTTCAGTACATTTTAGTAGACTAAAAGCTCCTATATGTTATTCGACTAAAATCTAATGGTAATTGTAATGTTTTATTTAAGCATTTCTCTAGAATTGCCAAACTCATTATATTTTCCTGGAGTAAAAATCAAATAATATGTTATTATTTATGATATTCAGGTTTGAACATGCACTGCAGACATAGATTTAGCTGTTGTAATATATAACGTCTTTAAAAAAAAAAAAAGTTTCATAAACAAAAAAATTATTGCCATTTGATAAACAGAAGTGCAATTTTAAAAAATATATAAAAAACAAAACGGTAAACTCTGTTGTCTGTAATGCGAGTAACAAATGTTACCTAAATATATTACCAACATTAAATATTAAGAAAAAAAAAAAAATAAGAGCATTTTTCTTTATTTTTTTTTGTTTTGTTTAGTTTCATCAGCTTCGTAGATGCACCCTACTTATTCTTATGTGGTAGTGTAGTGTTAATTTTCATGTCAAATTTCAATTTAGTTTTACTCATGGTCTTAAGCCTCGTACACACGACTGGTTTTCTCGGCAAGAAACAACGAGAAAACTGCTGGGAGAGCTTTCTTGCCGAGAAAACCGTTCGTGTGTATGGTTTCTTTTCGAGAAAACTGCCGGGAATTTAGACGAGAAAAATAGAGAACCTGCTCTCTATTTTCTCGTCAGGGTTCTCGTTTTTCTCGTCGGCCTGTTTCCCGATGAGAAACCCGGTCATGTGTATGCTTTTCCCAGTCTTAAAAAACCCGTGCATGTTCAGAATCAAGTATGAGACGGGAGCGCTCCTTCTGGTAAAACTAGCATTCGTAATGGAGATCTCACATTCGTCACGCTGTAACGAACTGAAAGCACGAAGACAGAAAAGCGTGAATCGTTTCTCCCCAAACTTTTACTAACACGCGGTAACACGAGATCAGCAAAAGCAGCCCAAGGGGTGGCGCCATTGAAATCAAACTTTCCCTTTTATACTGCCATCGTACGTGTTGTACGTCACCGCGCTTTACAATGACGAGATTTTTAATTGATAGTGTGTATGCAAGGAAAACTTGACAAGAATCTCATCGAGAAAACTGACTTTTTTTTATGACGGGATTCTCGGCCGTGTGTACGAGGCTTTAGACTAAAATGCCATTTTAGTTTTGGCTGTATTTTAGTCATCTGAATTGATTTAGTTTTGGTCATATGTTAGTTGACTAAAATCCATATTGGCAGTGTTAATTTTGTTGCCAAAAATATTTTCGTTGACTAAATTAACACTGGTTGGCCAATAGATATAGGTGTTAATTCACACCCTTTGGTAAATAAAAACACACTGCCCTACTTAAGTGGATGGATACAAAAGCAGTAGGTGCATCTTAGGGCATAGTGCCACAAATAGATCAAGCTCGATTAGCTTTAGTTTTGGTCAGTTTAGAAGCTGAGCTTTTTCTATGCAATGAATGCAACTCCCAATATTGTTAACAATATCCATCTGGGTTTAAAAATACACCTTTCTTGGGTTCCACAGGAGTTTAGGGAGTTCTCTTTTCCACTTTCCCAATATTGCTAACGATGGTGTCCTTATCTCATTGCTCATACAGCCAATTCTTTTTCTGAGAATCCGAAAAACAGTTTCTTTCAACAATCTATTTCTTTTTCTTTCTCTGAATGATTTTGTTACTGTACTCAGGATTATATCTGGGCGATAATCCTGGAATAAAAGAAAAATAGCAGTTCTGAAGCCATGTTCAAGGTATTTAAAAATATATTTTTGGTGCATGTTGTAAGATCATAATAGTACTAGAAAACACTGCCCAGTTGATGCCAAGCAGTGTTTTTGTTGCATTAAAACTGATGGGGGGGGGGGGATATGGAGTTGATATGGGGGTGGTGAGCAGCAGTGCATATACTAAGGGTACTGGTACTCAGGGGAGTGTCAAAGGCAATATGACAAATAAGACTAAACAACCATCCTGTCTGTAGGGCGAAAGTCTAAATAGAAAGCTAAAGAGTGTGTGCATCCTACCTGTATTTTTACCAAAATGCTAATATATAGACACATTTTCAACATAGCAGAAGCGTAGAAAAATACGAGGAGGAGGATAAAGGGAATGAGGAGATAGATTGGAGGATGGAAAAAGGGGAAATCTCACTCTCCCAAATGCATGATCGATGCATATTCCCTTGAACAGGTATAGAGAGTCCAATCGAACTTTAGAACATAATCTTTCCTCCTAGCCCTGAAGCGAGGCTGTAATGCTTTCCATTGAGTGAATTTCAGCACTTTTTT
This sequence comes from Rana muscosa, assembly GCA_029206835.1. NCBI lineage: Eukaryota > Metazoa > Chordata > Amphibia > Anura > Ranidae > Rana > Rana muscosa. Next base: position 166,753,053 of record CM055126.1, read on the forward strand.
ATTAAACCACATGGAGACCGATGGGTAGGTATCCTGTTTTCAGAGTAACGATATGCAGGCGCAGGCAGCATTCAACAGGTGGATCAACAGAGTTTCCTACAGAGGTCAGAGTGGTGTAGTAGATACCTGGCTGGGTATTCCCCTAGGTCGACATCCGTCAGGTGTTTTTACAGTCTCCTTGACTTGTGACCAAAAGTTGGTCAGCTTGCTACAAAACCAGAAAACATGGAGATTAGTACCCGCCTCTTCTTTGCAACACCAGCAAATATTTGTCGCTTCTGGGTAGAGCTTCCCTAACGGGACCCTATACCAGCGTGTAATCATTTTGTTCCCCAAATCCATTTGCTTGCAATGGAGGAGTAGTGAGCAAAGTACACAATACAAGCCCCGTTGTTCTGCCGAGAATTCCCTATCCAGATCCCTTCTCCCGATCCGTCTCCCATTTGAGTAGATACAGAGGTACAAAAGATTCAGAGGTTGCCTTTGTAATTTATAGGTATGTGAAACCGCATGGGATGTGGGGTCTTGAACCAAACAGAGATCCTCAAAGGGAGTATTCAGCCGATTGTTAATTCCTCAACGAGATAAGGTGGTAAAAAAGTGGATAAGCTGTTGTAGCTGCCAGTGCCACAGCTACCGAATGAGCGACAGAACTTTTAACTTCCTGCCAGATGTGAAATCGAGAAGTGGAAAAATTTATGAGTTGCTTGAATCTCACATCCGTTAACCCGGGTATAATCGAGAGGGGGCAGAGACTGAAATGATGGCATTCTTGCACTGTTGCAAGACCCCCATTTTTATTTAATTGTAGCTACAGGATTGTTGACCTTTTTTTCTTTGAGCAATGCAGCCGAGACTATAGTCCAGATATTGCCTGCAGATAATTGAAAAGTGTGCAGTAAGGTAACAGAAAACTATTATGGGTTTTAGCATTAGAACCACCTCCATTTGGACAAATTCTAGGAAAAAGTAACCAATATTATGTCTGCAGCTTAACATTTTGAGGTTTCGCCATTGTTGTCAATTTCCACACATGTTACTGACTGCCAGATTGGACAGGCTAGATCCTATATATAAAAATCACAACAAGTATTTTATTTTTCTTCAGTCTATTACTATTATAGTTGTTGTTATGTTTTTAAAATGCTGCTCAACTCCTACGGTCAGCACATTGACCTGACATGTTTCTCCTTAGTTTCCATAGAAACCATCATCTTGTGATGTTTCTTGTTACTCATCACTGAACTCACTTGGGGTAAATCCTGTGAAAGTGCTTGAACAGTGTCACTTTTTTCTTTAAAGTAAACTCTAATGTCGTGTACACACGATCGATTTTCTCGACGGTGAAAACACCGTCGAGAAAATCGACAGGAAAAACGAGGAACAGCTTGTTTCCCTACACGCGGCCGTTTTTCCCGTCATTTTTTCTCTTGGTCGAGAAAAACGACCGTGTGAAGGCTCCCTGGCAGTGTTTCCCTATGGGAAAACTGCCGCGGAAAAAAATGCAGTGAATCACGACGAGAAAAATTAGAGCATGTTCTAATTTTTCTCGCCGTGATTAATGCCGTTTTTCTCGTTGGGAAAAATTACCAAAAGCCCACACACGGTCGTTTTTCTTGTCAAAGAGAAAAAAAATCATTTTTCCAGACGAGAAAAATGGTTGTGTGTACGCAGCATTACAAAACTGATGCCCTGTACACACGAGCGGAATTTCCATGGGAAAAAAGTTGGATGGTTTTTCCGACAGAATTCTGCTCAAACTTGGCTTGCATACACACGGTCGCACAAAAGTTCTCTGAACTTTAGAGTGTTAAGAATGCGGTGATGTACAACACTATGATGAGGCGAGAAAAAGAAGTTCAATGCTTCCGAGCATGCGTCAAATTGTTTCCGAGCATGCGTGTTTTTTTCCTGTCGAAATTGCATACAGCCGAACGGATTTTCGAACCTGCTCTCAAACTTTTGCTGGTGGAAATTCCGACAGAAAAAGTCAGATGGAGCATACACACGGTCGGAATTTCAGTTTAAAAGCTCACATCAGACTTTTTCCAACGGGAAATCCGGTCGTGTGTACGCGGCATGAAACTTCATTTATACTGATGCGATGGCTTCTAGGATTCCAGTAGTAGGGTGTCTCCAACAAAGTTACCAACTCTGCCCGCTCTGCTTTGAAGCTGCCTCTCTTTTGTTAATAAACAGTCTAAGGCCCCATGCACACAGGGCGTTTTTGCAGCTGCTAACAGCAGCGTTAGACGTTTTTTTTTACAGCTGCAAAACGCCCATCCATGTTATTCTATTGTGTCATGCACACATAGAGCTTTTATGAGCTCCAAGTGGCATAGGCGTTTTCCAGCTGAAAAAAAAACCCAATTCCAGTGCGTTCTGGAGCTCCAGTTTTGAGCTGCAAAAACGCAGCGGAAACGCGCAAAAACGCCGCGATTTGCGTTTTTGAGCTCCAGGATTTTTTTTTTTTTTTTTTTAAAAAGGTCAAAAAATGTTTACAAAACATGGACAGGCATTTTTAAACTGTAAAAAACGTGGCTGTAAAAACGCCCTGTGTGCATGGGGCCTAAGCTTTATTTCTGCACTAGTGTGTAATATTTTTTGCCAGTATCTATTTACCTTGTCAAAGTATTTTATTGATTGAATAAGCAAGTAAATTACAATACAGTTGTAATAAATATTACAATGAGCCATACGTGTTTAACAGATATGGTAAAACTCTAGGGTCCAACAGTAAATTACCGATTGGTACGTTATTTAACTACTATAGAAAAAGTACATTAGTTAATAAAACTTGAGATATCTAACTGCGGTGGAAATTATGCTACCGTAAGAGGTAATAGCTTGGACCAGAACTATTAAAACCGTTAAAGTGGTTGTAAACCCCCTTTTTTTTTTGGCCCACCTGCAAGAGAAAGGCATAATGAGCTATTATGACTAGCATAATAGCTCATTATGTTCCACTTACCTTAGATCGGGGCCCCCGAAGCCGTCCTCGTCCCTCTGTCCAGCCGCAGACATCACTGCGGCGATAGCCGGAATGTTACTTCCGGGTATCGCCGCACCAGCCAATCACAGCGCCGCTCCGGCGCTGTGATTGGCCGGAGCGGCGGAGACGTCACTCTGCGCATGCGCGCGGGAGGCGTCCCACTCGGCTACGCCCAGCGATTGCTGGGAAGTAGCCAAGTATGTGAATGGGATTAACCCCATAAATGCGCCGTTGTCTACGGCACGCATGCGCCGTAGATAGCGGCGCTTGACATTTTAGTAAATATCTCCTAAACCGTGTAGGTTTAGGAGATATTTCTTGCACCTACAGGTAAGCCTTAATCTAGGCTTACCTGTAGGTGCAAGTTGAAAAAGTGGATTTACAACCACTTTAAGTAGAATAATACCAGTATCTATTTAAAACTGAAATATGAATTTGGGGTGCACTGAACTTTTATAGTCACATGTCCCCTCCCCAAGTGATTTGAACAGAGGGAGTTGGGCTGGAAAGCAACAAACTTCTTGGTTTGTACATACTGGAGATCTGTCTCTGACACCAAATAATTTATGATAGAAAAATGATGTAATTGCAATATGATGAAACATTTTGGATGGATATAAGACATTTTAGGTTTCCAGATGCATTCTCTATAGAAATCCTGTGAACTGTGCTTTTTCATAATTATTAATAGTTAACGAACAAGAGGTCCCTCCAAGGCAGTTATTTCTATCTAATTGAGAGCTGAACTAAGTCCGCAACACATACCACCTCTTCAACCGCATGTTCTCTCTGACTTCTTCTAGGTGCCAGGCTGTGGCCTTCTTCATTGGCTATTAGGGGATGGTTTTATCCTGACACACAGGATCTGTGCTAGAATGTAAACTGAGCTGCGTTTTGTGTGTACATTCCAAAGACCCCATGTGCAGCTGGGTCTGTTGTTTTTATTTTGGTGGGTTAAGATAATTAGACAGATTTTTCCAGAATAATACAATTTTTGTCCTAGTAAATTTTGTGACCAGGACTGAATGTGAGGGTAATTCCAAAATATTGAGTTGTCACCAGAACAGGAATGCACATTAAATCTTCAAATTGGTGCACTTGTGATGACAGCTGTCTAAAAAGGGATTTTTTTTTTTTTTATGTCCTGTGTTTATGGTAGAGAAAGTAAAGAGACATCTCTTGAATGGGACACAGATGGCAAAAAACATGGTTTTAATCATTCCCTATTAATTAATACAAGGTTGTGATTATAATAAAGTAAAGCTGCATGATTAATCGTTAAAAAAACGTGATCTCGATTCAACCCCCCTCACGATCCTAATCAGCCATTTCCTCGATTCTATGTAAACAGTGCATGGCCGAGCTGTCAAAAATAAAGCCAACAAATTCCTCACCGCTGAGAGAGACGAGAAGAGATACAAAGTATGTTTTATTTCTTTTAGAGATCAAAGGGAAGAACTTCGGTCTGTAAATGACGTCAGTTTAACCACTTAAAGACAACCATTTTTGACACTTGCTGTTACAAGTTAAAAAAAAAGTTGCTAGAAAATTACTTTGAACCCTAAACAGTAATTATATATATATATATATATATATATATATATATATATATATATATATAATATATATAATATATTAGCAGAGACCCTAGAGGAAAAAAAGGCGGTCCTTGCAATATTTTATGTCACACTGTATTGGCACAGCTGTCTTTCAACTGAAATCTTTGGGGAAAAAATACACTTCAGTTAATTAAAAAATAAATAAACCGTAAAGTTAGCCCAAATTTTTTGTATAGTGTGAAAGATGATGTTACGCTGCAAGAATCGTGATCTTTATTCTAAACAAAAAAATCGTGATTCATATTTGTTATTGGAAAAAAAAAGCAAGGCTTTAATATTGCTTAATCCCCTTCTAATGTTAACGCAACAACCACACTCCATCTCCATCTCAAAATTCTCCTCTGGGTGCCCAATGGGGGGTCTCTGCCAGGTAGTCTGTATAGGGCCCCATGAATTCTAAAGGCGGCCCTGTTGATCGGACAGTATGGAGGGAGAGGATAACTCTTTTTCACTGCACTGGCAACAACCCACTGGCAAGGAGAAAGTGCAGGGGGGTAGTTTGAGAAAGTAGAGGTTATTGATGGGCCAGCAAGAACTTGGGAGCAAGTGGCCTGCAGTAAAGGAGAAGTTGTGTGGGGAGAGGACTACAGCAGAGAGTTCTATGTACAAAACCAGATGAGACATAACGAGTCTGATCCAGGGGAATGAGCAGCCGTGCAGGGAAAACACAAATCAACTAGAAGCAGAAGCAGAGCCTGGGGAGACACAGACAAAGGTAAAGTCGCTCTGTCTAAACACAGTTCAGACACCTCAATTAGCCAGCCTGCAGCTCAGCCCAAAATATAAAAAAGAACCCCGCTAAAGAGACTGACAGATAATAAATTCCATGTTTACTGATTGCTTCACTAACAGATGTGCCTGCTGGGGGCGCTGTATAAACTGTAGCATCAGCTACATATAGGGATGTAGCTCTGTGTCCCAGCAGCAGGATAGGGACTTCCTTCATGCTCTCAGAACAAAACTGAGTAAGGGTTACAGCCTTATTCCAAAATGTATTCATTTTATTATTTTCCTCAAAATTCTACAAACAATACCCCATAATGACAACGTGAAAGAGGTTTGGCTGATATCTTTGCAAATTTATTAAAAATAAAAAAGGAAAAAATCACATGTACATGAGTATTCACAGCCTTTGCCAGGACACTGAAAATTGAGCTCACATGGAGCACCCTGTTTCCACTGATCATCTTTGAGATGTTTCTACAACTTGATTGAAGTAAATTCAGTTGATTGGACATGATTTGTAAAAGCGAACACCTGTCTATATAAGGTCCCACAGTTAACAGTGCATGTCAGAGCACAAACCAAGCAATGAAGTCCAAGGAATTGTCTGTAGACCTCTGTGACAAGATTGTATCAAGGCACAGATCTGGGGAAGGGTACAGAAAACCATCTCTGCAGCACTCCACCAATAAGGCCTGTATGGTAGAGTGGACAGATGGAAGCCACTCCTCAGTAAAAGGCACATGACAGCCTGCCTGGAGTTTGCCAAAAGGCACCCGAAAGACTCTCAGACCATGAGAGACAAAATTCTCTGGTCTGATGAAACATAGATTGAGCTCTTTGGCCTAAATGGCAAATGTCATGTCTGGAGAGAACGATTACCTGGCCAATTCCATCCCTATAGTGAAGCATGGTGGTGGCAGCATCATGCTGTGGGGATGTTTTTCAGCGGCAGGAACTGGGGGCCTAGTCAGGATCGAGGGAAAGATAAAGGCAGCAATGTACAGAGACATCCTTGATAAAAACCTGCTCCAGAGCGCTCTGTACCTCGGACTAAGATGAAGGTTCATCTTCTAACAGGACAATGACCCTAAGCACACAGCCAAGATAATAAGAGTGGCTATGGGACAACTCTATGAATGTCCTTAAGTGGCCCAGATTTGAACCCGATTGGACATCTGTGGCGAGATCTAAATGTAGCTGTGCACCGACACTCCCCATCTAACCTGATGGAGCTTGAGAGGTCCTGCAAAAGAAGAATGCGAGAAACTGCCCAAAAATAGGTATGCCAAGCTTGTAGCATCATACTCAAAAAGACTTGAAGCTGTAATTGGTGCCAAAGGTGCTTCAACAAAGTACTGAGCAAAGGCTGTGAATGCTTATGTACATGTGATTTTTGTATTTTATTTTTATATTAAATTTGCAAAGATTTCAAACAAACTTATTTCACGTTGTCATTATGGGGTATAGTTTGTATAATTTTGAGGAAAATAATGGAAAAAGTGAAGCGCTGTGAATACTTTCTGGATGCACTGTATAGCTTGCTCTGATTGACTAAGGTGGGTGGATATGTCACAATCTCCACCTCAGCTTATTAGGTGAAGCTTTGTATTCATTGATCAAATACAAAGCATTCTGTGAATGGCTGAGCACTCAACCCGACTCAATTTTGTTCTGAGAGCATGACGGGAAGTCTCCATCCTGCTGCTGGAACACAGCGCTACATTTGCATATGTAGCTGATTCCACATACAGTTTACCCAGCTCTGACAGCGAACACATCTATTAGTTAAAGAAATAGTTCAAGTTTGTTTTTCTTTTACAATAGGATAACCATGGCGGCTGTTCTGTATGGTAGATTTTTCTGTTTACAGAATAAGAATAATAATCCTCACTGAGCACTGTGTCGCCAACATATTTAAGGTCTTTGGCAGCCTTAGGGTATTATTAACACAAAGAACATTGCTGCAATATTAAATATTAACATAACAGTAATATCATCTTCAAAAGAGGAAAGTCGGTATGCCTTGTGGCTGGTGAGGACTGCCTTTGTATTACAATGAGAGCCTTTTAAAGTAATCATGTTTTAGTATTCAGTAAAGCGATAGAGGTTCTCCCACTGGAAAACATAGGAGCCCAGAAGCCATGTATGACATTGCTATTCAAATAGGCAAGCATTTTCACTTTGCATTTTATCAGCATAGACGTATTTTGTGGTTACCCTGAAATACTCTTTTAATAATATATTGGCACCCCAAGTGGCTGCAAGGTTTGACATTGGGTGTTTGGGCCCAGTTGTGTTTGTAAATGGATGCACACAGCCCGGCTTGGAATCAAGTCCACACGAGTGCCCCATAGCAAGCTGCTTGCAGTGGGGGGCATTCGGAAGGAAGAATGAGTACCAAGGAGCTCTGGCAGGAGACCCAAAAAGAGGAGGTTCGGGTGGTTGCTCTGTGCAAAACCATTGCACAGAGCAGGTAGGTATGACATTATTTAAAAGGGAAGTATGGGATTTTTTTTTCTTTAATCATACTTACCTAGCTAGATGCTGCTGTCCCCCATCGGCTCTAAAATTGAGAACCAAGCAATCAAACCGTGCTGATCGCTCAGTTCTCAGAGCTTCATGAGCAGAGAGTTGGTGACTGTCAGTCACTGACTCTCTGCCCCGCGCTCACTAGGGTGCTGGGCTGTGGAAGAGGCAGGAGCGACCGGCTCAGGCTCACAGTGGCTCACTGAGAGGCTGAGCTGTGTCCCGGTCCAGATGTGGGTTGATCCCGACCATATGGTTGCAATCTTTCCCAAGATTGGACCGGCTGTGTGACTTCAGCTGAAAATGGGTCACAGGAGTGCAAAACAAACTGCAGGAGTGCAAAACAAACTACGCTCCTATGATCCACAGGAGAAGTACAGCCAAATGAGCTTTGGTTGTAAAAATTGTACCTTTTCAAAACAGTTCCATTCCATTGAGATGCCAACCAGCTGCTGGCAAGAGCTGTACTTGTAATCACACTGGAAGAAATACCAGTAAAGGTCCAGTTCACTTCTAGTCCATTCACATTGTTTTCAATCCTTGACGAAGAGGGTGTTTTCAGATCTCCAAAATGCATTGGATGCACTTTGGATTGTGCTCCTGACTGTAATGCCGCGTACACACGATCGGAAACTTTTCTTGTCGGAAAATTTGAGAACCAGCTCTCAAATTTTTGTTGTCGGAAATTCCGACAGAAAATGTCCGATGGAGCCTACACACGGTCGGAATTTCCGACAAAAAGCTCACATTGAACATTTCTTGTCGGAAATTCCGATCGCGTGTACGCGGCATTAGAATAGAGTTGTATCTGGACCTTTTTAGCAGTGGTGTGGCACTTTTTTGTTACATTATTCTACAAGCCAAAGAGACCATAGAGATCATTTTGAGGTGTAGAAGCTGCCTGCCTTGGAACCAGATTACTTATATCAACATCAATACTTTAGGATAGCAGTACCAACAAGATAACCTACGGGTTCAGTGCTATTTTTCCACTTTCCCCCCGACTTGTTTCCATTCTGACAGGTTCCCTGTAGGTCCAAACATTCAGTCCTATCAGAAGAGAAGTTCTAGGTTTAACTGGATTAATATATTAATATTTTACCTATAATAATACGAAATAAAGATAGTATATTAAATGGCCTTTGCGTCAAAAGTAGAAATTATACCTAAAGCTGTACTCCGGGTAGATAGTAAAGACAAACACCACAAACTAATGTATTTATTATTACTATGTTTTTATTCAATCAATCAAAAGTATTTAAATACATTCAGTAAAAGTGGTGTTTGTCTTGCTACCAGCATTCTGTAATCCCCTGTATAGCAGCACTTGCAGCAGGAGAGGGAATGCTAAAACTAAGGCCAGCCATACACGGTTCGAATCTCAGCTAGTTTAGCATGAACTGGCTGAGATTCAAACCGCTAATGGGCAGGCTGAATGTTCCAAGTTGATCGATCAACTTGGGTACAACCAGCCTAATGGATTCTCTTGCGATTGTCGCTAGTGGCTGCTATAACTGCTAGCGATAATCGCTGTCTTCTACCGGGGGGGCAGCCCCCCGCCAGGGGAAGACAATCGCGGATTCGCCTTTCAACACTGTCTGTGTTGATGGGGGAATCGTGCAAACAGGTTGAAGGAAAGAAATTTGCACCGTGTATGGCTGGCCTAAGAGCCACTCAAGCTCTGTGACATTCACATGTACTGATACTACACTGATAGGAGGAGACAGCAAAATGAGTAGAGGGATGACTTTATCAGTGTGCCACTGCTGATTTGTCCAATCAGCAAACTAGGGGTGTGTCCCTGACCAGGTTGTGTTGCTGCTGCTGAACAGGGGCTTGAGGATTGGCTTAACATAATTGAACATTTTTTTGAAGGGGAAAATGTTCCATAACTATATGTTGTTATAACAGTTTATTGAACTGCTTACCTATAGTACAGATTTTATATTAAAATAACATGTTTATATTCTTGGCAGGTTTGCACGGTTATCGTTGCTCAGTTTGTAACTGTTATTATTTTGTTCTTTTTAGTAAGAAGTTGGATGGAAAAGCTAAAAGACAAGGTAAGAGTTTTCTGTGTTTTTCTTTTTAATTATTTTAATGGGGTGAAGAAATTCAAATAAGGAACATATTGCAGGAATTCAACAATATGAATATAAACAAGAATCAATAGGAATAGTTGTCACCATTACCAAATCACTTTATTATCTTTTGGAAAAAATGCTTCTCCTGAATTTTTCCTGTCCCATAAAGCCTAAGAAATATGATATTGTCTCTGCTATCTAGGAGCGTTGTTGGAGTATTTTGTAGCACCTCTAAGCAGGAAGCAAAGCCTGCATATAGAATAAGAATGTATGGTTGCCCCAATTTATAATTACAATGCGCATAAAGATGTTTTTCATACACATTGTTACTAAACCCAGGACCCTGCATTCACTATACCTGTTCTAGCACAGTACACAGATCATGGAAATGCAATTATTTTAGTAAATGTAAAGCACTACTTTACCGCTAATGGACCCGCCGCCCCAGTGTGAAAGTACCCTAAAAGACACCAAAACATTGTGAATTATGTATTAAAGTGTTGCTAAACGAACAACAGTAAAGTCTCTATATGCAGTAAAGAATGCTTGTTATACTCACTGTGGTGTAACCTAAAGGGTTAATCATTTTGTAAAAAGGCTGCTTGATCCTGTCTTTTCTGATCCTCCCCTTCATTTACTGTCCCTAATCCATCTTCTGATAGCACAAAGCCCTAGGAGGCACTCTGCACATGCTCAATTTGGTGTATATTGCTAGAGTTTTTTTTTTTTTTGGGAGGGTGCATGTGATCAGCACAGGGCCAATCAGCACTGCCTAAACATGTCCAGACAGAGGATCAGGGGAGAATGAAAAATCCTCTTACAACCTGTACTAGGAACTGATAGAAGTCACGAGGCTGCTCTATACTGCTGATGGGAAAAGATATTTAGCAGTTTATAGTTACTAAAATAATTGCATTTCCATGTTTTGTGTACTGTGGGAGACCAGATATAGTGAATGCAGGTTCTGGGTTTAGTCACACTTTAACTGTGGGCAGCTGACTGTGACTCCTCGCGGCTTTACAGCTGGCTGCCCACTGTGCATGCGCAAGCCACGGTGCACCCCTTGATTGGTCCTGCAGTCTCCTTGGACCTGTGATGTGTCCCAAGAGGCAACAGGGGAAAGCAGAACTTCCGCTCAGATTGGGGCGGCGATCGGACTGGAAGTGGGAGCGGGTACCTGTCAAAATCAGGTGACCATTCCCCACCCCAAAAAAATGTGGTAAAGGGAGAGGAAGGAGCAAAAGAAGAAATTTCCCTTTTGGGTGAAGTTCCACTTTAAGTCGATAAAGGGCATACTTGTTCTGTTGTCTATTCAGTATGGGCATTGGGCATGGGGTGGGAGTTTGGTGGACACCTTGCTTTTTTACAACACAAGGCACTGTTTACCTTTTTTTTTTACTTTATTGAAATGTCACCAACCAGACGGACAGAGAGCTCTGATACAGTATGGAAAAAATGCAGACTATTGTGGTGTGAATAGGGCACACAGAAAACAATGGCTTTCTCGGCACCCTTGCAGAGACCTGCATTTTTTTAAGTACAGAAAAACACAGGTTCTCTGCGCTAATGTGAACAAGCCCTTTAGAAGGCAAAAATTTGTTAAAAAAAGGGGAAAAAAACAAAAAAAATGATATGCAAATAAGGTCCATTTTAGTATGCATATATTAACGTTTAGCTTTTTTTGTTATTTGATAAATGTCCCAGTTAGCCAGAATAGACTTTTCTGATTCTCCAACCAGAACCATATGCTATAGCCAGCGCTGCATTTACATTAATCTCCTGAGGTCACATTATCGTATCTGATGTTTCTTGCGTTTACATGGAGCACAGATACTTGTTTGCTTCTGAGCAATCTAATAAACGCCAATAAACAAGCCATCCAGACCACACACATCTTGATAATTGAATCCAAATCTCCGTACTTACTCCTAGTCACTGACAGCCTGTGCTTTATAATTAAACAGTCAGAGACAGCTCAGTTTGGTGCACTGCAGATTAATCTGCATACCTCCCAGCTTGCTGACTAATTCAAGTGGACATTGATATAAATGTTCTATTCTGAGACAGTGCGTGGTAGGAGCTTGTTACAGTCCAGCCGTGATTGGAGAAATTTATGATTTTTAGACATTTGGCCCTGCAGACGTATTCTGCTGCTCATGTTATCCATCTATAGTGGGAACCGGCTCACAGACTCTTAAGCCTCGTACACACGAACGAGTTTCTCGGCAAAAACCAGCAAGAAACTTGCTGGCAGAGATTTTTTGCAGAGAAATTCGTTCGTGTGTATGGTTTCTCGTCAAGAAAAGCGACAAGAATCTCGGCGAGAAAATAGAGATCCTGCTCTCTATTTTCTCGTCGAGATTCTCGTCAGCCTGTTTCTCGACGAGAAAATTGTGTGTGTGTACACTTACCTTTTCGCCGGGAAGCCCGCGCATGCTCGAAATGACTTCGACGCATGCGCGGTAGCTTCCTAGGCATAGATAGGGTATACCAAGATGGCGGCGACGGCATCGAATGTGACGAGCGCATGCTCGTCGTAGTCGATGACGTCACCGCGTACGCTCCATTCAAAGAACCGCGGGTTCTTTGAATCGAGCGTGTGTACACTCGGCCGGGACAATTTTCTTGTCCAAGAATCTCGTCGAAAAAAACGACATGTTTTTTTCGACGAGAATCTCGGCCATGTGTACGAGGCCTTAGTGACGGGAAGTGATATTTTAAAGCAGTGCTTGGTAAAGTAAACAGAGAAATAAAAAGTGTTCTACTGTACTGTATACTTTGCCTTTTTTTGGGAAAAGAAACAGACTCACTTTAACCACTTCAGCTCTGGAAGATTTATCCCCCCTTCCTGACCAGGCCGTTTTTTTGTGATACGGCACAGCGTTACTTTAACTTAATGTTTTGGAAACTTTTTTCAGTCAAGGTACTATTTACAATTATGGACAGTCTCAAGGCACCCTCCCAATTCATGGACAGTCTCGAGGCACCCTCCCAAATTATGGACATTCTTGAGGAACCCTCCCAAATTATGGACAGTCTTGAGGCACCCTCCCAAATTATGGACAGTCTTGAGGCACCCTCCCAAATTACATGGGCAGTCTTGAGGCACCCTCCCAAATTACATGGGCAGTCTTGAGGCACCCTCCCAAATCATGGGCAGTCTTGAGGCACCCTCCCAAATTATGGGCAGTCTTGAGGCACCCTCCCAAATTATGGGCAGTCTTGAGGCACCCTCCCAAATTATGGACAGTCTTGAGGCACCCTCCCAAATTATGGGCAGTCTTGAGGCACCCTCCCAAATTATGGACAGTCTTGAGGCACCCTCCCAAATTATGGACAGTCTTGAGGCACCCTCCCAAATTATGGACAGTCCTGAGGCACCCTCCCAAATTATGGACAGTCTTGAGGCACCCTCCCAAATTATGGACAGTCTTGAGGCACCCTGCCAAATTATGGGCAGTCTTGAGGCACCCTGCCAAATTATGGGCAGTCTTGAGGCACCCTGCCAAATCATGGGCAGTCTTGAGGCACCCTGCCAAATCATGGGCAGTCTTGAGGCACCCTCCTAAATCATGGGCAGTCTTGAGGCACCCTCCCAAATAATGGGCAGTCTTGAGGCACCCTCCCAAATCATGGGCAGTCTTGAGGCACCCATCCTAAAATGTAAAAACTATTCTAATAGTTTTACATAATGCAGCAACATCCACACATGTAGGACACCCAACATACAGGCTGCATTCACACTTCAGCGTTTTGAATTGCGGGCAGATTTTCCGCGATTCTGCCCACGATATGAGAGCGCCAATGTGTGAATGACAAATCGCGGGACTCGCATATCAGATGCCATTCACTTGAATGACACCTAACATCGTGGTGTGGGTCTGCCGCGATTGTTGTGGGATAAATCGTGCTGCAATCGCGGGAAGCATGTCCCCCGATTTCAGCGCGATTTATCCCACAATAATCAAGGCAGACCCGCACTGCGATTTTAGGTGTCATTTAAATGAATAGAAACCGCAAAACAGGAACCCTCTGGCGAGATTGTAAAGTCAATGACACCAAAAATTATGTATATAGACAATAATGCACATACATTTATTGTCTATATACACAATTTTTGGAGTCAATGCCTTTCAAAGTCCGGCCAGGGGGTTCCTGTTTTGCTGTTTCTATGCTTTATTAGGGCAATGTCTCCAAATCCCCACCAAAATTGAGCTATTCCATATATATCATTCAAATGAATGGCATCTCAAATGCGAGTCCTGCAATTTGTCATTCACACATCGGCGCTTTCAAATCACGGGCAGAATCGCGGCACATCTGCCCGCGATTCAAAACGCTGAAGTGTGAAAGCATCCTAAAGGTGCAAGTTGGTACTGACTAGTATTCCAATGTTTTTCTCCATCACTCAGCTAATGTAACCCATAACTGATGGAGAGGGGAAAGGGGAGGGTCAAACTAGAATGCTATGCAAGCGACTGACATCCTCCTTACTAACTTATTGGTTGTTAGCAGGTCAGCAGCTAACAATGAAAACATGTGGCTTTGTGTAACTAAAAGGCAGGCTTCAGCCTCCCGTCGCCTTGTATACAATTTTTGGGCAAATTTTAGGCATTTTTCTGAGGCACCCCTGAAGAAACCTCAAGGCACTTGGTTGAAAAAGGCTACTTTAACTGACAATTGTGCGGTTTTGCAACACTGTACCCAAATACATTTTTTGTCCTTTTTTTCCCACAAATAGAGCTTTGTTTTGGTAGTATTTGGTCACCTCTGCGGTTTTTATTTTTTGTGCTATAAATAAAAAAATGACCGACAATTTTGAAAAACAAAAAAATATATTTTTTACGTTCTGCTATAAAACATATCCAATAATAAAAAAAAAAAATCTAATTTCTTCATCAATTTAGGCCAATATGTATTTTGCTACATATATTTGGTAAAAATCCCAATAAGCGTATATTGATTGGTTTGAACAAAAGTTAAAGCGTCTACAAACTATGGGATATATATATATATATATATATATATATATATATATATATATATATATATATGAAACTTTTTTTTCTAGTAATGGCGGCGATCAGTGACTTAAAGTGGGACTGCAATATTGCGGTGCACAAATTGGACACTAACTGACACTTTTGACACTTTTTTGGGGACCAGTGGCACTAATACAGTGATCAGTGCTAAAAATATGCACTGTCACTGTACTAATGACACTGGCCGGGAAGGGGTTAACATCAGGGGAGATTGAAGGGTTAACTTTGTGCCCAGCTGGTGTTTTCTTACTGTAGAGGAGGTGCTTTTACTAGGGGAAGGCATGGATCCACATCCTTACTGACAGAATGGAAATCTGCCTTGTTTACATGGTGTCCGCGGACCTGCTGATCGGTTCCCGCTGTGATTCTACACTTGCATCTGCTACCCGGGAAATTAAGGATCATGTAGATATATAAGTGATCCTGCTTAGCACACCTGCCTTGTAGCAAATTTTTTGCAGGATACTTAAAACGAGTGAATATGAACAGCATGTAATACACCATTTATTGATAGTTTTTAATGATGTGAGTTTAATGACACTTTAAGGCTTAATGTACCCGGGACATTTTACAACCTCTCATGAACGATTTAACTTGACAGACAGTAACCGACGTTTAAAAACTTCAGTTTTGCCACGTTTATATGCCATGTTTGCATTTTAGAAGCGTTTTTTTTTTTCTCTCAAATAGTCAAAAATGTAAATCGCCTGTATATGAATCGTGTTTATAAGCTGTTACAGGCGTTTGGCGTTTCAAATGCCTCTGAACATCCGTCCTGAACGCTTATTTTAGCCTTCCAAAAATTACTTCTAAACTCAACTGCCTAAAAATTACTATAAACTACCCTGTGTACATGTACTGATAAGATAACATAGAGGAGAGTTCAGGGGCAGCTGAACAAAATGCCCAACTGCTCCTAAACGTCTGTTTACCAGCAGCAGTGTACATGAAGCCTTAGGCCCCTTTCACACTGGGGCGTTTTTCATGCGGTTTAGCGCTAATAATAGCGCTGTTATACCGCATGAAAAAATCCTGCCCTGTGCCTTCAATGTGAAAGCCCGAAGGCTTTCACACTGAAGCGGTGCGCTAGCAGGACCGCTCCAAAAGTCCTGCTAGCCGCTTCTTTACAGCGGTAAAGGAGCGGTGTGTTCACCGCTCCTTTACCGCGGTCTCCCATTGAAATCAATGGGACAGCGCGGTAATACCGCCCGCAAACCGCGGCAATAGCCGCGGTTTGCGGGCGGTATTAACCCTTTTTCGGCCGCTAGCGGGGGTTAAATTAACCCCCCTAGCGACCGCATACCGCGGTAAGAACGACAGTATAGCAGCGCTGAAAATCGCGCTGCTATACCGCCACCGCACCTGCCCGCCCCAGTGTGAAAGGGGCCTTAAGCAGAAAGAGCAAGCAGTACATAATACTACTATGCACTGTGGGTGTTCTCATTCAACACTAGTTTAAAGCTTTCACATGACATGTGGGAAAGTCACATGTGCTTCCAGAAGTATTTGTCTTTCTCTTCATATATAGAAATACAGGTTAACAAGGGAGCAAACCCCTTTGCACCTTACCACATTGCATGATCTAACCCTCATGCAGTTCCAGGGAATCCATTAGCCTTTCTGAAAAAAATTCCAATTTAAAAAGCCACCTTTCTGGATTTGCCCTGATCCACCACACACACACAGCAGTAAGTGATCTAGAGAATAATAGATTTTTCCATTGGAAAGATATCTATGGGAAATCCAGTTCACTAGTTGAAACTGCATGGACAACAGTCTATAGTTCCCACTGGAAGTGAGCAGGGGCAGGTTATGGCTCATTTACATGAGGGCATAACCTTGTACATATGTGAAGAACAACTTGCGCAGATGACGGATGGATGGCCTTGGATGCAAGCTGTCTGTGGGCAGAGCTGCTCATCCATACATGTACATGCTCAGATGTGTGTAAGGATCCATACAGCCGCTGTGCCTGTCAGACTCGTTGATTTAAAACAGGCTTTCAGGCTCGGCTGTATGCTACTCCAGGTACATAAACAAACATCTCTTCATGGATGTACGGGTTTATGTGCCCATGTGAATGAGGCTTCATAAAAATCTTAAACTGAAGGCGAAAACATTTTTTCTTTATCATACACCACGGGACACAGAGCCAGTCATTACATAATGGGTTAAGGGTCACCAGCGGTGATTGGACACTGGCACAACCAATTGAAGACAGTTCCCCTCCATATAACCCCTCCCATCAGGGAAGTACCTCCGTTTTTTTGCCAGTGTCTAAAGGTGTTGGACGCGATAGGATGCTAAAAGGAAAGCTCTGCCAAAGAGACCCTCTGGGGGTAAAAAGAGCTATGCTTCGGACCCATCCAAGACGCCTAAAGATTAAGCCAAACCTGGATGGGATTCGGACCTCAGGCACGAGGCATCGCCCGTAATGTCTCTCTGCGGAGGACTGAGCTCTGGGATCCAGCACTTTCGCTACTTCGCTAAAGTCCTGGTAAGAGTCTTTTACAAGGCCCAGGGGAGATGTATCCTTTAAATAGGAACCCATATCCCTGAAGGTTGGCACACAAAGCCCACCGTGAGGGATGAATATTGGTTCTGTCTGATTTCAGCAGAAAAACCTGCGGCGTGGATAAGGTAAGAGGTCAGAGTCCTATACAAAGTTTAACCTCCCTAGCGGTAATCCCGAGCGTGACTCGGGGTTGTTTTTTTATGCTAGGATCGGTAACCCCGAGTCACGCTCGGGGTAGACATTGCAGAGCCCGCAGCGGAGTTTCCCTACCTTCTCCTGGTGATCCAGCGATGATGTCCTCTGCTGTGATCGCCAGCGAGATCTCCGGCGAGTGTCGGCACTTTCGACCCCATCTGACTTCCTAGTTCCGTTCCCTGCGAGCCGCAGCGGCGCAAGGGAGCGGAACTGGGCGGCAAATTCAAAAAGGTAAACACATAGTATACATACAGTATACTGTAATCTTACAGATTACAGTACTGTATAAAATAATTACACACCCCCTTTGTCCCTAGTGGTCTGCCCAGTGTCCTGCATGCAATTTTATATAATAAAAATCGTTCTTTCTGCCTGTAAACTGGGGATTGTCCATAGCAACCAAAAAGTGTCCCTTTATGTCAAAAGTGGTTTTAGACCAGCTAGAAAACAGCGATAATAAATTAGAATCACTCGCAGAATTGAGCGATAGCGATTTGTGGGGAAATTCGTCATCAAACACTAAATCTAATGACAGCAACAATTCTGCAACTGAGCAAATTTCAGTGTTTTTGATTTGATTACATTATTGAATAATTTTTATTATAATTAGATTACTATTTTTGATAATTATTTATAGTTATTTATTATATTATAATTTTGTGTTTCATATTTATCATACCCGGGATGTTTACTAGACTCTGGTTTGCTCAGGTTTAAGTAAGTAATTACTAAGAATCGCAGGCCTATAATACATAACACCAAATTTTCATGCAAAATAATTGTACCGCTTTTGGTACATAATTCCAGAAAGAATCATACCGCCAGGGAGGTTAAGGACCTTTCCTATATGTGTTTGTGAGTGTCTTCCCCAAAGCCGCCACTGGGGGGAGTAAAGAGTTTAAACTCGCCATGCTCTGTGTTAGTGTCAGTTCCTCTGGAAAAGCACACTATTTCCTCCTCTGCTGCAGAGCCCGGCTTCAGCGTCTCCCTCCGCCTCCTCTCATAGCACTTGGGAAGTGCTGGACAAGCAGGGATTAATGGCAGGTTAGTTACTAAAAAGTATGGCCATAAGGAGGGAGCTTCCCTCACCCCTGAGACCGCCGCCATTGCCCCAGGTCGCGGGCGCGCTTTACCGGCTGGGGCCGAGCGCACACACGAAAAATGGCGCCAAATACGAAAACGCCATAAAGAACTAACTGATGCCAGCAAGCTCACTTCTTGAATGGACACAGTAGCATTACAGGGGACACGTAAGACTCCATGTGGTTGGGCTGATGCACTACCAAGAGAGACACTCACTTGTGCATTGAAACTGTGTTTGAAGTTGCATACTTTTTTGTAGATTGTTAAACTGAACACAGTAGTATATACTTTGGGGTACCTCAGCTTTGCTTAAGCAGTATGACTAGAACCCAAAATAAAAAAGCATCCCTGCTTGAGACAGAAGGCTCTAGCAATGCTGGCTCGGTACCATCCTCACCAGTTTTAGCTGACGCATCTGCACAGGATGAGCCATTGCCGCTATCAGGAATAGCGGCTTCCCCGGTGAGGCCTGGGCCTGCATATGTCACTGAAGACACTTTGGCAGTAGCCCTAGACAATTTAGAAGGGAGAATCGCTACGTTAATCGCTAAGTCCTCAAAGAAGGACAAAAAGCGAGACAGATCTCCTTCTGTGGTAGACCTCCTTTCAGAAAGATCTGAGGATGAGGATGATGCTTCACCTGCAGAGGATAAGGATGAGGAGTCGGATGGATCAGGGATATCAGAGGAGCCTTTCTCTGCGTCCCAGATTCTGAAGTCGCAGGTGCAATGTTATGCTGGAACAGTGTGTTCCGCATTTGTTACCCTCTTCGGAGTTAACTGAATCACCTGTCTCCTGCCTGGGTTCATTAAAATCCCAGCAGGGTGCATGCTCTTTCCCGGTTCATCCGTTACTAGAAGGGCTAATGTACGCAGACTGGCAACACCCAGATAAGCGTTTTCACCTCTTAAAAAGTTTGACATTCTTTATCCTATGGAGGAGAAGTTTTCCAAGAAATGGAGCCTGCCTTCTGTAGACACAGCTATTTCTTGTATAAATAAGAACCTGACTTGTCCGGTGGATAATGTACAAATGTTTAAAGATCCTTCTGAAAATAAATTGGAATCTTTACTAAAATCCTCATTTCTTTTGGCTGGTTCAGTTACCCAACCTGCTATAGCAGCAGTGGGGATGTGTCAGGTCCTCAAGCAACAGGTAAAACAAGGGCTGAAGGATCTGCCTCCGGAAAAAGTCAAATTTTGGGAAAATTTGCCTAAAGCCTTGAGTTTTACAGTGGATGCCATTAGAGATTCTGTTCTGCAGGCATCACCCCTTACACTCCAGCTAGTGCATATGGCAGAGTTCTTTAGTTTAAGGGAATTGGTCAGCAGAAGCTCCATGCAAAAAACTTTTGGCCAGTTTCCCCTTCCATGGCAAACGCCTCTTTGGGGAAGATCTGGAAAAATATATCCAAAAGATATCGAGCGGTAAAACCACTCTTTTACCTGAGAAAAAGAAAAACAAGCGGCCTTGTTTTAAACGTTCTCTTTCCCCATTTCCAGGAAGACCTTCCTCCAGCCAGTGGCGACGGCATTTTCAGCCAGCCACAAAAGCCAAAGGAAATCAGGCTCAGAAGAACAAGAAGCCATGGGGTTCAAGAGCTAACAAGCAAGACCCCAAAGCCTCTCTGTGAAGGGGCGCCCCCGCTCGGCTGAGTGGGGGGACGGCTTCGTCAGTTTTCAGCGGCATGGCAGACAGAAATCCAGGACAAGTGGGTAGTATCCACAGTATCCACAGGGTACAAACTGGAATTTCGAGAGATCCCAGCTTCTCAGTTTCGAAGTTCAAGACTCTCCAAAGATCCACAAAAAAGAGGATCCTTCTTCAAAGGTTTGGATCACTTACTGTCCCAAGGGGTGGTTACAGAAATACCCCTAAAAGAGCAAGGTTCAGGTTTTTATTCAAACCTCTTTGTGATTCCAAAACCAAATGGAGACGTCAGACCCATCCTGGATCTAAGATCTTTAAATCGGTTTCTGAACATTCGCCATTTCCGAATGGAAACGATTAGATCCATGGTCGCTACCCTACAAGGCAGAGAATTCATGGCATTCATAGACATCAAGGACGCATATTTACATGTACCTATCCATCCCGCTCACAAAAGATTCCTAAGGTTTGCGGTAGACCACTTCCAATTTCCAAAGGTGCTAGCTCCTCTGTTGGCAAATCTGAGGACACTAGGCATAGCGGTAACAGCCTATTTAGACGATCTACTTGTGATAGATCAGTCAGTGGCAGTATTAGATAACGCGGTGCTCACTATGGTAAAATACCTGGAGCATTTAAGATGGATTGTAAACCTACAAAAATCCTCTCTAGAAGCCCAAAGAAGGGTAGAGTATCTGGGCATGATCATAGATACAGCCCAAAGCAGGGTATTCCTGCCAGAGCCAAAGATACAGTCTCTGAAAGACCTGATCCACAAAATCAGGCCAAAGAAAGGGCCGTCTATTCGCCTTTGCAGGAGGCTATTAGGAAAGATTGTGGCCTCATTCAAGGCTGTCCCTTACGCCAAGTTTCATTCGAGACTACTTCAAGGCAGTATCTTACCTGCCTGGAACAGGAAGATCCAAGCTCTGCATTTACCCATGCGCCTGTCTCCAAGTACGCCAAAGCTTCAGTTGGCGGTTAAGAACCAAAAACTTACGGAAAGGAAGATCCTTTCTCCCAGTCACCTGGAAGGTGGTGTCTACGGATGCCAGCCTGTTGTGCTGGGGAGCATTGTTAGAAGAAGCTTCAGCACAGGAAACCTGGGCCAAGACCGAAGAGACCCATCAACATACTGGAGATCCGGGCAGTATATCTAGCCCTCAGAAACTGGACATACAGGTTACAGGGCCACCCTGTTCGGATTCAATCCGACAATGCTACTGCAGTAGCTTTTTTTTTTAAAGATATGTTTTATTACATTTTTCCATAACATACAGACATAGAAAGACAATATGTGGGGGCCTAGCCAGGCTTGTCCCACACACAACATTAACAACTTGCTCCTATATCAGTTTACACAGAAGAATATCTGCACATCCATTTAAGCAGCATAATATAATATAAAGACAAATTACAGCAACATAATAGACCTACTAGACAGTCATAGCTGGTAAAATTGCATAGGAGTGTAGTTATGGTTCAAGGTATGCTACAACCTACCTACTCTTTCATGGCAGTATGGAGGAAAGGGTCAGGGGGCTAGCCAGCCACCTGCCCCAAATTTTATAAAATGTTTTCTTCCTTTTGCGGATCTCAAAAGTGAGTTTGTAAAGTGGAAGGGCATCATTGACTAGTTTCAACCATAGCCCCACTGTTGGGGTTGCTGCTCCCCTCCAGGTCAATAAAATTGATTTTTTAGCATAACAGTAAAGGATCCGAAGCAATCGTTTGACCCGGGAGGGAACAGTGAGGTCGCCAAAGACCCCCAGGAGGCAATTCTTGGGATTTAATATGTTGGGAAGCCCCAGCGCTGAAGAGAGAAAGGAGTCTACTCTCCTCCAAAACTCCTGCACTATGGGACAACTCCAGAAGCAATGAATGAAGTCAGCTGTATATCCACATCCCCGAAAGCACTCAGCCGAGGACAAAATGCCCATTCTGTGCATCCTGGCCGGGGTGAGATGCGATTGGTGGAAGATTTTTATTTGGATGATCCTGTCCCTGGAGGATACAACAGAAGCCTTGAAAGTGGCACAGAATTCGGACCAGTCCTCCTCTGTTATGGATATATCTAGGGAGTCCCATTTACGTTGTGATGCCTTGAATCTAGGGTTGGAGCCCACCGCTAAATAATAAGTAGAGATAAGTTTCGTGCGGTCTGGGGATCGTAAGAGTTTTTCTAAGTCAGAAATCACAAGCGGGTTGTCTAGTGAACCAAACTGTGCTCGCACAGCGTGTCTAAGCTGATAGTAAAAAAATAAGTAGTTATATGGTAAGTCAAAGTCAGTTCTCATCTGCGCGAAAGATTTAAATCCTTGAGGTGAGTATAGGTGACATAAGTATTTTATCCCCCGAGAGGTCCACCTTTGTGGGTCAGGCAAGGAGCCAAATTCTGGTAATGTAGGGTTAAACCAAAGTGGACTATTAGGGGAGACTGACCAGGAGCCAGGGGCGTGTTTAAGCGTCACTGTTTTAAATAGGGACAGAGATGTACGTAAAATAGTCAGTCCAGGTCCCGGGGGCGTGCATCCACGATAAACAATGTTATGCAATGTTTCGAATGATGAGACCATGGCACCTTCAGTGGTGGTACAGGCATTATTCGGGTCAGGGTGCAGCCAATCATGAATATTAACCAGTTGGGATGCTTGATAGTAAAGGTAAAAATCAGGGAAAGCTAATCCTGCCAAGTGGGACGGAAGGCGCAGAGTTTCCAGTGCCATTCTAGGGGGCCTACCATTCCAAAGGAACGCTATACAAATCGAATCAATACTCTTAAAGATTGTTTTGGGAATTTTGCAGGGGGAGTTAGCCAGGACATACAAAAGTTTAGGAAGATATATCATCTTTAGGATATTGGCTCGCCCCATCAGATCCAGGGGTAAGTCCTTCCATTATTTAGTTTGGGTTTGCAGTTGGAGTAGTAAAGGGCCTAAATTATTGGTAATATATAGGGATAATGGCAATTGAACTATAACACCTAGATATCTAAAGGAGGTGGCTATTTGTAGTCTGGAATCCGAGTGAACCTGTGGAGCAGGAGTCTGATCTATGGGGAAGAGGGTAGATTTCTCCCAGTTCACTCGGAATCCAGAAAAGTCTCCAAAGGTTGTCACCGTGGTCAACAGACTAGTAAGTGAGTCCTGAGAGTCTGCTAAGTAAACCAATGTATCATCTGCATAGAGCGAGATCCTTTCTTCTATCTCATTTATGGGTAATCCGCGAAGGAGTGGTGAATTACGGATCCGAATAGCAAGGGGTTCCATGGCCAGGGCAAACAGGAGGGGCGACAAAGGGCAACCCTGTCGAGTGCCTCTGGTGATCTTAAATGTGTCAGTGATCTGAGAATTAATGCGAATGCGGGCGAGTGGCATGGTATAGAGGAGTTTGATCCAGGCTATCAGCCGTGGACCAAAGCCATACAACTGCAAGACCCCAAACAGGTATGGCCATTCCACACTGTCAAAGGCCTTGCAGGTGTCCAAGGACACCACAACTCGGGTCGCCGGACAGTCATGTGGAAACGTCAAGTTGTGGAACAGTCTACGAATGTTCATCCGGGTTGATCGACCGGGTATGAAACCACCCTGATCACTCCCCACTAGCCCTGGGATCACCCTGTTCAGGCGGTTCGCCAGAGCCTTGGCTAGAATTTTGGTATCAACATTAATAAGCGATATCGGCCGATAGGAGTCACATTTTAACGAATCTTTTCGCGGTTTAAGAAGTAAAACAATAAGTGCCTCTCTCATAGAGGGAGGAAGTACCCCCTCCTGCAATGCTGCATTGTATGTTTTAAGCAAAATAGGGCCAAGAAGGTGCTGAAATTGCTTATACCATTCCACTGGGAACCCGTCCAGACCTGGCGTCTTATGAGCCGGCATCTGTGAAATTGCCAATGAAAGTTCTTCCACAGACAGCGGCTCATCCAACTCTCCCCGTACCTGGTCTGTCAATCGGGGGAGCGACACCTGGCCTAAATAGTCATCTAGTTGTGTCTCTGAATAAGTAACTCTGGAAGTATAGAGGTCTTGATAAAAGGAGAGAAAGGCTTCTGCTATATCCTGAGGGACAGTACTAATCGTAGTTCCTGAAACTAATATCCTGGGGATAGAAATAGGGGCATGGTCAGGTCTGGAAAAATATGCGAGTAGGCGCCCTGCTTTGTTACCATGCTCAAAAGTCTTTTGCGTGACATAGAGTAAACGTTTTTTAGTGAGATCTAACAAGCGAAGTTCGTATTCCCTGCGACTATGAAGCCACGGGGCTAACGTGGCCGCAGAGGGCCTTTCAGAGTACTCTGCCTCCGCCTTCACCATAGTCTGTTCTAATTCCTCAGTACGTTGTAGATTATTTTTACGCAGAATACCCGTAATTGACATAAAGGCACCTCTCAACACTGCCTTGGAAGCATCCCAGACAGTGGTGAGTCCAGTAGTACCCTGATTCAGTTGCCAGTATTCAGTCACGCCCTTCTGGCACTCTGCCTGAACAATCTCATCCTCAAGCCAATGTGAGTTCAATCTCCAGACCCGGGGGCCCGACTTTGGCAGGAGGAGAAGACCAATCAGCAAAGGAGCATGGTCCGAGATCCCTCTAGGCAGGTAAGCTATGGAATGAACCAGGGGGAGTACATCCGCCGGGGCAAATGCCATATCTATGCGAGACATAGTATGGAAGGAGTCCGAGTGACAGGAAAACTGTCTGTCATCCGGATGCTTCCAACGCCATAGCTCGGTAAGGGCAAATACCTGGGTCCAGTCAATAAAAGAGGGGTACGGCCTGCCCCCACCCCGCAAGCGGTCTACTGAAGGGTCGAGTACAGCATTGAAATCACCTACAAAGAGCAGGGGACCCGGGGATCGGGACAGTAACATGAGAGACAAATGGGAAAGGATTTCTGAGGAAAACGGTGGAGGAATATATATGTTCACCAATGTAAAAAGTGTGGAGGCTATACGGAGGGTTATTATAATAAATCGTCCCGCAGGATCCGACTTCACAAGCAAAGTCTCAGCCGGGAGGGACTTCGCCAACAAAATCGAGACCCCACGGGAGAAGTTAGAATAAGAGGCATGATAGTGGCTGGCCAGCCAGGGCCTTTTAAGGGACTTAAGCTTAGAGCCAGTAAGGTGGGTCTCTTGGAGACAAATGATATGGGGTCTGTATTTTTTTAGATAGGAAAACAGCAGGGACCGCTTGTGAGGTGAGTTCAACCCCCTAACATTCCACGAAATCAGTTTTAAAGTGTCAGCCATGAGTAAGTATAAGGAATACAGGAACAATGCAAGGATAACCATGTGATGCAGCATACCACAAACCGTTTCTATGACACTGTCTATAATAGGTGTGCAATAGTGGCAAAAAGAAAATTTTCCTAGGAGCAGCTATACCAACCAAACACCAAAGAGGCCAGTCCTTCTCAAGACCTAAAACTTGTGAGAGGACCGCCAAAATAAACATCCCACCCTTAACCCACCCCCCTCCCTGCTCTACCAACCCAAACACAGTGAGCCTTGAACCCCAAAACAAAAACATTCCCCCCTCAGCAACAGTCTGGGGAAGAAGCGAAAAACCCTGTGGCCTCGCCACCTACTGGTATGGGGGGAAGCAGCAGTTCCATAATGGCTCACAACTGCAGTGTAAACGTCCCTGTTGTAGAATCTGGAGGGAAGAGAGAAAAAAAATATATATATATATATATATATATATATATAAAACATTTCTCTTCTTTTTGAGATAGAAAAAATAAATCAAAAGAATCTCTTCTCTCTTTCCCTTTCCTCTCCACCCCTTTTGAAAATTAAAGGCACAGACAGTAATAAGTGCAAGAGGCACAGTGATAGTAATCTGCAGTTCAAAGGGCAGTAATAATAGGAGCTCTTATCCGGATTGTTAATAGTGCAAGAGTGACCTCTGTAGGGGGAAAAAAAAAAAAAGGGGGGGGGAGGCAATTAGGGCCAGCCTCTGACCAGGGGGAGAAAGTCACAGTAACAAGTTGATTCCCAGAGGACCGAGCCCCTGGGAAGCAGATAGGGGAAATGAAGGGTCATCTGGAGACTCATGTTCCTTCACTCGAGGATTCAATTGCGGCGTTGTTGTCTGGGTTGTTTCCCAAATCTTGAATCTAACCAGGACATAGCTTCTTTAGGACAAAAGCAAAAGTGGGCTTTGCCTTCATGGATGATCCGCAGCTTAGCAGGGAACAACATAGCATAGGGAAGACCTTCATTACGGAGACGATCTTTCACTGCTGCAAAGGATATTCGCTGGCGCTGTACTTCAGCAGAGAAGTCAGGATAGATGGATATGTTGTTGCTGTTGAACTTGAGGGGACCTTTTTCTCTGGCCAGGCGTAGAATAGTAACCTTGTCCCGGAAGTTAAGGAATTTTGCAATGAGAGATCTCGGGGGGGGGGCCCCAGGTTGTGGGGCACGCGGGGGGGTGCGGTGCGCCCTCTCAATTTCAAAGGTGTTGGAAAATTCTTCCACCCCGAATACATCGCGCAACCATTTGTGTAGAAATCTTTCCGGGCGGGGACCCTCCGATCGTTCCGGGAACCCCACAAATCGGAGGTTGTTCCTTCTGGAACGATTCTCCAAATCGTCCAGCTTAGCTCTGAGGACCCCCAACTCATCCGTGGCTGTGCGTACAGTGGCAGATAATGGATGCACAGAGTCTTCCAGGGAGCTGACACGACCCTCTACCTCCCCAGTCCTGTCCCTCAAACTCTGAACATCCTGCTTCAAAAGGGAGAAATCAATGTGGATGCTCTCTATTTGTAAAGTGAGGGAGGTTTTGACATCTTTAATGGCTACCAGGATTTCAGCCAGGCTGGGCTCAGCAATGGAGGGGCTCAGGGATGCAGATTCCTCTGAGTATGCTGGGGAGTCTAAGGGTTCAGTGTGCACAGCCTGGGTGCGAAAGACAGCAGGGACAGAGCCACTCACCCCCTGATAGGAATCCTGTGCTGCAGATGTAGATGACTGCAGCGCGGCCTCGTGCACTGCCGGAGGATCGGCGCCATCTTGCCTTCTAAACCTGGCCAGTTGTTCCGCCATTGATTGGGGCGCGGGTGGCCCGTATTTATTCACCATCATGCCTGTATCTGGTGCCCGCCGTCCTTAGGAGCAAAACTGTGCCTTTAGGTAGCAGATTGAGGGTAGGATGCCTGCAGGATGGATAAGTGGAGCCGGAGCTATGAGATTAAGCAGCCGCTCTCATGGACTCTCAGCCACGCCCCCCCCCCTACTGCAGTAGCTTACATCAATTCCCAAGGAGGCACCCGCAGTCAGGGTGCTCAGAAGGAGTTGAATCGGATTTTGGCATGGGCAGAAGATCATGTTCCTTGTCTTTCTGCAATCTTCATTCCAGGGGTAGAAAACTGGCAAGCGCACTATCTGAGTCGCCAGCAGCTGTCCCCAGGAGAGTGGTCTCTCCACCCCGATGTCTTTCAGGCCATATGCCAGAGACGGGGGACCCCGGATGTAGACCTGCTAGCTTCCAGGTTCAAAAATAAGTTGGACAACTTTGTGTCCAGGATGAGAGATCCTCTAGCCTACGGAACAAATGCTCTAATAATTCCCTGGAATCAGTTCTTACTGATCTATGCATTCCTCCCGATCCCTCTCTTACAAAGACTACTTCGCAGAATCAAAAAGGAGGGAATACCAATAATCCTAGTGGTCCCAAATTGGCCCTGGAGGCCTTGGTAGGCCAAAATCGTAAAGATGGCGGTAGGAAAGCCCTGGAAGCTTCCGCTTCGACACGACCTGCTGTCGCAGGGTCCAGTGTTCCATCCTTCCTTACAAAAGCTAAATTTGACGGTCTGGCTGCTGAGACCCACATTTTGAAAAGACGAGGGGTCTCTGGTCCAGCTCTTTCTACGCTCATGAATGCTAGAAAGCCAGCCTCCAGACTCATCTACTATAGAGTCTGGAAAGCATGTGTTTCCTGGTGTGAATACAGAGGATGGAATCCTCAGAAATATGAAATAAGCAGGATTCTTGCTTTTTGCCAGTTAGGAGTGGATATGAAATTAGCCCTTAGTACCATCAAGGTACTCATTCCCTAGTTCGGGCATTCATTCAGGGGGTACTGCAGATAAATCCGCCAGTCAAGTCTCCTTTGTGCCCATGGGATTTGAATTTGGTATTGTCAGTGTTGCAAAAACAACCTTTTGAACCTATTCGCCATATTCCTTTAATTCTTTTAAGCAGGAAATTGGCCTTCTTGATTGCTATCTCTTCTGCTAGAAGAGTATCTGAATTAGCAGCTCTTTCTTGTAAAGAGCCTTATTTAATTTGTCACAAAGACAAAATTGTACTACGACCCCATCCTGCCTTTTTACCTAAGGTGGTGTCGGCTTTTCATTTGAATCAGGACATTGTTCTGCCTTCTTTTTTTCCGAATCCGCGGACAGTGGGGGAAAAGTTATTGCACTCTCTAGATCTAGTGAGAGCAGTAAAGGTGTATCTGCAGGCAACCGCTCAGATACGTAAAACAGATGTTTTGTTTATTTTGCCAGATGGTCCCAAGAAAGGCCAAGCGGCATCGAAATCCACAATCTCTAGGTGGATTTGACAAGTAATTATTCAAGCTTATGGTTTAAAGAACATGACTCCTCCTTTTTCTGTTAAGGCGCACTCTACCAGGGCGATAAGTGCTTCATGGGCAGTGCATCACCAGGTTTCGATGACTCAGATCTGTAAGGCCCCATGCACACGAGACGCCGGTGCAAACTCTGCTGAACACACGTTTTTAAAGGCTAAAACCGGCGTTTAAAAACGCCCGTTTTGCTGCGATTTTAGCAGCGTTTTACCGCGTTTTACCGCGTTTGCGTCTATAGGCGTTTAGTTAAGAAACATCATAAGACCCTCCCTAAGCTCAAAAAACATTATTATTTAACCATTTCAGCCATTTTGGGAGACCAGCAGCTGAGAGAGCAGCAGTGTACTTGTATTTAGCGTATCACTTGCCACATCATCTGCCACAAGCTGTGGATTGTCCACTTGCCACGTCACCTGATACGTCACCTGGCCACGTCACCTGCCACAAGTTGTGAATTGTCCACTTGCCACGTCACCTGGCCACAAGTTGTGGATTGTCCACTTGCCACATCACCTGGCCACGTCACCTGGCCATGTCACCTGCCACGTCACCTGCCACAAGTTGTGCATTGTCCACTTGCCACGTTACCTGGCCACGTCACCTGCCACGTCACCTGCCACAAGTTGTGAATTGTCCACTTGCCACGTCACCTGCCACGTCACCTGGCCACAAGTTGTGGATTGTCCACTTGCCACATCACCTGGCCACGTCACCTGGCCACGTCACCTGCCACAAGTTGTGAATTGTCCACTTGCCACGTCACCTGCCACGTCACCTGGCCACAAGTTGTGGATTGTCCACTTACCACATCACCTAGCCACATCACCTGGCCACGTCACCTGGCCATGTCACCTGCCACGTTACCTGCCACAAGTTGTGGAATGTTCACTTGCCACGTTACCTGGCCACGTCACCTGCCACAAGTTGTGAATTGTCCACTTGCCACATCACCTGCCACGTCACCTGGCCACAAGTTGTGGATTGTCTACTTGCCACGTCACCTGGCCATGTCACCTGCCACAAGTTGTGGATTGTCCACCTGCCACGTCACCTGGCCACATCACCTGGCCACGTCACCTGCCACAATTTGTGGATTGTCCACCTGCCACATCACCTGGCCACGTCCCCTGCCACGTCACCTGCCACAATTTGTGGATTGTCCACCTGCCACGTCACCTGGCCACGTCATCTGGCCACATCACCTGCCACAATTTGTGGATTGTCCACTTGCCACGTCACCTGGCCACGTCACCTGGCCACGTCACCTGGCCATGTCACCTGACCACAAGTTGTGGATTGTCCACTTGCCACGTCACCTGGCCACGTCACCTGGCCATGTCACCTGCCACAAGTTGTGGAATGTTCACTTGCCACGTCACCTGGCCACGTCACCTGGCCACGTCACCTGCCACAAGTTGTGCATTGTCCACTTGCCACGTCACCTGCCACAAGTTGTGGATTGTCTACAGTGCAATGCAAGCAATTACAGTTTTTTTTTCATATTTTTTTGATGGTTTTTCATCATTTGCCATCATTTTTGAGATTTCTAATGTAAAAAAACAGGTCACCTTTAAAAACGCTAATAAACTAAATCGCGGCAAAACGCCGGTACCGCGTTTAGCCGCGTTTTGCGTCTGAAACGTGGAAAACTTTTGCGT
The DNA here is from genome assembly GCA_029206835.1 of Rana muscosa. Lineage (NCBI taxonomy): Eukaryota > Metazoa > Chordata > Amphibia > Anura > Ranidae > Rana > Rana muscosa. The sequence continues at coordinate 166,783,756 of CM055126.1, forward strand.
CTGAACCCATTTTTTTGCTTCTGGAAAAACGAGGTTAAACGCAACTGCCTAAAAACGGCAATAAACGAGACTGTGTGCATGGACACATAGGATAACATTGAATGGGTTCAGGAGCAGTTGAAAAAAGTGTCCAACTGCCTCTGAACGCGCGTTTAACAGTAAATAACAGCGTCTCGTGTGCATGGGGCCTAAAGCTGCAACTTGGTCTTCAGTCCACACATTTTCCAAATTCTATCAAATAGATGTGAAAAGACATGAGGATTCTGCCTTCGGGCGAAGTGTGCTACAGGCAGCAGTATAGGGCTTCTTGTACGCAAGTGGTGTACGATAAAGAAAACAGGATTTTTATAACAGCTTACCTGTAAAATCCTTTTCTTGGAGTACACCACGGGACACAGAGGCCCCCCCCCTTCTTATGGGAACCTTATTGCTTGCTACAAAACTGAGGTACTTCCCTGATGGGAGGGGTTATATGGAGGGGATCCGTCTTCAATTGGTTGTGCCAGTGTCCAATCACCGCTGGTGACCCTTAGAGCCAGTCATTACATAATGGGTTGTGTCCTGTGGTGTACTCCAAGAAAAGGATTTTACAGGTAAGCTGTTATAAAAATCCTGTTTTGTTTTTTTTTTTGTTTTTTTGTTGGTTGTGGATAAAATGGAGAGGGATTGGAGCACCCATCAAGTTTTTATTGCTGTTTGTGTCCCAATTAAAGAGTTTCACACTTTCTTTTTGTCCTGATAACCATTGTCACCAAAAATGAAAGTGAAAGAAAATACCATATTTTGAGTGGTCAAAAGAAGAAGAATAGCGGGGATATCTCTAAATGGGGGCATCCGTTCTGCTGACAACCAGGGATTTCTCTCACTTTGGGGAGATTTCCTCTCGCACTCTGTTGTGATTATGGGACAGGAAGTGAAGAGAAATCCCCCCAATGGGACAACAATGGTAATAAAGCCTGACTGGGGTTTAACCGTACCGTACTCTGTTCCAAATGGAAAGAAAAATGTTGCTTTCAGTTTTACTTTAAAGTCATATATCACCCATCACTTTCCAATTTTTCCTCACATTTTTTCAGGACAGGAAGTGATGGCAAAGATAAACCAAAAACACATTTAACATAGACCAGTAAGAAAGAGAAGAATGGAGCCGCACTCCACAAATCTGTAATGCTTCCACAACTTTATTGAGAGCAAATGGACAAGGGTCTATTAGGGTGTGACATGTGTCAGAGGAACACAGCCTGTGGAGTGTCTCTGTCCACTTGCTGTCAATAAAGTTGTGGAGGCATTACGGACTTGGGAAGTGTGGCTTAATTTTTCTCAAAAAAAAATGTGTTTTTGGTTTGTGTCTGCCCCTGCTTGTTTCCCACTGGCCTATAATTGCTGATGAGACCCAGACCGAACATTTGCTCTGTGTGGTTGCCTAATGGTACAGTGGAGGCATCAGAAGGGGAGTTAAAGCAGAACAAACTCCACTTTGGGAGTTGAGTTCTGTTTTTAGGGGTCTATTTATAAATGTTTTCAGTCCGGAATCACACATTTTTCTGATTTGATTTAGATTGTGAAAACATAATAAATAGACTCCTAAGAGTATACAGTGCATCCCAGAAAGTATTCACAGCACTTCACATTTTGCTATGTTACAGCCTTGTGTACAAACAATTCCAGAAACAATACCCCATAGCGACAACGTGAAAGAAGTTTGGTTGAAATCTTTGCAAACTAAAAAAAATTACATGTACGTAAGTATTTACAGCCTTGACCATGACACTCAAAATTGAGCTCATATGCAACCTGTTCCCACTGATCATCCTTGAGATGTTTCTACAACATGATTGGAGTCCACCTGTGGTAAATTCAGTTGATTGGACATGATTTGGAAAGGCACACGCCTGTCTACATAAGGTCCCACAGTTAACAGTACTTGTCAGAGCTCAAACCAAGCCATGAAGTCCAAGGAATTGTCTGTAGACCTCTGAGACAGGATTGTATTGAGGCACAGATCTGGGGAAGGGTACAGAAAAATGTCTGCAGCATTGAAGGTCCCAATGAGCAGAGTGGCCTCATCCATAAATTGAAGAAGTTTGAAAACCACCAGGACTCTTCCTAGAGCGGGTCACCCAGCCATACTGAGCATTTGGGGGAGAAGTCAGGGTCCCTTAGTCAGGGAGGTGACCAAGAACCCGATGGTCACTATGACAGAGCTCCAGCATTTCTCTGTGGAGAGAGGAGAACCTTCCAGAAGAACAACCATCTCTGCAGCACTCCACCAATCAGGCCTGTATGGTAGAGTGGCCAGATGGAAGCCACTCCTCAGTAAAAAGCACATGAAAGCCTGCCTGAAGGATTCTCAGACCCTGAGAAACAAAATTCTCTGGTCTGATGAAACAGATTGAACTCTTTGGCCTGAATGGCAAGTGTAATGTCTGGAGGAAACCAGGCACCGCTCATCACCTGGCCAATACCATCCCTACAGTGAAGCATGGTGGTGGCAGCATCATGCTGTGGGGATGTTTTTCAGGGTCAGGAACTGGGAGACTAGTCAGGATCAAGGGAAAGATTAATGCAGCAATGTACAGAGACATCCTTGATGAAAACCTGCTCCAGGGCGCACTGGACCTTAGACTGGGGCAAAGGTTCATCTTCCAACAGGACAACAGCCCTAAGCACGCAGCCAAGATAACAAAGGAGTGGCTATAATTTGATAATTTATCAAATTACTAAATTGCTCTGTCTGTTTTTCTGGGGAGTGTATTCCTTTTCTTTTTTTTTTTTCATTTTAATCAGGTCCAACACCCAGAATTAGGTTTGTTCCAAAGTTTCAATAATTGTCACTTAAAATATAAAATTACTGCATCTAAATTACTCTTATATTAGATTAACAAAGTCATCTTTAGAAAATTGCCAGGGTGTTTAATTTTTTAGGGAGAGCCATTTTGGTCATCGTGCTCTTATACAGTATTCATGGTGTATTAGCCCCTTCGCTTCTATACAGCACAATGGCTCTAATAGCTCATTTGCGACCTCATTCAGTCAAGTCTCAGGTCATTGTCTGACCTGCTTTGTTGGCCATCTAGTTTATAATGCAGACAATCAGCAACAAAGTGAAGTCCTATATAATACTCATTAAGCCACCTACAGACTATAGTTCACCAGCGAACCAGACTCAACAATGCTGTGCATTTTGGACACCTCTTTGGTTTTCACTGATTGTACCCTTTCTTGGTAATATATTTCAATCTATCTCCTCCGTTACCCAGCTTTCCAATTTTAAACTTGAATTGCTCCTTAATATTGATCCAGCCCCCGCTTTTGTAAACTGCAGGCGTCCAGTTTCATTAATCTGCCCCTCTATCATTCTGCTCTTTCCAGTCCACATGTGCAGTGAACACTTCCCTGCTTAAAATATATATCAACCCAACCATTAAAATCCCATATAAGCTTTTTGCATGTTAATATAATGTGAAGTCATTTTCAATATTTCTAAATATGCAGCTTCATTAAAAAATACCTGGTAAACCTGCCATAAAGGTACTTCTTGTCATAGATTGACAACACACTGTACCTACCTTCCAATTGTACTCTTATGTTATACTGTGACATGGGCTGGACTGAAAAAAGGGAGAAACAGTGTTTTATTAAAAGAAAAAAGGTCCATTCTCAAATGTTGTTCAGTGATGGCTATATCTACCTTAATAATGGTATTGTGGATTAGGGATGGGCCCGGTGCTCGATTCGAACCCATGTTCGAATCGAGCATCGGGCGTTCGCTCGCTCGTCGAGCCCAGAACTATTTGGGCCGTTCGCATCACATTCGTGTGATGCGAGCGGCCCCGCAATGCATTGCGGCCGGCGCGGCCGGCGCAGTGCATTGCTGGCTGATGATTGGCCAAGCATGCACTGTGACCCCGCATGCTTGGCCAATCACAGCGCCCGAAACTCGGAGAGCAATAATTGGCTACAGGCAGGACGCCTGTAGCCAATTACAGCTCAGGGGCTTTAGTACACGCCCCACCATTTAAAAGGCCGCCACGCCATCGGCCCCGGTCACATGAGTTCCGGCTTTAGGAGAGATTAGTCTGCTGATTCTGTCTTTGCTTGATACTGAAAGATTTGCTCTTCTTTGCTAAACCATTGGCTATTTCTTTGCTAAACCATTGCTACCTAAGTCATTGATCGTTCATTGCTGCTGATTGCACAGTTAGTGTGTTATTAGCTGCTGCTGGGGATTAGTCTGGTGCGTGCTTACTGTTAGTACAGTATTGCAGTAGTACCAACCGCAGTGCTGTTAGCACAGCATTGCACCCCAACAGCACCCATAGGACTTCTAGTGTGTTAGTGGCAGCAAACAGAGCTCCTATATTTTCTTCTCAGCAGCACCCATAGGACTTCTAGTGTGTTAGTGGCATCACACAGAGCTCCTATATTTTCTTCTCAGCAGCACCCATAGGACTTCTAGTGTGTTAGTGGCAGCAAACAGAGCTCCTATATTTTCTTCTCAGCAGCACCCATAGGACTTCTAGTGTGTTAGTGGCATCACACAGAGCTCCTATATTTTCTTCTCAGCAGCACCCATAGGACTTCTAGTGTGTTAGTGGCAGCAAACAGAGCTCCTATATTTTCTTCTCAGCAGCACCCATAGGACTTCTAGTGTGTTAGTGGCATCACACAGAGCTCCTATATTTTCTTCTCAGCAGCACCCATAGGACTTCTAGTGTGTTAGTGGCAGCAAACAGAGCTCCTATATTTTCTTCTCAGCAGCACCCATAGGACTTCTAGTGTGTTAGTGGCATCACACTGAGCTCCTATATTTTCTTCTCAGCAGCACCCATAGGACTTCTAGTGTGTTAGTGGCAGCAAACAGAGCTCCTATATTTTCTTCTCAGCAGCACCCATAGGACTTCTAGTGTGTTAGTGGCAGCAAACAGAGCTCCTATATTTTCTTCTCAGCAGCACCCATAGGACTTCTAGTGTGTTAGTGGCATCACACAGAGCTCCTATATTTTCTTCTCAGCAGCACCCATAGGACTTCTAGTGTGTTAGTGGCAGCAAACAGAGCTCCTATATTTTCTTCTCAGCAGCACCCATAGGACTTCTAGTGTGTTAGTGGCAGCAAACAGAGCTCCTATATTTTCTTCTCAGCAGCACCCATAGGACTTCTAGTGTGTTAGTGGCAGCAAACAGAGCTCCTATATTTTCTTCTCAGCAGCACCCATAGGACTTCTAGTGTGTTAGTGGCATCACACAGAGCTCCTATATTTTCTTCTCAGCAGCACCCATAGGACTTCTAGTGTGTTAGTGGCAGCAAACAGAGCTCCTATATTTTCTTCTCAGCAGCACCCATAGGACTTCTAGTGTGTTAGTGGCAGCAAACAGAGCTCCTATATTTTCTTCTCAGCAGCACCCATAGGACTTCTAGTGTGTTAGTGGCAGCAAACAGAGCTCCTATATTTTCTTCTCAGCAGCACCCATAGGACTTCTAGTGTGTTAGTGGCAGCAAACAGAGCTCCTATATTTTCTTCTCAGCAGCACCCATAGGACTTCTAGTGTGTTAGTGGCAGCAAACAGAGCTCCTATATTTTCTTCTCAGCAGCACCCATAGGACTTCTAGTGTGTTAGTGGCATCACACAGAGCTCCTATATTTTCTTCTCAGCAGCACCCATAGGACTTCTAGTGTGTTAGTGGCAGCAAACAGAGCTCCTATATTTTCTTCTCAGCAGCACCCATAGGACTTCTAGTGTGTTAGTGGCAGCAAACAGAGCTCCTATATTTTCTTCTCAGCAGCACCCATAGGACTTCTAGTGTGTTAGTGGCATCACACAGAGCTCCTATATTTTCTTCTCAGCAGCACCCATAGGACTTCTAGTGTGTTGGTGGCAGCAAACAGAGCTCCTATATTTTCTTCTCAGCAGCACCCATAGGACTTGTAGTGTGTTGGTGGCAGCAAACAGAGCTCCTATATTTTCTTCTCAGCAGCACCCATAGGACTTCTAGTGTGTTAGTGGCAGCAAACAGAGCTCCTATATTTTCTTCTCAGCAGCACCCATAGGACTTCTAGTGTGTTAGTGGCAGCAAACAGAGCTCCTATATTTTCTTCTCAGCAGCACCCATAGGACTTCTAGTGTGTTGGTGGCAGCAAACAGAGCTCCTATATTTTCTTCTCAGCAGCACCCATAGGACTTGTAGTGTGTTGGTGGCAGCAAACAGAGCTCCTATATTTTCTTCTCAGCAGCACCCATAGGACTTCTAGTGTGTTAGTGGCAGCAAACAGAGCTCCTATATTTTCTTCTCAGCAGCACCCATAGGACTTCTAGTGTGTTAGTGGCAGCAAACAGAGCTCCTATATTTTCTTCTCAGCAGCACCCATAGGACTTCTAGTGTGTTAGTGGCATCACACAGAGCTCCTATATTTTCTTCTCAGCAGCACCCATAGGACTTCTAGTGTGTTAGTGGCAGCAAACAGAGCTCCTATATTTTCTTCTCAGCAGCACCCATAGGACTTCTAGTGTGTTAGTGGCAGCAAACAGAGCTCCTATATTTTCTTCTCAGCAGCACCCATAGGACTTCTAGTGTGTTAGTGGCAGCAAACAGAGCTCCTATATTTTCTTCTCAGCAGCACCCATAGGACTTCTAGTGTGTTAGTGGCATCACACAGAGCTCCTATATTTTCTTCTCAGCAGCACCCATAGGATTTCTAGTGTGTTAGTGGCAGCAAACAGAGCTCCTATATTTTCTTCTCAGCAGCACCCATAGGACTTCTAGTGTGTTAGTGGCAGCAAACAGAGCTCCTATATTTTCTTCTCAGCAGCACCCATAGGACTTCTAGTGTGTTAGTGGCAGCAAACAGAGCTCCTATATTTTCTTCTCAGCAGCACCCATAGGACTTCTAGTGTGTTAGTGGCATCACACAGAGCTCCTATATTTTCTTCTCAGCAGCACCCATAGGACTTCTAGTGTGTTGGTGGCAGCAAACAGAGCTCCTATATTTTCTTCTCAGCAGCACCCATAGGACTTCTAGTGTGTTAGTGGCAGCAAACAGAGCTCCTATATTTTCTTCTCAGCAGCACCCATAGGACTTCTAGTGTGTTAGTGGCATCACACAGAGCTCCTATATTTTCTTCTCAGCAGCACCCATAGGACTTCTAGTGTGTTAGTGGCATCACACAGAGCTCCTATATTTTCTTCTCAGCAGCACCCATAGGACTTCTAGTGTGTTAGTGGCAGCAAACAGAGCTCCTATATTTTCTTCTCAGCAGCACCCATAGGACTTCTAGTGTGTTAGTGGCAGCAAACAGAGCTCCTATATTTTCTTGTCAGCAGCACACATAGTACCTATAGTGTGTTAGTGTCAGCACCCATAGGACCTACAGTGTGTTGTGAGCACACATAGGAGTTCTATTTTTTATACTATATACACTACCGACTACAATGGCTGGAAGACCGCCAAGGAGAGGCAGAGCGTGCAGAGGCAAGAACACAGGGCAGGCAGGCTCTGTTTCTAGAGACAACAGTGCTGGCCGTGGACGTGGTCGTGCATCGTCATCAGCACGTGGCCATGGGACACGCTTGTCTTTGTTTTCGGCAGCTGGACATGTGGAGCCGCATCATGCCGAAGGCTTGGTAGAATGGATGACCAAGCCCTCCTCATCCTCCTCATCCTCTCTCACCCAGGCTCAGGGTACTGGCAGAGCAGCTGCCAACGCGTACTCAATGGCATCATCAGCCACCCCTTCCCTAGACTTCTAGTGTGTTGGTGGCAGCAAACAGAGCTCCTATATTTTCTTCTCAGCAGCACCCATAGGACTTCTAGTGTGTTAGTGGCAGCAAACAGAGCTCCTATATTTTCTTCTCAGCAGCACCCATAGGACTTCTAGTGTGTTAGTGGCATCACACAGAGCTCCTATATTTTCTTCTCAGCAGCACCCATAGGACTTCTAGTGTGTTAGTGGCAGCAAACAGAGCTCCTATATTTTCTTCTCAGCAGCACCCATAGGACTTCTAGTGTGTTAGTGGCAGCAAACAGAGCTCCTATATTTTCTTCTCAGCAGCACCCATAGGACTTCTAGTGTGTTAGTGGCAGCAAACAGAGCTCCTATATTTTCTTCTCAGCAGCACCCATAGGACTTCTAGTGTGTTAGTGGCAGCAAACAGAGCTCCTATATTTTCTTCTCAGCAGCACCCATAGGACTTCTAGTGTGTTAGTGGCAGCAAACAGAGCTCCTATATTTTCTTCTCAGCAGCACCCATAGGACTTCTAGTGTGTTAGTGGCATCACACAGAGCTCCTATATTTTCTTCTCAGCAGCACCCATAGGACTTCTAGTGTGTTAGTGGCAGCAAACAGAGCTCCTATATTTTCTTCTCAGCAGCACCCATAGGACTTCTAGTGTGTTAGTGGCAGCAAACAGAGCTCCTATATTTTCTTCTCAGCAGCACCCATAGGACTTCTAGTGTGTTAGTGGCATCACACAGAGCTCCTATATTTTCTTCTCAGCAGCACCCATAGGACTTCTAGTGTGTTGGTGGCAGCAAACAGAGCTCCTATATTTTCTTCTCAGCAGCACCCATAGGACTTGTAGTGTGTTGGTGGCAGCAAACAGAGCTCCTATATTTTCTTCTCAGCAGCACCCATAGGACTTCTAGTGTGTTAGTGGCAGCAAACAGAGCTCCTATATTTTCTTCTCAGCAGCACCCATAGGACTTCTAGTGTGTTAGTGGCAGCAAACAGAGCTCCTATATTTTCTTCTCAGCAGCACCCATAGGACTTCTAGTGTGTTAGTGGCATCACACAGAGCTCCTATATTTTCTTCTCAGCAGCACCCATAGGACTTCTAGTGTGTTAGTGGCAGCAAACAGAGCTCCTATATTTTCTTCTCAGCAGCACCCATAGGACTTCTAGTGTGTTAGTGGCAGCAAACAGAGCTCCTATATTTTCTTCTCAGCAGCACCCATAGGACTTCTAGTGTGTTAGTGGCAGCAAACAGAGCTCCTATATTTTCTTCTCAGCAGCACCCATAGGACTTCTAGTGTGTTAGTGGCATCACACAGAGCTCCTATATTTTCTTCTCAGCAGCACCCATAGGATTTCTAGTGTGTTAGTGGCAGCAAACAGAGCTCCTATATTTTCTTCTCAGCAGCACCCATAGGACTTCTAGTGTGTTAGTGGCAGCAAACAGAGCTCCTATATTTTCTTCTCAGCAGCACCCATAGGACTTCTAGTGTGTTAGTGGCAGCAAACAGAGCTCCTATATTTTCTTCTCAGCAGCACCCATAGGACTTCTAGTGTGTTAGTGGCATCACACAGAGCTCCTATATTTTCTTCTCAGCAGCACCCATAGGACTTCTAGTGTGTTGGTGGCAGCAAACAGAGCTCCTATATTTTCTTCTCAGCAGCACCCATAGGACTTCTAGTGTGTTAGTGGCAGCAAACAGAGCTCCTATATTTTCTTCTCAGCAGCACCCATAGGACTTCTAGTGTGTTAGTGGCATCACACAGAGCTCCTATATTTTCTTCTCAGCAGCACCCATAGGACTTCTAGTGTGTTAGTGGCATCACACAGAGCTCCTATATTTTCTTCTCAGCAGCACCCATAGGACTTCTAGTGTGTTAGTGGCAGCAAACAGAGCTCCTATATTTTCTTCTCAGCAGCACCCATAGGACTTCTAGTGTGTTAGTGGCAGCAAACAGAGCTCCTATATTTTCTTGTCAGCAGCACACATAGTACCTATAGTGTGTTAGTGTCAGCACCCATAGGACCTACAGTGTGTTGTGAGCACACATAGGAGTTCTATTTTTTATACTATATACACTACCGACTACAATGGCTGGAAGACCGCCAAGGAGAGGCAGAGCGTGCAGAGGCAAGAACACAGGGCAGGCAGGCTCTGTTTCTAGAGACAACAGTGCTGGCCGTGGACGTGGTCGTGCATCGTCATCAGCACGTGGCCATGGGACACGCTTGTCTTTGTTTTCGGCAGCTGGACATGTGGAGCCGCATCATGCCGAAGGCTTGGTAGAATGGATGACCAAGCCCTCCTCATCCTCCTCATCCTCTCTCACCCAGGCTCAGGGTACTGGCAGAGCAGCTGCCAACGCGTACTCAATGGCATCATCAGCCACCCCTTCCCTAGACCCACCATGTCCTCCTGAGGAGTCCCCCGAACTGTTTGAGCACAGTGTTGGGTACATGCTCCAGGAGGATGCCCAACGATTCGAAGGCTCGGATGATGATACCCAGCTTGAGGAAGTCAGTAGTGTGCGCGCAGAGAGAGGGGATGCTGAAGGACAGCAATCTGGCAGTAGTGTTCCACCAGCTGCAGCTTACTGCCAGGTTTGCTCTAGTGGTGAAGAGGGAGGGGATGATGAGGTCACTGACTCCACGTGGGTGCCTGAAGGGAGAGAGGAGGAGGAGGAGGAGGATGCAGCGTCACATGTCCAACGAGGCAGGATGCCCCCTGGAGGCCAGCTAGAGGCCAGCACAGCAACTGTACCACACCGCAGAGCTCCGCCTGTGCAGGGCGCTGCCTCTGCACATTATCACAAAAGTTCTTTGGTGTGGGCCTTTTTTGAGACGAGTGCATCAGATCGCACCACTGCTATTTGCAATATTTGTCTCAAGCGTATCTCGCGTGGCCAAAACATCAGCCGCTTGGGCACCACAAGCATGAGCAGACATATGTCGACCTGCCATGCAGCTCGTTGGCAAGCACACATAAAAGACCCACACCAAAGAACAAAGCGGACCTCTCCTTGCTCCTCATCAGCTGGGATCTCCATCCCCACTATATCTTCAGTCCTCTCTGAAAGCTGCTCTGAGAGGACTGAAGGTGTAGAATTAGGTGTGTCACAACCAAGTACTTGCAGTACACCGACGTCCGATTGTAGCAGGCAAATTTCCCTGTCCCAGCTGCTGGACCGTCGAAAGAAGTATACTCCCAGCCATCCACATGCCCAGCGGTTGAATGCTAGCTTGGCTAAATTGCTAGCACTTCAACTGCTGCCTTTTCAGTTGATAGACTCGGCCCCCTTCCGTGAGTTTGTTCAATGTGCGGTTCCTCAGTGGCAGGTTCCCAAACGCCACTTTTTCTCACGGAAGGCGATTCCGTCTCTCTACTGGCATGTGGAAGGCAATGTCCATGCCTCGCTGGACAGGGCGGTCAGCGGTAAGGTGCATATTACCGCTGACTCATGGTCCAGCAGGCATGGACAGGGACGTTATCTTTCTTTCACGGCCCATTGGGTCACTCTATTGGCAGCTGGGAGGGATGCAGGACAAGGTGCAGTAGTGTTGGAGGTTGTTCCGCCACCACGCCTCCAAAATGCTACTACTGGTTGTGACACACCTCTCTCCTCCACCCCCTCCTCTTCTTCTTCCTCCATGTCCTCTTCGAGTGCTCTGTCCTCGGAACCAGCGGTGCTCCGTAGGCGTACAAGGGGCTACGCGAGTACGCAGGCAAAAAGATGCCATGCCGTGCTTGCGCTGGTGTGTTTGGGGGACAGGAGCCACACTGGGCCAGAGGTTCTGGCAGCTCTGCAGGGGCAGGCCGAGAGGTGGTTGACGCCACGCCAGCTTAAGCCAGGAATGGTCGTTTCTGATAATGGCACCAACCTCCTCTCCGCCCTGCGACAGGGGCAGCTCACCCATGTGCCCTGTATGGCTCACGTCCTCAACCTGGTGGTGCAGCGGTTCTTGGGCAGGTTCCCAGGCTTACAGGATGTCCTGAGGCAGGCCAGGAAAGTCTGTGTGCATTTCCGCCGATCTTATAATGCCAGTGCTCGGCTGACTGAGCTGCAAAAGGAGCTGAACCTGCCCAAGAACCGCCTAATATGTGACATGCCCACCAGGTGGAACTCAACGTTGGCCATGCTGCAGCGACTGCACACGCAGCAGAGGGCCATCAATGAGTACCTTTGCGACTACGGCACCAGGACAGGGTCAGGGGAGCTTGGCTTTTTTTCCCCACGCCAGTGGAGCATGATCAGGGATGCATGCACTGTCCTCTCACCATTTGAGGAGGCCACGAGGATGGTGAGCAGTGACAGTGCATGCATCAGTGACACTGTACCTCTTGTCCACCTGTTGGAGCATACGCTGCGTGGGATAATGGACAGGGCACTTGAGGCAGAACAGAGGCAGGAAGAGGAGGACTTCCTTGTCTCTCAAGGCCCCCTTTATCCAGACAATGTTCCTTCTGTCCCACCCATCACACAGGAAGAGGAGGAGGAGGAGGAGGAGGATTGTGTGAGCATGGAGGTGGGGCCTGGCACTCAGCATCAGCAGCAGCAGTCTTTTAGGGATGATGTACAGTCCCAACAAACCAGTGGACTTGTACGTGGCTGGGAGGAGGTGGCTGGCGATCATGTCATCCTCAGTGACCCAGAAGACTCCGGACCGAATGCCTCAGCTAACCTACGCTGCATGGCCTCCCTGATCCTGCAAAGCCTGCGGAAGGATCCTCGTGTTCTTCGGATCAAGGAGAGTGACCATTACTGGCTGGCCACTCTCCTTGATCCACGGTACAAGGGTAAGGTTGCGGACCTTATCTTGCCGTCGCAGAGGGAGCAGAGGATGAGACATCTCAGGGAGGCCTTGCAGAAAGGTCTGTGCAACGCGTTCCCAGAAACTGGGAGGTTACAAACTCCTGGTCCTGGACGACGAGTTGCTGAGGCTTCGGTCAGTAGCAGAAGGAGCGGTGGGGAAGGTGGACGTCTGACCGATGCGTTCAGACAATTTTTTAGTCCGCAGCCCCAAGGTATGATCGGTTCCAGCAACCATCGCCAGCGTCTGATATACATGGTGCAGGAATACCTAGGGGCAAGGTCAGACTTGGACACCTTTCCCACCGAAAATCCTCTGGCTTACTGGGTCCTGAGGATGGATCACTGGCCAGAGCTTGCACAGTATGCAATTGAGCTACTGGCCTGTCCTGCATCCAGCGTTCTTTCCGAACGCACATTCAGTGCTGCTGGAGGATTTGTCACCGATCATAGGGTGCGCCTGTCCACCGACTCGGTTGATCGACTGACCTTCATAAAAATGAATCAGTCTTGGATCACCACCAGCTACCAGACACCTGAAGCGGATATAACGGAATAATTTATAATGTCACATCCCTTCAAGACTGCCTATGCTGATGCTGAGTGACTGTCCTGTTATGTTCACTGACTATCCTCTTCCTCCTCCTCAATGATCCATGCCACCACACCAGTGCCTAAGGCACAATTTTTCAGCCCCTGTATAACAGGGGCGTGTAATTACAATTTTTTAAAAAGATGCTTCGCAACAGGTGTGACTGCTGTGCTCAGAGTACAGTATCTGTGAGGGGTTGCAGTGTTGTGGCACCAGCACCAGTGCCTAAGGCACAATTTTTCAGCCCCTGTTGGGGCGTGTAATTACAATTTTTAGGCAATGCTTTGCAACAGGTCTCATTGCTGTGCTCAGAGTACAGTATCTGTGAGGGGTTGCAGTGTTGTGGCACCAGCACCAGTGCCTAAGGCACAATTTTTCAGCCCCTGTATAACAGGGGCGTGTAATTACAATTTTTTAAAAAGATGCTTCGCAACAGGTGTGACTGCTGTGCTCCAAGTACAGTATCTGTGAGGGGTTGCAGTGTTGTGGCACCAGCACCAATGCCTAAGGCACAATTTTTCAGCCCCTGTTTAACAGGGGCGTGTAATTACAAATCTTGATCTAATAGTTCACAGCAGGGCCCATTCCTGCGCCCACCAAGAGTAACTATGAGGGCCTACAGTCTTGTGGCAACACCGTCCACCACCACCACCACCACCAAAGGCCCAATTTTTCTGCCCTGTTCAACAGGTGCATGCAATTACAAATCTTGATCTAATAACTCACAGCAGGGCCCATTCCTGCACCCACCAAGAGTAACTGTGAGGGCTTACAGTCTTGTGGCAACACCGTCCACCACCACCACCACCACCACCAAAGGCCCAATTTTTCTGCCCGGTTCAACAGGTGCATGCAAGTACAAATCTTGATCTATTAACTCACAGCAGGGCCCATTCCTGTGCCCACCAGTCTTGTGGCTACACCAACATCTAATAGGGCAAATTTCTGCAGAGTATATACGGCAGGCCCCTACTTTCAAACATCCAACTTACAAACGACTCCTACTTGCAAACGGCAAGAGAAAACAGGAAGTGAGAGGAAATCTACCCCTAGGAAGGAAAATTCTATCCTGTTAGATTTAATTTGGGAAAAAGGTATCTCCTCTCTACTGATGCTTTATCACCAATCCTTGTTTCAATTAAAACCCCACTTTTCCAAAAACATTTGTCATTGGGACGGAAAGTGAGGTGACATGTTCTGAACAGATGTGCAAAGACAGCAAATGTTACAGGGGTGATAACCCCTCCCTATGTTCTCCAAAAAGCTTAAAAATTGATTTTTTTGGGATGTAGCTACACTTCATAATGTACCTGTTCAGATTCTACTTAAGAACAAACCTACAGTCCATGTCTTGTTTGCACCACCTATATACTGCTGTTCAGAGTATATAGGGTTGTAGGTATAGGGTTTTATTTTGGGTGCGGGGTCCCCCTTAGTATCCATACAAGACCCAAAGGGGCTGGGGTGGGGGGGGGGGGTGATGGGGTAGCCATGCCATTTTTCTCAAGGATTTTCAGCCATATGGCGGCCAGGACAAGACATGACATTAAAGCCGCAAGTGGTTTTAAATGGCTTCTTTTTTTCCTTTACAAATGTCATTTTGTGCAAGGACAGTTCTAAACACGGGAAACACATGCCACTTCACAGGCATACTTTAGACACCCCCCAGGTACCATATTTAAAGGAAAATTTCACTTTTTTTTTTTCACTTTATGCATCATTAAAATGACTGCTCCCGAAAAAACTTTAGTTTTTAAAATTTCTTTTTGCATTGATATATGTCCCCTGGGGCAGGACCCGGGTCCCCAAACCTGTTTTATGACATTAACATGCATATTGGCCGTTGTAATTAGCAATTTTGATTTCGAACGTTCGCGTCCATTATAACGAATAGGGTTCGAAAATTCGCGCGAACTTTCGGTCCGTTCGAAGGTTCTGGTGCGAACCGAACCCGGGGGTGTTCTAAATTTCTAAATATGCAGCTTCATTAAAAAATACCTGGTAAACCTGCCATAAAGGTACTTCTTGTCATAGATTGACAACACACTGTACCTACCTTCCAATTGTACTCTTATGTTATACTGTGACATGGGCTGGACTGAAAAAAGGGAGAAACAGTGTTTTATTAAAAGAAAAAAGGTCCATTCTCAAATGTTGTTCAGTGATGGCTATATCTACCTTAATAATGGTATTGTGGATTATAAAAGGTTCAGCTTCATTACTACACTTGATCTTAGCCAAAAGGCCGAGAAGCAATTCAGCTTCATTACATCTTTGAGACTAAGTTGTCGGCGTCAAGAGATACATTATTAACTGTAACTAATCAGTAGATAAACACTTTGTTTTACAGACTGTTATATAAAAACCATTAGAGCACTCCATCCATGAAATGAAATTGAATTGCTCATTGATTTTGTATTCATGAACTATAGTATAGGTCTTTTGGTTACTGTAGCTTTCTGTAACTATCACTAGACTGAAGTGAAATTCCAAATAAGATAACTTTACAAGTCTACATGAATATATTCCTGATATACCACAATATGATGGATATCCCAAGAGAGTTTGATTCCCAGTGGAAGGTATCATCTCAACAAATACACAAACATAATTCTAAAAAGAAGATAATAGGACTTTTGATATATACCGCTGGGACTAAATACATCAATAGGAGAGGAAAAAGTGATAAAAACAAGTAATTTTTTATTGTGTACAATCGGACATTTACTGTCCCTAAAATTACAAAAATACAATACAGTTTAGAACCCTTGTTTTACAAGTACTATAGTAAGTAATGATAATAGCATGTATGGTTTACGCATTTTGCGGATGTCTCCACTTCCTTGTACGCTGTGTAAACACTTGAACAGACATAATGGCCTTGTACTGAAATCTGAGCAAACAAGATACATATTAATATATAATTGAACCAAAATACATAAAATATTAAATATGAACTGTTTCTGAAAGTCTGAAATATACCTTCTCCTGCTCTTATTCCCTTTAGATCAAAGAGTAGTACTTTTGTGGGTCAATATAGGAAATGTACCTGACGATAACACTTTTAATAGCTCTCTCTAGTGGAAATCAAAAAAAGCTTTTGAGGCACACAGCCTTTCATCAGAATAATTACATATGCACTAAAGATATGACATTTTTAAGCTGCATAGTCCTGTGGTAATGCAGGAAAATTCAAACAAGATAGCTCAGCTTGTGGATGTGGATTTCTAAGAAAGTATTGTTTAGGTGGCAGATTGCCCTGGTACACGGAGTCTTATTCTGCACCGATTCAAAGTCTTGATGTAACGATCAAGACAAGTAGGTGTTTCCTAGGGGTCTGTTGAAGCCCAACTCAACCAAAAAGGTTTTTTTCTTGGTGTTAAAGTAGGGAATTGTAAGACTTTTAAAGGATGTCAGCATTGATAGATAGACATGAAGAGAGGGTACGACTGTAAAGCCCATCATACACTGATGGAAATTCAGCCGGTCCAATAGGGACTGTCTGAATTTTGATCAGTGTGTGCGCTCCCCTGCTCCACCGAAGTCAGATGTTTAATCAACGTCTGTTGATGGAACATGTTGGAAACATTTTCCCCTCGTTTAGCAGCTGCAGCCAGTCATCAGTGTATTCCTACCCAGTATGAGGGGGATGATAGAATGTCCCAACTCGAAGAGAGGCAGCAAAGGAATTCCTCCATCTATCTTGTGTATAGCTGGCTGAACAAAAAAAAAATATAACATTGTATGGCCAGCTTTGACTTAGTTATGAACATTATTAGCCAGGTCCATGTCAGCTTTAACAAGACCTAGTTTGTTCTTCCTGGTGGATATTCAGGTGCCCAGCTGTCAAGGAGTCACCCCTAGATTGAGTACCAGGACACCTTATCTGGGTATCTTCCACTACTTTCCAAGATATCAAAGCTCTATTTCATTGGACATAAAGTAGGAAAGCAAGGTAAATGTAACAATGAATTCACATTTTGTAATTATTATGCCTACCTGGCATAATAAGCTTCACACAGTAGTTGGAGAAACACAGTAGAAAATAAAAAGTAACCTCTCTATGCTCATGAGATCAAACACATCAGAAATAATTTCTTATAGATAACAATGATTATAACAATAGTGGTATGTGTGCAAAATGATAAGATATCTGAAAAGGTACTTGGTTATGGTAGGGGAAGAGACTCTAGGACTAATGAAGCTTAAAAGTCAGATGCAGCTGAAAGGTCCAGGATCCAGCTGGATTGAACATGCTTTGTTGAGGGCAGGAGAGCAGGATATCCCGCAGCAGGGATAGATGAGCGGAGGGATGGGTGGAAAGGTGGGTCAGAGCTTGAATTACAGTGCAGCAGTTGTCATCAGATCTGGAAAAATCCTCGTGGGTATGCAGAAAACATGAGTGGCCACAGCGGTCATGTTGTTTACAAATGTTTTTTATTGGGATAAAGAAAGTATACAGTCATATGACCGCATACAACTTATAATCAATATCACAAGTGTATATATAAAAAACAAAAAGTTTGAAGCATACTAGAAAGACATTAGAGAATATTGATCCTTAATATTAGAGACAACAAAAACAGATAGGGTAAGGAAAAGTTACACCTGGGGGTATCACACACGTAAGGTTTGGTAGTGTAAATTGGAAGTTAGTCTTGTGACAGTAGAATATGCTTATGGGATTTCCAAGCATCCCATCTTTGTTCGAATAAATGCATTTTATCCTGCAAGGTATACAAAATCCTTTCCATCAACATAACGGCATCAATTCTAGCTAGGATAGAGGACAACGGTAACACAGGGGTCTTCCAGTGCAGGGCAATAGTCCACAGGGTGGATATACAAATTGTATGGATGAGACATTCCTCCCTGCGGAGGGTGCCCGGGATTGGTGCTCCAAGAAGACCCATTGAGATTGTGAGCTGTAGAGAGGCACCCGCTATCGCCGAAGCGGTGGCAGACACTTTATTCCAAACTGGGGAAAGCAACTCACAATCCCAAAATATGTGCTTAAAAGTACCCAGGAGATGGCATCCCCTGATACACAGCCCAGAGGTCCCGGGAAACATGGTCTGGAGTCTGGATGGAGTATAATACCACCTAGTTAGTACTTTGTAAGCTGTTTCTCTAACTGCCAAGGATTTCGTAGCCTTGCGTAAGTTATCTAACATAGTGTCCCAGTCTTCAGGGGCGAACTGCTCCTCACAGTCAGCGTCCCATTTAGTTTTGTATGGAGGCTCCCCCGAGAATCTCGAGGCTAGCGCGGTTTTATAGAGAACTGAAATAAGGCCTTTGCCCCTGGGAGAGTCACGACAGATCTGTTCAAAGGATGAAGAAGGGTAGGATGGGGTAAGAGCAAAGTGGGAGCTTAAAAAGTGTCTGATTTGTAAATATCGATAATACTCTCTAGGTGGGACTTGTTTTTGAGTGCGGAGGAGGTCAAATGTGGCAAATGTATCATCTATTTGGAGATCACTTAAGGTGACCAAGGAGTTAGATATCCACCACGAGAAGCTATGAGGGTGTACAAATGCCGTGGCAAATAAGGGCTCACCTAAAAAGGAAGAGCCAGGGGGTGCAGATGACTTAAGGGCCAGTTCACAGCGGACATGTTAATAAAACCATGTATCCATTTATTGCGCAACATAAGTAAACCCTTACATTCAAGTAAATGAAGTTCTGTTTGAGCTTGGAACAGAAGAGAGCTGAGTGAACCGGCGAGCAGCTGTCATGCACAAGATTGCTGACGCGCCCAAGGGAAGTAAAGACAGCAGCATCTATAGGCTCCTAGGACCAAGACAGCAGGCATTGGGAAGTAAAGGGGCGAATACAACGTGTTTCAGAGGCTCTGCCTCCTTTATCAAGTATGCCCAATAGTGAAGCAAGATTTTTTTTTTATACTGACGACTGCAAGCCATTATGGCAGGTGGCAAATGAGAGTGACTTTGACAGGTTTGAAAAGACCAATGAGCTTGCGGAGAGGGGGGGGGGGGGCAAAGATGCATGACAGTCACCATACATATATATAAGTATTTCATTAAAAATCGACAAATAGTATAGGGAATGATATGAGAAACTAAATGAAGATCAATAAAACAGATAGTAATGAAGCAAAACTGACTGAGGGACCAAACTGGTTTGGCTGGTGTTTACTTATGTTGTGCAATAAATGGATACATACTTTTATTAACATGCGCTGTGGCCCCCTTCATGTTTTCTGCAGAGAAACAACGTAGTCTCAACCATCTGTGGTGTTTGGATCACGTGCTGTCATGACGTTTAAAATGACACAATTAAAGGCAAACTAAAGGTTTAAGATGCACTTTATTTGTGAAGCTCACATTTATACATTTTAAACTGTTTTACTTTTTATAATAAATTCTTTTTTTACACATACACATTTAATATGGGGTATCCCCATGACAGAATTTTCAAACCATTATGCTGTTTGCCTTCAGAAAACCATTAAAACACTCTAAAGAGAACAGGGAATTGGAGGGAGAGTGAGGAGTCACTCCTCTGGCACAATTAATTTTGTGCATAAATTAGAGCTTGAGCTATTGAGTACTTAAGACAACAGGCTTTTCTAGCACAGCTTGAAAAGAGCTCAACAGCTCTATCTCCTTGCAAAGTAGTACACCGCTCAAGGTATTCACCCTTAAAGTTCCACCTTAACTGCACAAGCAAAGGGTTCTGGCCTTGTATGTAGCAGAAAGTCTGGAGTAAAGAAGAGATGTCTGGATGCTCGCACTCCAACAATATCACCTTTATTTGAATCCAAAAAGGCAAAAAAAAAAAACACAGTCCATACAGCAAGTGAGGCAATAAGATACAGCAGGCAATACAGCTATAGTGACTGTCATTTTATTAATGCTTTTTTGGATTCAAATAAAGGTGATTCCAGACATCTCCTCTTTACTCCTCTTTAGCTCCATCTCCTAGCTTGAAATAAAAGCACCTCCGCTATGTCTGCTTTTAGGCAATACTTGAAAATGCATTTCTTCAGTGTAGCCTATCCTGCCTTGACCTAGCTACTGTACTTGTACTTTCTCCTTAAAGGGGTTGTAAAGGCAGAAGGTTTTTTATCTTAATGCATTCTATGCATTAAGATAAAAAACCTGTGCAGCAGCCCCCTTTAGCCCCCCCAACACTTACCTGAGGTCTCTGTCTGTCCAGCGATGTACACGAGTGTCTCAGCTGTCCGAGATTCTCCTTCATGATTGGCTTAGACACAGCAGCGGCGCCATTGGCTCCCGCTTCTGTCAATGTTAGCTAGCCAATCAGGAGGGAGAGCGGATGGGGGCCAGGACGGGGCTCCATGTCAGAATGGACACAGGGAGCTGTAAATTAGCTTGGGTGCCCCCATTGAAAGCTGCTTGCTGTGGGGGCACTAAACAGGAGAGAGGGGCCAGGATCACAGAAGAGGGACCCAAGAAGAGGAGGATCCAGACTGCTCTGTGCAAATCCACTGCAACAGAGCAGGTAAGTATAACATGTTTATTATTTTTATAGGGAAAAAATTAGCCTTTACAATCACTTTAATTGCTCACAATAAATGCCCTTTGTGTCACTTGCCTCTTCATTTGGACTGTAGTCTATAAGGAGCAAGGCCCACTTTACCATCCCGTATTGGATTGGACTGTACGGTCTCACTGTATTTTGTAAAGCACTGTTAAAACTATTGACATTGTATAAATCCTGTATAATAATTTCTGATCATCACAAGAGACATATGTTAAAATCTCCTACAAACTCTGTTTTTTAGGGTAATGTGCTTTACTTTGACATTTGTTAACCCAAACATTTAACATTTAAAATGATCCCTGCATGCCAGGAGAGATTGACTTGGCATGAAGACTTCTACCATGCATAGATCACCATTTCATCTCCTGAGCTGTTCCCAGTGAACCGGTTCAATGTGGCAGGAGCATTGTGTCCCAAGCGCTTGGGGAGGAGATTTTGCTTTGTCTGGAGAAGAGCAGTCTGAATATTTTTGTATCATTCCAGATCCCCTGAGCAAAGAGCAAGGGCTCTGCAAGGAGATAGAAGCATGTGTAGCTTTCAAGAATCCTATCAGTGTCAAAAATGACATCACACTCTTCAAGGTTAACAGATTTCATACCCTGGAGAGCTACTGCAGCAGTCTTTAACTCCTTCACACCTCATTCTGAGCTGCTTCTGGCAGTTTTCCTCACCTTGGCCATCCAGATCCCTTTTCCTGCACATGTACAATATCTCTCCTCTAAAGGCAATTTCTCATGAAGGAGGATTCCCTAAATTACATGCAGTCTACTAGTTCTCAGATAGTGAAGTTGAAACTCTTGTCTCTGTGCAGATCTTCTTTCAGAGGAACTAAGCTACAATGCACTATTATGTAACCTTTGAATGCATTATCAGAAGTGTGGAGACAGATTGTAGGTTTAGGCAGTTGGCAGGGAAGTAGATGTCTTACTAAATTTGATCCTTCACCCTTGACACTCAAGTAGAGGAGCCAGACTTGGTGTATGTCAAGCCCAAAAATCCTGTCTTTCTTAGTCTTGGATAGGATAGTGGAGAGTTAGAACGGTCAGGTTTATACTGCTATTCAGAGTTCCATTGGGCTTCATTAACATTTGTTGCGTTGCGGGAACACACAAAATTGCGCGCTTTCCTGCAATGCACAAAAGTATGCTGCTCTTTTACAGATATGCAGCAGTGTCATCAAATTTTAATGGCACCCCAGCGCATCTTGCTAACGTGAGCATATTCATGCATGCCAAAATGTATGGCACTGCAGTACCATGGTGTCCTACTAACATTTAACAAGACAGGAAGTAAGAGGAACTCTCCAACTACAATGCAGACAGAAATAATTTTTCCAAAGAACAAGACAAGGCTTTAACCCCTGTCAGATATTTTTGTTCTGTCTCCATTTGTCAGTAACCAAAGGTCGGCCATACTCCTTTTCATGCTTTCATGAGCATATATGTATAACCAGACTTGGAAGAATGAGAACGCACATGCTAATGTGCAGGAAGAACCACGGCCTATTCAAACCATAAGCCTGCTTAGTATCATTGCTGGGTGGTCTTCAGCTTTACATTGTGATTTGTGTTCCTGAAAGCTTGTTTGATCCTGTTACTGACCCAGCTCTGTCTAAATCTCCTTTGGATTCCCCCTTACCTGTGAACTGATCAATGTTACTGGCCCTGGCCTGGACTGCTGACTATGATTCTACCTGCTGATTTTGTCTTGCTCCCTCGCTGCCAGCACATTGCTGACCCCTGCCTGTCTCTAACCTGGAATCTGAACAAAAGGCATACATTCTCCATAGGCCTTACCTATGTATGCTCTGTGTCAGCAGAATGTCTCCTTAACTAAAACCATCAAGGGCCTCCAAGATGGCTAATTCCAGCTGGAAAGAAGACCGGAATCTTTGGCCAGGTCCACACTGACACCTCTGACATCTCTACCACCAACAATCTCCTCTCCAGCAACCACTACACAAACACCCAAGGTTGTGGTTCTGCCACCTGAACCTGAGGTTCCCATACCACAGAGGTTCTCTCGAGACCATAGCAAGTTTTGGGTCTTCACGAATGTGTGCCAGCTATACTTCATGCTACAGCCTTGCACCTTTGCAGTCGAAAGTAATAAAGTGGGGTCCATTATCTCTGTGGGAAGTGGATGTTACCTAAAGTTTCCACTCCTGGTTCCTTCATTGTCTCCTGCTACATCTGATATTCCAGTACTTTTGCAACTGCGCTTCCTCTGATCCCTACTATCTCAAGAGCAGAAGTTACAATGCCATCAGAACGACCTGTGCCTGCACTGTGGAGAAGTCGGTCATTACGCAGGCACCTGCCCTAATCAGACCAGTAAGTCTCATCCTCAGTTATGTGACTCTCATTCCCTCAACATGATTAAATCTGCTCACATCACTCTTCCTGTTTCACTGCAGGTTCTGGGTGGAACGCTCTGGGACAAGGCTATAATTGATTCCATTGCCTGTAGTTGCTTCATCAACCATGCTTTTGCCCAGCAACACCACATTCCTCTGAATCCCAAACAATGAAGACTCTCTGTACAGCTGGCGAATGATTCAAGTATTAAATCGGGGCCTATTACACACAAGACTCAGCCTTCGTCTGCTGTCATTTTGCCGGAACACCAAGAACTACTCTGCCTTGACATTATTTTCTTTCCATTGTTTCCAGTCATCCTGGTCATGCCATGGCTGCAAACCCACAACCCCCAAATTAATTGGACTACCAGTGGGGTTATTTTTCAGTCCACATACTGTATCTAGAACTGTCTTAAATCCCCATGTCATGCATCTTCAACCATATGCTGCCTGAGCACATAATCTGAAGTGCACAAGTTGATTCCTCTAGTATATCAAAAGTTCATTGATGTACTCGGCAAACAAAGGACAGACATTCTTCCTCTCCACCGTACCTACGACTGCCCTATTGAACGGTTATCTGGGACAGAAATTCCTTTTCGGAAATCTTCGCAATGGGACAAAGATAGCGAAAAGAATCTGACGGGTGTTATAACCCTTCCTTGCGCTATCCAAAAAAAAAAAAAGAACGTTTTGTCTATATAATTCTACTTTAAGCACACTGTGCTTGTCTATTGTAACTTAGATGAGAATCGCATCACATTTTATGGCACATTTCTGCAGAAAACCAGGTAATTCCAAGGGGATCACATGCTTTTTCTCGCCTGTAAATTCTCAGTGCCCCTGGAACTGCATCCTACCCATGTAAAGCAAGTCCTTTTTAAACTGAGGCAACATGGTCTGTATGCTAAGGCAGAGAAATGCGGATTTGAGCAGGAGACCATTAAATTTCTGGGCATAGTAATATCAACTAGAAGCATGGCAGTAAACCCTCAGAAGGTTTTGACTTTCCTGGCTTGGTCCCCTCCAATCAATAAAAAGAGAGTCCAACAATTTTTTTGCTTTGCAAACTTTTATAGAAAATTCATCCCAGGGTTCTTTGGCATCATAGCTCCCATTACCAAACTCACACAGAAACTGGGATGATTCCAATGGACACTAGCAACTCATGCTGCATTTGATTATCTAAAGAGACTCTTTACAGCTGCTCTGGTCTTGAAACACCCAGATTCTCCTGTGACATACATTCTAGAGGTGGATGCTTCAGAAACTGCTGTAGGGGCCATCCTGTCAAGCGTCAAGGACCCAAATTTTTGGTTCATCCCGTGGTGTTCTTCTCTAAAAAGCTATGTACTTCGGAGAAGAATTATAATGTAGATAACTGAGAACTCCTGACAAAAAAAAAAACAGCACTAGAAGAGTTGTGCTGTCTTTTGTAGGGAGCAGCACACTCAGTATTGATCTTCACTGATCATAAGAACCTAGAATATCTCAGGGTGGAAAAAGTCTCAGACCTTGTCAAGCAAGATGGACACTTTTCTTTTCTCGTTTCAGTTTCCACAATGGGAAACCTGTTGGTTTATCCCGTATGTTCACCAAATCAGAGACTTCATCATAACCACACATCATTTTACAGGCTGGAAATTTCCTGCTAATGCTATAGCCGTGGCTGGGCCCTGGAAGGACGCTATATTTCCCCTCTGTTTGGGCTGTGGTTCCTTTAAGGGAACAGAAAGGGTTAACACACCTGTCCAAGGAAGTGGTTTAAGACAGACAGGAAGCTGTAGGTGAGAGTGAAGTATAGTGAAGACTGTGCATGGTGAATGGTGGACATTGCAAAGCTGTGGAGGCAGTGAAAAGCTGTGAAAAGCTGTGAATGTACATGGCAGTGGCCTGCCTGGAAGCCTGCTAGCTGGGGAAGCTACCTACAACCTAAGGAAAGGACTGTTAAACTGCGGTAGCAGTTCTGAACTCTACAAGTCGGTGAGACTGGTATTTCTTTTGTTTTTGCTGCTGTAAAGACATTTAAGTTTAATAAACCTTCTTTTGGATTGAAAAGCCTGTGTCCTGCGATCTAGCTGGTTCCCCGAACATTACACATCATAAACACCTACTTTTTACCTCCTACTGCGAATTTACAAGAAAAGGATGTTGCCTACTGGCAGGGTAATAGGATTTTCATACCTGAAAATTTACACATCACCATCCTAAAAATGTCATGACTGTCCCTTGCCAAGCCGCTTTGGGGAACATAAAACCACGGACTTAAATCAGGGGCACTTTTGGTGGCCGAGCTTAGCAGCAGATTGCAAAAAATATGTCAATACCTGTGAGAACTGCACCCGAGACAAAAGAGGCAAAGAACAAGGCTTGGGGATTACGAAGACCACTTCTCATTCCTAAAGGCCGTGGTATATGATCGCCATGGACTTTTTTTGAAAAAAGTTTTTATTGAACAATTTACATTTGGAACATAGTTCTGCAAGTTACAAGGCAATACTGGAGAAATGCATAAAACAAAGCAAGAAATATGGCTTATACACATATAGGCACAGTAGATCAAAAAACTTGTTCAGATTGAACAATGGACTCAGTAACTATCAATGAGTGGAAAACCTTATGTCTACGCTATTCATGGGATTGCACCCTAGAAGGATTTATAGGTTTACGGACCATCAGTGCATGTGTCTTTGTGGTTATGGATCGCCTTTCTAAAATGGCACACTATACCTTTGAAAGGAACCCCATCAGCAATGGTGACAGGTAAAATCTTTGTAAAAGCAATTGTAACATTGCATGGAATTCCCAGCGACATTGTTTCACATAGGGGAGTTCTGTTTACACTCAGCCGCTCTAGACTCTGGAGGAATCCAAACTTTAAATGGCAGTTGGCCCAGCCTCTCAGCGCACTGCTGAGAGCCCGAGCTAACCACCTCTGCCCCATCCACAGCCCAGTGCCCCAGTGAGTGGTGGAGGGGCAGAACAGAGAGCCAGTGACTGGCAGTCATTGGCTGTCTGCTCAGTGAAAACACTGAGCATTAGCGGTCTTTGATCGTTAAGTTTGTGGTGTAGAGGCGGCGGGGGACCTAGGTAAGTATGTGTGTTAATTATTTTGAAATATCACATTTCTCTTTTTAAGCAGTAGTAAGCCAGATTAGACCAGGGCATTAAAATTGGCCAGTGGTTTGCTGAGGCTGCACCTGCTTTCATTGATGCAAAACTGTCCTGCTGGCTGGTTTTTATCACATTCTGAATAAGAATTAAGAGACCAAGATGATAAAGTATTGACTTTTAGTTGGCAGCATAAATAGGTAAAGCGGGCACTGGCGAGAACAAAAACTGCTGTGTTAATGCTTGTGACAGGCACATAATAAATGTAATTTTTGATTTTGCTCATAGTCCCGTTTTAACTTGGAGGAAATGTTTACAGCCTAATGTCCGCGTACACACGCTCGGAATTTCCAGCAACAAATATTCGATGGGAGCTTGTTGTCGGAAATTCCGACTGTGTGTAGGCTCCATCGGACATTTGCTGTTGGAATTTCCGACCACAAGCTCCCATGGAATATTTGTTGTCGGAAATTCCGACCGTGTGTAGGCTCCATCGGACATTTGCTGTCGGAATTTCTGACAACAAAAATCTTTTTTCATTCAGCTATATACATTCAACTAGGATGTGGCACTTTAGTTATCTAGGGGGATTGATTACTACCCCGGGCCAATGTAATCAATGATTATCAACAAAAATTTGAGAGCTGGATCTCAAATTTTCTGACAACAAAATCCGTTCTCATAATTTCCGAGCATGTGTAGACAATTCCGGCGCACAAAATTCCACGCATGCTCTGAATCAAGTACGAGACGGAAGCGCTCGGTCTGGTAAAACTAGCGTTCGTAATGGAGATAGCACAATCGTCACGCTGCAAGTTTTTAAAATCTTTTAATGCGAGGCTGAAAAGCACGAATTGTCTCTCACCAAACTTCTACTAACACGAGATTAGCAGAAGGAGCCCAAAGGGTGACCCACTTGGTATTGAACTTCCCTTTTATAGTGCTGTCGTACGTGTTGTACGAATTTCCGACAACATTTGTGCGACCTTGTGTATGCAAGACAAGTTTGAGCCAACATCCGTCGGAAAAAAATCCACGGTTTTGCTGTCGGAATGTCCGATCGTGTGTACACGGCATTAGAATTACAAGGTACCTGAGGTGCCTGCATTTAACCAATAGTAATTTATATTTTTGAACGATAAATTCACTTTAACTGTCACGCAGTGTTTGAAACAATTGATAGGCTGCTTTCCAGAAAATATAAGTGCCAGCTCAGAAGACATAAGACAGAAATAAGACTGACAGAGCAATAACGTAAATGTTCCAATTTGTGTGGAAAAAATTTGCCTGTAGCCCATAAAGTGAACATTCTAATCTTATGCGTACTCAGTCACTGGTCTGTGTAATCATGACAATTTGCGATATTGTTTGATCATTGTTTGATCACGGAGTAGCTGCAATGACAGCTGCTGAAACACTGAGACAGCAATATGCATTACACAGTATATTTATGAGAATTAATATATTCTTATAAGACGTAACAGATGCTTAAAGCAAAGGTGACCTTTAAGCTCCATCAGCTTAAATTCTTTGTCCTAAAGGCAAGGTTGAACTCTCGCATAAAACATTTGTGTAATAGTGCTTTGAAGACATATTTTTTAGTGGATTTTGAAGGCTTGCTTTTTAATAGCCCTGTTGGTTTGTGCACATGATCAGCATATTGGTAATTAGATGGAATTTTTTGTGAAAGTTTTAACAGTGACTGCACAGAATGTGAATAGAACATTATTAGATGTCTCACTCAATGGCCCTAAACCCTAATGTAATTATAGGTACCATAGCTGCCAACACCAGAACCCAGCAGTAACAGCTGGATTTGTGGTCACTGTGCACTGATCAGGAACTGTCTTCAGTCAGACACTGATTGGCTGGCTCTGCCATCCCTTGATAGTGACCATGCGTGCTTGTGGTGACAGCTAAAGGGATTCTGGAAAAACCGATAGGCAAGTATGAAATAGAGATTGTATTCAGTTATGGCAGGACAAATCTTGGTCACTAGAGCATCTGGTGGCCAGGACTGGTTCTGTCCATAAACACCCTTTCTAAGACCTGCTTGTCAGAGGAACTATCTATTGAATCTATGATGCCAGACATGGCTGCCTCTGTATACAGTATCTCACAAAAGTGAGTATACCTGCAGGACTGGGATAGTTGGGACAGGAGTGAGTTGGCAGGACTTAAGCCCCGTACACACGGTCGGACTTCTGTCTGACTTTTCCGTGTTTTTTTGTCTGAACGGAGTTGGTCGGGAACACCCATAGCATACACACACTCTGACTTTTCTGCAAACTTTCCCAAAACTTTTTGCAACATCATGTGGTTTTTCTGCTCTTTACCGCCACCCTTTGGTCAACTTCTGCTATTGTTGGTTGTTTTTAACCACTTCCCTACCCAGCCATAGACAAATGACGTCCACAGATGGGATCTCCCATCCTGGGTGGACGTCATATGACGTCCTCGGCTTTGTAGGGGGATATCTGAATGATGCCTGCAGCTAGAGGCATCATTCAGATATCCTTTTAAAGTGCCGGCGATTCTGTGCACCATAAGAATGATCATAGCGGCGGTTCCGCCGCTTGATCGTTCTTATAGGCGGCGGGAGGGGACACCCCCCCTCCCGCCGCCATCCGGTGCTTCTCCGGGCTCCCCCGTGCGATCGGGGACCCGGAGCGAATCTTCCGGCATCGTTGGTGGAGTCACGTGATGAGCATAGAGATGACTGGTGACCAGATGGTCACCAGTCATCTCTATGATCGTCGGAGGCCCGGGCGCGATGTGATGACGTCACGCCCGGGTCCTCAAATGTAAACAAAGCCGCCATTGCGGCTGTTAGTATGAAATCAGTGAAAAAATTTTCACTGATCTCATGCTTTCCAGCCTGGAGGAGAGATGTGGGGTCTTATTGACCCCGCATCTCTCAATAAAGAGAACCTGTCACACACATTCCTATTACAAGGGATGTTTACATTCCTTGTAATAGGAATAAAAGTGATCAAAAAAAAAAGTAAAATCATTGTAAAAAAATAAATAAATAAGTAAAACAAATACATAAATAAAAAATTAAAACGCCCCTGTCCCCGGTAGCTCGCGATCAGAAGCGAATGCACACGTAAGTCGCCCACATATGTAAACGCCGTTCAAACCACGCATGTGAGGTATCGCCGCGTGCGTTAGAGCGCGTGCAACAATTCTAGCACTAGACCTCCTCTGTAATTCTAACCTGGTAACCTGTAAAAAAAATTAAAGCGTCGCCTATGGAGATTTTTAAGTACCGAAGTTTGGCGCCATTCCATGAGTGTGCGCAATTTTAAAGCGTGACATGTTAGGTATCTATTTACTCTGCGTAACATTATCTTTCATATGTTCCCAAAAAATTGGGCTAACTTTACTGTTTTGTTATTTTTTAATTCATGAAACCATTTTTTTTTTTTTAAAAAGGCGTTTGAAAAATTATTGCGCAAATATTGTGCAAGAAAAAATGTTACAATGACCGTCATTTTATTCCCTAGGGTGTCTGCTAAAAAAACATATATAATGTTTGGGGGTTCTGAGTAATTTTCTAGCAAAAGAATGATGATTTGTACATGTAGGAGAGAAGTGCCAGAATAGGCCCGGTATTGAATAGGTACAAAAAGCCCTGTATTGAAGTGGTTAACATTAGTTGTTTTGTGCATCGGACAAAAGTCCGATGGTTTTCTGTACACACGGTCGGACTTTGCTCCATCTGACTTTTGTTGACCAAAAGTTTGTCCGTTTGCAAACCCAACTTTTGTCCGATAAAAACACAAAAAAAATAAATAAAAAAAGTTTGTCCGATGGAGCATACACACGGTCAGATTGTTGGTCCAACTTGCTCAAAATGAAGTTTGTTGGCCAAAAGTCCGACCGTGTGTACGGGGCTTAAGAGAGCCGAGGCA
Source organism: Rana muscosa (assembly GCA_029206835.1). Taxonomy (NCBI): domain Eukaryota; kingdom Metazoa; phylum Chordata; class Amphibia; order Anura; family Ranidae; genus Rana; species Rana muscosa. The sequence goes on from CM055126.1 coordinate 166,813,800, forward strand.
CAAAGTATACCCAGGGGACTGGAGGAGTCTAAGTTTCAGAAGAGTCAGAGAGCTTGAGTGCAAGTAGAACCCTATCTGGAGGCCAGGAGTGGGCTCTTGCAGCAAGGTGCTGTAACTAAAGCTGAGTAAGTCTAAAGAGCCTGTTGTCTGGGAGACCAAAGATGAGATCAATGCTGCTGATCTGTAACTTTCTTACAGACTAAAAAATATTGAACACTGATTTGGGTTATTTTGGGTTATTTTCACCAAAGAAATGGAACAGAATATATGTTGGCCTAAATTTATGAAGAAAGATTATTTATTTGCAAAATTTTATAATAATTTAGCAAAAAAAAAAAACCCAGTGGTGATTAAATACCACCAAAAGCTCTATCTGTCTAAAAAAAGATTCAAATTTCATATGGGTACAGTGTTGCATGACCACGCAATTGTCATTTAAAGTGCGACAGCCTGGGCAGGAAGGGGGTGAAAGTGCTCTGTATTGAAGTGGTTCAGATTAAGGTTTAACAAGTGCTGAAAATACAGTATGTGTTTAAATTTCTTGTACAAAATATCACCAAATCAATTTTCATAGATCTAAAATGAACGTACCAAAAATCAGATGCCATTGGCAGCCATCATGTTTGGGGCTGCAGGAATAACTAAAGAAATGTCAAACGTGATTTTTATTTTTTTTTCCCATTTTCAGATTACAGATTGTCTCCCATCCCCCTTTTCATTAACTCCTTGTGGTGACTTGCACATGTTCCCCACCACTGCTCTCTCCTGGGAATTTCTACACTATAGAAATCATTATTTTTCTGGCTATAAGCTTGTGTACTTGATTTAAACAAGGGCAACATATTTGTCTTTTTGTATCATGAAGATTATACTTTAAAAGGAGCCCTTAATAATATTTTTTTTCACGTTTGAATAGAACTTTAAGTTTACGAGTTTCCAAACTTGTTTGATTTAATTTTCTGTAATCTTTATAGAATCTTTATTTTTCAAATAAACATTAAAGATTTACCTCCAAACAGATAAAAACACAGAAGAAATACATACACTATATTACTAAAAGTATTGGGACACCTGCCTTTACACACACATGAACTTTAATGGCATCCCAGTCTTAGTCCGTAGGGTTCAATATTGAGTTGGCCCACCCTTTGCAGCTATAACAGCTTCAACTCTTCTGGGAAGGCTGTCCACAAGAACTAGGAGTGTGTCTATGGGGATGTTTAACCATTCTTCCAGAAGTGCATTTGTAAGGTCAGGCACTGATGTGAACGAGAAGGCCTTGCAGTCTCTGCTCTAAATCATCCTAAATGTGTTCTATTGGGTTGAGTCCCTTTTATTTACATTTTATTTATATATTTTTATTTAATCTTCTGCTTCATTAAGAATGCAACTATTAGGGCTCAAAGCAACATTCCGAATATGGGTGAAGTATAATAGATGTCAAAACTAGTTGACATATGTAGTGTAAACGTCGATGAAGCAGATTTTACTTGTATAAGGATAACATTCCAAAAGAAGAGAAAACCAGGAGAAATGGGATAATATAGGAGTGGTGGTGGGAAGGGTCAAAGGTAGAGAGCGAATAGGGAGGATAACCATGGGATAGAAGAAAAAGAACTAGTGCAATTGAGGATAATGAATATTCGTAATTAGGACAAATATGTAGAAGGTACCAACTGATGAGGGGTGCAGCAATCATTAATCAGTGGACTTGCTAGAACAGTACTAAATGGGCTAAACAGGTTAATGAGAACAGAGAAAGGTGGTCATTGCAGTGGGAAAGTCTACAGGTTATGTGTTTGGAGTTTGTTCATTGCCTATTGAGGAATTTTCACATTTGTGATGTATCCAAGATGCCCAAATTTGTCATATGGGGCTCTCTGAGAGAAGCACCGGTGCTCAGTTTCCATAATGATATTGACCCTGCCAATCCATTCACTAATGGTTGGGGCCCCTTCCATAGGGGTAGGGGCTAAGACTTTAGCAGCATTAAGAATAAAAAAATGTTATAGGCCAAGACATGTTATGTAAAAGGTACTCTGAGACGCTGTGGGGTCATCTGAGAGGGGTGTCTAGGAGTCTGTATAAAGGAAGGAAATGACACTGCGTGCCGCACTCCATCAGGACCAGACTGTCACTATGATAGAAGCAGTCTCAGGTCCATGACTAATCCACTTGTGAGTGAGAAAAAAAAGCATGGCCTAGAGAGTTTGGCTGAAGCTGCTTCTACTATAGTGACTGTCGGGTCCTAATTGTGTGCGGCACTCAGGGTTGTTTCCTTCTTTTATACTGTACGCATTTGAGCTAGTATGGCTCCCCACAACCTGTACCCTCAGCATGAGTCACCAGACTAGGACACTCAGAAACCTTGAGTGGCACCCCTAGTTTTCTCACTGCCTAGGAGTCAGATTATATGTGTCTTTATCCTGGTTCAAAATTTGGTGAGAACAGGACAGTCCCACCAAATATATAAGTAGGTACCTTTTTGACAACTTCTCCAGCAGAGGTCTGATGTGTGGGTACATATTTTTAAGTTTAGTAGAGACTTGATACCATCAGGTCATCAATTTATTACATAATTCTCGGTTAGTTCTTGTGTTAATAGAAATAATGTGAGACAGTTGGAGTATTTTGTCCGTTTGATCGGGAGAGAAGGTACATCCAAGTTCTTGTTTCCAGACCTTAAAGTGGTTGTAAACCCTTACACACTTTTACCTACAGGTAAGCCTATAATAAGGCTTACCTGTAGGTACTGGAAATATCTCTTAAACCTGCACGGTTTAGGAGATATTTACCATATACGCTTGTGCCGACGTCATCGAAGCATGCACACTGAAGAAAGGGCATGATCGTGCCATTTCTAAAGGGCCCGTGCCGTGAGCATCGGCTCCCACGTGTATGCGTGGGAGTGACATCACGCAACTTCGGCCAGTCACAGAGCCCCCGGAAAAAAGAGGGGTGAAGATGGACACGGCCACCAGCGGGGACATCACGGTCTTCATTTTCAGGTAAGTGGCACATAATGGGCTAGTAGGCAATGCCTACTAGCCCATTATGCTTTTACTTTGCAGGGAACAAAAGAGGAAGTAAAACCCATCAGGGTTTACTTCCTCTTTAAGATAATTAAGATAAAGAAGAATGTGGACCAATTTGTACATCTCAGAGTACATGTTTAGGCTTAGCGTCTGCTATATAGAGGGTTACAAACAGAAGCTGACTGGCAACTTATGGCCCAGGGGCAAGTACAATCCAAAGGCTCATGATGCAGCAACTACCCCCCCCCCCTCCTGCTCATCCTCTTCCCTGCCTCCTCCCAACCTTTATGCCAGGCTGAAGCGCTGCTCCAGGTACCCTCTGCTCACCAGGTGGGTCGGACTGGACAACACCTGCTGCACCAACTCCAGGTTCCTGAACTGGCCAGCAGGGGGTAGCCGGGGGGCTGCAGGGGAGAGCTGGAGGAGCTCTGTCAGGGCTGGAAAGGGGAGGAGAGTCTCTAGTGGGGCACAGAGCCGGCCTCTGCTTGGACACCGTCCATGCCAGAGAGGTGGCCTGTGCTCTGTCCTCTTCCTCATCGCTCACTCAGTAGGACACCAGCAGGGACTTTTTACTCCTTTTTAGCAGGAATCCTTTAGGCTTGTCTGCGGCAGAAGCGGTATGGCTTTTTTAGGGGGCATCAGAGCATCCCAGGGGGCAATTGTCCCCCAGCCCAGTCAACCCCGGGAACAGTGAATTAATAGATCTTGTGGGTGGGAGAGATTCGGTAAAAAAATTTAGACATTTTGTTTATCTCTAATAATCCACTGAAAATTGTAGAAACCTTTGTCTCAGGTCATTCAGGGACTGGAGTTTGAAAAATCAAGTCTCTCTGTCTACGTTTCAGGTCTTTGATTGCTTTATTTTAATTCTGCTCAGATAGATTCCTATAACTAAATGTCGTTATTTCATTATTCATTACAAGTATTACCATATTATAATTATAAAGTATGAATGTATATGTATGGTTTCATCTATGCAACTGAGCAGTGCTGAGCTTATATGATAAGGCACAAAAAAATAAGTGCGGTAACCCATAGCAGCCTGTCAGCAATTATCTTTTTGTTGCTGTGCATGGTCTATGGTTATTTGATCTGTCTGAGGTCTGGATTAAGTTTGAGTGAGCTCAAAATCCATCAAAAATGCTTTTCATACTGTTGTCAGAATCAAACAGCAAATATCTGGGTGGGTTTTATCCCCAAAGTAAATTTAATGATAGAAAAATGAGAGCTGTTATTGATGACTTGTTTTGAAGGTGCATACTCTGGAGATGTTGTCCTTATCCTTGCTTTACTGCTTGGTGGGCGGATAACCTGGAACCATAATCTGCATAATAGGTATCAGGATGCATGATATGTGCATGCCTGTTGTAGGCCAGTGACTCACTGTAATATGACAGCCCTGTAGCATCAGGGCTGGCCCAAGACATTGTGCTGCCTGGGCCCAAGAATGAAATGCTGCCCCCCCCCCAAAAAAAATCCTATGCCCATCCAGCAAAGAGACGTTTCCATAAAGCAAAGAGACAGCCCAATATATTCAGCAAGAGACATCCCATATATTCAGCAAAGAGACATGCCCCTTCTAGGGTGACCACGCATTTTGCAGGTCTGTCCCGTGCACATTCATTCCAGGACAAAACAGTGTCCCGGAATGAAACTGACACAGCCACCCCCCGTGCCAATCTGATGCCCCCAAAAAAGGCTGCCACATCACCTCTTTACTCACTGACAGTACTTGTCCTGGCCGGGAATGCCTGGAGGAGCACAATCCCCGCCCCCTGCATGTGATTGGAGAAATCATAAATCCCACCTCTTGTGTCCAATCACTGTGCTGTGATTCGTTACAGAACAAGCTGATGTTTGGGAAGGGGGGGGGGGGTGTCCGTGAATAGTAGTTTAAAAATGTGGTCACCATAGCTCCTTCCTGCAAAGAGTATTGTGTAGCACCACAAAAGCTCCCCCCTTTCTCTCCACTGCCACCGACCAGCTACGCTCTGATCCCAGCTCAGTAATGCAACATGCTGCAACAACAGCGCTGCAGTGGCGGCTAGGGTGACCACATTTCCAAACTGCCATTCAGGGATACCGCCCTTCCTTCCCAAAAAAAGATGAGGGGGGGGGTGTAGTCTCGCTGACAGGGAATTTGGCAGCGGGTGATTTGTCGGGCGAATGGCTGGTGTTAGCACTTAAATCATCCTAACATTATGATCGATATGGTGTCAGGATGATCAAATCACATTATTTCTATTACTACATTGTAATATATAATGAAATAGTTTAACTCACCATAATGCAGAATCAGTGGGAACCCTGAGCTTGTCGTTTGCCACCAGATGTAGCTTATTGCTTGCCACCGTTGCCTGCCACCAGATGCAGCTGTGCCACTTGCCACCCATAGCCTGCCACAACATGCAGCCTGTCACTTGTCACCAATGCCTGTCACCAGATGCAGCCAGTCACTTGTCACCAATGCCTGTCACCAGATGCAGCCTGTCACTTGTCACCAATGCCTGTCACCAGATGCAGCCTGTCACTTGTCACCAATGCCTGTCACCAGATGCAGCCTGTCACTTGTCACCAATGCCTGTCACCAGATGCAGCCTGTCACTTGTCACCAATGCCTGTCACCAGATGCAGCCTGTCACTTGTCACCAATGCCTGTCACCAGATGCAGCCTGTCACTTGTCACCAATGCCTGTCACCAGATGCAGGCTGTCACTTGTTACCAATGCCTGTCACCAGATGCAGCCTGTCACTTGTTACCAATGCCTGTCACCAGATGCAGCCTGTCACTTGTCACCAATGCCTGTCACCAGATGCAGCCTGTCACTTGTCACCATTGCCTGTCACCAGATGCAGCCTGTCACTTGTCACCAATGCCTGTCACCAGATGCAGCCTGTCACTTGTTACCAATGCCTGTCACCAGATGCAGCCTGTCACTTGTTACCAATGCCTGTCACCAGATGCAGCCTGTCACTTGTCACCAATGCCTGTCACCAGATGCAGCCTGTCAGTTGTCACCGATGCCTGTCACCAGATGCAGCCTGTCACTTGTCACTGATGCCTGTCAACAGATGCAGCCTGTCACTTGTCACCATTGCCTGTCACCAGATGCAGCCTGTCACTTGTCACCATTGCCTGTCACCAGATGCAGCCTGTCACTTGTCACTGATGCCTGTCAACAGATGCAGCCTGTCACTTGTCACCAATGTCTGTCACCAGATGCAGCGTGTCACTTGTCACCAATGCCTGTCACCAGATGCAGCCTGTCACTTGTCACCATTGACTGTCACCAGATGCAGCCTGTCACTTGTCACCAATGCCTGTCACCAGATGCAGCCTGTCACTTGTCACCATTGACTGTCACCAGATGCAGCCTGTCACTTGTCACCATTGACTGTCACCAGATGCAGCCTGTCACTTGTCACCATTGCTTGTCACCAGATGCAGCCTGTCACTTGTCACCAATGCCTGTCACCAGATGCAGCCTGTCACTTGTCACCAATGCCTGTCACCAGATGCAGCCTGTCACTTGTCACCAATGTCTGTCACCAGATGCAGCGTGTCACTTGTCACCAATGCCTGTCACCAGATGCAGCCTTTCACTTGTCACCATTGACTGTCACCAGATGCAGCCTGTCCCTTGTTACCAATGCCTGTCACCAGATGAAGCCTGTTACTTGTCACCAATGCCTGTCACTTGTCACTGATGCCTGTCACCAGATGCAGCCTGTCACCAGATGCAGCCTGTCACTTGTCACCGATGCCTGTCACCAGATGCAGCCTGTCACTTGTCACTGATGCCTGTCAACAGATGCAGCCTGTCACTTGTCACCATTGCCTGTCACCAGATGCAGCCTGTCACTTGTCACTGATGCCTGTCAACAGATGCAGCCTGTCACTTGTCACCAGATGCAGCCTGTCACTTGTCACCATTGCCTGTCACCAGATGCAGCCTGTCACTTGTCACTGATGCCTGTCACCAGATGCAGCCTGTCACTTGTCACCATTGCCTGTCACCAGATGCAGCCTATCACTTGACACTGATGCCTGTCAACAGATGCAGCCTGTCACTTGTCACCATTGCCTGTCACCAGATGCAGCCTGTCACTTGTCACCAGATGCAGCCTGTCACTTGTCACCAGATGCAGCCTGTCACTTGTTACCATTGCCTGTCACCACATGCAGCCTGTCACTTGTCACCAATTCCTGTCACCAGATGCAGCCTGTCACTTGTCACCGATGCCTGTCACCAGATGCAGCCTGTCACTTGTCACCAGATGCAGCCTGTCACTTGTTACCATTGCCTGTCACCAGATGCAGCCTGTCACTTGTCACCGATGCCTGTCACCAGATGCAGCCTGTCACTTGTCACCGATGCCTGTCACCAGATGCAGCCTGTCACTTGTCACCAGATGCAGCCTGTCACTTGTTACCATTGCCTGTCACCAGATGCAGCGTGTCACTTGTCACCGATGCCTGTCACCAGATGCAGCCTGTCACTTGTCATCGATGCCTGTCACCAGATGCAGCCTGACACTTGTCACTGATGCCTGTCACCAGATGCAGCTAGTCACTCAGCCTGGCTCTCTCTCCCTCCCCTTCAGATGGGCATGCTGGGGGCTGCAGTTTCCCCCCTAGAATTGCAATGGGCCAGCCATTTGCACTACATATCCCATAATCCTCTTTTCTCCTTTTAAGTTTTTTTCCCTGGCCAATGGGAGGAAAAGGGGGAAGAAACATAGCGGTGGCTGTCCTGGGAACAGCAGCATGAGGAGGAGAAGGAGGGGGGAGAAGAGCCCGCAGCTGCTCTCTCTCCACACACACACACACACACACAGCCGCTCCGATCTCATGCTGTTACATACAGGGAGGAGGTGGGTGGAGCTAGCGGAGGAGGAGGAAGTGAAATACTCTCTGCAATGTATGATGGGCCTCTCTCTCCTTACGTCACTGGTTGCTAGACACAAAGCGGTCCGCGGCTAGCAACCAGTTTGGGCAGTGAAGCAGGGGCCGCTGGAGAGACCCTTGAAGTGGGTCTTGCCACTGCGGCCAGTGACAGCAGCGCCGGCGATGCAGTACAGTATGACACTGCACACTAGATGGAGGGAAACCCAGGTCCTCAGGCAGTGCGCCCCTGTTGCCGCCCCTCTTAAAGTGCCGCCTGGGACCATGGTCCCATCAGGTCCCATGGTAGGGCCGGCCCTGTGTAGCATGCAGTCATCAAAAATAATGGCTGCTTTCATTATTTTTTCTTTACAAGTGCAATTTGTAAAAGTGATAAAAGGCTATTATTTATTTTCTCAATAAATGCAATGTTTTCTTGTCATATGAGGTAATGTCTCCACCCATCCTCTCCCCTTGTCCAATCAGAGAAAGCTTTGTGCTCATTGAGAAAATGCAAAGTAATCTGTGAATGGCACCCCTGCAATGCAACAGGCAGCTACGAGGGACCCAGAAGCTATTAAAGATCACTGTAATAGCGGTATCTGTTACAGTGATTGCCAGCTTCCTGGGGGATCACATGGGTATGGCACAAACATAGTTACATTGGTCCAAGCTGGAACAATGTAACTCTAAAAATTGCCATAGCTAAACTTCAGTTTTATCTACTTTTTTTTTAATTGAATAAAAAAAATCTTTTGAAACATGAATTTGGTGAAGAGTTCCTTTGCATGAATGACAGAATGATGTAATTTACCCAGTAAGACAGTATTCCTATTGGGTTCATTATGCCCTTGTGATTGACAGGGAGAGGTCATTCCCACCATGTCTGTTCTATAAGAAAAGGGCTCCTGTGGTTATCTAGTTCAGAGGGAGGGCTGGAGACTCCAAGGGCATGGGGCCATGAGTGATGAGGATTCCAAAAGACCCCTTACTAGGTTAAAAAATGTCATATTGCACAGCGGAATATTCTCAGACACACTCCTACCTGCAAATTTGCATGATTCAGATGTATCCTCAGCTCATGTAAATATTTTCAATCATCTTACTCATGAACAAGGTATGCAGTTGATTTTATAGGTTTATTTTGTACTCCATGGTGCATTAAATCATATTATGAACTAAAAGATTATTACACTGCTCAAAAAAATTAAAGGAACACTTTGAAAACATATCTATACATTGGAACCTCGGATTGCGAGCAACGCAGTTAACGAGCGTTTCGCAATACGAGCACTGTATTTTAAAAAATCCTGACTCGGTTTGCGAGTGTTATCTTTCAAAACGAGCAGGATTAAAGCCAAAGCGTTGTGCAATACCACGTTTGACCTGAGGTGGGGGGACGCCGGAGCCGATCAGCGCCGTTCGGAGCTGTTTGGAAATTCTCGGAAATACTCAGTTCCCAAGCTTTTCAGAGGTGTCCTCGGGCCTTTCCATGTGTTTCCGAGGCTCTCTGGCACCCCCCCCACACCTCTGGCCACATGCGGTATTGCATGCCATTGAAGTCAATGCGGAACAAATTATTTTAGTTTACATTGACTTCAATGGGGAAACTTGCTTTGATATGCGAGTACTTTGGATTACGAGCATTCTCCTGGAACGGATTATGCTCATAATCCAAGGTTCCACTGTACTGAGATGGACTGGGTAATGTGTTAGGAACAAAAGAATGCCACATCGTTTGATGTAAAAAAAATATTATCAACCTACAGAGGGCTGAATTAAAAGACACCCCCAAAATCAAAATGAATTTTTTTTTGCAACAGGCTAGTCCATTTTTGCTGAAATTTAATTGCAGCAACTCAAAATGGTACTCAGTAGCTTGTATGGCCCCCATGCGCTTGTATGCATGCCTGACATTGTCGGGGCATGCTCCTAATGAGACGACGGATGGTGTACTGGGGTGTTTCCTCCCAGATCTGGACCAGAGCATCACTGAGCTCCTGAACAGACTGCGGTGCAACTTGGCAGCATCAGATGGACCGAAAAATAATGTCCCAGAGGTATTCTATTGGATTTAGGCCAGGCGAGCGTGGAGGCCATTCAATGGTATCAATTCCTTCATCCTCCAGGAACTGGCTGCATACTCTCACCACATGAGGCTGGGCATTGTCGCACTCCAGGAGGAACCTAGGACCCACTGCACCAGTGTAGGGTCTGACAATGGGTCCAAGGATTTCATCCTGATACCTAATGGCAGTCAGGGTGCCATTGTCTAGCCTGTAGAGGTCTGTCCGTCCCTCCATGGATATGCTTCCCCAGACCATCACTGACCCACCACCAAACCGGTCATGCTGATTGATGTTACAGGCAGCATAACATTCTCCACAGCTTCTCCAGACCCTTTCATGTCTGTCACATGTACTCAGGGTGAACCTGCTCTCATTTGTGAAAAGCACAGGGCGCCAGTTGCGGACCTGCCAATTCTGGTGTTCAATGACAAATGCCAATCGAGCTCCATGGTGCTTGGCAGTGAGCACAAGGCCCAATAGAGGATGTTGGGCCCTCCAGCCACCTTCATGAAAGCTGTTTCTGATTGTTTGGTCAGAGACATTCACACCAGAGGCCTGCTGGAGGTCATTTTGTAGGGCTCTGGCAGTGCTCATCCTGTTCCTCCTTGCACAAAGGAACAGATACCAGTTCTGCTGATGGGTTAAGGACCTTCTACGGCCCTATCCATCTCTCATAGAGTAACTGTCTTCTAGAATCTCCTCAATGCTCTTGAGACTGTGCCCATAGACTCAGCAAACCTTCTGTCAAAGTCACGTATTGAGTTGCCATCCTGGAGAAGTTGGACTGCCTGTGCAACCTCTTTAGGGTCCAGGTATTGCCTCATGCTACCAGTAGTGACATTAGCCAAATAAAAAACTAGGGGAAAAAATGTCAGTGGCCTCTACCTGTAAAACCATTCCTGGTTTGGAGGTCGTCTTATTGTTACCCATCTAGTGCACCTGTTATTAATTTCATTAACATCAAAGCAGCTGAAACTGATTAACAACCCCCTCTGCTACTTAACTGACCAGATCAATATCTCAGGAGTTTAATTGACTTGATGCTATACTCTGATTAAAAAGTGTTCCTTTATTTTATTTTTTGAGCAGTGTATTTTATTATTGTTTGATCATGATATTCAATCTTGACTATTCCTGATAATCAATCTGGATTAAGATGAGGAAGGATTATCTTTAGATTTTATCAGGATCCCCAACTGTAGAGCATCTGCATGTCAACTGCTGATAAGCAAGTATGCTGGGAATTGTAATTCGCCAATGTCCAGTGCTGTGCAGATGGTACAATAGATATCGCTGTATTGGAGTTGTGTAATGTATTGGCCCTCTGCTCACTAGGTTTACTAGTTTTCTAGTGCTTTACAGACAGGAAAAGAATCCTAAATATTTATACCTTCTGTTTGCCATGCAGGCCGGGTACATGTCTGGGATGCTGGTACCGGTGGGAGTTGGCATAGCTGGAGCACTTCTTATCCTCGGAGCTCTGTACAGCATAAAGATTATGAATCGCCGCAGGAGAAATGGTTTCAAACGGCATAAAAGAAAGGTAAGAGGGAGCTTGCTCTATTCATTCATTATTCAGTTTAGTCCAGTCTCGTTTTTACCTTGACAAAGGAAGATCTTTACTACAAACATGTAGTTAAATGTTCAGCTAGCCAAGTAGAAACTAAAGCTCGCCATACATGTTACAGTCTGATTGTAGATGATCATACACTTTACAATCTCCTTTAGATCTAGCACCAACTATGTAGTACAAGGACACCTGACTGGGTACAAATAAAAAGCATTGCTTAGGTTTGTCCTCATGTAAAAGTGGAAGATACCGCGCTGTCACCTAAACATAAAACAGCAGCCAGCACAGCAAGAGACAATTGCAAGTGAGAATAAAATTTTTATATGTGCAGCGCTAAATGAGGACGTCATATTAAATAAGACCGCATGTAATAAAAGTGAAAAATAAAAAAAACACTGACGTTATACACTCTTAATGGCTTACGTGCAGATACATATATGCATAAACTAAATAAAGTCCACAACGTGATAGCAAATAATTATAAGTTCACGGATGGCAACTGGAATATGCTGTTGATCCCGGTATGTGAATGACCACCTTAGGAAAGGTGAAGAGTGGATAATGGGAGAAAGCCACCACCACCAATTTAAGGAAGGCTTACCAGAGCTATTGGACTCAACAAGGCGCACGCCCACTGAGTCATCAAGGCTTGTGGTGAAAACACACCGATATACACGAACATCCACGTTTGCAATAGTTGGCACAAACGGATGATGATCACACTGTCCCTCAGATGACTCCCAGCAAAGAAGGAAAACTCAGAGGGAGGTTGGCCGAATCTTTCCCATGTGCTCACAAGATGCAACCAAAAATGAAACAAAAGTTCCACATAGTGTAAATCCGCATAACAAACGATATTTATTAAAATTGAGGAACACTCACATTTTGAGCAGATAAAAAGCGCTTGTAAAATAGACTGTAGATACACGCAATGACATCAGCAAGGCTCGTTCCGACGCATTTCATCTAAGGAGACATCATCCGGGGTTTGTCCTCATATTATACAGCTTTGGTAATTTTTAAAGTTCATCGTACAAAAGATGTACTGTCAGATTGAGATGTGTGGCGACCCTAAACAAGACCTGTCACCTCATAGTAGATATACTGCTGCAAACAAGGAGGGCTATAAATGCTTGGCAAAATGCTTGTTTGTTTCAGTTCAGGTTTTGATGTTTTTCACACCAAACTCCAGCCATTTTTCAACTGTTTTTGGAAATAGTGGGGGTGAGTTAGAACATCCCAGGTTTGTAATTGGTGGCTTTGTCCCTGTTAAGATTTTCTCTCACCACTTGATGGAAAAAGTAATGAGAAATCTCCACAATATGAGCCAAGGCAACAAAAATCTATTTTTAGAAGGGTGAGAAAGGTTAGAATTTTTCTCAGGTTTTTATTGTTGTCTGAGCCTTCCTGTCGTGGTGACCCCAATTCCCCTTATTTTTTGTTCTGGTGTCACAGCAAAATAAATGAGAGGAAAGTCCTCCAATAGGATCACAGACAGCAATATATACCCGATAGACCTTCCAGCCTTTCCCCACTCTTTATAAAAACTAAAAACCCAACTTTTAATGGCTTATTTGTTTGACTCCTAATGAGATCTTGTCCATTCAGGATAAAGTTACAATGTCTTGCAACGGAGTCCACAGACCCCCTAATACTCACCTTGCCAGTGCTTCCTCCTACCGCCATTAGAGTCTGCACTAAAATCCTCAGTGTCAGTCCTAATCCTTTTTGTATGGACCCTCAGCAAGATTCAACACACCAAAAACATACCTGACCCGAATTTGGCCAACACAGTGCACCACATCAAGTGCATTTGGTCAGTCATATAAAAAGAAAATCCATGTTTGCCCATTTCATCTGCACATGATTGGATAATTAAAGAATGAGCATTCTCAGTTTATTTTGTGAGTACTCCTTTAGTAATGGCTTATTCACACCCATGACAGGTCCTACCACCTTTTTGAAAATGATCTGCTGTTTGCATTTTTTTTTTAACAATCGTTTTTATTGATTTTTTCAAATGTGTAACAAGAATAGAATACAGGTTACATTCCAATTCTTCACAATATCAAAACAAGTATTACAGCTTAGAGATACAGGTAGAACTTTCATGTTGTTTGCTTTTTCAGAGGCAGTTAAAGTGGAGCTCCACCCAAAAGGTGTAAGCTCCGCTTGCTGTCACTGGCACTGAAATTGAGAAAAAATAAAATCTAAATGTTTGAGTTGTCTCCTAAATAGCAATAGAATAAACCCCTTCAATTGGGACAGTTCATGCTTTTAGAAGGAATTTTCTTTGAAGAGACTAAAAAATGTTTAGTCTTCAGATACTTTTAGGTATTTTAAAGTGGAACTTCACCTGAAAAGGTAAGTGCTGCTTATCCACCTACTTCCCACTTCCTCTCTCCTCGTAAAATAGTTATTTTTTTCCCCCAGGAGAGGGTACCTAGTTTTTACAGGTCTCCACTGCCAATTTTGCTATGCGAGGCCCCCCAACATGCCTGCAACATCCTGGGACACATCACAGGTCCCAGTAGACTGCAGAACCATTCAGAATGTGCAGCGTGTCTCACGCATGCGCAGTGGGGAGTCGGCTGTAAGTTAGCGGGAAGTCACAGCCGGCTTCCCACAGTCAATTTTGAGGTACTGGATCCCTGGACTGTTCAGTATCTTTTTATTAAAAGTAAGCAGCTACAGTAGTTATTTTTAACAAGACTGGAGCTCCTCTTTAAACTAGACTACTGAATGTAGCTTGTTTTTGCATCCTTCAAGTTGGCCCAGGAAAAGACACAAAAAGACCACCAGGGACAATGTACAGGTAGGCTACTTGTTACATGAGTCACTCACCTTAAGCCTAAATATGGTTAAAAAAATTCAGCACAAGGAACTTGCCATCATTATGATGTGATGCTTGTGCTGCTGGCTCCTGGATTCTTTGAAATCTTTTTTCCTCCAATGCCTTCCACACCCCTGCTGCCATAATCCTCCGGTGGGGTTTGGGTTATTAGAACTGAGGGCACTGTGACAGACTCTCGTCAAGAGTGCTGACTATGCCCACCTATTCTGCCCCTGCCCTATTCTATGAATGGATGAGCTGGGTGCAAAGGGCAGGAATAGTTGGACAATCTTGATGAGTACATACTGTATGACAGCTCTCTCAGTTCTATTAATTACCACTGCCCCTTAATATTATGGTGATGAGGGGGAGGGGGGGCATCAGAGGAGGAAGATTTCAAGGAATCCATAAGCCAACAACACAAGGGACACATCACACTGATGGCAAGTAAGGTTCCTTGTGCTGACTTTTTTTTTAAAAACATATGTTAATTTTTAATTCCTATTATAAAGCCAAGTTTTCAAATAGAGGCTGTGAAAAAGGACCCAGAGTTGATGACTGACTTAAAAGTAATATTTAGCTTGTTTAGATATTTCCTATGATAGAGCCTAACTGGCTGCTAGTGCTTTTACTGGCCCTTCCTTTCCCATTCTGAGTCCTGCTGCGCAGGGGAATACAGGAGGCTGATATGAAGTTAAATTCCGATGCTATTGTCTGTCTGGAGTTCAACATTAATAGCTCAACAAAATACTGCAGTATCTGTCTTTTCCCAGCCTCCTCTCCACTGCAGTGTTTTGTCGATTACAAAGTGGCAGATGCTCTTTAACGATTGTTCCATCTTTTGTTTCCCAAGCAGAGAGAATTTAACAGCATGCAAGACCGCGTCATGCTCTTAGCAGACAGTTCAGAAGATGAATTTTGAATGGGACTGTTCGGAGCTGCGAAGAGGACTTCATGACAGTTCTGCAAGATGAGAACACCAGTCCTGCAATCTCACTGCTATCAGCCAGCTGTGTAACAACCCTGTAGTGATCATCATGCATTGAGATCGGCAGCATGCTGTCTTGTACATGTCTGTTTTTATACGACAGTGAAATGATACGTGTTAATATGCAGAGTCCTAGTGCAACTGTGATATATGTTTTATAGCAAGCTATTTTTTGTACTGAGTTACGTTGTAACAATCACTATGCTGATCTTGTTGGAACAATGTAGGAGGTATAAATTGTAAGAATTATGGTACTGATGGAAGCTGAATTTACAGTGTAGGGTAACAGTAATATAATATAAAAAAATTAATTTAGCTGCCACCAGTAGCTCTAAAGGCCAAGCAGATTCATTGGGGGGTATTTTCTGCTCGCATGTTTCATGCAGGAAGAACAGAGCACATCTGGCGTTGGTAATAAGGACTTATAGAGCCCCTTGAGCATGCATTGAGTAGCATACAGATTATTCTTTTGCAAAGAGCGGGATGGAAGGCAGTGAGACTGTCTGCCTTCAATGCTCATGATGAATGGTTACAGATGGGTTCCTGTGTATTCCTTAAAGTGCCCAGTAAACCCACCATACAACTTCATACACAATATTGCAAAGAAAATGCACAGATGTGTCTTCGCTTAATGAATATATCTGAATGATACAGAGTGTAGCATGGCCCCTGCACAAGGATGACACAGAAATTCATGAAGTGCTCCATATTTTTTAAAACCAATACATGTGTATTCCTGTAATACACCTTTTATTTGATGTAGTAGTAGGGGCTGGTAAAAAATACGATGTTCAGTTATATGTGTACTGGCATTTAATATGTTAATTTTGCCCAAGATCTAAATTATATGTAAAACACTTTTTCTTCTGCAGATTTTTTTTCTTAACCTTTCTCCTTGGGCAGAATTCATTTTTTTAAAAGGCTAAAATATTTAAAGGATAACGGTTCTTTGAGTACGTTTATCCTTTAAATGAGACTACCCCCCCCCCCCCCAAAAAAAAAAATTGTAATAATAACCTGCTCTTGCTCCTGCCAAATCCACTGTGTGGCCCACTGTGAGTTGCAGTGGCTGGGCAGCTACCTCTGCACATGCACAGAAAAGTCTCCAGTTTTTCCTATGGGAAGGTCACCATTGCTGGGATACATAATTGGTGACCTCTCCAAATGAATATGTAGCTTTCCAGCTTGGAAGAGTTTGTAGTGTGAGTCACACAGCATGGATGTGGCAAGAGCACAAGAGCAAGACAGGTGCATTTAACGCTGGCCCTGTGGGTTGGATGAAAGAAATCTATTGATTTTCTCATCTGTGCTAAACAGCACCTATGGGCAAGCCTCCCCTGTGGGCTATTGCTTTCTGGCAGCTAGTGCCGTTGACAACAAAATATCTGAACCATAACAGCATGTGATTAAATGGAGTCACTGTTCGGCCGACCATTTTCAGCCCGGCTCATTCCATTTTCTGATCGAAGGATGTTGAGCTGGAGGGAATCCATGGTTTGAAATTCAGCTGGTTCATCAGGAACTGCCCAAAATTCGCTAAGTGTATGACAAAACTTATGAGTTTGATGGGGTGTTGGGGGAGAGTGGATGCTATTAAAACTATACTGAAAGTACAGTTATCCTTTTAATACACTATTTTGCCTTAATCAGATTTTCAAATAGATTAAGTTAATTTTTATTGTTCAATTAAATAGCTTTCATATGTGGTATGTCAGATATTATCCATTTTGCTTCTTTCTTTTTTTATTTATTTTTTATTTGGTTAAATCGCATCAGCATTCAATAGCCTTGATTGTGCCATCAAAGTATAAGTGAGGTCAGCTTCTGGCTGAATTTATGAACATTTAAAAAAATTATGCCATTGTGATATTGCAGCATGGATAAACAGGATGAATGATTTAACAGGAAGTAGTAACATACTCCATGATCACATGGTAGCCAGCAGTAAGGTCCTATTTCCTTCAATTCCAGGATGTGGGCAGGCACTCCTACACCATTACACACTGTATAATGCAGTCCAGCTGGCCCTGCATTGTACATGGTGATGTTGGGAAGAGGAGCGTTGGCAAGACTGGTTAGAGAAGGGATCCTCAAACTACGGCCCTCCAGCTGTTGCGGGACTACAAATCCCATGAGGCATTGTAAAACTCTGACATTCACAGACATGACTAGGCATGATGGGAATTGTAGTTCCTGAACACCTGGAGGGCCGTAGTTTGAAGACCCCTGGGTTAGAGTCTGACAAGAAGAGCAGCTTTGGTGTACCGGTTGTCACAATCTGAACCAACAAGTTGGAAGATTACGGGGCAGTGGATTACGGGGCAGTGGATTAAGATAAGGTGTACTTTCATTCCCTAGAAAAAAAAAACTTTATCTGCTGGGGCGATTTTTATTTAATTTAAAATTTTTTAAGAACAACCAATAGTTGGGTATTAAGGCCTTCTCTTTAATCTCCTAATCACAATTGAGGCAAAATGTTCCTTGTCACGTTGCAAATATGTAAACTAAACCCACAAACGGTCATTTTATGACCAAGGCTGACACTGTTATTTGATCTGCATGATACAAGATATAGAGTGAGAGCAAAGTGATAATTTGTTCAAACATAACCTGTCAGCATTTTCTTAGAACTAAAAGTCCTGGGTGAGGGGTGTCATGATTGCCATGTTAGTTTAAGGTTTTAATATGATTTTGTCCATCATAGGAGTCGGACCAAGGGGTGGGTCTGCAAGAGGAGCCGAGTACACAGGACATCCGGCTCTGTTTATTTTGGCGGCGCTCATTCCCTCAAGGCTGCAGATTGACACTGGATGGATGGCAAGGCTGCAGATGGATGGCAAGGCTGCAGATGGATGGGCAAGGCTGCAGATGGACACTGATAAGGCTGCATTGCGATTCGGCACTGCATCGCTTTAACTGACAATTGCGCGGTCGTGCAACGTGGCTCCCAAACAAAATTGATGTCCTTTTTTCCCCACAAATAGAGCTTCCTTTTGGTGGTATTTGATCACCTCTGCGGTTTTTATTTTTTGCACTATAAACTAAAATATAGCGACAATTTTGAAAAAATTCTATATTTTTTACTTTTTGCTATAATAAATATCCCCAAAAAATATATATATAAAAAAAAATGTCCTCAGTTTATGCCGATATGTATTCTTCTACATATTTTTGATTAAAAAAACGTAATAAGCGTTTATTGATTGGTTTGCGCAAAAGTTATAGCGTTTACAAAATAGGGGATAGTTTTATGGCATTCTTCTAATTTTTTTTTTTTTACTAGTAATGGCGGCGATCAGTGATTTTTTTCATGACTGCGACATTATGGCGGACACATCGGACACTTTTGACACATTTTTGGAACCATGGTCATTTTCACAGCGATCAGTGCTATAAAAATGCACTGGTTACTGTGAAAATGACACTGGCAATGAAGGGGTTAACCACTAGGTGGCGCTGTAGGGGTTAAGTGTTCCCTGCATAGTGCTTCTTACTGTAGGGGGGATGGGCTCTGTGTCACATGACACTGATCTCCTCTCCGAGTACACAGAGCCAAGATCAGTGTCATTGTCACTAGTCAGAGCGGGGAGATGCTTGTTTACACAAGCATCTCCCCGCTCTATACCTCCATGAGACGATCGCGGGGATCCCCGCGGCGATCGAGTCCGCGGGACCCGCGGTCCGACTCACGGGGAAGACAGCAGGGTCGCAAAAGCACTGCCGGCGGCGCGCATGCGTGACCACACGGCAGGCATTTAAAGGGCCACGTACAGGTACGTGATTATGCCTGTCCGTGCCATTCTGCCGACGTATAAATACAGTGGGCGGTCCTTAAGCGGTTAAACTTCCCTCCTAAAAGTTTTTTCCTTAAACTTCCTTCTTAAAATTAGGGTGCGTGTTAGACGGCGATAAATGCAGTATTTTAATTTTTTGTTACAATTTTTAAACTTTCATTTTAGCTATAAAGTTTTAATAGTTATTTTCTCTAGAATAATGAATATCCTGTATTACAAAATAGCCATTGAACTTTTCCCCCTACTGGGTTGTGTCGTGGGCACTCCTTGGTGTCTTACCTTCCCTGCCTCCTGTCTGCTGCCACAGAACCCTGTTACAGCCCCAGTGAAAATCCATGAACTTCCAGTTCCTGGCAGGATTCCAAGCTCTTTCTCCTGCCCTCCCATGATGCAGCTCTTCGTGCCTGAGAGATCAGGCACACATGCCACTCACAGCCAGTGAGCCAATTGTGGAGAGTGCAGGGAGTGAGCCTGCTCGTGTCCCCCCATAGCAAGAGAGGGGATGGAGCAAAAAAAAAGAAGAGGATCGGGGGCTGCTCTGTGAAAAAACATTTCACAGAGAAGGTAAGTATAACATTTTTGTTACTTAAGAAAAAAAAGAAAGTCAACCTTTAGAAATAATACTCCTTCAATACATTGCTAAAAAAGGTAATTGAAGGATAGAATTTTTTTCGATCAGCCAGCTTGCTGTTTAAAGAAAAAAAAAATCCTCCATTCAACACGTTTTAGGTGGATGAAGGAATCCCTCCCCACTGCACTATTATATTCTGACAGTCTGCTGTCAGAATACACATATCAGTGCTGCAGCCGACTGTAAAAAATACACCAACATTCCTGTTCAAGAGAACCTAATCGTTAGATCAACTTCTCTTTACCGGCAACGGCCATAGATGGATCAAAATTTTGTCCTGTCTCCACTGAACCAGCAGAATGTTGATCCATCTATGGCCAGCTTAAAGTGGTTGTAAAGGCACAAGGTTTTTTACCTTCCGTGTGCAGCAGTATGCCCCAATACTTACCTGATCCCCCTCTCGATTCAGCGATGTCCACAAGAACCTTGCCTCTCCGGGGACTCGCACTTCTGATTGACTTTTGGTAGCAGCGGGAGCCCTTGGCTCCCAGTGAGTGCTCCATATTTTTTAAAACCAATACACGTATATTCCTGTAATACACTTTTTATTTGATGTAGTAGTAGGGGCTGGTAAAAATACGATGTTCAGTTATATGTGTACTGGCATTTAATATGTTAATTTTGCCCAA
This sequence comes from Rana muscosa, assembly GCA_029206835.1. Lineage (NCBI taxonomy): Eukaryota > Metazoa > Chordata > Amphibia > Anura > Ranidae > Rana > Rana muscosa. The sequence continues at coordinate 166,834,234 of CM055126.1, forward strand.
GATCTAAATTATATGTAAAACGCTTTTTCTTCTGCAGATTTTTTTTTCTTAACATTTCTCTTTGGGCAGAATTAATTTCTTTAAAAGGCTAAAATATTTAAAGGATAACTGTTCTTTGAGTACATTTATCCTTTAACTTAGACTGCCACCCCAAAGTTGTAATAGTAACCTGCCCTTGCTCATGATGTGTATACAGGTGACAAGCTTTTTTTTAATGTTTTTCCAATATATTATTTGAGATGTTTCTGCAATGTACTGTACATGCAGACCGAAAAGATTTGCTGCCCGGCAAGAGCCACCCCCTCTACAAAAAATTGTATAATGAAAGCAATGTGAATAAATTGTGCATTAAGACAAGTGGCAGCTTAAATACCAGCATGCTCAGATAAAGAGCTATTCAGTAGGATGTTTCAAGTTTGAATAAGCAAAGGCTATGCACCTTCTCTCTAATTTATCAGCCTGTGTTATCCAATATATTTTTATCCTACCTCCCAAAATTGTGAAACCAAAATCCAGGCAGGCCACAATGTTAGCTAGTTCTCGGACACCGATGCTTTGGGCTTTTTTTTAAAATTGGGGCTTTGTGCCATAATTAGGCCAGATATTATTTTAGTCTGCAGTCTGCACGTGGATGATGTATGACAATTAAATCTGTATCCAATGTAGAGCTGTTGCCAGGGCTGCATTTAAGGTTTAGGGGCACTTGAATGAGTGATGATGTCCCTTGACAGGGGCTATGTTAAGAGCTAGGTGCACATTAGAGGCTTGTAGTTAGGGGCTAGTAAATAGAAGTTAGGGGCTATGGTCAGAGGGCTTATAATTAGATGTTATTAAATAACATCCACCATCATAACACCCATCAACACAGAGAGCCCACTATGAAGCCCTGACAGCAGATAGATTTCATTTCTCATGGATGCTAGTATTTCTTTATTATGAAAGTTGTTCTCTATTAAATATAAAGACTTTAGTTGAAATGAGAAATCTTTAAGAGAAACATGTGGATTTAGGGCCACTTTATAAAGTAAGGTGAGTTCCTATATTGGGCACCTCCAGGAGCATGTTCACAAGCTCAAGTTTATTTTCAGAGTGCGTGGAGATCACCACAATCCGGGAGCTAGGTAAATATGGATCGCACAGCTTCCTGGTCACTAAACAACCCACCTTCTCCGGCCCTGTGAGTCTTCTAGTTGCATTTCAAAACCAACACTAATGTATTGGGAAAGAAGGCAGGAGGAGGTGAGCCACTTATTGGTCAGATAGCCTCTTCATTAATAATTATTTAACAGAGCTCCAAGTTCTGGGAATCCTGGATGCTCTGAAGGTAATCTTCAGTGACATGGGACCTGGAGGTGTCTCGATTATGGACCTGGGACTATATTACAGAGTAATTGGGCCCATAAAGTTCTATATGAATTCTGTTATTTACAAGTTTAATTTCCTTTCCAAAGAAAGTGATATGGGGGCCCACTAATGCCTTGATGATATTCCCAATCTGTGGACCGTGGTAAAGAGTCAGCCTGTTCAGACATCTCAGTGTTTGGAAGAAGTTCAACCACCTACTAGCTTCTCTATATATCACATAGTTCACAAGCTCTAATCCCCATAGCCTGACTCTGCCTGCTTCATATAACAAAGTACAATACAAAAAGAAGAATGTACCTCTCTGATAATAACAGATGTAGGTCGGCCGACCTGGGAACGCAGGCAATGAGACCTCATTACTTGAATCACTGAGGAAGAAGAAGCTATAGGTGAATCACTCCACCTAACATTGAGATATTTGTTTTGATGAGACTGGCCCATGAAATGTTGACGTTGCCTAGCTTTACTATGCAGAAGTGGTCTTCAGGGATTGGAGCTGGATTGGCCCAATTTAGAAGACACAAAATATGTTTAAATAACTAGTCAAACCCCAGCATTATACACTATAGCGTAGACATAAGGCAATACTAATATGTGTGTAGAGATGCTATTGAATGCTACTTGTGCTTGTCAATTTTCTACTGTATCCATGACATGAGCCACAGGTCATGTCGCTGAACAAAGGGCAACTTAGAATTTTGACTTTGTAGCCATTGGTTTGGTAATAGAACTGAATAAATATCTTCTTAACATGTACTGCATGAAGAGTCTCTGTAGAATTATATGCTGCAAGTTGTCAGTATGAACTATTGTCTCTTTTCAATTAAAAGGGTTCCCAATTTCCTGTTGTGTTATTTGTGATGTCCACCTGCAAAAAAACACATTGAAGTCAGACATAGAGCGACATTTTAAGGGAAGGTATGGGAGTTTCTGTTGCTGGATTAATTTTGTCAAGCTGTTAATGCCCCATACACACGATCGTTTTTCATGCCGTTAAAAATGCCATTAAAAAAAATGGCCATTAAAAATTATCGTATGTAGGCTCCAAAGCATTTTTAACGACGTGAAAAACGGCCATTAAAAATTTCGAACATGCTCTCTTTTTTCACGTCGTTTTTCATGTCGTTTTTTTTAACGACGTGAAAAACGATAGTGTGTATGCTTTAACGACGTGAAAAAAACGCGCATGCTCAGAATCAAGTATGAGACAGGAGCGCTCGTTCTGGTAAAACTAGCGTTCGTAATGGAGATAGCACATTCGTCACGCAGTCACGGACTGAAAAGCACAAGACTGAAAAGAGCGAATCGTCGCTCAACAAACTTTACTAACATGAAGGGTGGCGCCATTCGAATGGAACTTCCCCTTTATAGTGCCGTCGTACGTGTTGTACGTCACTGCGCTTTGCTTGATCGTTTTTTAAAATGATCGTGTGTACGCAAGACAGGCTTGAGAGGAAACATGAAAAAAAAACGACGTGAAAAACGGCAAGAAAAAAAATGGCAAGAAAAACGATCGTGTGTATGGGGCATTAGTTTAAGGAGGCCCTGGCACAGTGATGGCGAACCTATGGCACACGTTCCACAGCTGGCACGCCAAGCCCTCTCTGTGGGCACGCAACACGCCGCTAGGATAGTGGAGGGAATCCCCCAGCAAGTCAGTCACTTGCGGTGCAGGCACGAGGGAGCTGACTCCCTTCCTATCGTGAGTGCGATCGGGCAGTGTAAGTGCGATCGGGCAGTGGGGCAGCAGATGTGAGGAAAGCCCTCCCTGCATGCACTGAGGGGGGGATGTGAAGGGGCAGTGGACACTGCTTTGGGAAGGGCCTTCACATCACCCCCCCGATCACAGTATTCTGAGCACATGCATCTATCTAACTCTAAAACCCAGTATTCTGAGCACTTGCATCCATCCCTGATCCCAGTATTCTGAGCACATGCATCCATCCCTGATCCCAGTATTCTGAGCACATGCATCCATCCCTGATCCCAGTATTCTGAGCACATGCATCCATCCCTGATCCCAGTATTCTGAGCACATGCATCCATCCCTGATCCCAGTATTCTGAGCACATGCATCCATCCCTGATCCCAGTATTCTGAGCACATGCATCCATCCCTGATCCCAGTATTCTGAGCACATGCATCCATCCCTGATCCCAGTATTCTGAGCACATGCATCCATCTCTGATCCCAGTATTCTGAGCACATCCATCCATCCCTGATCCCATTATTCTGAGCACATGCATCCACCTCTGATCCCAGTATTCTGAGCACATGCATCCATATCTGATCCCAGTATTCTGAGCACATACATCCATCTCTGATCCCAGTATTCTGAGCACAATGCATCCACCTCTGATCCCAGTATTCTGAGCACATGCATCCATCTCTGATCCCAGTATTCTGAGCACATCCATCCATCCCTGATCCCAGTATTCTGAGCACATGCATCCATACCTGATCCCAGTATTCTGAGCACATGCATCCATACCTGATCCCAGTATTCTGAGCACATGCATCCATCTCTGATCCCAGTATTCTGAGCACATGCATCCATCCCTGATCCCAGTATTCTGAGAACATGCATCTATCCCTGATCCCAGTATTCTGAGAATATGCATCTATCCCTGATCCCAGTATTCAGAGCACATGCATCTATCCCTGATCCCAGTATTCTGAGCGTAACGCACTCCTTTAAAAAGGTACAAATGTTTTTTTCTGGGCAGAATTGTAGGTTTTTGTCCCTTAGGCCTCGTACACACGAACGAGTTTCTCGGCAAAAACCAGCAAGAAACTTGCTGGCAGAGATTTTTTGCCGAGAAACTCGTTCGTGTGTATGGTTTCTCGTCAAGAAAAGCGACAAGTATCTAGACGAGAAAATAGAGAACCTGCTCTCTATTTTCTCGTCGAGATTCTCGTCGGCATGTTTCTCGACGAGAAAAGTGAGTGTGTGTACATTTACCTGTCCTCCCGGAAGCCCGCGCATGTTCGAAATGAATTTGACGCATGCGCGGTAGCTTCCTAGGCATACGTAGGGTATACCAAGATGGCGGCGACGGCATCGAATGTGACGAGCGCATGCTCGTCGTAGTCGATGACGTCACCGCGTACGCTCCATTCAAAGAACCGCGGGTTCTTTGAATCGAGCGTGTGTACACTCGGCCGGGACAAGTTTCTTGTCCAAGAATCTCGTCGAAAAAAACTACATGTTTTTTTCGACGAGAATCTCGGCCGTGTGTACGAGGCCTCAGGGTTCATTTAGAGGGATGACCAGTCCTTCATCTGTACAGAGCCACTGGTAGGTTTAATTCTATGTTGGCACTTTGAAATAAATAAGTTGGTTTTGTGTCGCTGTTTGGGCACGCTGGCTCAAAAAGGTTCGCCATCGCTGCCCTAGCAAGTCACTGCCCTGGAAGAAGCAGGCACATTTTTCATCTTCACTGGCTACGTACTTGTTTTAGGTCCTAAGTCACAAGGTAACAAAGTAAGGATTAAGATGTCGGTAGAGGCAGCCCCCATTTTTATTACTTACAGGTTCACTTTAACAGAACACCGCTGGTTGCTGTTTTGTGTTAAAAATATAAAATTCTTTAAAAATTTCAAAATAGTAAAAAAAAGTATGCAACTTTTTTTATTAGTAATGCTTCAAAGTACATGCACGCATACTGCTTCATTTTAAGTACATTAAATGCCTAGTGTCATCATCTCCTCAAATTAGAAAAAAACTGCCAATACCATTCATTTTGATATAAGGAGATTTAACATGGCTGTGATGGGCTGAGCCTGGCTTTTCTGTAGAGCTGCTCATGTCACCAGACTGTGAATTTTCCACATATTTCTCTAGAGAGTATATTATCAATTATGATATACAGTTTCTCTGCCTTCTAACATATTTTGCATAGTAGTATATGACTTCATCAACTTGTCCTTTACACCTCCCATCCAGCCTATTATAATAATACGGCTGGGCGGGAGTACCATTATCCCAGGAACATGTCATCATTACATCAGGAATAGTCTATTTTCAAATGTATATACCATAATTTGTAGACTCTAACTTTCACACAGACAAAATAATATACACTGATTTTGGTTATTTTTTACCAAAGAAATTTAGCAGAATATATTTGGCCCGGGTTTATGAAGAAAGATTATTTGCAAAAATATTATAACAAGCTAAGAAAAACACAAACATTATACAAATTTTATTTGGGTACAGTGTTGCATGACTGTGTAATTGCCATTCAAAATGTGACCGTGCTGAAATCTGAAAATTGGCCATGGCTGGAAGGTGGTGAAAGTGTCCGGTATTGAAGTGGTTAAAAAGCAAAGCTTAAACTATCATTCGCCCACAAGGGTTCAAATAGAGTTGAAAAAAAGTGAGGGGTGGAACCCTGTGTCACGTTCCTGCCTGTGGAACCGGAGATGATGAGGGTGGCCTTATGCACAAGTCCCGTCCAAGCACCCCTGGTAGCGGAGACAGGGACTGCTAAGGCAGTGGAAGGGTGCAGATGCCTGGCGGCTGTAGCTTGAAGACGCAGGTGTCCTTCCAGTGGTGGTGTGGTGTCTGGTCACAAGCCTTGTTCAGCGGGAGCCAGGCAGAAAAGTACAGAATCGGGATCAGTTTCAAGGTCGGGAACAAAAAGAAGTCAGTAACGTGCTGGTGGTGGGGTACCAAATCCAGGAGGTGGAGACATGGTCATAAATCCAAGCTGGGGTTGGTAACATAAGCAAGAAGCGGATATAGCAGGCAGGGGTGATCCAAGAGGAGGAACAAGGTTAGCAGACGTGGATTATAATCAGGAACACAGGAACCAAAGCTGAAGACAATCCAGCACTAAAGGCAGGCACTCTCAGTTTAAATAGGCTGCTGGGTACCAGAATCTGTGGATGTGTGTGCACACCTACGTGTACGCGCTCGTATGCCTCAATGCTTATTTGCATGCGCATTATAGTCCTTGCTCGTCTTGGGCTTCTATGCTTGTGACTGCACATGCATATTGGAATTAGCAGCTGCTGAATGGGAATGAGCACTTACTGCACGGGAATGAGCATCTGCTGCAGAAGATCCCTGACACCCTGTTCCATTTCAGCCATAATGGGACATTTGACACCCTGTTCCATTTCAGCCATAATGGGACATTCATACAATTTCAGTTTTTTACATACGATTGATTGAGTTATATTTACAGAATTCATTACTTTTTTTCATTAAAGAGAGTTTAACAAATCCAAGACCAGTACATAAACGACAATACAATGTCAGATCAGGTCTCCGTTCAAGAGAGGGATGATGGTGTACATTTTCTTTACGGTCTTTCCTAAGAATCATTTATACATTGTGTCGAGAACATAAATTAGAGATATCTTTGAGGAAGAATGGATATGAGCAGTAAGAGTGTGGCAAGGTTGATGCACTGCCCTAATAGTAGGAATAAGGAGAGAGAAATCAGGAAGATGCAAGTAACTAGCTAAGAGGGGAAGGGATAATTGTCGGTGTAAAAGGATGTTCTTTTGATGGCATACATTAAATCCCTCTTCTGCTTGGGACCATCCTGTTTAACAACAGGGACTTTCTTTCTCGTACATCACGGGACACAGAGCGACATAGTCATTACTAATGGGTTATATAGATACCGTCAGGTGCTGGCACTGGCAACTTCCAAAACCGGAAGTACCCTCCCCTATATAAGCCCCTCCCATCCGGGAGCACCTCAGTTTTTTGCCAGTGTCTAAGGTGTTGGCCAAGAAGAAACATGTGTTTTTTACTGAGCTTGCGTACAGGTTCTTTTGGGCCTCAGTAAGCTATTCCGGATCCGACCAAAAAAGCTTCATAGCTAAACGGTCGGTACCCGGGCCTTGCAGAGAAGAGCAAGGTTTTGCCTGTAATGCTTCTCTTAGGAGAGCTGGACCCTGGGATCCAGAGCTCTGGTCATACCCACGACCAAGATGTTTTCTGTGCAGGGTGCTATACAGGTCCAGGGGAGTGGAATCCTTGGGAACCCGGTCCCTGAAGGTTTGATTACAATGCCTGCCGTGATAGGTGAAGTTTGGGCTTTTGTGGACCAAACAAAGTCCTGCGGCGGGGAACAGGTAAGTGGGGGCCCCCAGGAACTTGGTTCTATTGGGGGACCCCCAAGCCTAATTTGTCTTTCTGTCTGTTACCTAATGGTATTCCCGCAAAATTCTGTGCATGCCTGTAACTACTAAAAAAATGTAATAATTTTTAATGGTGGTCAAGAAAAAAAAAAAAAATTTTTTTTTTTTTAATATATATATTTAATATATTAGACTGCGGTACCTGTGTTTGTCCACTAGAGGCCGCTGTGGAATGTTTTCTTGTCATGTGGACTAGTTTCTTCTCAGCAGAGCAAAGTCCAGGCAGATGGTGAGTTCTCTTATAGGAAACTGCTTCCTCTGCCATGTTGCAGTGCTCGTCCATCCCCCGGCCTGCGGCAAAGAGGGGCCCTGGCTCCTGTCCCTTGTTTCCATTTTTTGAAATTAGCACCGAAGGCGCATGTGGCCGCGCGCGTGCGCGTGCACGCGCCTCTATATATAGAGGTGAGCCGGGAAAGGGGGCGGAGCCTGGGGGATGACGCTCTGTGTCCTGCGGCGAGGAAAAGGTAAGTGGGGGCCCTCAGGAACTTGGTTCTATTGAGGGACCCCCAAGCCTATTTTGTCTTTCTGCCTGTTACCTAAGGTATTCCCGCTAATATTCTGTGTATGCCTGTTACTACTGAGAAAATGTAAAAATTTTAATAGTAGGCAAGAAAAAGTAAAAAAAAAATGTAAGACCGCGGTACCTGTGTTAGACACTAGAGGCCGCTATGGTTCTTTTTCTTGTAATGTGGATTTTTTTCTTCCAGAATCAAATCCAGGCAGTTGGTATGTTCTCTGCTGGGAAGCTGTCTCCTCTGCCCTGTTGCTGCGCTCATCCATCCCCGGGCCCTGCGGCAAAGGGGGCCCTGGCTCCCATCTAGCTCCTTATTGTTTTTAAAAAAGGGCGCCGAAGGCGCACGTGCCCGCGCCGTGCGCGTGCACGCGCCTCTATTCATAGAGGCGATCTGGAAAAAGGGGCGGAGCGGGTGGATGACGCTCAGGTGTGCGCCGCGGCGCTACTGCGCATGTGCGGGCGTCCAGCGTGTTTTAAAGCACATTATAGCTGGCTATTGAATGCACAGACAGAGCTAGCAACAGATAAAGGCACACAGAGGCGGTTGATGCAGGCATCCCCTAGAAAGGCACTTTAGTAGACACCAACTGTGATATAGCAGCAATTGTGCTAGACTATTCTCAGTAAAAGTGGTGTATTACGGCTGGAATACCTCAGCTTTAGGCTTAAGAATATGCCGTCCAGAAGCTCCGGAACTGAATCTTCCAGGAAGCGAAGGGGGTCTCATCGAGCTCTGAGGTGGGCATGCTTCTGCTGCACCAGTCTCCCCTGAAGTTCAGAGGTAAGTGACCATAGAGACCCCACAGGGGTACTTGGTACTGTGGCTGTCCTCAGTCACCTGCTCCTGTGTATGTAACAGAGGAGGTTTTTTCCTCAGCTCTGGGAGGATTAGAGAGAGATTGTCAACATTGATCGCTGCCTCCCTGTCAGGGAAAGCACGCCGATCTCCGTCTCCTCCTTCAGAGTGCCTGTTAGCAGAGCAACAGTCCCATACAGGGATCGACCTGCCTGAAGGGGATCAGGATGAGGTTGATTCTGTTATAGAGGAATCAACAGTGGAGGAACCTTTCTCAGCAGCTCAAGCTGAAAGATTATGGGTTCAGTCTCTGACTAACATGGTCCGATCGGCATTAAAAATGCACCTTGCGGAACCATCAACCACTACTGTATCCTCGTTGGGGTCGCTAGAAGCCCCCAGACTGTCTGTTCTTTTCCACTTCACCCTTTTACTGAAAGGGCTTATTTACCAGGATTGGGAACGTCCTGAGAAAATATTATTCCCCCAAGAGATTTCCGGTGGTCTATCCCATGGAGGATAAGTTCATCAAAAAAAAAAAAAATGGAAGGTCCCTACAGTGGACGCAGCCATCTCTTGTATGTATAAATCACTGACATGTCCAGTGGATAATGTCCAAATGTTCAAGAACCCAATAGATAAAAGATTGGAGTCCTTATGAAAGTCTGCTTCTTTCTACAGCAAGCTTGGTGACACAACCAGCAGTAGCAGCTATTGGGGTCTGCTAAGCAGTGAAGGATCAGTTAAAACAGGTCTTGAGGGACTTGACAGATCAGCAGGCCTTGCCCTAGCTGATCTACCTAGAGCCTTAGGCTTTGCGGTTGACGCCATAAAGGATTCAGTCCATCAGGCCTCCCGCCTTACACTGTCTAGAGTACATATGCGTAGGCTTCTATGGCTCAAAAACTGGTCTGCTGAAGCTCCCTGTAAGGAATGGCTGGTTAGCGTCCCATTTCATGGTGAACGCTTATTCAGGGAAAACCTGGACAAATATATCCAGAAAATTTCCAGCGGTAAAAATACGCTCTTGCCGGTTAAAAACAGAGTTAGAGGTCCCTCTTTAAGAGGCCTGCTTCTCCAGTCCCTGGGGCATCGGCTGTGTAACAGTTCCGACGGCCTCCTCGGTCAATTCCCGGGGGTAAAAAACAGGGACAATAGCAGGGTAATGAGAAACCCTGGGTCAGGGGAGGTACAAAACCTCCCCCAAAGTTAAATTCATTGAAGGGTTGCCCCCACTCAGTCGGGTGGGGGGAGGACTCCAGTTGTTCACAAGAGACCTGGCGGGACGCGATCAAGACAGATAGGTGCTCTCCGCAGTATGTTGAGGATACAGATTGGAGTTAAGAGACTCTCCTCCTTCCCATTTTTGAGGTCAAACGTGCCAAGGGATCCCCGGAAGAGAGAGTCCCTCCTGTTGGCACTAGAACAACTATTGCTCCAAGGAGTAATTATGGAGGTTCCCCTGGAAGAATGAGGGTTCGGGTTTTACTCAAACCTCTCTACAGTCCCGAAGCAAACGCGGACGGGAGGCCCATATTAATTCTAAAAGGGCTATACAAATTCCTGTATATCAGGACTTTCCGATGAAGTCGATCCGATCGGTGGCCACTGCCCTACAAGGGGAGGATTGGTTAGCCGCGATCGACATCAAAGATGCTTATCTGCACATTCCCATCTTTCCAGTCTACCAAAAGTTTCTACGCTTTGCAGTAGAAGGGCGCCATTTTCAGTTCAGAGCCTTACCCTTCGGTTTGGCCACAGCACCACGAGTGTTTACAAAAATTCTGGCCCTTTATTGGCCAATCTGAGAACACAAGGTGTAATGATAATGGCATATCTAGATGACTTGTTGCTGATAGACCACTCAGTGAAAAAAATAGACGTGGTCGTTCACAAGACAATCAAGTATCTGGAATCTCACGGTTGGATTATCAACCGAGAAAAGTCAGCCCTAAAAACCAGTCAAAAGTCTGGAATACTTGGGGCTAAGGTTGGATTCAGGCCAGTGAAAAATATTCTTGCCTCGAGGAAAGGTGTTGTCTTTGAAAGATTTGATCCACTTAGTGGGTACAAAAAAGACAGCCGTCCATACGCCTGTGCATGAGGCTGCTGGGAAAAATGGTGGCATCATTCGAAGCAGTACCCTACGGTCAATTCCATTCAAGGAATTTGCAGGGGGCCATACTGTCAGCCTGGAACAAAAAAGTTCAGGCCCTAGACTTACAATGTCCTTGTCCCCTTCCGTTCGCAAGAGCCTCCGTTAGTGGTTGGTTCCCCAGAATCTGGAAAAAGGGAAATCCTTCAGTCTGATTTCTTGGAAGGTGGTCACTACAGATGCCAGCCTTATAGGCTGGGGAGCAGTACTGGAGCAATAGTCTCTCCAGGGCAGATGGTCGGATGCAGAAAAGGCCCTGCCCATCAATCTCTTAGAGATACGAGCAGCCCGGTATGCCCTAGTAGCATGGACATCCAAACTCAAAGGGTCCCCTGTCAGAATTCAATCAGACAATGCCACAGCAGTGGCATATATCAATCATCAGGGGGGCACCAGGAGTCGTGCAGCCCAGAGGGAAGTAAATTACATCCTGAAATGGGCAGAAAAATATGTCCCAGCCATATCTGCGGTATTCATTCCAGGAGCGGAGAATTGGAAGGCGGACTTTCTAAGTCGCCAGCAATTAGGCCCAGAGGAAGGGTCCCTTCACCCCGAGGTTTTCTGGACAATATGTCAGCGGTGGGGAACATCGGATGTAGATCTTCTAGCATCCAGATTCAACGCAAAGGGGGACAGGTTTGTCTCTCGGACAAGGGATCCCCTAGCTTGCGGCTCGGATGCCCTAGTGTTCCCTTGGGATCAGTTCAAGCTGATATATGCATTCACACCGCCACAATGGTTACCTCGATTACTCCGCAGAATCAGGGTAGAAAAGAAACCAGTGATTCCGGTGGCTCCAGCGTGGCCCCGAAGAGCGTGGTACGCGGAGATTGTAAAATTTCAGTGGGGAGTCCTTGGACTCTCCCACGTCGTCCGGACCTGCTTTCGCAAGGACCGATATACCACCCTTCTTTACCAGCCCTAGGTTTGACGGCCTGGCTATGGAAGCCCACATTCTAAAAAAGAGAGGGCTCTCTAATCCTGTGGTATCTACCATGATCAATGCCAGGAAGCCGGTATCCAGGCAGATCTAATATAGAATCTGGAAGGCGTACATCGCGTGGTGTGAGGCCAAGAAATGGCATCCACATAAGTACGTAATAGGTAGGATTCTGGACTTCCTACAATGGGCTGTAGATAGAAAGCTTGCCTTGAGTACTATCAAGGGTCAGATTTCGGCCTTGTCAATATTTTTTCAAAGGCCCTTGGCTTCGCAATCACTAGTCAAAGCCTTTATACAAGGAGTGATGCGTATTAGTCCTCCGGTTAATATTCCCATATGTCCATGGGATCTAAACTTGGTTCTGTCGGTTCTACAGAAACAACCATTTGAACCATTACAGCATATTTCTTTGGTGCTTCTCACCAGGAAATTGATTTTTCTAGTAGCCATTTGTTCGGCTAAAAGAGTGTCGGAATTAGCAGCTATGTCCTGTAAGGAGCCATATCTGGTTATCCATAAGGATAGAGTAGTGTTACGTCCTCATCCAGCCTTTCTTCCTAGGGTGGTATCGAGGTTTCATTTGAACCAAGATGTGGTTCTTCCTTCTTTTTTCCCCAAACCTACTTCGGTAGAGGAAAAGTTATTGCATTCTTTGGATGTAGTAAGAGCAGTTAAAGCTTATCTAAAGGCCACTGCTCAGATTCGCAGAACGGATACTTTGGTTATTCTGCCGGAAGGCCCCAGAAAGGGTCAGGCAGCGTCAAAATCTACTTTAGCCAAGTGGATTCGACAGGTCATAATACAAGCCTATGGCTTGAGAAGGAGACCGCCTCCGTTCAAAGTTAGAGCGCACTCCACGAGAGCAGTTGGAACTTCATGGGCAGTGCATCACCAGGCCTCCCTGGCTCAAATCTGTAAGGCCGCAACATGGTCTTCAGTACACGCGTTTACTAGGTTCTACCAGGTGGACGTTAGAAGTCAGGAGGATGTCGCCTTTGGGCGCAGTGTGTTGCAGGCCGCAAAAGATCCTCATGCCTGATAGCGCTCAGCTTATATATGGTGTATCCCCCCCTCATTGGGCATTGCTTTAGGACATCCCATTAGTAATGACTATGTCGCTCTGTGTCCCGTGATGTACGAGAAAGAAAATAGGATTTTTATAACAGCTTACCTGTAAAATCCTTTTCTTGGAGTACATCACGGGACACAGAGCTCCCGCCCCTCTTTGGGGACACTTATTGCTTTGCTACAAAACTGAGGTGCTCCCGGATGGGAGGGGCTTATATAGGGGAGGGTACTTCCGGTTTTGGAAGTTGCCAGTGCCAGCACCTGACGGTATCTATATAACCCATTAGTAATGACTATGTCGCTCTGTGTCCCGTGATGTACTCCAAGAAAAGGATTTTACAGGTAAGCTGTTATAAAAATCCTATTTTCTGCACTCCTGATAACCTGCATACAATAAGTGTTTGGCGGTATGGATTCAAATCTCTGCAGTACCCATTTCTCCCAGCAGGTGAAATCTAATTAAAACCCCCAGAAAATACCAGGGGATTGTTGCAAACAAATGGGGGATTTATGTAACTGAATAACCATTTTTATGTTCCCAAGAAGATGCATCTTTCAGATGGGCTTTGTAGATCTCTTTTAGTCACATATGGTTTTCTGACACTGTTTGCTTTAAGTTTCAAACTTCTTCCTATCACTAGGATCTAAAAGCCGCCATTATCACAGTGGAGGCAAGATTACTTTATTGCAGTCACTGTAAATAACTTGCTTACATGAGACACACAGGGTTTTGTTGGGTGGTTTAGAAGATAATCGACATGAGAATAAAATTGAGGCTGAATTGCCTGAAAGGAAAAGAAAAAAAATAGCTTGTTACTGGAGAACAAAGAAAATGGAAGGTGATCCTAGGACACATATCACCAACAAAAGTGAAGAACTTAAAAGGATGCAAAATGTGCTTCTGCAATGTGCCTATAAACCACCATTTTGGTGTTCTATTGCAATTGTCTATCATATATTGTATCTCTGAATGTCTAGAGTCATGAAAACGACTGCACTTCTAAGCAGTTGTTTACTGAATCTGTTGTGACAGCTCTCATCATGTCATCTCCTTGGTAGATAGTTGGCATACAACATACAAATGCCTTAAAGCTGAACTCCAGGCACAATCCTGTTCCTTAGTACCCACAACGTAAATAAATCGACTTTGTCTGCAACAAATACCTTTACTGAGCCAGATATTACTTTGTAAATGTAGCTGTGACATCCTCACATCAGAGCTGTTGGAGGAATCCAGCAAGTCATTACTTTACAGGCTTCCTGCAGAAAACTAGAGGGGGGCGGATACGAGACCAGTCACCCTGCACAAGGAGAGATGGCAACACTGACCAGTCTTTATTACAGGAAACGTCTGCACAGAGGAAAAGTGAGGGAGTTGTTCAATGCTGGATTACTGCACAAATCTGTAAGAAATACATAAAAGCACACTGAATTTCAAGTAAGGATACATATGCTTCTTGTGTTAAGACAATGTTTTTAAGCCAATTTTTTAATTATAAGGGAACATCTAATGTTTTTGCATACGTTTTCTTAAAGCGGTGCTCTAGCCCCACCACGAAAAAATTAAAAGTCAGCAGCTACATATACTGTAGCTGTTGACTTTTAATATTAGGACACTTACCTGTCCTGAAATACAGCGATGTCGGCACCCCAGCCAATGTTTCCATCGGCTATCAGGTGCTGCCGCCGCCGCCATAGCCTGTAAGGGAAACCGCTGTGAAGCCTTGCAACTTCACAGCCGATTCCCTACTGCAAATGCTCGAAGCACGCTGCACTTTCTGAATAGCACGGCGGCGGGGGAAGGAGGAAGGGGGCCGAACTTCTGACGTACCTCGCCGCGGCGATGTCCGACGGAAATGGGGATGGGTACCTGTCACAAACAGGTACCCGCTCTCCCCCAAAAGGTGCCAAATGTGGCACTGGAGGTGGGGAGGAGACAGATAAGCGGAGCTTCCACTTTTGGGTGGAACTCCACTTTAATTGATAATTTATGTTTGAGACTAAATAAATTATGTGACATGTTCATAGTCAGTTAATGTCAGGGCTGGGCTCAGCCCTTCCTTCTCTATGCTGGCAGCTCAGCTGTCAGCTAATTGCCAGCTCACATCTCTCCACAGTGATCCACCTGTTTATGATCCTGCTCGTCAGCTCTGCCTACTTAAAGACTTCCAGTTCATTTTGCTCTTTGCCTTCACCTGTGTTAACATCACAAGAGACTTTCTCCTGAGTTCCTGTTGAAGACCTGCTTGACTGAAGTTCCCTCTGGCTACAGATCCTGCTTGCTGTACTACTACCTTTATCGCTGGCTCTTGGACATTGGCTTGGCCGACTACCCGATCCGGTTACTGAACTCTGGCTATGTTTTGACTACGCTTACTCTGGTTACCTTTTTTTATTAAACAAGTGTGATTTAACTGTACTTCTATCTCAGTCTGATTCATGGTTTCTGACAGTAGGCGAAGGCCATGAATTCAGAAGATGCAGCCAATCCACTTGTTAATAATATTTTTTTCCAGATTGGATGACCTGGATCACCACATGGATCTGCCACGGCGATAAAGACGCTCCTGAGTCGCACGGCTCGTCTAGAGTCTCCCACTGTGGCCGCCCCGGTAGTCTCTGTGCAGGCACCCGCCTCGAGTATTACCTCTTTAAGAGGTATGTCTGATTCCGCTCCGCTTCCCCAGCGATTTGGGGGTGATCCAGTTCAGTGCAGAGGGTTTCTCAACCAGGTTGAGATATACTTTGAGATGCTGCCCCAGGCGTTTCCCACGGACAGAAGCAAAGTGAGTTTCGTGATATCTTTGCTTTCTGACAGAGCCTTGGCCTGGGCAAACCCTCTATGGGAGACGCAAAAACCCATGGTCCTGAGTTATCCAGAATTGTGCCTTCCTTCAAAAGGGAATTTGACGTTCCTGCATGCTCCGCTTCTGCTGCCAAGTTCCTCTTGTCCATCAAACAGAGTACGAGGACGGTTGCCGATTACGCCATTGAATTCCGTACTCTGGCAACAGAGAGGTTGCTTGGAACAATGAGGCCTGCATGGCTGCTTTTTCTCATGGTCTCTCAGATAACATCAAGGATGAGATAGCAGCCCGAGATATACCCACTGAGCTGGAGAAGTTGATCACATTTGCCATCCTCATTGACTCCAGACTCCGAGAAAAACTCTCTCTTAAGGAGCGCTTGCGGAAGCCTTCTGTAAATTTGTCTCCGAGCTTTGCAGTCCCACCCTTGCCTCCCTCACCTCCCATGCCTCCTGGTCCCGAGCCGGTCTGTGAAGATGAATCCATGCACTTGGGCTTCACGCATCTCTCTGCGGACAAGAGAATCCCTAGGAGGAGGGAGAGATTGTGCCTTTATTGTGGCCAGGCTGGTCACTTTTTGAAGTCTTGTCCTACCCGTCCATTGAACGCCCGAACCTTGAGGTCCTGTCATGGACAGACCTTAGGTGGCATTGTTTCGTCTCCAGTTTCCCAGGAGGATAAGCCCCTGGTTTCGGTTACCCTGTCGTGGGCTAAGTCATCCGTCAAGATGAAGGCTCTAATCGACTCTGGGGCTGCAGGCCTGTTCATTGATGCTGCCTTTGTATCGAAGCACTCGATTCCACTGCAGCTGCGTGACACTCCACTTGCCATTGAGGCTCTTGACAGGAGACCTCTACAGCTTGCCAATGTGACTCATTAGACTGTTCCGTTGTCCATGGCCATAGGGGCTCTTCACCATGAGATAATCCAATTCCAAGTTATTTCCTCACCTAAGTTTCCGCTGGTTATTGGTTATCCTTGGTTTCAGAGGCACAACCCCTCTTTTGATTGGCTCCGTGCTGAGGTTCTGTCCTGGTTTCCACAATGCAGTAAGAGATGCTTCCAGAAGGTAGCCAAGGTCCTGTGCACCTCTTCACTCTCCTCCCTGCCGGAGGAGTACAACGATTTTAGCGATGTCAAGCCGGTACTTTGCCTCCACACCGGTCGTATGATTGCGCAGTTGACCTTCAACCTGGTGCCATACCCCCTCGTGGCCAGGTTTACCCTTTGTCGGTCTTGGAGGATAAAGCCATGGAGGAGTATGTTGCAGATGCACTCTCTCGAGGTTTCATCCGCAAATCCTCATCTCCTGCTGGTGCTGGTTTCTTTTTTTGTGAAGAGGAAGAATGGTGAACTGAGACCTTGCATTGACTATAGGGGTCTCAATCGTTTCACCATTAAGAATGCCTATCCGATTCCGTTGATTACGGAATTATTTGACCGCCTCAAGGGAGCAACGGTTTTCACAAAGCTTGATTTGAGAGGGGCATACTATCTTGTGAGGATTAAGGAGGGTGACGAGTGGAAAATTGCCTTTAATACCAGAACAAGTCATTATGAGTATCTCGTAATGCCTTTTGGCCTCTGTAATGCGCCGGCAGTTTTCCAGGAGTTTATTAACGATGTCCTCCGAGGTTTGTTGCAGTTATGTGTGGTGGTTTATCTTGATGATATCCTCATATTTTCCAAGTCCCTGGAGAGCCACCACACAGATGTCTGTCGAGTGCTTCAGAAACTAAGTGAGAACAATCTCTTTTGTAAGCTGTAGAAGTCTGAATTCCATCGGGAACAGGTCAAATTCCTGGGTTATGTAATTTCCACAGCTGGTTTTTCGATGGACCCAGAGAAACTTTCTGCTGTCCTACAGTGGCCTCGACCCGTGGGTTTATGTCCTCTGCAGCGATTTCTTGGCTTTTCCAACTATTATCGGAAGTTTATTCATAACTTCTCGTCTCTGGTCAAGCCCCTGACTGATATGACCAGAAAGGACGGTAACCCACAGAGTTGGTCTCCAGAGTCCATTAAGGCTTTTAAGAGTCTTAAGGCTGCCTTTGTTTCTGCTCCTGTGTTGGCACATCCTGATCCTACGTTGCCTTTTATCCTTGAAGTTGATGCTTCTGAGACTGGAGTTGGCGACCTTCTGTCTCAACGTCCTAGCTCTGACATTGCTATGCATCCGTGTGGCTACTTTTCCAAGAAGTTGTCACCTGCGGAGTGCAATTACGAGATTGGTGACAGAGAGCTGTTGGCGATCATTTTAGCCCTGAAAGAATGGAGACATCTGGAAGGTACCACTGTGCCGGTTCTCATTCTTACCATAAAAATCTCACATTCTTGTCTGAGGCTCAGCGCCTCTCTCACAGATGGGCTCTTTTTTTGTCGAGTTTTAATTACATTGTCTCATTCTTACCCGGTACTAAGAATGTAAGGGCTGACACCTTGTCACAACAATTTTCTTCCACTTCCAAGATGTAGTCGGTACCGGTTCCTGTGATTCCTCCTGATCGTATTCTGGCTACGGTTCGCACCAGTCTCACTTCTCCTTTGGGAGACAAAATTCTTGCTGCTCAGGTCGATTCCTGAGAAACCTTGTGACCGCTGCTTTGTTCCCGAGAGTCTCCGTACTGCCGTGCTCCAGACTTACCATTCTCCCAAGGCTGCTGGCCACCCTGGTAAGAATCAACTCTTTTGGGCCATTTCCCAACAATTCTGGTGGCCTAGTCTACGTGCTGATGTAACCGCCTTCCTAGCTGCCTGTTCCGTGTGTGTTTAGAGTAAGACTCCACGACACCTTCCTACAACCCATACCCAATGCAGAGAGGCCCTGGACCCACCTGTCTATGGATTTCATTGTGGAGTTACCCAACTCCCAGGGCAACACAGTTATCCTTATGGTGGTAGACCGGTTCTCGAAAATGTCTCATTGTATTCCACTTAAGAAGTTGCCTACGTCTAAGGAACTGGCTTCCATTTTTGATCGGGAAATCTTTTGCTTACATGGTCTACCCAAGCTCATTGTCTCTGACAGGGAAAGTCCGTTTGTGTCCTGATTCTGGCGAGCTTTTTGTGCACAGTTGGGAATTCAGCTTGCCTTCTCCTCTGCGTATTACGCGCAGTCTAATGGGGCTGCAGAACGAGCCAATCAGTCCTTGGAGCAATTCCTCCGTTGCTATATTTCTGACCATCACAACTGGTCAGACCTCTTACCTTGGGCGGAGTTTGCTCACAATAGCGCTCTGAATTCTGCTTCCCGTTTGTCCCCGTTTATGGCGAACTATGGTTTCCAACCTTCCATGTTGCCTGACTCGTTTGTTCCTCAGAGTATCCCTGCGTTAGAGGAACATCTCCGTGGTCTTCGTTCCTCTTGGGTACAAGTCCAGGAGGCTTTGCGACAGGCTAACGATAGGTACACACTCCATGCTGACCGCAGACGCCTTCCTGCGCCTTCCTACCAGATCGGGGACAGGGTCTGGCTGTCATCTCGCAACCTCTAACTTCGTGTTCCTTCTCTGAAGTTCACACCTTGGTTTATTGGGCCTTTCCGTATCCTTTGCAGGATAAATCCAGTGGCTTACGCGTTGGACCTTCCTTCCAGTATGCCTATCTCTAATGTGTTTCATGTCTCCTTATTGAAACCTTTGGTCTGCAACCGTTTTACCACCTCGGTGCCACGTCCTCACCCTATACAGGATGAGAACCATGAGGAGTATGAGTTACAGTCCATTGTTGACTCCCATAGGTTCCGTGGGCGCATTCAGTACCTGGTGCATTGGAAGGGGTACGGTCCGGAGGAACGCTCTTGGGTCCCATCCTCGGACATACATGCCCCTGTCCTCCTCCGTGATTTCCATAGACGTTTTCCCCTTAAGCCCGGTGGTCCTCCGAGGGGGAGGGGTCATTGAGGACGGGGTACTGTCAGGGCTGGGCTCAGCCCTTCCTTCTCTGTGCTGGCAGCTCAGCTGTCAGCTAATTGCCAGCTCCCATCTCTCCACAGTGATCCACCCGTTTATGATCCTGCTCGTCAGTTCTGCCTACTTAAAGACTTCCAGTTCATTTGCTCTTTGCCTTCGCCTGTGTTCACATCACAAGAGACTTTCTCCTGCATTCCTGTTGAAGACCTGCTTGACTGAAGTTCCCTCTGGCTACAGATCCTGCTTGCTGTACTACTACCTTTATCGCTGGCTCTTGGAACTTGGCTCCGGTTACTGAACTCTGACTATGTTTTGACTACGCTTACTCTGTTTACCTTTTTATTTTTATTATTAAAAAAGGGTGATTTAACTGTACTTCTGTCTCGGTCTAATTCATGGCTTCTGACAGTTAAATATAAACTGTTGCATAATTACTGTATTTATTGGCGTATAACACTTTTTTACCCTGAAAATAGAGGGTAAACTGTGGAAAGTTTTTTTCCTGAATTGTCCCTCTTAAAGTTAGGGTGCGTGTTATACACCTGTGCGTGTTATACGCCGATAAATACAGTATATTTAATGCTTACCCCTGGTGAGCACAAGGCAACAGATTAACCCTTTGGGGTTACTTACTAATGTGTTATAAAAAATAAAAAAAAACCTTTGTTGTGAATGGAATAGAAGGATCTCAATATACACACAGCTGTGGAGAAACACTTCCTTCCTTACCTTTAGCATGGAAAGAACCCATTGCACCTGTTCAGTGCACTTGAAGATTAAAAATTAAAAACCTAATGTTGGGCTTTGTGGGAAAGCCTAGAATACTCTATAAAAGAGGTCTTAAGGGAGCTGTCGGTATTAAAAAAAAAAAAACATTTTAAATATAAAATGTCAGTTTAGACATATGTACAGTAGGCTTTCAAAATCAATAAAAAACTGTTTTTTTTTTAAATCGGACTTTAGTCAGAATTGAAAATTAAGCTTTGGTATGCAGGCAATGATCATATAAAAATAGTTTTAAAAAGAGAGCACGCCAAATAATAATAATCTGATATTTTGTGACACCAGTTGCTTAGCCAAATGATTATGTGCTCAGAGAGAATACATTTTACAGAACAGTGTGTTGATGTGTAATTAAGCCCCAGTAAACTTTGCAGCCTTCCTCACCCCACCCACCTCGCTCCAAACCATAAAAACCTTTATAAATCTATTTAACTTTTCTGCATCTGCTGTCATGTGACTTTTTGCTGAGCTCGTTTCAGGAGCAAAGATCTAGCTCTGCAATCTGGGTCCACCACTAATCGGTACTGTTGCCACCCCTGGTCCTGATGCAACAAAACCACTGAAGTCTTTAGAACCTGTAAAGACCAACCAATGCAGAGCCAATAGAAACTGTTCATATCACAGGTAATGACCCTAGAACACTGCACCAATTAACAGCACTGCTCAGTGATTGAGAGCCCCTATGTGATTAATCCAGGGTCCAACTTTTCTATATTCTGCCAGCACAGAACATGAAACTACTGTATTTATACAGATTTACATACATTTTACAAAGTTATTATCTTTTACACTTTTCTGAAAAATATATCTTTGAACACACCTTATATTTCTTTTAAAACCATTGGGACCTAAAAGTGAGTTCCTCTTTTAAATTTTGTGCATATGTAGGATATGTTTAGGAAGGATGTAATAGGGAGCATTAATTGCCTTACTTCACAGGGTGTGAGCCCTAAAATGGGCCTACTGTAGGTGCAGAGACTAAGCAGATGTTTTCTTGCTGGGTCTACCAGGTTGTGGCCCTCACACACACACCTTTGTAGATGACAGCTGAGCAGGGATAAAACGCAGAAGCTGGTACAAAGTCGATAGGAAATTTCAGGAACAAGAACAGGCCAACAATCTGTTCTTGGGCAGTGAACAAGATTAATCCAATAGAAGTCAAGGTCGATAACAAGAGAAGTAGGAGCCCAGGAACCAACACAGATTGCAGCTTATGGTTAAGAAATTAGTCTTTGCTCATACTAAGGGTGTTGGCCTGAGCATAGCTAAATAGTGAGATTGATTGACAGGCTGGACGGAAACTGGCCATGTGGCTGCTATATCAATCAGGTGGGATTTGGTGAAACCTATACCTCCCAGTCCTGTTCAGCAACAAGGTAGAAATAACATGTTGATAGAACCACACATAGCAGAACAGAGTTGCTGTTGATGTGGCACCTGTAGGCTTTCTCTTCTCTGGTTTTAATAGTGACAAACAGGCCCATGAAGGACCCTTATTCTCTGGTCATGTCGCTCCCTCTCACGAATGCCATCTTGTACAATGCAGAACCAGTACTTTACATGATGACAGTCCTGCCTAATTGAGTGCGATGACTTTGAGCCCCCCCACCAAATTCCTGGGCAGCAGACTAGAGCACCAGCTGCCATGGGACCCTGGAATAAAGTAGGTATTCCTCTGTATTAGAACCCCCTAGACAAAATGAGCATCATATACTGCATATGCAGGGATGGTGATGACAGGTGCTGTCCACATTTTTTGGAGTCCAACCCCCTGAGTTGGGCTGTTGCCCATCAATACTATGTTTTGTATACATTCTAAAAAGGATACCAACTTTTGTGTCTTACATCTGTGTACAAACACATCCCACAGTATAGACAAGGTGTTTGAAGATTAGACAAATGATGTTACAATTAGGGATTTCACAATAGCAGTGCAAAACAATGCAGCATCACAGATGGAATTTGTATAAACATTTGCAACATCTTAAATCCATTTTTTATTAGGCTTGTCTACATTACAACGCTGCCTTTCTCCCAAGGGGTAATTCCAACTCTGATTACTTTTCCTGACATTCAGACAGTTGACTCTTTGTAAATGTGCTGTCACAACACCAAACAACTGCAGATGCTGCCAAAATCAATTTAGGCTCTAAAGTGATTCCAAACTGAAGAGTTACTTGGTAAGTGGAAAAGAATAATCATTTGTGATTCAACTTGCACACCATGCTATTTATAGTGATCAAGACAAAATAAAAAAAATATCTGCACTCTGCAAATGCTTATTTTCAATTGTTTTCAATGCCATATGTTACCCTTTCATTAAAGTTTGTGCACTGGTTTCATAAGGAGCCCCCAGCTGTACTTTGCATGTTTTTCTGTTTTTTTCAGCTTTAATCCAACAGAATGATTTCCCTTCCTGGAATTAAATTGGACCAGCGTTTCACAACACCTAACTAATGTGTTTGTTTTGTTAAGATTTGAGATGGAGCAAGAATTTTAATGCCTTCCTGTAATATAGCTGAATAACTTGATGCATTAACATTGTTTCCGAATTTCCAGCCATGCAAAAACTGTTATGCCAGTTCTCTTTCTGAAAGTACACAGCATTCAATTTATAAAGTAATAGATGGGAGGAAGGAATACCCAGAGGGACCTTCTAAATATTGGACACAAAGTGTCCGGTATCACATCCTAAGACTAAATCTGCACAAAAAAACCCTAAGAACTAAATTAAGCATTTTAATGGTACCCCTTGGATTATGATAAAATATCAAATTTTTGTTGCACAAAATATAAAACCATGTAAACATTGACTGGACTCATATCAATACAGACATTAACATGTACACAAAATTTGTATGGTACTATATGGTAGTTGTCTCATCTATACTAAACTCGAGTGATGGGTTGCTTGCTGTGACCTCGATGTCTTTCACAAGTCGCTGCCCACTTCATTAGGAAAAGAACTATAGCCAAGCTCTATAATAAGAAATATATATTTATCAACTTCAATACTGCAACTGTTTAATAGAGCTTCAGGCACCAAATGGGATAAATGCTCTACATACTTATAATATATGTATTAAAAAGGTATACATAAGATAAACACAGTGACACTACGACCAGTTGTTGCCAACTCCCTCTGCAAATAGGGTAGTTCATCAGGCTTCTATCCACTGTGTCACCAAGAGCCAAGGTTCAAAGCATCACTATAGATGTAGTAATGGTGATTATCCAGGATATAAACTAAAAGGGCATAGTGGTAATATTCAGATATACCTTGAAGTGGAATATATGCTTGCAAAGAAACATGGGGGGGGGGGGAGAAAAAGGAGGGATACGTAATTTTGATAAGGGGCCCTGTGTTCATCTTTTGTATACCTTTTTATACATATATTATACAGTGCTGAGCATAAATGAGTACATACCTTTTGAATAGTAAGATTTTAATTAAAATCTAAATACAAGTGTTTTCTCAAGTCCCCATTCCCTTCTTTTCTCCGAACATTTCAGAGCCTACCCCCTTCCTCTCCTCCTTACTCTTTTTCATCCTCTTCTTCATCTCCACTATTATCCTATATAGCTTATTCTATTTATCTTTTCGTTTTTTTATTATACGTTCACATTTTCCTGTGCCTGATTTATCTACCCTTAAGGGTATGTTACAAACAATACTGTTACATTTGTCGTCAATATTGAGCTTGTATTGTTGGTTAAGAGGGTATCCCTCTGTTATTTCATTGATATACACAATACAAATATATTTGTCTCTAAATGAACACAATTTTGACAAATCTGAGTTTTATAGAACATTTGCTTAGCTGATTACATAAAAGTAAGGTTAATAATATAACTTAGATTACATAGTTTTCAGTTTTACTCACATTAGTTGATGCAAAAATGAATACACCCCACAACAAAAACTACTACATCTAGTATTTTGTGTGACCTTCATGCTTTGTAAGGACAGCACCAAGTCTTCTAGGCATAGAATGAACAAGTTGCGACATGCTACAACATCTATCTTTTTCCATTCTTTAAGAACGACCCCTTTTAGAGCCTTTTAGAGCCTGGATGCTGGATGGAGAGTGAGGCTCAACTTGTCTCTTCAGAATTCCCCATAGGTGTTCAATTGGGTTCAGATCAGGAGACATACTTGGCCACTGAATAACTTTCACCCTGTTCTTCAGAAATGAAACAGGTAGCCTTAGATGTGTATTTTGGATCATTGTCATGTTAAAAAGGGCATAGAGTGACGGTAGCATCTTCTCTTTCAATAGAGAGCAGTACATCTGTGAATTCATGATACCATCAATGAAATGCATGGTATCCGACACCAGCATCACTCATACAGTCCCACAGAGGGACACTGCCACCACCATGTTTCACTGTAGACACCATGCATTTTCCTTTGCGCTCCTCACCTTTGCGACGCCATACAGTTTTGAAGCCCTCAGTTCCAAAAACCTTTATCTTGGTCTCATCACTCCAGAGTACAGAGTCCTAGTAGTCTTCCTCTTTTTCAGCATGGGCCCTGGCGAATTCTAGGAGGGCTTTTTTGTGCATGGGCATTAGGAGAGGCTTCCTTCATGGACGACACCCATGCCTGCCTTTCCTCTGCAATGTACGCCATATTGTGTCACGGGAAACAATCACCCCAGTTATTCAGTGTTGGACCTATATGACATTGTTTAGACGTTTATATTTACCACCAATGAATGCACTGAGCACCACATCCTTTCATTTGTTATACATAATTTCTAGGTAAATCATTTCACCTTAAAGGGGAGTTCCAGACTTTTTTTATGTTTATTAAAAGTCAGCAGCTACAAAAAGTGTAGCTGCTGGCTCTTAATAAACTTACACGTACCTGTTCGACTGTCCAGCGATGCGACGCCCGGAGCTTCGCTCCTCTCCCCCCTTCTCTGCCGGAGCCTCCATTATAACTGTGGGCACCCGGCCGTGACAGCTTTCGGCTTCACGGCTGGGCACTCACCGCGCTTGCGCGAATGGCGCAGCGCTCTCTGAGTGGACAGGCGATCGCCTGGGACCTGTCATGTGTCCCAGGTGATCGCCTACAGGGAGGGGCTGCCAATAGGCGACATGACGTATCGCCTAAGCGGTCCCTGGGCGGAAGTAGGAAGTCCCACTCCTACTGAAGCCCCCACTCCCCCCCCCAAAAAAAATTACATGCCAAATGTGGCATGTAAGGGGGCGAGGAGTGGATTAAGCGGAAGTTCCAATTTTGGGTGGAACTCCGCTTTAATGGGGCAGCTCTATACACATTTTTGTTCACTTTCACTTACAGGGCGCCAATCTTTGGCTAATTCTACAAACATTTTATATGCCGTAAGTACAGTAGCTTCTTTAGCAATTATTGGAATTTATGCCCATAGCCAATATGGTGTTTTTCAACCCGATCCTCGCATTTCACAACAAGGCTTGGTTTTATATGTAGTGGTGAGTCAGTGCGTGGCCCATCCCCATTGAAAACGTCAGATGTGACAAAACGCGTCTGGGGGCACGCAGTGACATCACCACGCCATTTACGAGGAAGGGCCTCTGTACTTTTCCGGCTGGCACTTTTTTATGCTTTTAAATACTTCATGTTTGTAAGTACAATACCTTTTTATACAATTAAACCAGTTAAGACGATATCACCCTATTGGTCCCTCTTTTTCCTTTTCCTACGTGGTCAACTACAAACAAAGTTTTGAGTTATAGCCAGGGAGTAAGAGTTTACTGGAGAAGCACCCTGCGTGACTGGTCCGTGTCCCGATACTACTCTGCCTGCAAGCTAAAGGCCGCGGCTGGGTAACAGCCAAATGCGTGTCTTTGCTTGCCTTCTGGTAAGCAGCCATTTGTTTTGCGGTGGTGGGCACTCCATATTGGTATCAAGCACAGTGGTGTCATCACATACGTTTATGGACTGTTATTAGCCTGTGGACTTTATTAACCTGTGGACTTTTCTTACCTACTGACGTGCTGGTGTATGGTGTATACTAATTCCTATGTCATCCTGGGGATAGGTTATACTATCAATACAACTAACTATATGTCATCCTGAGGACTGATGTGTAACCATTTTTAAATCCATTTATTGGCGCAGCTTCTTCTCTTTTTTGTTTGTCTAAATGTGTGTATCTCATTAGAGCTGCTGCCTTTGTTTTCTCCATTGTCTAAGCGCAGTTTTTCTTTATATAATTCTACAAACAGTTTGCTCACTTGGTGACTCAGCAGTATGACTTCACCATTCATGTTTCTCCCCTAGCCAGGGTATTAGATTTCTGCAATCGGGCTAGACCAGCCTTTCTCAATCAGGGCTCTGTGGAACCCTAGGGTTCCTCCAGAGGTTACTAATGGCAGTGGTGGATTAAATTCCTAGGTAATGGTGTCTGCATAGTTCTGGTACCAATGCCACTTGTCAGAACCAGCAAGTTGGGATCAGTGAGGTGTCTCTTTTCTTTTCTTGGGTAAGTAGCCACTGACATTGATGATCATATTAGCTGTATGTTAAAGGGGCATTCTCTCCACTGACCACCAATGTAAAAAGCATTCTTTTCACTTACCATCAGTGTAAGGGGACCATCTCTCATTGACCACCAATGTAGTATGGCTAACATACCAGCATTTGTATACAAAATAATTTTTAGCAGAGGTGCCCTAAGACTTGAACATTATTTAAAGTGTTTCCTTATGATATTATAAGATAAGATACGATTTATTGTCATTGCAAATAACAATTTACAATTACATTTCAAAGAAAGGCACTCATCACAATTTTTAAAAACTGAAAAATAAAAAATAAAAATGGTTGAGAAAGACGGTTGTAGACTAGTGCTAGTCTATTACGGCTGGTATTACAGGTAATCATGTGACCTAAAACTCTATCCTGGGCTACATATTTTTTTCTCACCCCTTCCTCTCTATCTTACCTGATGGGCTAGGCATTTTTCCAGATATACTCGCTGGTTTCAGGTGTGCGATGGACAATAAATCCAGTGGTGTGATGGAGCCTGAAATTGCCGGTTCCCTACCATCCTCCTGTGATGACATCAGTCCTCTTCTGCATCCTGGCAGTTTCAATAAAAGACATCAATGGCAGTCTTTATGGTTTTCTTTGTAGTATCACAAACAAACAACACATGCTAGCCCAGCCTTTTTAAACCAGGTTGCCCAGGCACTCTTGGGTTCCTTCAGTTTATTCAGGGGTGCCTTGGCAAAATGCCTAAAATTGGGCAAAAATTGTATACAAGCCAGTGGGTGGATCAAGCCTGTCTTTAAGTTTCACAAAGCCATAGGTTCTCATTATGCACCAGTACAACTACAACCTTCTAGACACCGGCATCTTAACAACCAATGACATCATCCGTTGATAGGAAGGACATTGGGTGCCTGCACAGCATCCTTGTTTACCCCTCTCTATCAGCACTGGGGGCACGTTATCTGATTGAGGGACAGAAACAGAGGGAGAAGAAAAAGAGAAACATTGGAATACTAGTCAATAAATCACCTGTAGTGTTGGGTGTCCTACATGTGTGGACCCTGCGATCCTATGTAAAACTGTTCATTTCGTTTTTTACATTTTAGAATGTGGTGCCTTTTATTTGTGCAGAATTTTAACCACTTTAGCCCCAGAAGATTTTCCCCCTTAAGGACCAGGCCATTTTTTGCGATACGGCACTGCATCGTTTTAACTGAAAATTGCGCGGTCGTGCGATGCTATACCCAAAGTTGACGTCCTTTTTTTTTGCCACTAATAGACCTTTTTTTTTTGTGGTATTTGATCACCTCTGCGGTTTTTATTTTTTCTCTATAAACAAAAAAAGACTGACAATTTAAAAAAAAACAACAATAGTTTTTAATTTTTGCTATAATAAATATATCCCCCCCAAAAAAAGGAAAAAAACTAATGTCTTCATCAGTTTAGGCCGATATGTATTCTTCTACATATTTTTGGTAAAAAGAAAATCTTAATAAGCGTATATTGATTGGTTTGTGCAAAAGTTATAGCGTCTACAAAATAGGGGATAGATTTATGGCATTTTCATTATAAATGTATTTTCTTACTAGTAATGGCAGTGATCAGTGATTTTTAGTGGGACTGCGACATTGCGGCAGACAAGTCAGACACTTTTGACCCTTTTTTTAGGACCAATGACATTTACACAGCGATCAGTGCTATAAAAATGCACTGATTACTGTATAAATGACACTGTCAGGGAAAGGGTTAACTTTAGGGGGTGATCAAGGGGTTAAGTGTTCCCTATGAGGTGTTTCTAACTGTGGGGGGGAGGGGACTGACTGGGAGTACAGAGAGATCGCTGTTCCCAATCACTAGGAACAGACGATCACTCTGTACTTCCCTGTCAGAACGGGGATCTGTTTGTTTACATTGACAGATCCCCGTTCTGGCTCTCTTTGGTGCGATCGCGGGTGGCCGGCGGACATTGCAGCCATGCGCATCAGCTCCCCTGCCGTGCAGCAGGCACGCGCCAGCTATAGCTCCTAAAGGAGCCAGCATACCAGTACGGCGATTAGTGGGAACGAGCCAACCTGCCGCAGTATAATGAAGCGGTTAAACGGTGCCATGCCTGAAAAAAAGGTTGAGAAACACTTAGCTAACCTGTGTATAACTGAATAAAGCCAATGGTCTTGTTGTTGCTGTTAGACTGCGAGGCAGCTTGTCCACAATCTGGGTAACTGAGCAATTTATTTTGTATGATTTATGCCATTCAGAAATGTCATAGCATAGCTGTAGAAACATCCTGCAATCTGGTGCTCTCTGAAAGCAATTTTTTTTGCAGTTCACTAACACTTAAAAGGTCCTGCTCCTGGTTAATACTTGTAGGAGGAGTTTTCATTCTACTCTGACTGTCCTATAAGTCTGCCGGACCCCTGACCCTCTGTCTGGACAGTGCTGATTTGGCCTTGTGCTAATCACATGCACCCTCCTAGGAAAAAAATTCTCTAGCAATACACAGCAAACTGAGCATGTGCAGAGTGACTTAAAGTGGTTGTAAACCCACATAGAAAAAAAAAAAAAGACCTGCAAGAGAAAGGCATAATGAGGTAGTATGCATAGCATACTTGCTCATTATGTAATACTCGCCTGGGATCGAAGCCCCCGCTGCTGTGGGCGTACACAGCACTGGCCGGCGGCATCGCTCCTGGAGTTACTTCCGGTTATTGCGACTCCAGCACTGTGATTGGCTGGAGTTGCGATGATGTCACTCCCGCGCATGCGGGAGCCGCCGGTAATGGCACACTCACTGAAGCAACGGCATGTACGTGCCGTTAATTTAGTTCACATGTGCCGATGACCTTGGCACATGCAGACACAGGGGATATTTCCTAAACCGTGCAGGTTTAGGAGATATCCGGGGTAGCTACAGGTATAGGCTTACCTAAAGCAAAACATGGATTGTAAGGGTTTACAACCACTTTAAAGGCTCTGTCTTATCAGGATATGGATTTTGGACAGTGGAAGAAGGGGAGGATCAGAGAAAACATGAGGCTTTTTACATAATACAGAGGATTAACCGCTTAGGTTCCACAGTGAGTATAACAAGCATGCTATACTGCATATACAGACTGATTTAACTGTTGTGGGTTTCGCAACACTTTAAGTCAAATTCAGATACTTTTACTTCTTGCATTAAAAATAAATTAATTATGTATTAATACAGAGTTGCAATAATTTGTTTTTTATATCTGCCTGGGGTCCTGCTTTACATTTAGTTCTCACCATAATAAAACTAAATATATAAAAGGATTGTGTATATGGGATTGTTTTTGTTTTTTTGGTTGAACAAGATGGACTTTTTTTAACCTGACTAACTATGTAACTATGTATGTTAAATATATACAAAATCTCTATCTATTCTATTTAGGCAATGTAAGTGTAAATAATGATAGAATAAGATCATATTCTAAATAAAATGTATAGCATATGGGACAACTATGATTTTATTTTTGGTGGTTAAAAGGTGATTTACTGCATTTTTTTTCAACTTCAGTCCTCAAGGCGCCCCAACAGGTCATGTTTTCAGGCTTTCCATTATTTTGCACAGGTGATTTGATAATTTTCACTGCCTTAGTAATTACCACAGACATTACATCTGAGGGAAGTCCTGAAAACATGACCTGTTGGGGCGCCTTGAGGACTGCAGTTGAGAAACACTAATTTACTGTATCAAAAGTTTGGTTCGCTAAGCAGTTGGTGGTGAATACCTCCGGCCTCCACACGCAGCGCATCTTTTTTTCCCAGCAATATGATATAATCTGGTTTAGATCTACAAACATGTCACCCTAGTCAAATTACATAACAGTCACAGTCTACTGAGCTTCCCCGCCGTCTGACTCCATTACAAATGCAAACCTGCTCTGCACGCCTGCAAAGTATTTATGTCTCACTTTAGGCACCCACTTGAAAGTTCAAAGAAGGATTTTTTTTCCCCACATCATATGATTGGCACATTTTTACATCCTAATAATTACTAAAAATAAAACTGGGACACGAGGAACCCTCTAGCAAACAGTTCTCTGTTTTTGTTAACAATTACAATGCCGTGTACACACAGCTGTTTTTAATGTCATTGAAAAAAACGAAGTTTTTCTCGACGTGATTCTTCTCAAGCCTGCCTTGTCTACACACTATCATGAAAAAAAATGCTTGAGCAAAGCGCGGTGACGTACAACACGCTCGACAACACGTACGACGGCACTATAAAGGGGAAGTTCCATTTGGATGGCGCCACCCTCATGTTAGTAGTTTGGTGAGAGACGATTCGCGCTTTTCAGCCTCGTGCTCTTCAGTTCGTTACAGCATGACAAATGTGCTATCTCCATTCTGAACGATAGTTTTACCAGAACGAGCGCTCCTGTCTCATAACTTGCTTCTGAGCATGCGCGTTTTTTCCCGTCATTAACCACTTAACGACCGCTCACTGTATATATACGTCGGCACAATGGCACCGACAGGCACAATCACGTAGAGCATACGTGATTGCCTTTGTACAGTTGGGGGGTCCGATCGGACCCCCTTCTGTACAGTGAGCGGTCGGAATTCGTCTGGGAGCGTTCCGAGATGGGGGGGCGGCCGTTCGATTCCGACCACCCCCCCGCGATCGCTCCCGGCGAATAGAAATGCCCCCTCTGTCTGTGTACTGTTTACACAGATAGAGAAAGCAGGAGGAAGTGATGTCATCTCCTGTGCGGCGCTCACATATACCGAGCGTCGTACAAGAGAAGACACACAGGTCAGTGCACTAACACTACACTAACACCAGCACACATAGGCACATAAATCGCCCCCCCAGGCCCCCCCAGATCACCCCCCAGCCCCCCCAGATCACCCCCCAGCCCCCAGTCACAGTGTCACTGATTGCAGTGACCATTTATTTACTGATCACTGCAATCAGTGACATTTGTGACTGTAAAAGTGTCACTACATTTAGTTTTAGGTCCAGTGTAGCCCCCTAACCCCCCCCTAATAAAGGTTTAACCCCTTGATCACCCCCCAGATAACCCTTTCACCCCCTAGCACCGCCGTCGCTTGGCGATCATTTTTCTGATCGCTGTCTTGGCGTCGGTGATGCAGATCGGTACCCAGTAATTTTTTTTAGGTTCGCCGCAGGTTTTTATAGCGTCGGGTACCCCCATAAATTATCTAATAAAGGTTTAACCCCCTTGATCGCCCCCCAGGTAACCCTTTCACCCCCTATCACCACTGTCACTAAGCGATCGTTTTTCTGATCGATGTCTTAGCGTCGGTGATGCTGATCGGTAGCCAGTATTTTTTTTTAGGTTCGCCGCAGGTTTTTATAGCGTTGGGTACCCCCATAAATTATCTAATAAAGGTTTAACCCCCTTGATCGCCCCCCAGGTAACCCTTTCACCCCCTATCACCACTGTCACTAAGCGATCGTTTTTCTGATCGATGTCTTAGCGTCGGTGATGCTGATCGGTAGCCAGTATTTTTTTTTTAGGTTCGCCGCAGGTTTTTATAGCGTCGGGTACCCCCATAAATTATCTAATAAAGGTTTAACCCCCTTGATCGCCCCCCAGGTAACCCTTTCACCCCCTATCACCACTGTCACTAAGCAATTGTTTTTCTGATCGCTGTCTTGGCGTCGGTGATGCAGATCGGTACCCAGTAATTTTTTTAGGTTCGCCGCAGGTTTTTATAGCGTCGGGTACCCCCCATAAATTATCTAATAAAGGTTTAACCCCCTTGATCGCCCCCCAGGTAACCCTTTCACCCCCTATCACCACTGTCGCTAAGCGATCATTTTTCTGATCGATGTCTTAGCGTCGGTGATGCAGATCGGTAGCCAGTAATTTTTTTTAGGTTCGCCGCAGGTTTTTATAGCGTCAGGTACCCCCATATATTATCTAATAAAGGTTTTAACCCCCTAATTGCCCCTAGTTAACCCTTTCACCAGTAATCATCATATAAGTGTTACGGGTGACGCTGGTTAGTTAGTTTGCTTTTTATAGTGTCAGGGCACCCGCCGTATATAACCCAATAAAGGTTTAACCCCCTGATCGCCCGGCGGGTGATATCAATTAGGTTTTAGCGTCAGAGAGGGTCTGCGTCACACCCCAGGCAGCGTCAGGTTAGTGCCAGTAACGCTAACACCCACGCGTGAAGCATACACCTCCCTTAGTGGTATAGTATCTGAACAGATCAATATCTGATCTGATCAGATCTATACTAGCGTCCCCAGCAGTTTAGGGTTCCCAAAAACGCAGTGTTAGCGGGATCAGCCCAGATACCTGCTAGCACCTGCGTTTTGCCCCTCCGTCCAGCCCAGGCCACCGAAGTGCAGTATCGATCGATCACTGTCACTTGCAAAACACAACACACATAACTGCAGCGTTCGCAGAGACAGGCCTGATCCCTGCGACTCCAGTGCTGTAGGAGGTGATTTCACCACCACAGTTAAAAAAAAAAAGAAGCAAATATGCCGAAGCATTGGGGCAGCAGGGGCGGAGGAGCGATTTTGCTCCTAATGCCGCGTACATACGGTCGAAATTCCGACGGAGGCTTGCCCGTGGAAAAGTCCGACCATGTGTGTGCGGCATAACTTTTTTGCGGGAGGATGCCCCCATGCTTCGGCATATATAAATGGTGCATGTATGCCCA
Source organism: Rana muscosa (assembly GCA_029206835.1). NCBI lineage: Eukaryota > Metazoa > Chordata > Amphibia > Anura > Ranidae > Rana > Rana muscosa. The sequence goes on from CM055126.1 coordinate 166,867,885, forward strand.
TCATTAGAAGTGGGTGGATGAAGGGCGGTATTCTAATGGTGGGCATACCCACCGATCAATCTCTTTTTTCGTTCAGCCACCTGGCTGCATGAAAAAAAAAGATTACAATACATGTCCAACAAGGACCAGCAACGTACTGGTATGTTGCTGGACTTTGAATGGTTATACCAGATTGATGCCTGCGGGTTTAGGTATCATCTTGGTATCATTCTTTTCAGCCAGCGGCCGGCTTTAATGTAAAAGCAACCCTAGTGGCTAATTAGCCTCTGGACTGCTTTTACAAGCAGTGGGAGGGAATGTCCCCCCCCCCCCGGATATAAAAAGTGTCATTGGGAAATTGGGAAAGCATTTTATCACACCGATCTTGGTGTGGTCAGATGCTTTGAGGGCAGAGGAAAGATCTAGGGTCTAGACCCCAGTTTTTTAAAAAAAAGAGTACCTGTCACTACCTATTACTATCATAGGGGATATTTACATTCCCTGAGATAACAATAAAAATGATAAAAAAAAAATAAAACATGGAAGGAACAATTAAAAAAAAAAAAAAAAATCAAAATTAATAATAAAAAAAAAAAAAAAAAAAAAAAGCACCCCTGTCCTGCCCTGCTCTTGCCCAATGGCGAACGCAAGCGTCGGTCTGGCGTCATATGTAAACAGCAATTGCACCATGCATGTGAGGTATCACCGCGAAGGTCAGATCGAGGGCAGTAATTTTAGCAGTAGACCTCCTCTGTAAATCTAACGGGGTAACCTGTAAATGCTTTTAAAGGCTTTTAAAAATGTATGTAGTTTGTCGCCAATGCGCGTTTGTGCGAAATTTTAAAGCATGTCGTGTTTGGTATCTATGTACTCGGCCTAAGATCATCTTTTTTATTTCATCAAACATTTGGGCAATATAGTGTGTTTTAGTGCATTAAAATAAAAAAAAGTGTATTTTTTCCCCAAAAAATGCGTTTGAAAAATCGCTGCGCAAATACTGTGTAGAAAAAAAAATGCAACACCCACCATTTTATTCTGTAGGGCCTTTGCTTTAAAAATATATATAATGTTTGGGGGTTCAACATAATTTTCCTGCAAAAAAAAATATGTTTTCATGTAAACAAAAAGTGTCAGAAAGGGCTTTGTCTTCAAGTGGTTAGAAGAGTGGATGTAAGCTTCCTAATGTTGTGTATAAAATGCCAGAACAGTTCAAAACCCCCCCAAATGACCCCATTTTGGAAAGTAGACACCCCAAGCTATATACTGAGAGGCATGTCGAGTCCATGGAATATTTTATATGTTGACACAAGTTGCGGAAAAAAGACAATTTTTTTTGCACAAAGTTGTCACTAAATGATATATTGCTCAAACATGCCATGGGCATATGTGAAATTACACCCCAAAATACATTCTGTTGCTTCTCCTGAGTACGGGGATACCACATGTGTGAGACTTTTTGGGAGCCTAGCCGCGTACGGGACCCCAAAAACCAATCACCGCCTTCAGGCTTTCTAAGGCCTCGTACACACGGCCGAGATTCTCGTTGAGAAAAACATGTCGTTTTTTTCGACGAGATTCTTGGACAAGAAACTTGTCCCGGCCGAGTGTACACACGCTTGTTTCAAAGAACCCGCGGTTCTTTGAAAGGAGTGTACGCGGTGACGTCATCGACTACGTCGAGCATGCGCTCGTCACATTCGATGCCGTCGCCGCCATCTTGGTATACCCTACGTATGCCTAGGAAGCTACCGCGCATGCGTCAAATTCATTTCGAACATGCGCGGGCTTCCGGGAGGACAGGTAAGTGTACACACACTCACTTTTCTCGTCGAGAAACACGCCGAGGAGAATCTCGACGAGAAAATAGAGAGCAGGTTCTCTATTTTCTCGTTGAGGTTTCTTGTCGGTTTTCTCGACGAGAAACACGCTAGCAGCGTACACACGACCGATTTACTCGGCAAGACCTCTCTGCCAGCAAGTTTCTTGCTGGTTCTTGCCGAGAAAATCGGTCGTGTGTACGAGGCCTAAGGGTGTAAATTTTTGATTTCACTTCTCACTGCCTATCACAGTTTCGGAGGCCATGGAATGCCCAGATGGCACAAAACCCCCCAAATGACCCCATTTTGGAAAGTAGACACCCCAAGCTATTTGCTGAGAGGTATTGTGAGTATTTTGCAGATCTCGCTTTTTGTCACAAAGTTTTTCAAAATTGAAAAAAAAAAAAAGAAAAAAAAAAAATTCTTTCTTCATTTTCAAAAACAAATGAGAGCTGTAAAATACTCACCATGCCTCTCAGCAAATAGCTTGGGGTGTCTACTTTCCAAAATGGGGTCATTTGGGGGGGTTTTGTGCTATTTTGGCATTTTATGGCCTTCGAAACTGTGATAGGTAGTGAGGAGTGAAATCAAAAATTTGTGCCTAGAAATCCTGAAGGCGGTGATTGGTTTTCGGGGTCCCGTACGTGGCTAGGCTCCCAAAAAGTCCCACACATGTGGTATCCCCATACTCAGGAGAAGCAGCAAAATGTATTTTGGGGTGCAATTCCACATATAACCATGGCATGTGTGAGCAATATATCATTTAGTGACAACTTTTTGTAATTTTTTATTTTATTTTATTTTTTGTCATTATTCAATCACTTGGGACAAAAAAAAAAAATATTCAATGGGCTCAACAGGCCTCTCAGCAATTTCCTTGGGGTGTCTACTTTCTAAAATGGGGTCATTTGGGGGGGTTTTGTGCTATTTTGGCATTTTATGGCCTTCAAAACTGTGATAGGTAGTGAGGAGTGAAATCAAAAATTTGCGCCCTTAGAAATCCTGAAGGCGGTGATTGGTTTCCGGGGTCCCGTACGTGGCTAGGCTCCTAAAAAGTTCCACACATGTGGTATTCCCGTACTCAGGAGAAGCAGCAGAATGTATTTTGGGGTGCAATTCCACATATAACCATGGCATGTGTGAGCAATATATCATTTAGTGACAACTTTTTGTAATTTTTTTTTTTTTTTGTCATTATTCAATCACTTGGGACAAAAAAAAAAAATATTCAATGGGCTCAACATGCCTCTCAGCAATTTCCTTGGGGTGTCTACTTTCCAAAATGGGGTCATTTGGGGGGGTTTTGTACTGCCCTGCCATTTTAGCACCTCAAGAAATGAGATAGGCAGTCATAAATTTAAAGCTGTGTAAATTCCAGAAAATGTACCCTAGTTTGTAAACGCTATAACTTTTGCGCAAACCGATAAATATACACTTATTGACGTTTTTTTACTAAAGACATGTGGCTGAATACATTTTGGCCTAAATGTATGACTAAAATTGAGTTTATTCGATTTTTCTTATAACAAAAAGTAGAAAATATCATTTTTTTTCAAAATTTTCGTTTTTTTTCCGTTTATATCGCAAAAAATAAAAATCGCAGAGGCAATCAAATACCATTAAAAGAAAGCTCTATTTGTGGGAAGAAAAGGACGCAAATTTTGTCCGCACAATTTACAGTTAAAGCAGCGCAGTGCAAAATTCTGAATTCACCTCTGGTCCTCTAGCTACCAAATGGTCCGGGGCTTAAGTGGTTAAAGCGTACACACAGCCGTTTTTCACGACTAGAAAAACGACGACGTGAAAAACGAAAAAAAATAGAGCATGTTCTAAATTTTTAATGGCCATTTTTCTCATCGAGAAAAAAGCTCTGGAGCCTACACACATTCGTTTTAATGACCAATTTAAAAAATGCAATTTTTCTCGTCATGAAAAACGGTCGTGTGTACGCGGCATTAGGATCCAAAAGACAGTGTGCAGATTAAGTATCACAGATATTACAGCATAAATATTGTACTAGCTCCTAAGTGTGCATCAGTTAATATTCCAACACAGGAGATCAATAATAAAGGGAAACTACAAATCAGATGGATTAAAGCGTTTTACATGGAGTACTCCAAAAAGACCAGGGATTTTTAACCTCTTCATGCCTAAAGCCTCGTACACACGGCCGGTTTTCCCATCGGAAAAACTGCCATGAGAGCTTTTCGTCTGGAATCCCGGCCGTGTGTATGCTCCATCGCAGTTTTTCCGACGGGGAAACTGCCAGAAAAAAAAAGAGAGCAGGATCTCTTTTTTCCCGTCAGGCCAAAAATCAGACAAAACCGTTCGTCTGTATGCTTTTCCGACGGCAAAAAAAAACGTGCATGCTCGGAAACAAATCGACGCATGCTCAGAAGCATAGAACTTAATTTTCTCGGCTCGTCATAGTCTTTTACGTCACCGCATTCTTGGCAGTCAAAAGTTCACCGGACTTGTGTGACCGTGTGTATGCAAGGCAGGCTTGAGAAGAATTCCGTTGGGAAAACCATCTGTTTTTTATCCGACGGGAAAACCGGTCGTGTGTACAGGGCATCAGCCATTTTCTGGCACTTAATGCTTACAAGTTAAAATCAGTATTTCTTTATCGTACACCACGGGACACAGAGCCTTAATCATTACATAGTGGGTTGTATGGGTCACCAGAGGTGATTGGACACTGGCACAACCAATGAGAACAAGTTCCCCTCCATATAACCCCTCCCATACAGGAAGAACCTCAGTTTTTTTTCGCCAGTGTCTAAGGTGTTGGACGCGATTAAGATGTGCTAAAGGAAGCTCTACCATAGAGGCCCCCTGGGGCAAAAGAGCTACACTTCGGGTCCATCCAAGATGCCTAAATTATTACGCCAAAACTGGATGGTATCCGGGCCTCGGACATGAGGTGTCCCCTGTAATGTCTCTCTTTGGAGGACTGGGCTCTAGGGTCCAGCACTTTCGCTTTTAAAATGCTAAAAGTCCTGGCAGAATCTTTTACAAGACCCAGGGAAGAGGCATCCTTTAAGTAGGAACCCATATCCCTGAAGGTTGGCACACATACCCGCCGTGATGGGTGAAGGTTGGTTTTGTCTGATTTTCAGCAAACCTGTGGCGGGGATAAAGTAAACAGGGAAAAAGTCCTAAGCATGTATCTTAAGGACTTTCCTTTGAGTGGGTGTCTTCTCTGTTGCCACCACTAGAGGGAGTAAAGAGTTGAGTTTTACTCACCAGGCTCCAGTATAGTGTCAGGTCTTTTCAGACAGCACATTTTCCGCTGCAGAGCTCTGCCATGGATAGCAACCACGTCCCCCCTCACAAACATGATGCAGGAGGACCTTTCCTCCTCTCAGGTCGCCGCCATTCTCCCCTAGGTCGCTCGTGCGCGCACAGGGGTGCGCTTTATGGTGCACAGCAAAGAGGGGCGGGCGGGTCGCGAGCGTGCATGTGCGTGCACAAGTCATTCCACGGCGCTCAGAAGGCAGGAAGTGCACAAAAAGCCTCTCAAACCTGCAGCTCTCCCCTGATCGGTGACACAGCGGCTTACGTGCATGTAAGGTCTCTATGAGGTTGGTTATTGAGCACTCCCAAAAGAGGACACCCACTCAGCATGATACTGTGTGATTAGTTGCATACTGTATGTAGATTGCTTAACTAGCACAGGAGTATATGCATTGATGGTACCTTGGCTTTTTGCTTAGTAATATGTCTTTCCAGAGGAGAAATTCAGGGACTAAAAAAGTAGGATTTTTAAAACAGCTTACCTGTAAAATCCTTTTCTTGGAGTACATCATGGGACACAGAGCAGCATAGTCATTACTATGTGGGTTATATAGAATTACCTTCAGGTGCTGGCACTGGCAACTTCCAAAACAGGAAGTACCCTCCCCTATATAAGCCCCTCCCATCCGGGAGTACCTCAGTTTTGTAGCAAAGCAATACGTGTCCCCAAAAGAGGGGTGGGAGCTCTGTGTCCCGTGATGTACTCCAAGAAAAGGATTTTACAGGTAAGCTGTTTTAAAAATCCTACTTTCTTGTTCATACATCACGGGACACAGAGCAGCATAGTCATTACTATGTGGGACGTCCCAAAGCAATGCCAAATGAGGGGGGGATACACCATACATAAGTTGGGCGCCATCAGGCATGAGGATCTTTTGCGGCCTGCAACACACTGCGCCCAAAGGCGACATCCTCCTGACTTCTAACGTCCACCTGGTAGAACCTAGTAAACGTGTGTACTGAAGACCATGTTGCGGCCTTACAAATTTGAGCCAGGGAGGCCTGGTGATGCACTGCCCATGAAGTTCCAACTGCTCTCGTGGAGTGCGCCCTAACTTTGAACGGAGGCGGTCTACTTCTCAAGCCATAGGCTTGTATTATGACATGTCGAATCCACTTGGCTAAAGTAGATTTTGATGCTGCCTGACCCTTTCTGGGGCCTTCCGGCAGAACAAACAAAGAATCCGTTCTACGAATCTGAGCAGTGGCTTTTAGATAAGCTTTAACTGCTCTTACTACATCCAAATAATGCAATAACTTTTCCTCTACCGAGCTTGGTTTGGGGAAAAAGGAAGGAAGAACCACATCCTGGTTCAAGTGAAAGCTCGATACCACCTTAGGAAGAAAGGCTGGGTGAGGGCGTAATACTACTCTGTCCTTATGAATAACCAGATATGGCTCCTTACAGGACATGGCGGCTAATTCCGACACTCTTCTAGCCGAGCATATGGCTACTAAAAATATCAATTTTCTGGTGAGTAGAACCAAGGAAATGTGCCGCAAAGGTTCAAACGGCTGCTTCTGCAGAACCGACAGAACCAAATTTAGATCCCATGGGCATATGGGAGCTTTAATCGGAGGAATAATACGAGTCACCCCTTGCATAAAGGATTTGACAAGTGAATGCATAGCCAGGGGCCTTTGAAATAGTATTGATAAGGCCAAAACCTGGCCCTTGATAGTACTTAAGGCAAACTTCCTGTCTACAGCCCACTGCAGGAAGTCCAGAATTCTGCCTATAACGTACTTACGTGGATGCCATTTTCTGGCCTCGCACCAAGTGATGTACGCCTTCCAAACTCTATAGTAGATCTGCCTGGATACAGGCTTCCTGGCATTGATTATAGTTGATACCACAGAGTTAGAGAGACCTCTCTTCTTTAGGATGTGGGATTCAATAGCCAGGCCGTTAAACTTAGAGTTAGTAAGGAAGGGTGGTATATCGGTCCTTGCGAAAGCAGGTCCGGACGACGTGGAAGGGTCCAAGGACTCCCCACAGACATTTTGATGATCTCCGCGTACCAGGCCCTTCGGGGCCACGCTGGAGCCACCAGGATCACCGGCTTCTTTTCCAACCTGACTCTGCGAAGGAGTCGAGGCAACAATTGTAGCGGAGGGAATGCATATATCAGTCTGAACTGATCCCAAGGGAACACCAGAGCATCCGAGCCGCAAGCGAGGGGATCCCTTGTCCGGGAGACAAATCTGTCCACCTTTGCGTTGAATCTGGATGCTAGCAGATCTACATCCGGTGTTCCCCACCGCTGACATATTGCTCGGAAGACCTCGGGATGAAGGGACCATTCCCCTGGGCATAACTGTTGGCGACTCAGAAAGTCCGCCTTCCAATTCTCCACCCCTGGAATGAAGACAGCTGATATACATGGGACATGCTTTTCTGCCCATTCCAGGATGTGACTTACTTCCCTCTGGGCTGCACGACTCCTGGTGCCTCCCTGATGATTGATATATGCCACTGCTGTGGCATTGTCTGATTGAATTCTGACAGGGGACCCTTGGAGTCTGGATGTCCAGGCTACTAGGGCATACCGGGCTGCTCGTATCTCTAAGAGATTGATGGGCAGGGTTTTTACTACATTTGACCATCTGCCCTGGAGAGACCATTGCTCCAGTACTGCCCCCCAGCCTATAAGGCTGGCATCTGTAGTGACCACCTTCCACGATATCGGACTGAAGGGTTTTCCCTTCTGGAGATTCTGGGGGATCAACCACCAGCAGAGACTCTTCCGAACGGAAGGGGACAAAGCCATCGGGAAGTCTAGAGCCTGAATTTTTCCGTTCCAGGCTGACAATATGGCCCTCTGTAAATTCCTTGAGTGGAATTGGGCGTATGGCACAGCTTCGAATGATGCTACCATCTTTCCTAGCAGCCTCATGCACAGGCGTATGGACGGCTGTCTTTTTGCACAAAGCAGACGGACCAAGCCCCTCAAAGAGGATACCTTGTCTAGAGGTAAGAAAATCTTCCTCTGGTCTGAATCCAGCCATAGCCCTAGATATACCAGGTTTTTCACTGGCTGTAGGGCTGACTTGTCCAGGTTGATGACCCAACCGTGAGATTCTAGATACTTGATTGTATCGACAATTACCACTTCTAGCTTGGCAACTGAGTGGTCCATCAACAACAGGTCGTCTAGGTATGCCATTATCGTTACACCTCGTGTTCTTAGATCGGCCAACAGTGGGGCCAGAATTTTTGTGAACACTCGTGGTGCTGTGGCCAGACCGAATGGTAAGGCTCTGAACTGAAAATGGCGCCCTTCTACTGCAAAGCGTAGAAATTTTTGATGACCTGGAAAGATGGGAACATGCAAGTAAGCATCTTTGATGTCGATCGAGGCTAACCATTCCTCCCCCTGTAGGGCAGCGGTGACCGATCGGATCGACTCCATCCGGAAAGACCGGACGTTTAGAAATTTGTTTAGACTCTTTAGGTCCAATATGGGTCTTATGTCCCCGTTTGGCTTCGGGACTGTGAAAAGGTTTGAGTAGAAACCCAACCCCCACTCTTCCATAGGAACCTCCATAATTACTCCTTGGAGCAATAGTTGTTCTAACGCCAATAGGAGAGACCCTCTTTTCAGAGGGTCTCTTGGCATGCCTGACCACATAAAATGGGAAGGAGGAGACTCTTTTAACTCCAACTTGTATCCCAGAGTTACTGCGGAGAGCACCCATCTGTCTTTGATCGTCTCCCGCCAGGTCTCTGCGAACAACTGAAGTCTTCCCCCCACCCGTTTGAGTAGGGGCAGCCCTTCATAGGCTTGACTTGGAGGTTGGTTTAGTACCCCTTCGGATCCAGGGTTTCTTATTACCCTGTGACTGTCCCTGATTTTTACCCCCTGAGTTTGACCGAGGAGGCCGTCGGAACTGCTTAGTAGCAGACGTCGCAGGGATAGGAGAGGTAGTCCTCTTAAAAGATGGACCCCTAGACCTCTTCTTACTCGGTAAGAGAGTACTTTTACCACTGGAAATCTTCTGGATATACTTATCCAGGTCCTCGCCAAAAAGGCGTTCCCCATGAAATGGGAAGCTAACTAAGAGCTTCTTACAGGGAGCTTCAGCAGACCAGTTTTTGAGCCACAGAAGCCTACGCATATGTACCAAAAACAGCGTGAGGCGGGAGGCCTGATGGATAGAATCCTTGATGGCGTCAACCGCAAAGCATAATGCTCTAGGCAGATCAGCCAGAGCCTGGGCCTGCTGGTCTGGCAAATCCCTCAGGACCATTTTCATCTGATCCTTTAAAGCTTGGCAGACCCCAATAGCTGCCACTGCTGGCTGTGTAACAGCCCCTGCTGTGGAAAAAGCAGATTTTAATAAAGATTCCAATTTTTTATCTACTGGATCTTTGAACATTTGAACATTATCTACTGGACATGTCAGTGATTTGTTCACAGAAGAGATGGCTGCATCCACCGTAGGAACATTCCATCTCTGGGTGAACTTTTCCTCCATGGGATAGATCACCGGAAATTTCTTAGGCGGAACAAATAGTTTATCAGGATGTTCCCAGTCCTGGTATATAAGTCCTTCCAATAATGGATGTATTGGAAAGGAGTAATTAACCTGGGGAGCTTTTAGCGACCCCAATGAGGAGACAGCAGTAGTTGATGGTTCAACAAGAGGCATTTTAAATGCAGATCGAACCATGTCAGTTAGGGTCTGGACCCACAATCTTTCAGTCTGTGATGCTGAAAATGGTTCATCTACTGTCGATTCCTCAAAAACAGAGTTAACCTCCTCCTGATCCCCTTCAGGTAGGTCGGTCCCTTCCTGGGACTGTTGCTCTGCCAACAGGCACTCTAATGGAGGTGATGGAGATCTGGCGCGCTTTCTTTCCTGCAGAGAAGAAGCGATCAATGCTGCCAATCTCTGCTCCAATCCCTCCAGAGTTGAGGCAAAAACCTCCTCTGTTATATATGCAGGAGCAGGTGGACTGAGGACAGCCGCAGTACCTGGCACTCCCGGGGGTTCCTTATGGGTATTAACCTCTGATTTCTCAGGGGAGGAGGGTGCAGATGACTGCTCCAGATCCTCAGAGCCCGATGGAGACCCCCTACACTTCCTGAGAGGTATATCTCGGAGTTTTTTAGGCGGCATATTCCCTAGTTCAAAGCTGAGGTATTCCAGCCGCAATACACCCCTTTACTGAAATAGTCTAATGCAATTTGCTGCTATGTACATCAGTGGGTGTCTACTAATGCGTCTTTCTGGGGATGCCTGTATCAACCGCCCGCTGTAAGCCCCTATACCATGCTACCAGCTCCTTTTCATGCTCTGTGTCCATAGCAAGCAGCGTGGACTGAGTCCTTTTATCTTGCTGGGACGCCCGCACATGCGCAGAAGCGCTGGGCGCACAGAGCGCGTCATCCACCAGGCTCCGCCCACTTTTTTGAAGCTAAATCTATAAAAAGAAAGCGTGTGTGCGCACGCGCGCGCGTGCACGTGTGCGCTCTTGGCGCCCTGTAGGGAGAGGAGCCAGGGTCCCTGTTTCACCAGGACTCGGGGATGGAAGGAAACTACTTGGCAGCATGACAGAGGAATGCAGCTTCCCTGATAGAGAGCTCATTCATCTGCCTGGACTTTCACCATGGAAGGAATAGTCCCAAGAAAAAAAGACGTTCCACAGCGGCCTCTAGTGGACAAACACAGGTACCGCACTTTTGTCTTTTTTTTTTTTTTAAACCTCCTTTATGAAAAACATTTCCAGGTTTACAGTTTTTAAAACTTCCTTTATGAAAAGACATTTCTAGGAATTCTTAGGCATATACAGCTATTAGCGGGAATACCTTTAGGTAACAGGCAGAAAGACATATTAGGCTTGGGGGTCCCCTCAATAGAACCAAGTTCCTGAGGGGCCCCCACTTACCTTTTCCCCGCCGCAGGACTTTGTTTGGTCCACAGAAGCCCAAACTTCACCTCTCACGGCAGGCATTGTACTAGACCTTCAGGGACCGGGTTCCCAAGGATTCCACTCCCCTGGACCTGTATAGCACCCTGCACAGATAGCCTCTTGGTTTTGGGTATAACCAGAGCTCTGGATCCCAGGGTCCAGCCCTCCTAAGAGAGGCATTACAGGCAAAACCCTGCTCTTCTCTGCAAGGCCCGGGTACCGACCGTTTAGCTATGAAGCTTTTTTGGTCGGATCCGGAATAGCTTGCTAAGGCCCAGAGAACCTGTACACAAGCCCAGTTGAATACATGTTAACCTTGGCCAACACCTTAGACACTGGCAAAAAACTGAGGTACTCCCGGATGGGAGGGGCTTATATAGGGGAGGGTACTTCCTGTTTTGGAAGTTGCCAGTGCCAGCACCTGAAGGTAATTCTATATAACCCACATAGTAATGACTATGCTGCTCTGTGTCCCGTGATGTATGAACAAGAAAGACAAAAAAGCACCGCCACCTGAGACGAGAGCCTCTAGCCGGGCCCGCTTGGTACTTTCCTCTCCGGTAATATATGATACACCTATACAGGATGAGCCATTGTCTCCATCAGGAGTAGCAGTCTCTCCTATGGTGCCTGGGCCTGCATATGTCACTAAGGACACTTTGGCAGCAGCCCTGAACAATTTAGAAGGAAGAATCGCTACGTTAATCGCAAAGTCCTCGCAAAAGGACAAAAAACGAAGCAGAGCTCCTTCTGTTGTTCCAGATCTCCTTTCAGAAAGGTCTGAGGATGAGGAGGATGTAGCACCATCAGGGGATAAGGATGAGGAGTCGAATGGATCTGGGATATCAGAAGAACCTTTATCTGCTTCCCAGGTTCTTAAATTGCAGGTGCAATATTATACTGAAACAGTACGCTCTGCATTCAAGTTACCTTCTTCGGAGTTAACTGAATCACCTGTCTCCTCCCTAGGTTCATTAAAATCCCCACAGGCTGCATGTGCCTTTCCGATTCTTCCTTTATTGGAGAATCTGATTTACGCAGACTGGAAACATCCAGATAAGCGTTTTTCTCCTCCTAGGAAGTTTGAAGTTCTTTATCCCATGGAGGAGAAGTTTACCAAGAAGTGGAGTCTGCCTTCAGTGGATGCGGCTATTTCTTGTGTAAATAAAAGCTTAACTTGTCCGGTGGACAATGCCCAGGTATTTAAAGATCCTTCTGAGAAAAAGTTGGAATCTTTACTAAAGTCTTCCTTTCTCCTGGCGGGCGCATTGACCCAACCTGCTGTGGCGGCAGTTGGTATGTGTCAGGTCTTAAAGGATCAGGTGAAACAACAGGGGCTGAAAGATCTGCCTCCGGAGCAGATCAGCTTTTGGGAGATTATGCCTAGGGCCTTATGTTTCACAGTGGATGCTATTAGAGATTCTATTCAACAAGCATCTCGCCTTACGCTCCAGCTGGTGCATATGCACAGAATTCTTTGGCTAAAGCATTGGTCAGCGGAAGCTCCATGCAAAAAGCTTTTGACCAGTTTCCCCTTCCATGGCGAACGCCTCTTTGGGGATGAATTGGAAAAGTATATCCAAAAGATATCAAACTACTCTATTGCCGGAGAAGAAGAAAAACAAGTGCCCTTGTTTTAAGCTCTCTCTCTCCCCGGTTCCCGGAACATCTGCCTCCAGGCAGTGGCGACGGCATTTTCAGTCCGCCTCAAAGGCTAAAGACCATGGCCAGGCCCAGAAAAACAGGAAGCAGTGGGGGCAGAGAGCTAACAAGCAAAGCCCCAAAGCTTCTTTATAAAGAGGCGCCCCCGCTCGGCCGAGTGGGGGGACGGCTTTGCCAGTTTTCAGCAGCTTGGCAGACAGAAATCCAGGACAAGTGGGTAGTTTCTGCTGTATCCCTAGGGTACAAGCTGGAATTTCTAGAGATCCCATCTTATCGGTTCCAAAGTTCAAAGGTCTCCAAGGATCCAGTAAAGAGAGAATCCTTCTTCAGAGGATTGGATCACTTGCTGTCTCAGGGGGTAATCAAGGAAGTCCCCCTAAAAGAGCAAGGTGCAGGGTTTTATTCAAACCTATTTGTGGTTCCAAAACCAAATGGAGAGGTCAGACCCATTCTGGACCTAAAAGCTCTAAACCAGTTTCTGAACATTCGCCATTTCCGAATGGAAACCATTCAATCCGTGGTCGCCACCCTACAAGGCGGGGAATTTTTGGCATCTATAGACATCAAGGACGCCTATTTACATGTGCCTATTTATCCCACTCACCAAAAGTTCCTAAGGATCGCGGTAGAACATCGCCACTTCCAGTTTGTGGCTCTGCCTTTTGGTTTGGCCACCACACCCCGGGTATTTACAAAAGTTCTGGCCCCACTGTTGGCAAACTTGAGAGCACAGGGCATAACGGTGACAGCCTATCTAGACTATCTACTCCTAATAGATCAGTCAGTGGCAGGATTAAATCAAGCCACGGGCAAGACAATAGGATACCTGGAGCATTTAGGATGGATCATAAACCTGCAGAAATCCTCTCTAAAAGCCCTAACAAGGGTAGAGTATTTGGGCATGATCATAGATACAGCCCAAAGCAGGGTATTCCTGCCAGAGCCAAAAATCAAGTCTCTAAGAGAATTGATCCACAAGGTCAGGGCTAGTGATGAGCCGAACACCCCCGGGTTCGGTTCGCACCAGAACCCGCGAACGGACCGAAAGTTCGAACGAACATTAGAACCCTATTAAATACAATGGATGCGAACGTTCGAATTCTAAAGTGCTAATTATAACAACTATTATGCATGTTATTGTCCTAAAAAGGGTTTGGGAACCCGGGTTCTGCACCAGGGGACATGTATCAATGCAAAAATAAGTTTTAAAAACGGTCGTTTTCCGGGAGCAGTCATTTTAATGATGCATAAAGTGAAAAAAAAAAAGTCAAATATTCCTTTAAATATCGTACCTGGGGGGTGTCTAAAGTATGCCTGTGAAGTGCCACGTGTTTCCCGTGTTTAGAACTGTCCCTGCACAAAATGACACTTCTAAAGGAAAAAAAAGCCATTTAAAACTGCTTGCGGCTTTAATGTAATGTCTGGTCCCGGTAATATGGATGAAAATCTTTAAGAAAAATGGCATAGCTACCCCATGACCCCCCCCCCCTACCCCAGCCCATTACCAGCCCCTTTGGGTCTTGTATGGATATTAAGGGGAACCCCGCACATAAAATAAAAAAGGCCCTATATACTCTGAACAGCCGTATACAGGCGGTGCATACAAGACAGGGACTGTAGGTTTGTTCTTATGTAGAATCTGTTTGTAATTTTGAACAGGTACATTGTTGAAGTGTAGCTCCAGACCAAAAATCTATTTTTAAACTTTTTGGAAAACATAGGTAAGGGTTATCACCCCTGTAACATTTGTTTTGCTGTCTGTGCCCCTGTTCAGAACATTTCACCTCACTTTCCGTCCTAATGACAACTGTTTTTGAAATGTGGTGTTTTTCTTGAAACAAGGATTGCTGATAAAGCATCAGTACAGAGGAGACAACTTTCTCCCATATTTATTCTTACAGGAGAGAATTTTCCTTCCTAGTGGTAGATTTCCTCTCACTTCCTGTTGTCTTCTTGCGTTTGCAAGTAGGAGTCGTTTGTAAGTTGGATGTTTGAAAGTAGGGACCTGCCGTATATACTCTGCAGAAATAGGCCCCTTAGTTGTTGGTGTTGGCACAACACTGTAAGCACTCACAGTTACTCTTGGTTGGTGCTGGAACGCCCTGCTGTCAACTATTATATCAGGAATTTTAATTACATATAATTGTTGAACAGTGGTAGTAAAAATTGGGCCTTTGATGGTGGTGCTGGTGCCACAACACTGTAAGCCCTGACAGTTACTCTTGGTGGGTGCAGCAATGGGCCCTGCTGTGAATTATTAGATCAAGAATTGTAATTACATGCCCCTGTTGAACAGGGGCTGAAAAATTGGGCCTTAGGCACTGGTGGCACAACACTGCAACCCTTCACAGATACTGTACTTGGAGCACAGCAATGAGCCCTGTTGCAAAGTATTGCTTCAAAAATTGTAATGACACGCCCCTGTTAAACAGGGGCTGAAAAATTGGGCCTTAGGCACTGGTGGCACAACACTGCAACTCCTCACAGATACTGTACTTGGAGCACAGCAATGAGCCCTGTTGCAAAGTATTGCTTCAAAAATTGTAATTACACGCCACTGTTAAACAGGGGCTGAAAAATTGGGCGTTAGGCACTGGTGGCGGCACCCATAAACAAAAATGATCTTCCAAGCTATCATCATCAATCGTATCATTGAGGACTCGGAGGAGGAGGATAGGCAGTCAACATAACAGCACAGGCACTCAGCATCAGCATCAGTCTTGAAGGGATGTGACATTTTAAAATCAATTAGTCTGTTATATCAGCATCAGGTGTGTGGTAGCTGGTGGTGATCCAAGACTGGTTCATCTTGATGAAAGTCAGTCGATCAACCGAGTCGGTGGACAGGCGCACCCTGTGATCCGTGACAAATCCTCCAGCAGCACTGAATGTGCGTTCCGAAAGAACGCTGGATGCAGGACAGGCCAGTAGCTCAATTGCATACTGTGCAAGCTCTGGCCAGTGATCCATCCTCAAGACCCAGTAAGCCAGAGGATTTTCGGTGGGGAAGGTGTCCAAGTCTGACCTTGCCCCTAGATATTCCTGCACCATGTTTATCAGACGCTGGCGATGGTTGCTGGAACCGATCATACTTTGGGGCTGCGGACTAAAGAATTGTCTGAACGCATCGGTCAGACGGCCACCTTCCCCACCGCTCCTTCTTTGACTGGCCGAAGCCTCAGCAACTCGTTGTCCAGGACCAGGAGTTTGCAACCTCCCAGTCTCTGGGAACGCGTTGCACAGACCTTTCTGCAAGGCCTCCCGGAGTTGTCTCATCCTCTGCTCCCTCTGCGACGGTAACATAAGGTCCGCAACCTTACCCTTGTACCGTGGATCAAGGAGAGTGGCCAGCCAGTAATGGTCCCTCTCCTTGATCCGAAGAATACGAGGATCCTTCCGCAGACTTTGCAGGATCAGGGAGGCCATGCAGCGTAGGTTTGCTGAGGCATTCGCTCCGGAGTCCTCTGGGTCACTAAGGACGACATGATCCGCAGCCACCTCCTCCCAGCCACGTACAAGTCCACTGGTTTCTTGGGACTGTAAATCATCCCTAAAAGACTGCTGCTGATGATGCTGAGTGCCAGCCTCCACCTCCATGCTGACACAATCCTCCTCCTCCTCCTCCTCCTCCTCCTCCTCCTCTTCCTGTGCGATGGGTGGGACAGAAGGAACACTGTCTGGGTAAAGGGGGCCTTGAGAGGCAAGGAAGTCCTCCTCTTCCTGCCTCTGTTCTGCCTCAAGTGCCCTGTCCATTATTCCACGCAGCGTGTGCTCCAACAGGTGGACAAGAGGTACAGTGTCACTGATGCATGCACTGTCACTGCTCACCATCCTCGTGGCCTCCTCAAATGGTGCCAGGACAGTGCATGCATCCCTGATCATGCCCCACTGGCGTGGAGAAAAAAAACCAAGCTCCCCTGACCCTGTCCTGGTGCCGTAGTCGCACAGGTACTCATTGATGGCCCTCTGCTGCGTGTGCAGCCGCTGCAGCATGGCCAACGTTGAGTTCCACCTGGTGGGCATGTCACATATAAGGCGGTTCTTGGGCAGGTTCAACTCCTTTTGCAGCTCAGCCAGGCGAGCACTGGCATTATAAGATCTGCGGAAATGCACACAGACTTTCCTGGCCTGCCTCAGGACATCCTGTAAGCCCGGGTACCTGCCCAAGAACCGCTGCACCACCAGGTTAAGGACGTGAGCCACACAGGGCACATGGGTCAGTTGTCCCTGTCGGAGGGCGGAGAGGAGGTTGGTGCCATTGTCGCAAACCACCATTCCTGGCTTAAGCTGGCGTGGCGTCAACCACCTCTCGGCCTGGCCCTGCAGAGCAGACAGGACCTCTGCCCCAGTGTGGCTTCTGTCCCCCAAACACACCAGCGCAAGCACGGCATGGCATCTTTTTGCCTGCGTACTTGCGTAGCCCCGTGAACGGCTACGGAGCACCGCTGGTTCATAGGACAAACCACAGGAAGAGGCCATGGAGGAAGAAGAAGAGGAGGGGGTGGAGGAGAGAGGTGTGTCACAACCAGTAGTAGCATTTTGGAGGCGTGGCGGTGGGACAACCTCCAACACTACTGCACCTTGTCCTGAATCCTTCCCAGCTGCCAAAAGAGTGACCCAATGGGCCGTGAAAGAAAGGTAACGTCCCTGTCCATGCCTGCTGGACCATGAGTCAGCGGTAATATGCACCTTACCGCTGACCGCCCTGTCCAGCGAGGCCAAGACATTGCCTTCCACATGCCGGTAGAGAGCCGGAATAGCCTTCCGTGAGAAAAAGTGGCGTTTGGGAACCTGCCACTGAGGAACCGCACATTGCACAAACTCACGGAAGGGGGCCGAGTCTACCAACTGAAAAGGCAGCAGTTGAAGCGCTAGCAATTTAGCCAAGCTAGCATTCAACCGCTGGGCATGTGGATGGCTGGGAGTGAACTTCTTTCGACGGTCCAGCAGCTGGGGCAGGGAAATTTGCCTGCTAGAATCGGACGTCGGTGTACTGCTAGCAGAGTGGGCGCAAGTACTTGGCTGTGACACACCTAATTCTACACCTTCATTCCTCTCAGTGCATGTTTCAGAGAGGACTGAAGTTATAGTGGGGTTGGAGATCCCAGCTGATGCGGTGCAAGGAGAGGTCCGCTTTGTTCTTTGGTGTGGGTCTTTGAGGTAGGCTTGCCAACGAGCTGCATGGCAGGTCAACATATGTCTGGTCAGGCATGTGGTACCCAAGCGGCTGATGTTTTGGCCACGCGATATACGCTTGAGACATATGTTGCAAACAGCAGCTGTGCGATCTGATGCACTAGCCTCAAAAAAGGCCCACACCAAAGAACTTTTTGAATGACGGGCAGAGGCAGCGCCCTGCACAGGCGGAGCTCTGCGGTGTGATTCCGTCGGTGTACTGCCCTTACGCTGGCCACCAAAGGGCATCCTGCCTCGTTGGAGATGTGCCTCCTCCTCATCCTCCTCCTCCTCCTCTCTCCTATTAGGCACCCACGTGGAGTCATTGACCTCATCATCCCCTCCCTCCTCATCACTGGAGCCAATCTGGCAGTATGCTGCAGCTGCTGGAACATGACTGCCAGATTGGTGTCCTTCTTGAGCATCCCCTCTGTCTGCTCTCACGCTACTGCCTTCCTCTAGCTGGGTTTCATCATCAGACCCTTCGAAACGCTGGGCATCCTCCTGGAGCATGTACCCAACACTGTGCTGAAACAGTTCGGGGGACTCCTCAGGAGGAGGACATGGTGGGTCTAGGGAAGGAGTGACTGATGATTTGTCTGACATTGATACCAGGGAAGACGACGCTTTGGCAGCTGCTTTTCCAGTACCCTGAGCCTGGGTGAGAGAGGATGAGGAGGAGGAGGAGGGCTTGGTCATCCACTCTACCAAGTCTTCGGCATGATGTGGCTCAACATGTCCAGCTGCCGAAAAGAAGGACAAGCGTGTCCCATGGCCATGTGCTGATGACAATGCACCGCGTCCACGACCAGCACTGTTGCCCCCAGACACAGAGCCTGCTTGCCCTCTTTTATTGCCTCCTGACTGTCTGCCTCTCCTTGTTTGCCTTCCAGACATTCTAATAGATGGCCTGCAGGGAGATGGGAAAAAAGCAATAAGGGCTACCTTCAGGTGTCCTTCTCTGTGCCTTGAAACAAGGACTTTCACAGTGAAAGAAACTGACACTGTCCCTACCTAGAGTTTTCTATCCCTAGAATAAATGTTTTTTTTAATCACAATATAGCACAAGGACAATTCACTCAATGTCTCTCCAGGTCCCTGGAAACAAGGACTTGCAGAGTGAAAGAAACTGACACTGTCCCTACCTAGAGTTTTCTGTCCCTAGAATAAATGTTTTTTTTAAGCACAATATAGCACAAGGAAAATTAACTCACTGTCCTTACAGGTCCCTGGAAACAAGGACTTGCAGAGTGAAAGAAACTGACACTGTCCCTACCTAGAGTTTTCTGTCCCTAGAATAAATGTTTTTTTTAAGCACAATATAGCACAAGGACAATTAACTCACTGTCCTTACAGGTCCCTGGAAACAAGGACTTGCAGAGTGAAAAAAAAAAAACACTCTCCCTACCTACAGTTTTCTGTCCCTAGAAAAAATGTTTTTTTTAAGCACAATATAGCACAAGGACAATTAACTCACTGTCCTTACAGGTCCCTGGAAACAAGGACTTGCAGAGTGAAAGAAAAAAAACACTCTCCCTACCTACAGTTTTCTGTCCCTAGAAAAAATGTTTTTTTTAATCACAATATAGCACAAGGAAAATTAACTCACTGTCCTTACAGGTCCCTGGAAACAAGGACTTGCAGAGTGAAAGAAAAAAAACACTCTCCCTACCTACAGTTTTCTGTCCCTAGAAAAAATGTTTTTTTTAATCACAATATAGCACAAGGAAAATTAACTCACTGTCCTTACAGGTCCCTGGAAACAAGGACTTGCAGAGTGAAAGAAACTGACACTGTCCCTACCTAGAGTTTTCTGTCCCTAGAATAAATGTTTTTTTTAATCACAATATAGCACAAGGACAATTCACTCAATGTCTCTCCAGGTCCCTGGAAACAAGGACTTGCAGAGTGAAAGAAACTGACACTGTCCCTACCTAGAGTTTTCTGTTCCTAGAATAAATGTTTTTTTTAAGCACAATATAGCACAAGGACAATTAACTCACTGTCCTTACAGGTCCCTGGAAACAAGGACTTGCAGAGTGAAAGAAAAAAAACACTCTCCCTACCTACAGTTTTCTGTCCCTAGAAAAAATGTTTTTTTTAATCACAATATAGCACAAGGAAAATTAACTCACTGTCCTTACAGGTCCCTGGAAACAAGGACTTGCAGAGTGAAAGAAAAAAAACACTCTCCCTACCTACCGTTTTCTGTCCCTAGAAAAAATGTTTTTTTTAATCACAATATAGCACAAGGAAAATTAACTCACTGTCCTTACAGGTCCCTGGAAACAAGGACTTGCAGAGTGAAAGAAACTGACACTGTCCCTACCTAGAGTTTTCTGTCCCTAGAATAAATGTTTTTTTTAATCACAATATAGCACAAGGACAATTCACTCAATGTCTCTCCAGGTCCCTGGAAACAAGGACTTGCAGAGTGAAAGAAACTGACACTGTCCCTACCTAGAGTTTTCTGTCCCTAGAATAAATGTTTTTTTTAAGCACAATATAGCACAAGGACAATTAACTCACTGTCCTTACAGGTCCCTGGAAACAAGGACTTGCAGAGTGAAAAAAAAAAAAAACTCTCCCTACCTAGAGTTTTCTGTCCCTAGAAAAAATGTTTTTTTTAATCACAATATAGCACAAGGACAATTAACTCACTGTCCTTACAGGTCCCTGGAAACAAGGACTTGCAGAGTGAAAGAAAAAAAACACTCTCCCTACCTACAGTTTTCTGTCCCTAGAAAAAATGTTTTTTTTAATCACAATATAGCACAAGGAAAATTAACTCACTGTCCTTACAGGTCCCTGGAAACAAGGACTTGCAGAGTGAAAGAAACTGACACTGTCCCTACCTAGAGTTTTCTGTCCCTAGAATAAATGTTTTTTTTAATCACAATATAGCACAAGGACAATTCACTCAATGTCTCTCCAGGTCCCTGGAAACAAGGACTTGCAGAGTGAAAGAAACTGACACTGTCCCTACCTAGAGTTTTCTGTCCCTAGAATAAATTTTTTTTTTAAGCACAATATAGCACAAGGACAATTAACTCACTGTCCTTACAGGTCCCTGGAAACAAGGACTTGCAGAGTGAAAGAAAAAAAACACTCTCCCTACCTACAGTTTTCTGTCCCTAGAAAAAATGTTTTTTTTAATCACAATATAGCACAAGGAAAATTAACTCACTGTCCTTACAGGTCCCTGGAAACAAGGACTTGCAGAGTGAAAGAAAAAAAACACTCTCCCTACCTACAGTTTTCTGTCCCTAGAAAAAATGTTTTTTTTAATCACAATATAGCACAAGGAAAATTAACTCACTGTCCTTACAGGTCCCTGGAAACAAGGACTTGCAGAGTGAAAGAAACTGACACTGTCCCTACCTAGAGTTTTCTGTCCCTAGAATAAATGTTTTTTTTAATCACAATATAGCACAAGGAAAATTAACTCACTGTCCTTACAGGTCCCTGGAAACAAGGACTTGCAGAGTGAAAGAAACTGACACTGTCCCTACCTAGAGTTTTCTGTCCCTAGAATAAATGTTTTTTTTAAGCACAATATAGCACAAGGACAATTAACTCACTGTCCTTACAGGTCCCTGGAAACAAGGACTTGCAGAGTGAAAGAAAAAAAACACTCTCCCTACCTACAGTTTTCTGTCCCTAGAAAAAATGTTTTTTTTAATCACAATATAGCACAAGGAAAATTAACTCACTGTCCTTACAGGTCCCTGGAAACAAGGACTTGCAGAGTGAAAGAAACTGACACTGTCCCTACCTAGAGTTTTCTGTCCCTAGAATAAATGTTTTTTTTAATCACAATATAGCACAAGGAAAATTAACTCACTGTCCTTACAGGTCCCTGGAAACAAGGACTTGCAGAGTGAAAGAAACTGACACTGTCCCTACCTAGAGTTTTCTGTCCCTAGAATAAATGTTTTTTTTAAGCACAATATAGCACAAGGACAATTAACTCACTGTCCTTACAGGTCCCTGGAAACAAGGACTTGCAGAGTGAAAGAAACTGACACTGTCCCTACCTAGAGTTTTCTGTCCCTAGAATAAATGTTTTTTTTAATCACAATATAGCACAAGGAAAATTAACTCACTGTCCTTACAGGTCCCTGGAAACAAGGACTTGCAGAGTGAAAGAAACTGACACTGTCCCTACCTAGAGTTTTCTGTCCCTAGAATAAATGTTTTTTTTAATCACAATATAGCACAAGGACAATTAACTCACTGTCCTTACAGGTCCCTGGAAACAAGGACTTGCAGAGTGAAAGAAACTGACACTGTCCCTACCTAGAGTTTTCTGTCCCTAGAATAAATGTTTTTTTTAAGCACAATATAGCACAAGGACAATTAACTCACTGTCCTTACAGGTCCCTGGAAACAAGGACTTGCAGAGTGAAAGAAACTGACACTGTCCCTACCTAGAGTTTTCTGTCCCTAGAATAAATGTTTTTTTTAATCACAATATAGCACAAGGAAAATTAACTCACTGTCCTTACAGGTCCCTGGAAACAAGGACTTGCAGAGTGAAAGAAACTGACACTGTCCCTACCTAGAGTTTTCTGTCCCTAGAATAAATGTTTTTTTTAATCACAATATAGCACAAGGACAATTAACTCACTGTCCTTACAGGTCCCTGGAAACAAGGACTTGCAGAGTGAAAGAAACTGACACTGTCCCTACCTAGAGTTTTCTGTCCCTAGAATAAATGTTTTTTTTAAGCACAATATAGCACAAGGACAATTAACTCACTGTCCTTACAGGTCCCTGGAAACAAGGACTTGCAGAGTGAAAGAAACTGACACTGTCCCTACCTAGAGTTTTCTGTCCCTAGAATAAATGTTTTTTTTAATCACAATATAGCACAAGGACAATTAACTCACTGTCCTTACAGGTCCCTGGAAACAAGGACTTGCAGAGTGAAAGAAACTGACACTGTCCCTACCTAGAGTTTTCTGTCCCTAGAATAAATGTTTTTTTTAAGCACACTATAGCAGAAGCACAAAACACACTGACACTCTCCCTACCTATCCTTCTCTTTCCCTAAACTAAAGGAATCCAGGTTAAGCAAGAAAGAAATAACAGTCACTGTCCCTGCCTATGCTACTCTATCCCTGCTCCGGAACACACTACACTAGGCCGCCGTGCTGGCGGCCTTTTATAGTGTGGGGCGTGTACTAAACACCCTCAGCAATAATTGGCCACAGGCATCCTGCCTGTGGCCAATCATTGCTCTCCTCGCTGCCGGCGCTGTGATTGGCCAAGCATGCGGGGTCACAGTGCATGCTTGGCCAATCACAGCGCCTGGATGACACTGCGATGGCGTAGTGCATTGTGGGCCGTTCGCGTCACTCGAATTTGGCGCGAACGGCCCAAATCGTTCGATCTTCGTCGAACGATCGAACAGCCAATGTTCGAGTCGAACGTATGTTCGACTCGAACACGAAGCTCATCCCTAGTCAGGGCGATGAAAGGACCATCTATTCGCCTTTGCATGAGGCTATTGGGGAAGATGGTGACCTCTTTCGAGGCTGTTCCTTACGCCCAGTTTCATTCGAGACTACTTCAAGGCAGTATCCTAGCTGCCTGGAACAGGAGAATCAAAGCTCTAGATCTACCCATGCGCTTGTCCCCACAGGTGCGCCAAAGCTTCAGTTGGTGGTTAAAAACCGAGAATTTGAGGAAGGGAAGATCCTTTTTCCCGATCACCTGGAAGGTGGTGTCTACGGATGACAGCCTGTTGGGCTGGGGAGCAGTGTTAGAAGAAGCTTTAACCCAGGGAACCTGGGCCAAGACCGAAGAGAGCCTGCCCATCAACATACTGGAGATTCGGGCAGTATACTTAGCCCTCAGAACCTGGACTCACAGGTTACCGGGCCACCCTGTTCGGATTCAATCCGACAATGCGACTGCAGTAGCTTATATCAATCACCAAGGAGGCACCCGGAGTCAGGATGCTCAGAGGGAGGTGAATCGGATTTTGACATGGGCAGAAAAGCATGTTCCTTGTCTTTCTGCAATCTTCATTCCGGGGGTAGAAAGCTGGCAAGCGGACTATCTAAGTCGCCAGCAGCTGTCGCCAGGAGAGTGGTCTCTCCACCCCGATGTCTTTCAGGCCATATGTCAGAGATGGGGTACCCCGAATGTAGACCTGCTAGCTTCCAGGCTCAACAGGAAGTTGGACAACTTTGTGTCCAGGACGAGAGACCCTCTGGCCTACGGAACGGATGCTCTGATAATTCCGTGGAATCAGTTTTCACTGATCTATGCATTCCCCCCGATCCCTCTCTTACAGAGACTACTGTGCAGGATCAAGAAGGAGGGAATACCGGTACTCCTAGTGGCCCCAAATTGGCCCAGGAGGCCCTGGTACGCCAAGATCATAAAGATGGCGGTAGGAAGACCTTGGGTGCTTCCGCTTCGTCAAGACCTGCTGTCACAGGGTCCAGTGTTCCATCCTTCCTTACAAAAGCTAAATTTGATGATCTGGCTACTGAGACCTATATTTTGAAGAAACGTGGGCTCTCGGGTCCAGTACTTTCTACACTCATTAATGCTAGAAAGCCAGCCTCCAGGCTTCTACAGAGTCTGGAAGGCGTATGTTTCCTGGTGTGAATCCAGAGGGTGGAATCCTCAAAAGTATGCCATAAGTAGGATTCTCGCCTTTTGCCAATTAGGAGTGCATATGAAATTAGCCCTAAATACCATCAAGGGTCAAATATCGGCTCTATTTTCAGAGACCGCTGGAATCTCATTCCCTAGTTCGGGCTTTCATTCAAGGGGTACTGCGGGTAAATCCGGCAGTCAAGTCGCCCTTGTGTCCCTGGGATTTGAATTTAGTATTGTCAGTCTTGCAAAAGCAACCTTTTGAACCTATCCGCCATATTCCTTTGGTTCTTTTGAGCAGGAAATTGGCCTTTTTGATTGCTATCTCCTCTGCTAGGAGAGTATCAGAGTTAGCAGCTCTTTCTTGTAAAGAGCCTTATTTAATTTGTCATAAAGACAAAATTGTACTACTCCCCCATTCTACCTTTCTTCCAAAGGTGGTGTCTGCGTTTCATTTAGATCAAGACATTGTTTTGCCTTCCTTTTTTCCTGAACCGCGGACAGCGGGGGGAAAAAGTTATTGCACTCTCTAGATGTTGTGAGAGCAGTAAAAGTTTATCTGCAGGCAACAGCTCAGATACGTAAAACAGATGTTTTGTTTATTGTGCCAGATGGTCCCAAGAAGGACCAAGCGGCATCAAAATCCACCATTGCTAGGTGGATTCGGCAAGTAATTGTTCAAGCTTATGGTTTAACCACTTAAGGACCGCCCACTGTATATATACGTCGGCACTTTAAAGATGGATATCTCGGTAATGGCAGCAGCTGCTGCCACAACCAAGATATCCATCTCTTCAGTGAGAGGTCCTGTCAACGACAATGGTGGTCTCTGCGGCAGATTCGCCTCGAGATCACCGTTATCGGCGGCTGGGGGAGAGGGCCCCCCCGCCCGTCGCTCTCCCGTGCCCTCCGCCGCTTACCGGAGCCGTCGGTAGTGGCGGAGGCGATCTGGTCCTCTTCCTTGCTGGGTATGGAGACGACTGAGGGGAAGATGGCAACCCACCCTCCATACCAAAACGTCACTCAGGCTTTCACACTTGAGTGTGAGGAGCAGCTGTTTAAGGGCGGATAGCAGGTGTTATTTTTAACGCTATAGCGCCTGCAAAATGCCCTCAGTGTGAAAGGGCTCTTATGGAGGAATCTGGGGTCTATAAATCCCTCCTTTGCCAAGTTTGGCTGTTTCGAATACTGTATTTTTTTTTAAATCTGGCGCCTTTAAGTCTTCGTTAAACTGGAAGTGATGTCATGATGTCATTCTACATCTGAGACCCGATGAAAGCCGATTCCGCCATTGTTCGGGTCTCCGGCCAGCCAGCAGATGTGCCAGCTGGTCGCTCAGGCCTACCGGTGCGATGGGAGAGCCCCGGTGAGCTGGGGGGGGGGCGTCTGAACTTGTTCTGCATACATACGGCAGAACATTTTCAGCCAACATTCACCAAACTACATGGTTTTTCAGCTCTTTACCGCCACCCTATGGGCAACGTCTGCTATTGTTGTCTGATGTTTAGCATTGGTTCCGAGCATGCGTGTTTGTACTTTGGATTTTAGTTGGACGGATTTGTGTACACACGATCGGATAAACTGACATAATAGATTTATTGCCAGACAGTTGGTGAGCATGAACAGCCAACTTTTATTGTCATTAATTCAGCCAACAATCGTCTGATTGAGCATACACACGGTCGGATTATCCGACACAACACGTCTGTCAGACAATTATGGCCATAAAATCCAATCGTATGTACGGGCCTTAAAGGCCCGTTCACACGATCCAATTGTGTGTATGCAGAACAAGTTCACAGCCAATGCCCTTCGGTCCAAAATCCGTGGAAAAGTCCGATGGAAGTCCGATCGTGTGTATGAGGCTTTAGTCTTAAGACTAAAATGCTATTATAGTTTTAGTCCCATTTTAGTCTTCTGCAATTGTTTTAGTTTTAGTCGTGTTTAGTCGACTAAATCTCCAGTACGTTTTAGTCGACTAAAATTATTTTAGCCGCCTAAAATCTAATGTGTTTAGTTAAATAATGCATTATTTAAGCATGTCTCTAGAATACATACATACACACTCCTGGAGAAAAAAAAAAAAGACCCAATATCGTTATTTTTTATGATTTGAACAAACTCACAGATACAGATTTAGCCACTCTGGACAGTGGACTGAGGAGGCCTGTAATGCTGCACAGTGCTCTGGACGGTGGTCTGAGGCAGGTCTGAGAGATGGCCTATAATGCACAGTGCCCTGGATGCCGGTGGTCAGAGGAGGCCTGTAATGCTGCACAGTGCTCTGGACGGTGGTCTGAGGCAGGTCTGAGAGATGGCCTATGATGCACAGTGCCCTGGATGCCGTTGGTCAGAGGAGGCCTGTAATGCTGCACAGTGCTCTGGACGGTGGTCTGAGGCAGGTCTGAGAGATGGCCTATAATGCACAGTGCCCTGGATGCCGGTGGTCAGAGGAGGCCTGTAATGCTGCACAGTGCTCTGGACGGTGGTCTGAGGCAGGTCTGAGAGATGGCCTATGATGCACAGTGCCCTGGATGCCGTTGGTCAGAGGAGGCCTGTAATGCTGCACAGTGCTCTGGACGGTGGTCTGAGGCAGGTCTGAGAGATGGCCTATAATGCACAGTGCCCTGGATGCCGGTGGTCAGAGGAGGCCTGTAATGCTGCACAGTGCTCTGGACGGTGGTCTGAGGCAGGTCTGAGAGATGGCCTATAATGCACAGTGTCCTGGATGCCGGTGGTCAGAGGAGGCCTGTAATGCTGCACAGTGCTCTGGACGGTGGTCTGAGGCAGGTCTGAGAGATGGCCTATAATGCACAGTGCCCTGGATGCCGGTGGTCAGAGGAGGCCTGTAATGCTGCACAGTGCTCTGGACGGTGGTCTGAGGCAGGTCTGAGAGATGGCCTATAATGCACAGTGCCCTGGATGCCGGTGGTCAGAGGAGGCCTGTAATGCTGCACAGTGCTCTGGACGGTGGTCTGAGGCAGGTCTGAGAGATGGCCTATAATGCACAGTGCCCTGGATGCCGGTGGTCAGAGGAGGCCTGAAAGGTTACACAGTGCTAGATGGTGGTCTGAGGGACGGCCTGTAAGTGCCCTGCAGACGAAGCTCCATAAAAAATGGAAGTTAGTTCATGAGGGTAAACGTCCCTGCCTCACATTTTAGATTTATTTTTTGTCATAGTTTTCGTCAGTGGACAAAATGTGCTGTACTTTTAGTTTTGTTTTCGTCCCTGTAAAAATGCCGCTGATGAAAACTTGGTGGAAACGTTTTCATTGACAAAATTAACACTGGTAACATAGACCTTTGCTATATCCTCTGAAACGTGAAAGGGTATGGTAAGGCTTTATTTCACAAATCAAATTTACTTACAGTATATTGTGAGGGGGTTAGCTCGGCAGCGGGTGGGTGTGACCCCCGGGATGGGCTCCCCACACAAAAACAGGCCCAGCAAACGGAGGTTGTGGTTTTCAAAATCAAAAAAAGGTGCGGTTTATTTTCTATTTACAGTGACAAAACACAGCAAAGTCAAAAGAAACATAAACAAAATAAATCCTGGTCAACTTGACC
This sequence comes from Rana muscosa, assembly GCA_029206835.1. Lineage (NCBI taxonomy): Eukaryota > Metazoa > Chordata > Amphibia > Anura > Ranidae > Rana > Rana muscosa. Next base: position 166,895,914 of record CM055126.1, read on the forward strand.
TCTGACTAAACATACAGGTTTCCTAACTAACAACTGGGATCAGCCTAGTGCTGTCCTAGTCCCTAAGTCCCTGGTTTTAAATGTCCAAGCAAATAGCCACACAGGCTTTGTCTCACCGCACAAGGGTTCACTCTCTCCAGGAAGTCCACACAGGTCTGGTTCCAGGCATGAGCTAACCCCTAATGAAGCTGGGAGTTCTTATAGAGGCCTAAATGAGCTGACAAGCTTCAGCTGGTCTCATCAACTCCCTGTCTGCACGACGCCCCACACTCTCCCTAGAGGTATGAGTCATCCATGAGCCCACTATCCTCAGCTGGGCTTATACAACTCTCCACCTAGTTGTATAAGTCGGCGTAAAGCCTGAATCTGGGCGAAATATATCTACCCCCCTGGATGCAACCAGGTGACTTTACCTTCCTGCTGTCACATACCCCCCCTCTTGTTTTAACCTCGGGGTTGGAACACCAGCAATCAGGCATTCATGTACTCGAGACAAAGCATCCACATTCCCCATTTGAACGCCAGGGCGATGCTTTACTGTGAAGTTGAATTCCTGGAGGGCCAGGAACCACCTATTCACTCTTCTATTTGTTTCCTTGTTTTGAGCCATCCACTTTAACGGAGCGTGATCCGTAACCATGTCAAAGTGCCTACCTAGCAGGTAGTACCGAAGGGAATCTAGAGCCCACTTCACCGCTAAACACTCCTTTTCAACGGTGGCGTAATTTACCTCATGGGACTTCAACTTCCTGCTGAGGTAAATGACTGGGTGCTCTTCCCCGCTCCAGACCTGGGACAATACTGCTCCTAACCCCACATCTGACGCATCACTTTGTACGACAAAGTCTTTAGAGAAGTCGGGTGAGTACAACACTGGCTGGCTACATAAGGCTTGTTTCAAGAATTGGAATGCTGCCTCAGCCTCGGGGGTCCATTTAATCATGACCGACCCTTTCCCCTTCGTTAGGTTGGTTAGGGGCACAGCCTTAGAAGCAAAGTGGGGAATGAATCGCCGATAATACCCAGCGATTCCCAGAAAGGCTCGTACCTGCTTCTTGCTGTTGGGACGTGGCCAACTCTGGATGGCCTCGACTTTGTTGAGTTGGGGTTTTATTACTCCCCTCCCAATGGTGTACCCAAGATATTTGGCCTCCTCCTGCCCAATGGTACACTTCTTGGGGTTAGCCGTAAACCCCGCTTCCCGAACAGAGTCCAGGACTGCTTGCACTTTTGGCAGATGTGAGGCCCAATCTGTGCTATGGACAATTACGTCATCCAGGTAAGCCGCAGCATACTTCCGATGGGGCCTCAGCATCTGGTCCATTTTCCGCTGGAATGTGGCCGGCGCATTCTGTAACCCGAACGGCATTCTTTTATATTGGAACGCCCCGTCTGGGGTTACAAATGCGGTTTTCTCTTTGGCCAATTTGGCCAGGGGGATTTGCCAATACCCTTTTGTGAGGTCAAGAGTCGTCATGTATCGGGCTGTTCCCAGCCGGTCGATCAACTCATCTATACGTGGCATGGGGTAGGTGTCAAATTTTGTAACTTTGTTCAACTGACGAAAATCGTTACAAAATCGCCAGCTCCTATCCGGTTTAGGCACCAACACAATGGGACTAGACCAATCACTTTGGGACTCCTCTATCACCCCTAAGTTCAGCATTTTCTGTACTTCCTCCCGTATTGCCTCCCTTCGGGCCTCTGGGATCCGATAGGGTTTTAACTTCACCCTTTCACCGGGCGGGGTAATGATGTCATGCTCTACCCCAGATGTTTGTCCCGGCAGCTCAGAGAATACCTCCTTGTTGCGAAGCACAAACTCCTTAACCTCCTGTTGTTGGGGTTGTGACAAGGTGGCTGCTATTCCAACCTCAGGAATCACGCAACCAGTTTGAGCTGGTGACCAAGTGTCTGCGACTAGGGACTCTCTATCCCTCCAGGCTTTCAACAGATTAACGTGATAGATCTGTTCGGGCTTTCGCCTTCCTGGTTGTCTGACCTTGTAATTCACTTTGCTCACTTTTTCCATTATCTCGTAGGGGCCTTGCCATTTGGCAAGGAATTTACTTTCAACCGTAGGGACAAGTACCAGTATCCTATCCCCCGGGGAAAAGGTACGGGTCTTGGCTCCACGGTTGTACACTCTCTGCTGTGCTAACTGCGCTTGGGCCAAATGTTCCTTCACGATGGGCATTACCTGTGCAATTCGGTCTTGCATCAGGGCGACATGCTCAATCACACTCCTGTGGGGAGAACTCTCACTTTCCCAAGTTTCCTTGGCAATATCCAACAGCCCTCTTGGGTGTCTCCCATACAGTAACTCAAAGGGGGAGAATCCCGTAGAGGATTGGGGCACCTCCCTAATAGCAAACATCAGATAAGGAAGTAGACAGTCCCAATCCTTTCCATCTCTATCCACCACTTTCTTCAACATTTGTTTTAGGGTTTTGTTGAATCTTTCAACCAGCCCATCGGTTTGGGGGTGATACACAGATGTACGTAATTGCGTCACTTTGAACAATTTACACAGCTCCTTCATAACCCGGGACATAAAGGGTGTACCTTGGTCCGTAAGCAGTTCTTTACAAATACCCACCCGGCTAAACACAAGAGATAGCTCTTTGGCTATGGTTTTGGCCGAGGTATTTCGGAGAGGGATCGCTTCTGGATAACGGGTGGCATAGTCCATTATAACTAATATGTACTGGTGCCCCCTAGCGGACTTCATTATAGGACCTACCAAATCCATGGCGATCCTCTCAAACGGGACCTCAATGATGGGTAGAGGGACCAGCGGGCTACGGAAATGTGGCATCGGGGCCGACCTCTGACACACAGGGCAGGAGGAACAATAATTTTCTATGTCCTTCATCACCCCCGGCCAATAGAATCTCTGTAATACCCTCTCTCGGGTTTTCTCTGTCCCCAGATGACCTCCAAGAATGTGCCCATGGGCCAACTCCAACACCAACTTCCTGTAAGGTTTGGGCACCACAAGCTGCTCAACGGTTTCTTCTGCCCTTTTTGCCACCCGATACAGTAGGTCCTTCTCTACGCTGAAGTATGGGTAAGTGCAGGTATTATCTGGGTTCACTAACTCGCCATCTATTTTCACTACGTTTTCCCGTGCCTTTATTAGGGCGGGGTCTTTCAACTGTTCTGTGGCAAAGTTTTCCCTGTGAACCTCAAGATCAGAAAACTCCACAGACGGTAGGTTTTCGTCTGAGGAGGTGGGCTCCTCTCCAGTTTCTTGAGTCTCCCCTGCCAATACTGATAAGGGAAATTCCGGAGAGTCCTCACCACTCTCAGGGGAGTTCTGGCTATCACATTCCTGGTACATAGGGGCACCAGTGGGGGGCTCAGGATCATCCCACAGTTCCCAGAACTTCGGAAAATCCCTTCCCACAATGGCGTCATGCGGTAACTGAGATACTAAGCCCACTGGATGAGAGAGGCTACCTTTGGGGGTCTCGAAACACACTGTAGTCACTGGATACTCTCGGGTGTCCCCATGCACACAAATAACAGCTACCTTGCTATTCCCAGAGACCTCTGTTTTAACTAACTCAGCCTTTATCAGGGTCACAAGGCTACCTGAATCCAGCAATACCACAACATTTCTACCATTAACACACATTTTGCATAAATGTTTCTCAGTTCCTCGAATGGCAGTGCATGCGACTGTCGCACACAGCGACTGACGTCTGCCCGTCAGAAAGTCACACTGCATGGGTTCCTCCACAACCGGGCAATTGGCTGCAATATGTCCGGCAGCGGTAGCAAATGATCCTTCTTGCCGCCTCTTGAGCCGCTGATTTCCCAGGCTGTTCTCGCCAAACTTGGGGTAGAGCTCCCACCCTCTCACTCTCTCCACCCTCACCCCTTGGAATCCTCTTATCCGCCCCTGGGGATGGTCGGGTCTTAGGGTGGAAAGTCCGAGTGTCTCTGGAAGAGGCCGTCAGGTTCTCTGTAGCCAAGTATTTCTCCACACGATCCACAAGACCATCGGCCGTCTCTGGGTCTCCATGGCTTACCCACTTTTGGATGGCAGTAGGAAGAGCTCTCAAAAACCGATCCATTACAACACGTTCCACAATCTTTGGTGCGGACAAATTCTCTGGCTGTAGCCACTTTCTGCTCAGGTGAATGAGATCATACATTTGAGACCTGGGGGGTTTTCCAAGCTGGAAAGTCCAGTTATGCACACGCTGAGCCCGGACAGCCTGGGTGACACCCAGCCTTGCCAATATTTCAGCTTTTAGCACCACATAGTCTTTTGCTTGGTCAGGCTCTAGGTCATAGTAAGCCTTCTGCGATTCACCAGTTAACAGAGGAGCCACCAGTCCAGCCCACTGCTCCTCAGGCCACTTTTCTCTTTCAGCAGTCCTTTCAAATGTGGTCAAAAATACCTCTGGATCATCCTCTCCAGTCATTTTTGTCAATAAACGACTCACCCCAAAGGACGCGGTATTAGTGGGACGGCTTCCCTCACTGGTCTGCGGACGTTGCTGCATTACTGCTTCCATTTGTTGTAGTCTCTGCTCTTGCTTCTGTAACAGGTCTATGAAGCGGGCCTCAGATTGCTGCTGGGCTTGTTGCTGAGCTTCCAGACTCTGTTGGTGAGCTTGCTGCTGGGCTGCAAGGCTCTGTTGATGAGCTTGCTGCTGGGCTGCGAAGTTCTGTTGTTGAGCTGCAAGGCTCTGTTGATGAGCTGCAAGGCTCTTTTGCAAACCTGCATTTGTCTGCTGTTGATTGGCATTTGCTAGAGCCAGCTGCTTCAGTATCTCCTCCATGCTGGCTTAAAAAAAAAACTGCCACTGGTTCTCCACCAACTGTGAGGGGGTTAGCTCGGCAGCGGGTGGGTGTGACCCCCGGGATGGGCTCCCCACACAAAAACAGGCCCAGCAAACGGAGGTTGTGGTTTTCAAAATCAAAAAAAGGTGCGGTTTATTTTCTATTTACAGTGACAAAACACAGCAAAGTCAAAAGAAACATAAACAAAATAAATCCTGGTCAACTTGACCTCTGACTAAACATACAGGTTTCCTAACTAACAACTGGGATCAGCCTAGTGCTGTCCTAGTCCCTAAGTCCCTGGTTTTAAATGTCCAAGCAAATAGCCACACAGGCTTTGTCTCACCGCACAAGGGTTCACTCTCTCCAGGAAGTCCACACAGGTCTGGTTCCAGGCATGAGCTAACCCCTAATGAAGCTGGGAGTTCTTATAGAGGCCTAAATGAGCTGACAAGCTTCAGCTGGTCTCATCAACTCCCTGTCTGCACGACGCCCCACACTCTCCCTAGAGGTATGAGTCATCCATGAGCCCACTATCCTCAGCTGGGCTTATACAACTCTCCACCTAGTTGTATAAGTCGGCGTAAAGCCTGAATCTGGGCGAAATATATCTACCCCCCTGGATGCAACCAGGTGACTTTACCTTCCTGCTGTCACAATATATTGATGAAAACATTAAGTTACACACAGTATATTTTGCCAAAGTTAGAAAAAATCATGTGTTTTATTTCTCCCTTATTCAAGAATTGTTGTGATAGCACAGTTAACTGCAGTTTTTGTATTTGAAAGCTATGTAACTGCACTAAACATTAGGTCATGGATGTTTTTGTTTTGTTTTTCATTTGCGCATTTTCATAATTTGCATCCGTTCCTGTTTTGTTTGCATTTTGCAGCATTTTCCCACAAGTGTTTTGTGTACTGTTCCCAGAATTAATAAAATAATATTTTTGCCTGATGGTGGCATGATATGCTGCATGAAAACATGCTATATAGCCATTTAATCATGTGCTCAATCTAAAGGTGCCAACTGTGCACAATGATGCAATAAGATAATCATTGATTTCTGTAACATGCTGCACTGCAGCACAAGGATGTGAACGAGATACAGCATATCACAATTCTGTGTTTGCTGCGGATTCCCTGCAGTAGCTGACTGGTCTATAACTCTGGGAACAGCTTAGATGTGAATGCAGCCTCAGTGTAATGGGATCATTCATAGGCAGGCTGAACAAAGCTGGCACTCTCTTGTCATTACAGTACATTAAAGTCGAGTTCCACCCTGAAAAAAAAAATTACACAAATGCTGCAAAAAAAATTAATTGAAAAGAAAAAATAATAATTTTTACTCACCCGAAATACCTGTTGCTATGCGGATGTTTCTAATCTGCCTCTTCCTAGTCCATGGCTGGTCTTCTTCTGCATCCTCCTTCTGGTGAATGGGGCGCGCTGCCTTCTGGGAATTGTGTGTATCCCAGAGAGCAGTCACCCATTCACAAAGCGGCCTGAGCCTCGCGAATGCGCAGTAGGAAACGGGCAGTGAAGCCGCAAGCTTCACTGCCTGTTTCCCTTACTGAGGATGGCGGCGCCGGGGCCTGCAATGATCCGGACCGGCATGGGGGGGGGGAATCATCGTGGGCGCCTACGACAGGTAAGTGTCCTTATTAAAAGTCAGCAGCTACAGTGTTTGTAGCTTTGTAGCTGCTGACTTAAAAAAAAAATCGTGGGTGGAATCCCGCTTTAAGTACTATTAAAGACAGCAATACATAGGAGTTTCCCTCTCTATCACACATATCCACACCTCTTTGTTTTTTCATATTGATGAGAGGTAACATATGTAGTGTGTGCTGAATGCATCTAACACACACACTGCACTGCATATATAACCTTGTGGTTATTGAGAAATATATATTTAAATTAAAGTTGGTGCACCAGGGGCTCAGCCTCCGGGGATCGGACTGCTGACTTGAGGACACCTACACAGCATCAAATTGTCAGAGGCTCCTTGGCCAACCCTTTTTTGAATTGAACTATTTCAGCGGCCATTGAAACTTTGTTACCACCATTACCACCAGGACAATATGCCTGGGACATGTTCTCAGCATCCCCCTGTGGATTGCAATTACCCTTGCTTAGAGAGGGAACACTCCATTGACAGATTTAACCACTTAAGCCCCGGACCATTTGGTAGCTAAAGGACCAGAGGTGAATTCAGAATTTTGCACTGCGCTGCTTTAACTGTAAATTGTGCGGACATGCAATGTTGTACCCAAACGAAATTTGCGTCCTTTTCTTCCCACAAATAGAGCTTTCTTTTAATGGTATTTGATTGCCTCTGCGATTTTTATTTTTTGCGATATAAACGGAAAAAGACCAAAAATTTTGAAAAAAAATGATATTTTCTACTTTTTGTTATAAGAAAAATCGAATAAACTCAATTTTAGTCATACATTTAGGCCAAAATGTATTCAGCCACATGTCTTTAGTAAAAAAAATGTCAATAAGCGTATATTTATCGGTTTGCGCAAAAGTTATAGCGTTTACAAACTAGGGTACATTTTCTGGAATTTACACAGCTTTTAATTTATGACTGCCTATCTCATTTCTTGAGGTGCTAAAATGACAGGGCAGTACAAAACCCCCCCAAATGACCCCATTTTAGAAAGTAGACACCCCAAGGAAATTGCTGAGAGGCATGTTGAGCCCATTGAATATTTTTTTTTTGTCCCAAGTGATTGAATAATGACAAAAAAAAAAAAAAATACAAAAAGTTGTCACTAAATGATATATTGCTCACACATGCCATGGTTATATGTGGAATTGCACCCCAAAATACATTCTGCTGCTTCTCCTGAGTACGGGGATACCACATGTGTGGGACTTTTTAGGAGCCTAGCCACGTACGGGACCCCGGAAACCAAGCACCGCCTTCAGGATTTCTAAGGGCGCAAATTTTTGATTTCATTCCTCACTACCTATCACAGTTTTGAAGGCCATAAAATGCCAAAATAGCACAAAACCCCCCCAAATGACCCCATTTTGGAAAGTAGACACCCCAAGCTGTTTGCTGAGAGGCATGGTGAGTATTTTACAGCTCTCATTTGTTTTTGAAAATGAAGAAAGAACATTTTTTTTTTCTTTTTTTTTTCAATTTTCAAAACTTTGTGACAAAAAGCGAGATCTGCAAAATACTCACAATACCTCTCAGCAAATAGCTTGGGGTGTCTACTTTCCAAAATGGGGTCATTTGGGGGGGGGGTTTTGTGCCATCTGGGCATTCCATGGCCTCCGAAACTGTGATAGGCAGTGAGAAGTGAAATCAAAAATTGACACCCTTAGAAAGCCTGAAGGCGGTGCTTGGTTTTTGAGGTCCCGTACGCGGCTAGGCTCCCAAAAAGTCTCACACATGTGGTATCCCCGTACTTAGGAGAAGCAACAGAATGTATTTTGGGGTGTAATTACACATATGCCCATGGCATGTTTGAGCAATATATCATTTAGTGACAACTTTGTGCAAAAAAAAATAAAAAATAAATTATTTTTTCCGCAACTTGTGTCAACATATAAAATATTCCATGGACTCGATATGCCTCTCAGTATATAGCTTGGGGTGTCTACTTTCCAAAATGGGGTCATTTGGGGGGGGTTTTGAACTGTTCTGGCATTTTATACACAACATTAGGAAGCTTACATCCACTCTTCTAACCACTTGAAGACAAAGCCCTTTTTGACACTTTGTTTACATGAAAACATATTTTTTTTTGCAAGAAAATTATGTTGAACCCCCAAACATTATATATATTTTTAAAGCAAAGGCCCTACAGAATAAAATGGTGGGTGTTGCATTTTTTTTTCTACACAGTATTTGCGCAGCGATTTTTCAAGCGCATTTTTTTGGGAAAAATACACTTTTTTTAATTTTAATGCACTAAAACACACTATATTGCCCAAATGTTTGATGAAATAAAAAAGATGATCTTAGGCCGAGTACATAGATACCAAACACGACATGCTTTAAAATTTCGCACAAACGCGCATTGGCGACAAACTACATACATTTTTAAAAGCCTTTAAAAGCATTTACAGGTTACCCCGTTAGATTTACAGAGGAGGTCTACTGCTAAAATTACTGCCCTCGATCTGACCTTCGCGGTGATACCTCACATGCATGGTGCAATTGCTGTTTACATATGACGCCAGACCGACGCTTGCGTTCGCCATTGGGCAAGAGCAGGGCAGGACAGGGGTGCTTTTTTTTTTTTTTTTTTATTATTAATTTTGCTTTTTTATTTTATTTTTAAACTGTTGCTTCCATATTTATTTATTTTTATCACTTTTATTGTTATCTCAGGGAATGTAAATATCCCCTATGATAGCAATAGGTAATGACAGGTACTCTTTTTTGAAAAAACTGGGGTCTATTGGACCCTAGATCTTTCCTCTGCCCTCAAAGCATCTGACCACACCAAGATCGGTGTGATAAAATGCTTTCCCAATTTCCCAATGGCGCTTTTTATATTCGGGGGGGGGGGACATTCCCTCCCACTGCTTGTAAAAGCAGTCCAGAGGCTAATTAGCCACTAGGATTGCTTTTACATGAAAGCCGGCCGCTGGCTGAAAAGAATGATACCAAGATGATACCTAAACCCGCAGGCATCATTCTGGTATAAACATTCAAAGTCCAGCAACATACCAGTACGTTGCTGGTCCTTGTTGGACATGTATTGTAATCTTTTTTTTCATGCAGCCTGTTTGCTGAACGAAAAAAAAAGATTGATCGGTGGGTATGCCCACCATTAGAATACCGCCCTTCATCCACCCACTTCTAATGATGGGCATACATGCACCATTTATATATGCCGAAGCATGGGGGCATCTTCTCGCAAAAGTTATGCCGCGTACATATGGTCAGACTTTTCCACGGGCAAGCCTCCGTCGGAATTTCGACCGTATATACGCGGCATTAGGAGCAAAATCGCTCCTCCGCTCCTGCTGCCCCAATGCTTCGGCATATATGCTTTTTTTTTTTTAACTGTGGTGGTGAAATTACCTCCTACAGCACTGGAGTCGCAGGGATCAGGCCTGTCTCTGCGAACGCTGCAGTTATGTGTGTTGTGTTTTGCAAGTGACAGTGATCGATCGATACTGCACTTCGGTGGCCTGGGCTGGACGGAGGGGCAAAACGCAGGTGCTAGCAGGTATCTGGGCTGATCCCGCTAACACTGCGTTTTTGGGAACCCTAAACTGCTGGGGACGCTAGTATAGATCTGATCAGATCAGATATTGAGCTGATCAGATACTATACCACTAAGGGGGGTGTATGCTTCACGTGTGGGTGTTAGCGCTACTGGCACTAACCTGACGCTGCCTGGGGTGTGACGCAGACCCTCTCTGACGCTAAAACCTAACTGATATCACCCGCCGGGCGATCAGGGGGTTAAATCTTTATTGGGTTATATACGGCGGGTGCCCTGACACTATAAAAAGCAAACTAACTAACCAGCGTCACCCGTAACACTTATATGATGATCACTGGTGAAAGGGTTAACTAGGGGCAATTAGGGGGTTAAAACCTTTATTAGGTAATATATGGGGGTACCTTACGCTATATAAAAACCTGACGGCGAACCTAAAAAAAAATTACTGCCTACCTATCGGCATCACCGACACTAAGACAACGATCATAAAAACGATTGCTTAGCGACAGTGGTGATAGGGGGTGAAAGGGTTACCTGGGGGGCGATCAGGGGGTTAAACCTTTATTAGATAATATATGGGGGTACCTGACGCTATAAAAACCTGCGGCGAACCTAAAAAAAATTACTGGCTACCGATCAGCATCACCGACGCTAAGACATCGATCAGAAAAATGATCGCATAGTGACGGCGGTGCTAGGGGGTGAAAGGGTTACCTGGGGGGTGATCAAGGGGGTTACACCTTTATTAGGTAATATATGGGGGTACCCGACGCTATAAAAACCTGCGGCGAACCTAAAAAAAATTACTGGCTACCGATCAGCATCGCCGACGCTAAGACATCGATCAGAAAAATTATCGCTTAGTGACAGTGGTGATAGGGGGTGAAAGGGTTACCTGGGGGGGGCGATCAAGCGGGTTAAACCTTTATTAGGTAATATATGGGGGTACCCGACGCTATAAAAACCTGCGGCGAACCTAAAAAAAATTACTGGCTACCGATCAGCATCACCGACGCTAAGACATCGATCAGAAAAATGATCGCATAGCCACGGCGGTGCTAGGGGGTGAAAGGGTTACCTGGGGGGTGATCAAGGGGGTTAAACCTTTATTAGGTAATATATGGGGGTACCCGACGCTATAAAAACCTGCGGCGAACCTAAAAAAAATTACTGGCTACCGATCAGCATCGCCGACGCTAAGACATCGATCAGAAAAATTATAACTTAGTGACAGTGGTGATAGGGGGTGAAAGGGTTACCTGGGGGGCGATCAAGGGGGTTAAACCTTCATTAGGTAATATATGGGGGTACCCGACGCTATAAAAACCTGCGGCGAACCTAAAAAAAATTACTGGCTACCGATCAGCATCACCGACGCTAAGACATCGATCAGAAAAATGATTGCTTAGTGACAGTGGTGATAGGGGGTGAAAGGGTTATCTGGGGGTGATCAGGGGGTTAAACCTTTATTAGGGGGGGTTAGGGGGCTACACTGGACCTAAAACTAAATGTACTGACACTTTTACAGTCACAAATGTCACTGATTGCAGTGATCACTAAATAAATGGTCACTGCAATCAGTGACACTGTGACTGGGGGCTGGGGGGTGATCTGGGGGGGCCTGGGGGGGCGATTTATGTGCCTATGTGTCCTGGTGTCAGTGTGCTGTTTTGTGTACTAACCTGGCATCTTCTCCTGTACGGCGCTCGGTATATGTGAGCGCCCCAGGAGAGATGACATCACTTCCTCCTTCCTGGCAGGCAGGGGAAGCTCTCTCATTCGCCGGGAGCGATCGAGAGGGGGTGGCCGGAATCGAACGGCCGTCCCCTCATGCCGGATCGCTCCCGAAGGTAAAACGACCGCTCACTGTAAAGAAGGGGGGTCCGATCGGACCCCCCAACTATACAAAGGCAATCACGTACATATACGTGATTCTGCCTGTCGGTGCCATTCTGCTGACGTATATTTACAGTGGGCGGTCGTTAAGTGGTTAAGGGCCCCACCTCCAGCAGACTTTATACTTGTTCTTCCGCTAGCCAGTGATTTAGGTAGGGCCTAAGGATAATAGGTAGGGTTGCCACTTTTTCTTCAAGCCAAACCCGAACACTTTAGGGGCGCACAGCAATTTATTTTTAAGGGCGAACGCTGTGGTCTCTGATGTAAAGGGGAACTCTAATGAAAGGGTGTTTTTGCCCACCAAAGCTCCCACTTACTTTAAAGTTCCCAGCATTCCCCCTTAAATCAGGGTTCCCAAAGCCCCCCTTACATCAGAGTCCACAGGGCACCCCTTGTATCTAAGTCCCCCTTACCTTAGTGCACTCACTCGCTCAGAGGCAGGAAAGACAACGGAGGGAGGGGGTAGACTTCAGTCACAGACATTGGTTGGCGAGCTCACTCACCCAATGATGGAAGCTCAGGCATCGACACTTTTCATCCACAATGTATCTACCGCCTTCTGAGCTTTACATTTCTAGCTCACCCATCCCTTTCCTGAGGCACAAAACACCAGGGATTGGAGTGTGGGTGGACAGACAGAGGGGTAAGGGTGGGAAGAGGAGGAGCCGATTGAGCCCTCTCTTGTCCATGTATGGGGTGGGGCCCGTGTGGACAGCTATGTACTTGGTGGATGTGGTACTCAGTTGCTTGGGGAAGTGCAGTCCATTCTAAATAATTTGTCCGGGTTTCAAGCAGTCTGAAACCCGAACACACGATTCAAAACCCGGACTGTCCAGGTCAATTCCGGACAGCTGGCAACCCCAATAATAGGTAGGCCCTACAGTTCATTACATATCCAGATGTATTACAGTTATTCTCTACGGTTTAATATTATATTTTTGTTGGCTGAATCATTCTGCTTTTATCCGTCAGGTGTTTTTTGCAAAGTCTTTCATGTGTAATAAGAGGGAACGAGAGTCATAGACCCTGCCTTGTTTGTCCCTATGCTGGATATCAAACCCTGTTACTGCTGTAGCTTTTTAAATAAAACTTCCCTTTTGCAGGGCTTGATATGGCCCAAATAAAGCCTTTTTGTAACATTACTGATATATTGATGGGTTGTCTGGTCCAGTTAAGGGTGGGTGACCACTGGGAGTGGCAGATGGACCCCACAATTCAGAAGATCCTTCTACAGCTCCCTGCTACATTAAACAGTTGTTTCCAGTCACTGGAGCTTACATTAAAATAATACCTGGTGATCCTGCTATAGCGCTTACTATTATTGGGTGACAGCTACCTCCCAATTGTGGTCCTGCATTGTCACTCATTATGCATGCCTCTGGCTGAGACTGTAAGACAATGTGCCATTATACATTGCACGGACATGGTTTGCTTTGGTCACTTTCAGGTTGATAACAGGGCAATATTGTGAATCCACGTCTAGAGTGAAGGCATGTAGACCGAAAGTGACTAAAAGAGCTGGGAGGAGATCAACAGCTCTGAAGCCTCGTACACACGAACGAGTTACTATTTTTTGCCGAGAAATTCGTTCGTGTGTATGGTTTCTCGTCAAGAAAAGCGACAAGAATCTCGACGAGAAAATAGAGAACCTGCTCTCTATTTTATCATCGAGATTCTCGTCAGCCTGTTTCTCGACGAGAAAATTGTGTGTGTGTGTACACTTACCTTTTCGCCGGCAATCCTGCGCATGCTCGAAATGACTTTGACGCATGCGCGGTAGCTTCCTAGGCATAGGTAGGGTGAACCAAGATGGCGGCGACGGCATCGAATGTGACGAGCGCATGCTCGTCGTATTCGATGACGTCACCGCGTTCGCTCCATTCAAAGAACCGCGGATTCTTTGAATCGAGCGTGTGTACACTTGGCCGGGACAAGTTTCTTGTCCAAGAATCTCGTCGAAAAAAAACAACATGTTTTTTTCGACGAGAATCTAGGCCGTGTGTACGAGGCTTAAGATGTAGAAAGGGATTTAATAAAAGGTAACAAAAAAAAGGATTTAAAAGAGAAAGAAAAACAAATATATATTATATATATATATACATGCATACATACAGTGGATATAAAAAGTCTACACACCCCTGTTAAAATGTCAGGTTTCTGTGATGTAAAAAAATGAGACGAAGATAAACCATTTCAGAATTTTTTCCACCTTTAATGTGACCTATAAACTGTACAACTCAGTTGAAAACAAACTGAAATCTTTTTTTTTTTTTGGGGGGGGGGGGGAGTAAAAATAAAATAATGTGGTTACATAAGTGTGCACACCTTCTTGTAACTGGGGATGTAGCTTTGTTCAGAATTAAGCAATCACATTCAAACTCCTGTTATATAGGAGTCAGTACACACCTACCATCAATTAAAGTGCCTCTGAGTAACCCCAAATAAAGTTCAGTTGTTCTACTAGGTCTTTCCTGACATTTTGTATCAGTCGGGAGAGTACAAAAGAATTTCGGAGGCATTAGATATACCATGGAACACAGTGAAGACAGTCATCATCAAGTGGAGAAAATATAGCACAACAGTAACATTACCAAGAACTGGACGCCCCTCCTAAATTAATAAAAAGAAGAGAAAAAAACTGGTCAGGGAGACTGCCAAGAGGCCTACAGCAACATTAAAGGAGCTGCAGGAATATCTGGCAAGTACTGGCTGTCTGGTACATGTGACAACAATCTCCTGTATTCTTCATATGTCTGAGTTATGGGGTAGAGTGACTGCACATCACCAAAAGAACACCATACCCACAGTGAAGCATGGTGGTGGCAGCATCATGATTTTGGGCTGTTTTTCTTCAGCTAGAACAGGGGCCTAAATCAAGGTAGAGGGAATTATGAACAGTTTCAAATACCAGTCAATATTGGCACAAAACCTTCAGGCTTCTGCTCGAAAGCTGAACATGAAGAGGAACTTCATCTATCAGCATGACAACGACCCAAAGCATACATCCAAATCAACAAAGGAATGGATTCGCAAGAAGAAGATTAAAGTTTTGGAATGGCCCAGCCAGAGCCCAGACCTGAATCCCACTGAAAATCTGTGGGGTGAACTGAAGAGGGCTGTGCACAGGAGATGTCTTCGCAATCTGACAGATTTGGAGTATTTTTGCAAAGAAGAGTGGGCAAATATTGCCAAGTCCAGATGTGCCATGCCGATAGACTCATACCCCAAAAGACTGAGTGCTGTAATAAAATCAAAAGGTGCTTCAACAAAGTATTAGTTTAAGGGTGTGCACACTTATGCAACCATATAATTTTAGTTTTTTATTTTACTCCCTCCCCCTAAAATATTTCACTTTGTTGTTCAACTAAGTTGTACAGTTTATATGTCAGATTAAAGGTGGAAAAAGTTCTTAAATGATTTATCTTTGTATCATTTTTTTTACATCACAGAAACCTGACATTTTAACAGGGGTGTGTAGACTTTTTATATCTCATATATAAAAATATGTCCATCTCTACTGATGCTACTCCTTTTTTAGATACCTTATTAACTATTAAAGATGGACATATTCATAGTGATCTTTATAGAAAACCTACAGACCGCAATCAATTACTGTTATTTTCCAGCTTTCATCCTCCAGGGGTCTTTAAGTCCATACTCCGCAGCCAATTGAAACGGGTTACGAGAATTGTTAGCGATAATGCAACTTGTAATATGCGATTGAGTGAAATGGAGGACCGATTACGTTCACGTGGTTATCCCGCAGATTTGGTACATAATGAACGCACCAGCACCACTATACACCATAATGTCTCTAATAAAAACATTAGCCACAGAATGCCATTTACCTCACAATATCACAATTTTTCTAATAAAACTAACAACATTATTAAAAAGCATTGGTCTATTCTCCAAAAAAGTTATCCCATGGTCCCATTGTTCAATAACCCCCCTCTCCCGTTATACCGGAGAGGTTGCACCATACATGATAGATTGGTAAAATCTGACCAATATAATGTACCAACTCCACGTATAACCTTTTTAGGTCCAAAGAATCTGGGTTCATTCCCATGTTTGTCATGCATACAGTGCAATAGCATGATAAAAGGGAAATCTTTTTCTCATCCCCATACTGGTCGGGACATTTCCATTAGGGACCATTACACCTGTCAGTCTTCCTATGTTATATACATTATCAAATGGCCATGCGGCCTTCTTTATGTAGATGAAACTACACAAAAAGTGAAAGACCGCATTGCTAGGCATAAGTACTACATTCGGGACAAATTGGATAAACTCCCTCTAGCCAGACATTTTCTCGAGAAGGGACATACTGTATCCCAGCTCAAGTTTATGGTTATCGATGGAGCCCCCAAAAACAGACGAGGGGGGAATAGAGAGTTGGAACTTAGGAAGCTGGAGGTTAGATGGATCCATCGATTAGATTCTCTCCAACCTAAAGGATTGAACTCTGATTTTGATATATATTTATTTTTGTGATTATTTATTTTGTGTTCATATTTTATTTATGTACCTAGTTGATTCTTTATATACATATTTTTTCACCATTTATTTTCTCTTCATTTGGTAACTCTAGCCCCATGTGCGATTTTGTTCATCAAATTTATCACATATGCGACTTTAGATACATTATTGTGGGTAGTATTTTTCTTTTTTCATACATGTGATGTTAGATATATATTTCTTTATTATACAGGATAAAATATACCGTGGATTTTTTCATGTGTTTCTATAAAGATGGATCTCCATACATCATTCACATGTATTTTTGATATTATGGACTTCATTATTTGAATTTTTTCCACTTCTCATTTTTTCATTTTTCCATTTATTGGTTTATTTTTGTGGTTCCGTTTTAGATCTGCATGGTGTAGATATTTACTGCTTGTGACCATGTAATTCCTATGATCGCATTATATTTGAGCAATATGTCTTAACATAAAATTTAAGTTTAATTGATCGATTAATTCCAGATTTTCCACATATTTTGTCAATTGATAATTAATTATGATGTATTTATTCAGTGACATCCGTGACCAGGCATAGGCATGATATTCTGAGGAAGGGCGTAATCTACAATAGCCTGAAAACGTTTACTACCATGTTTGCCTGATTATGATGTATTTTTGACATCAAAATAAATATTTTTAAGTGCAGCAATCCCTGCGCTATTTCTTCTATATACAAGCCTGTGGAAAGGCTTGATTGCTACCACTAAACAGCTGAGACTGATGTGCACCTCACTCTGCTACATTTTTATCAGGGATGAGCCAAACACCCCTCCGGTTCGGTTCGCACCAGAACCTGCGAACAGACAAAATGTTCGTGTAAACTTTAGAACCCTATTAAATACAATGGACTCGAACGTTCGAAATCTAAAGTGTTAATTATAAAGGCTAATATGCAAGTTATTGTCCTAAAAAGTGTTTGGGGACCCGGGTCCTGCCCCAGGGGACATGTATCAATGCAAAAAGAAGTTTTAAAAACGGCCGTTTTTTTTGGGAGCAGTGATTTTAATAATGCTTAAAATGAAAAAATAAAAGTGAAATATTCCTTTAAATTTCGTACCTGGGGGGTGTGTATGATATGCATGTGAAGTGGTGCATGTTTCCCGTGCTTAGAACTGTCCCTGCAAAAAATGTCATTTTTGAAAGAAAAAAATGCATTTAAAACTGACTCGCGGCTATTAATGAATTGTCGGCTCCCGGCAATACATACAAAAGTCATTGATAAAAAAAAAGCGTGGGGGTTCCCCAGAATTCAATTACCAGGCCCTTCAGGTCTGGAATGGATATTAAGGGGAACCCCGCCGCAAATTAAAAAAAAATTGACGTGGGGTTCCCCCAAATATCCATTCCAGGCCCTTCAGATCTGGCATGGATTTTAAGGGGAACTCCACCCCAAATTAAAAAAAAAATGACGTGGAGTCCCCCTAAAAATCCATACCAGACCCCTTATCCGAGCACGCAACCTGGCCGGCCGCAGGGGAAAAGGGGGGGACGAGAGAGCGGCCCCCCTCCCTCCTGAACCGTACCAAGCCACATGCCCTCAACATGGGGAGGATGTCCCCATGTTGATGGGGACAAGGGCCTCATCCCCACAACCCTTGCCCGGTGGTTGTGGGGGTCTGCGGGCGGGGGGCTTATCGGAATCTGGAAGACCCCTTTAACAAAGGGGACCCCCAGATCCCGGCCCCCCCATGTGAATTGGTAAGGGGTACATTGTACCCCTACCATTTCACGAAGAAAGCGTAAAAAAATGTTTAAAAAAAAAACACACAAACACCTTGAAAAAGTCCTTTATTTAAAAAAAACAAAAAAACATTCCAGCGGTGAAATCCAGTGTCCCGCGGCGATCCCGATGTCCAGCGCTGTCCTTCATTGGTTGTGCCTGAGCGGACCTGATGGGGAACTCCCTCTCAGTATTTTAAATGTATAGACCCGCCCCTTCTAAAGTTCCCCATCAGGTCCGCTCAGCGGACCAGATGCGGAACATGAGAAGGGGCGGGTCTATACATGTATTACCAAAGTGAGAGCAGTCCCCCATCAGGTCCGCCCCCTCGGTATGTCGGACCCGCCTACGTCATTGGCTTGAGCGGGGAACTTCCTTCACTGTGTAATTTAAATTTACATAGTGAAGGAAGTTCCCCGCTCAGGCCAATGACGTAGGCGGGTCCGACATACCGAGGGGGCGGACCTGATGGGGGACTGCTCTCACTTTGGTAATACATGTATAGACCCGCCCCTTCTCATGTTCCGCATCTGGTCCGCTGAGCGGACCTGATGGGGAACTTTAGAAGGGGCGGGTCTATACATTTAAAATACTGAGAGGGAGTTCCCCATCAGGTCCGCTCAGGCACAACCAATGAAGGACAGCGCTGGACATCGGGATCGCCGCGGGACACTGGATTTCACCGCTGGAATGTTTTTTTTTTTTTTTTTTAAATAAAGGACTTTTTCAAGGTGTTTGTGTGTTTTTTTAAACATTTTTTTACGCTTTCTTCGTGAAATGGTAGGGGTACAATGTACCCCTTATCAATTCACATAGAGGGGGGGGCCGGGATCTGGGGGTCCCCTTTGTTAAAGGGGTCTCCCAGATTCCGATAAGCCCCCGCCCGCAGACCCCCACAACCACCGGGCAAGGGTTGTGGGGATGAGGCCCTTGTCCCCATCAACATGGGGACATCCTCCCCATGTTGAGGGCATGTGGCTTGGTACGGTTCAGGAGGGAGGGGGGCCGCTCTCTCGTCCCCCCCTTTTCCCCTGCGGCCGGCCAGGTTGCGTGCTCGGATAAGGGATCTGGTATGGATTTTTAGGGGGACTCCACGCCATTTTTTTTTTAAATTTGGGGTGGAGTTCCCCTTAAAATCCATGCCAGATCTGAAGGGCCTGGTAATTGAATTCTGGGGAACCCCACGTCAATTTTTTTTTAAATTTGCGGCGGGGTTCCCCTTAATATCCATTCCAGACCTGAAGGGCCTGGTAATTGAATTCTGGGGAACCCCCACGCTTTTTTTTTTTTTTATCAATGACTTTTGTATGTATTGCCGGGAGCCGACAATTCATTAATAGCCGCGAGTCAGTTTTAAATGACTTTTTTTCTTTCAAAAATGACATTATTTGCAGGGACAGTTCTAAGCACGGGAAACATGCACCACTTCACATGCATATCATACACACCCCCCAGGTACGAAATTTAGAGGAATATTTCACTTTTATTTTTTCATTTTAAGCATTATTAAAATCACTGCTCCCGAAAAAACGGCCGTTTTTAAAACTTCTTTTTGCATTGATACATGTCCCCTGGGGCAGGACCCGGGTCCCCAAACACTTTTTAGGACAATAACTTGCATATAAGCCTTTATAATTAGCACTTTAGATTTTTCCCATAGATTTTTCGAATTTGCCGCGAACACCCCAATTTGTTCGCTGTTCGGCGAACGGGCGAACAGGCAATGTTCGAGTCGAACATGAGTTCGACTCGAACTCGAAGCTCATCCCTAATTTTTATATATATATATATATATATATATATATACACACTGTATAATCCAGTGGTTGTCACTGCACACATGTCAGAGATAAAAAATGGGCCCGGGGGTGCAGCAAAGACCAGAACTTACAGGTCTTGAGAGGTGAATGCACAGTGAAGATTTTATTTTGATGAGGCACAAGCTCGTCTTCCACAGGACAACAAACAAGTGAAGCAACACAACATATATAACCTAAAATCCCTCCCATCATTATCATCCACATGTGATGACATCAACAAGTGCAAATATCAAAGTTTTAGCTAAAACCACCATGGGTAAATGTCCAGATTTGGAAGAACAAAAGTACATACAAAATAGAGGAAGGAGAAAAATCCAAGCACTGAAGACAAAAAAACTGCATGACAGAGTATCATGCTGCCTAGGCAAAATGGCCACCCATGCTGAGTCAGAGTTGGAGTAGGAGAACATGTAATGTGTATAGGAAAAAGTACAATGGGGCACTGCAGTGCAGCCTGCAGCACCAGGAATGCAGATTTAAGTCTAGTACACACGGCCGAGATTCTCATCAGGAAAAAACCCGTCGGTTTTCCTGACGAGATTCATGGCAAGTTTTCTTGCCAGCCGAGTGTACACACGTACGATTCAAAAGAACCGTCGTGGCACGAACGCGTTGACGTCATCGACTACGACGAGCATGCACTCGTCACATTCGATGCCCTCAACGCCATCTTGCCTCATCCTACCTATGCCTTGGAAGCTACCGCGCATGCGTCAAAGTCATTTTGAGCATCGCAGGTTTCCATGGAGGCAGGTAAGTATACACATGCTCGGGTTTCTCGTCGGAAAACAGGCCGACAAGAATCCAGACGAGAAAATAGAGAGCAGGATCTCTATTTTTCTCGTCGAGATTCTGGGCAGATTTCCCAACGAGAAACCTCAAAGCCTCATACACACGCATGGAAAACCGGCCGTGTGTACGAGGCTTAAGAGACAAGTACAAAAACAGACATGAACCCAGTGTAAAGTCACCAAATAAATGTGCTGAAGGTGAAAATATACTGATAAACGATCAAATAAAATATATATAAAACAGTGGCGGTGCGTCCATAGTGGGCACAGGAGCGCCGCCCCCTCTCTCTCCTGTGCCCGTCACTCACAACAAAAATACATAGGTTCATGCATTGCATGAACCTATGTATTGTCTCCGCCGCTACCGCCCACTATTCAGATAGGTGGCCCCCTGTTGAGCGCCGGCCTTCTGAATAACAGCAGCTGGTTGGTTTTTGGAAGTGCCTATCAGAGCCAGCGGCCAGCAGCTCTGATAGGCTTCCCGATTAGAGCCTGAGGGCTGTAATCAGCTTCCAAATAGCTAACCAAGGGATGCACGGGGGGTGCGTTCCTTGGTTAACACTGACAGGCGCCTCAGCCAATCAGGTTCACCGGGTCTGGTTACCGGTAACCTGATTGGCTGAAGCGACATCGAGGGCGGGAGAAGACTTCGAGGACGGAAGAAGGTCGGCGCTGACCTGAGGAAGGTAAGTACAGGGCTGGGGGGGAAAGTAGCTGTATTTGGGGACAAACTGGCTGTGATTGGGGACAAACTGGCTGTATTTGGGGGGAAACTGGCTGTATTTGGGGTCAAACTGGCTGCATTTGGGGACAAACTGGCTGTATTTGGGGGGAAACTGGCTGTATTAGGGGGAAACTTGCTGTATTTGGGGACAAACTGGCTGTATTTGGGGGGAAACTGGCTGCATTTGAGGGGGCAAACTGGTGGCGTTTGGGCACAGTGGCTGCGTTTAATGGGCACAGTGGCGGCAATTGATGATTTTTTTTTTTCAGTTTGTTTGCGCCCCCCCAAAAATTTTGAGCACCAGCCGCCACTGATATAAAATGTCTGATCATTGAAGGACAGACAGGCTGTTCTTCCAGCACAGCCAAAAAACTGACCACACTGGGAAGGTTGAGCTTCTATGCCTAGCATGGTCAGTTTAAAATAAGAAGACAAGGGGAACTGGCAGGATCACTAGGTTCATTGGACCATTCTAACACATGAATATGCTTTGATCTAGATCTAAACCATTCTATTGCAGCTCTGGCTGTATGTTTAGGGTCGTGGTCCTGCTGGAAGGTGAACCTCCACCTCAGTCTCAAGTCTTTAACAGGTTTTCTTCTAAAATTGCCCTATACTTGGCTTCATCCATCTTCCCATAAACTACAACCAGCTTCCCTGTCCCTGCTGAAGAAAAGCATCCCCACCACATGATGCTTCCACCACCATGTTTTACGGTGGAGATAGTGAGTTCAGGGTGATGTGCGGTGTTAGCTTTCCGCCACACATAGCGTTTTGCTTTTAGGCCAAAAAGTTAAATGTTGCTTTCATCTGATCAGAGCACCTTCTTCCACATGTTTGCTGTGTCCCCCATATGGCTTCTTGCAAACTGCAAATGGGACTTGTTATGGCTTTCTATCAACAATGGCTTTCTTCTTGCCACTCTTCCATAAAGGCCAGATTTGTGGAGTGCACAACTAATAGTTGTCCTGTGGACAGATTCTCCCACCTGAGCTGTGGATCTCTGCAGTCAGTTCAGGTGGACAGCCATGTCTTGGTAGGTTTGCTTTAAACCTCTCCACAACTTTATCCTTGACCTGTCTGGTGTGTTCCTTGGCCTTCATGATGCTGTTTGTTCACTAAGGTTTTCTAACAAAACTCTGAGGGCTTCACAGAACAGCTGTATTTATACTGAGATTAAATTACACACAGGTGGACTCTATTTACTAATTAGGTGACTTCTGACTTGTCTTTTGACCAATCAAAACAATCCCAGTGTGAGATAAATTCCTTTTACTGCTGCTGTAATCACCATGTCAGATGTCACAAGTCGGATGGTTAGGACAAGGATCCTACTTTGATCATACTTTAATGATATTCAATGGGCTGAAGTAGGATCAAAGTCGGACCAAAGTAGTACATGGAGAATTTTTAAAGTCGGACTGACTTGCGTTGGACCAGTTAAGACGGCTCTCATAGGGAAACATTGATTTTCACACGTCATGCGAAATGAGCTCCTAATGTCGGAGCGTTTGTCGTACCAGTGTGAACCCGGCCTAAAGGGGGCTGAATACAAATGCACACCACATTTTTCACATATTTATTTGTAAAAAAATGTTGAAAACCAATTTATCATTTTCCTTTCACTTCCATTTTTTTTTATAAATTTTGATTTGATATACAAGCAATGTCTTGATATACAAGTAGCGTCATGTCACAACAGAGTATAAAAGAGAAGAGAGGCGCCCCTAAGTGTAGCCATGTGGTTACATTTAATGAAGGTATAACATTTAGCAACATATTGCTACACTTAGAGGCGCCTCTCTTTTATACTCTGTAGCTCCTGCTGGATTTTTCTTCTAATCCCCTTGTGGAGGCTGACATTTGTGGATGGACATTTTATGGTTACAAAACTTATCACATTGCTATCAACTTTTTATATTAACTATAAACGGAAGGACTTATAAATAAATGGTTGTGGAACAAATCATTTGAGTTTCTATTATTTCTTATGGGTAAATTGGCTTTGATATACAAGTACTTTGGATTACAAGTACGTTTCTGGAACGAATTATGCTTGCAATCCAAGGATTTATTGTATCATATTGGAAAGATAAGATATTGTAGCTGCACAAGACACTCTGAAGCTGGGGTTGGAGAGGCTGGAAGGGACCATTAGTTCACTCCTCGTCAGTGCGTCTAGAACTGATGATTTAGAAACTGTGCCCCTGCTTTGAAAATAGTTTGAGCATACATGTATGGAATGGGTAAATTGTAAGTACCGTATATAAAACACTAGTTCACAAACAAAAATGCACAAACTGTGCATGGACATCTACATTGCAATAACAGGTAAGGTGGCCTTCTGATACCTGTCATACGCAGGAAAGTTTACTGACAGCCAGCAACATAATGCCAATCTAGGCCATGGCCTATGTAGACTATGCAGGAATCTGACCCACTCCACCATCACTTCTCTCTTTAAGATTTTGCTATATAATGCCTAGTGTCAAAGTCAAAAAAGGCAAACTATATAAAGAAAATAACATTGGTATGTAATGAATCTACAGATGGCTCTGCTAGCTGCGAAGCCTAGCCATAGAGTTAGTGTGTTGATCTATAGACCTGCATGTATAAATTGTGTAATGCTACGCTACTTTTAGCATGGTTGCTCTAGTGTGATTGCATAGGTATACTCTGCTTCTTTTTATTATTGTAAATACCCCACTAGGATAGGCATGGGTAATGGGTAGTTCCACTGGCACAAGGGACACAGTGAAGAGCTGATTTGGGTCCCACAATATAAAGTAAACATTCTTATAATTGTTACTTGCCTGTGCAATGGAAGTTGCCCATGAATTAAAGTGACCATTTTCAGAAAGACTGTAATTCAGTGCAGTCCCACACTCCAACCTACTTAAGGCTCAGCAGAGTCTGTTATCACAGACAACAGGTGGTGCCACACAAAAATATCCCACACGTGGATGTAAACCTGATTTTTTTTTTAATGAAGACTTTTACCCGGTACAGTAGAGGATGTCAAGTCATCTGTGCCCTGTTTTGCCATGAAGAGTTAATCCAGCTCTGAGAAATCCTCTTGTCTTTTTAAAAAAAATAAAAAAACGCCACACAGATAAGTTTGTGTTGCCACATCCCCCACTTGTTATGGATATGCAGTAATGTTTGTCTGTCAGCTCACCTTCCTCTCCATGTGTTCACCTTAGAGGCCAGCCACTTTCACCTGGCTGCTTAAATAATCTCTCCTCCAAGCATGGCTCCACCCCAGGCCCTATCAGAGAACTCTATATTAACCTGTGCACTGCAAGCCAGCCGTGCTGATCAACTTTGTATGTTAGCTTTCGTGTGCGACTTGCTGTGTCTTCTACGTCTGATTCCAGTTACCGATCTTGGCTTGTTCTCGACTATCCCTGCCCGCTTGTGACCCTGACCTTGGCGTGTCCTATGTTTATCCTTGTCTGCTAGTCGTCCCGACCTTTTGGCTTATCCCCTCACTATTCTCCTTAGCCTACTGTGAGTGGGAGCTGGGGGACTCTGGGGGCCGCGATCTGGAGCTAGCTGCAGCCCAGTCCATCCTCACCACTAGAGGCTCTGGTGAACACCTGCTGGCTCTTAGACTCCGCGCCCTGGGGAATCTTATGCTCTAGCTTTCTGTGGGATCTGTCTTGGTTCTCCAGTGGACCTGCCTTCCTTAACCACCCAGAGTTCCCTCCGCAGCAGTCAGCCAAAGGGTCCACTACCGTAGCGGTACACTCCTGACCTACGGTGTGCATCTGTCATCTGGCCTCAGGTGACCTGACACCACTGCTGTGACTGACATCTGATTTCTTTATCTCATGCATGGCATGAGAGAGAGAGAGAGAGAAAGAGAGAGAGAGAGAGTGTGTTACGATTTCAGCTTCACATCCCTCCTCCTTTCTTCTCCAGTTCTCCCAGGATTGGCTGCTTCACACCTCATCATGATTGGGCATGCTGGAGTCATGTGGTGCCTTTCCTGAGTTTTGACTGGATGTTACTCAAAACTCAAGAATAGGAGAGTGGAGAGGTGGGCAGGGAGTCTTGTGACATCAGGACTCCGCCCACTGAGCTCCAGCAAAGAGACCCACCCACCGATTCCAGAGTTTTGCGGGGCTCCTACTGCTGAAGGGGGTGACATTTGCAAGGTAAGGATACATGCAGGAGGCTTGCATGTATATATACATTAATACTGTGCCATTAGTTTATACTGGGTAAGTGGTGTGTTTACATCCACTTTAATGTTAAAAAAGCCAAATAGCTGTGGCTAACCACAATGTTAAGAAAGGGTAAATCTATGTACAGTAATACATGTAAATATTCAATAATATCAGTAGAAACTGTTGGACAGCTAAATACGCTGATATGTCAACACAGCTGTAACAGGAGCAAACAGCAGCCATGTTCTCCTTTTTGACGGCGGGCAAGATGATCAGTTACTTGAGCACATCTTGCCAGTAATACCCGAGGTCTGACAGCTAAACAGGTTTGCCCTGCCTGTTCTTAGCAGTGATAACATATTCTCCTGGCCTACACATCACTACCTAAACAGCATAAATGTGGCATAGATAGATTAACAGATGGATAAGGTTTTGGCACTCCAAAATTGCTTCATCACACCACTCAGCTTTTTTCCCCTTAATCTCCTGCATCACACTTACTCTCATGCACATAGGCAACGCTGTATCCTGGCCTAGGCCAACAAGGCCCAGGCTGAGGGCAGCACTTTTCAGGGGGACAGCACGCAAAGAGTCCCCACCGGCTTGCACTACACTGTTAGTGTAGCACCAGTCTTATGGGGTGGACTGGGCAGAGAGGCAAATTAGTCTAGTGCCCCCATAAAGTGGCCGCGCTGCCTCCGGTATGCGGGCGGCCGGCATTCCGCAACTGTGGGGGGGGGGGGGGGGTGCTTCTAATTTTGACTGTCCTATCATCCTGGACCACAAACCTTCCTCACTGTGCTATATGTTTTCTGCTGCACCATTGGCATGGTTATAGCTTCTTAGTCCTCTCCATAAAATTATCACAAATTTGTGCTTAAAGTAGAACTATAGACAACACTTTTTTTTTCATTTTGGATAGAGTAAGGGAGGGTTATAGCCCCTGTCAGTTTATTTTTTACCATCCCTGTCCCATTGCAGATGTTTCCCTTCACTTCCTGTCCCATAGTCAAACAGGACGTGAGAGGAAATCTAGGCAAATTAAGGGACTCCATTGCCCCCCCCCCAGGCCCTCAGAACTAGTGTCCCCACTCAAAATTTTCAGGGAGTGTCTCAAACAGCAAGGGGTGTGGCCTTGACAGGAAGAGGCGGGTCATATTTAAATTAGGGGGTGCACGAGTTTAGTCAGGCCTAGGGCAGCACAAAACCTAAATACACTACTGCACATAGGTATACTGTATATAAAAGGTGTAACCACATGGACAAAATTATGTAAATATGCAAATATTACATAATCGATGGTAGCAGCCAGCAAACAAAGTTCATTTGATTATGAACCTAAATACCAATAAAAATCTACATATGCAGTGCTAAAAAGTTAATAAAAAGACATTCAGACTACTGGATTCATGTAAAGATGAAAATGGAAGAACCTAACACCAGCTTCAATAGTGATGGAAGGCAGCACTCAGCACCAAAGTGATCCACTCAAGCCGCTTACTGGATACATAGGTATACTGCAAACCACATTCCTGAGTCAACTTCTTGTTGATGATCCATTGCAGCCTAGCAAGATTGGGTATCTCTTTGGGATTGATGTAGCCTGAGGGTTCATAAGAGGCAGGGGACTTTTTAAAAAACATATCTGCAGCTTGCTTTTGTACCTCTGCACTCATAGAGGTCTGAGAATGTGAAGAACTTCACTTCAAGGGTCAGCAGACACTACCTCTGTAGAGACTTCAGCAGAGGGTTGAAGCAACTCAGGAACATCCAGTGCTGGGGTGCACGAAGTCTCTGCAGACACAGGGACTGCGGTGGAAGGAACTTCTCCCCTCCCCTAATCTTCCTCTTCCGCCTTCCTGTCTGCCCACACTATTGCTAGGGACATTCACCTTTTCTTCACACCACTGCAACCCAGTCACCTTTTGGGAGTGACACAAAAACTTGGTATTTCCAAGATCAGGGATTATGTGACTCACTACCCTTCCGCGCACTGGTGTTTGGTGAGTGGTTCAGCACTGTCATGTTGGGCCGAGCAGATCGTTGGTAGCCCTGTGTAAGCTCTGACTTGGAGCTCTTGGCAAAGAGGAGTGAAGGTAAGACTCTTTTTGATAACAAATCTGTTTCTTTGCCCTGCATGACCTAATTTGCTGGGCCCGGTATGCCAATGAAGGGGGAACCCATGTCGTTTTTTTTTGCAAAAAATATTGGCGTGGAGTTCCCCCTAATTATTGGGGGATAAAAGTCGCGTCCCTGCTCATTGAAGTTGTACTTCAAGTCGTGGGGCAAAGACGGATCCACAGTCGTATGACTGTCTTGTCAAAATCGCGGCCGCGAATCGTGGCAAAATCGCGGTAAAATCGTCTTTGAAGTCGTATAAGTGTGAAAGGGGCCTTAGGCTATGCCTGTGAAGGGAACCCATATGCCATACACATTCTTTCGTTTTGAGTGGCCTTCAGAGAATAAAATGGAACTACTGCTGAAGAGTTGGCTGGGGTGCCAGAAGGTGACATAATTAGGATATTGATCCAGATCCTCATCCCTAAGGCATTACAGCACTGCGTGGGTGATGATATCTTGACACAGACACACACTCTGGTGTATTACAAATATGACTAGATGAAAAACAAAAGCCCAAGGCCAGTAGGATATGCCCCCTTATACAATGCAAGGCCTTATTTTAATTTCTGACTGAAGTGACACTATTAATTCCATGTAACAGTAAAAAGTACAGTATATCCTCCCATTTTCTCCTCTACTCCTTAGTATAATTTCCATGCTGTCACTCTGCCAAGCTTCTCATCAACATCTGAAGGGTATATGCCCATTTACAATTTTTATTGGCACGTAATTTCTACCGTCAAGCTCAAAATGACTTATCGCTGCTGACAAAGGAAAATTCTGTGGCGTTTTGAACAGTCATATTATAAATTTATTAGCACCTGCTCATTTAATTGCACAGGATAAGAATGAAAGGGATCTTTTCGCCATTAATAAATTAAGTACTATAAAAGCAGGTAGCTTTTCTATTTTCTGATGGTGTCAGAGAGATGTGTTTTAACTAATGAGCTTTGAGGGCAGGCAATGTTGGGATTTGACGTATCTCTTGCCCATTTGTAAGTAAGGACAATTTGCTAAGTGGAATGGTACCTCCAGTATTAAACAGGATCAGTGTTACTTTTTTATCAGTATGGTTCTAATGATGGATCAACTCTATGCTAAATAACAAAAAAATCAAACCAATATAAGAAAAAAATCTGGCTGCAATACTTAGCTCCTCTCCAGCGCTGTCCCCCTTCTTACCACAAGATGTTTTTAGTTTTCCAGAATGAATGAAAGGTTTTAGTCTCCCATTGTTTCCCTCTAGTGAGATTTTGGTATAGTTCACTTTATACCACTAGATGTCCCTACCTGTCCTTAGTTACTGAGACTACTCTATCTAACCCTGGAAAGCAAAAATTGCTATACATACCTTTCTGCAGCCGATCCAGGGTGGACCCGCGCTGAGCTGTCAACGACTGGACCGGATCCACTGCAAAAATGGTATGTAAAGCAATTTTTGCTTTGCAGGGTTAGATAGAGTAGTCTTAGAATGTGGCTGCCACTGCCAGTAGATTTAAAACCTTGTTTTGAGAGTAACTTGGTTTGAGAGCGTTTTGCAAGACAAGCTACATTTTTAAATAACTTTTGACTTGATAGACAAGTAATATCTTGATATACAAGTAGCGTCATGTCACAACTGAGTATAAAAGAGAAAAGAAGCACCTCTAAGTTGAGTTTCCATTATTTCTTATGAGTAAATTTGCATTGATATACAAGTGCTTTGGATTACAAGCATGTTTCTGGAACGAATTATGCTCGCAATCCAAGGATTTTTTGGAGTTATTTTTTTCTGAACTTCCAGTTTAACATTAAGAACCCAAAAGTTTGACTTGTAAACATATCCAGCATGGACGAAAAGATTTTTCAGTTAAGGGTAAGACGTATGACATTAATGGTTTTTATAACTGTTCCTCAGAGTTCGTGGTATACTGTCTGTCCTGCCCATGCGGATTATTTTACGTAGGTATGACCAGTAGAGCACTTAGTTTTGTGGAAGATGCTGTGGACAAACACAGTGTCCCCAGACACTTTTTGGAATACCACAATAAATCTTTCCACGTTCTCCGGGTCTGGGCCATAGAGGCTATTTTTAGAGAGTTTTCTCTGGCAGAATGCTTTAAAAGACTTTGCCAACAGGAGACCTTCTGGATTCATACCCTCGACACATTAACTCCAGTCTCCAAGAGGTCTGAACGAGGAAATTGATGTCCGTACTATACTGTAATACGGTCCCCAATACACACAGTGTTAACCATTGTACACACCCACTTTCATTTAGTGTTGTGGAGTACGCACGAATATAACCACTAAATTTGTCATGGCCAGTGCCTTTCCCCAATTTCTATATATTTTTTTTATTTTTTCAATTTTCCCTGTTTAATTATAAATTTGAGAGAAATTAGTAAATTTTTATTGTAAAACAATTAATTGGTCGTTTTTAGTATCAAAGTACTTATACTGTAAATGCCTTCTTATATTTATTGAGGTATGCACCTATGAAGGTTCTTATGTTGTGTATACTGTATATATTTTTTATTTACACTATATTACCAAAAGTATTGGGACACCTGCTTTTATATGAACTTTAATGGCATCCCAGTCTTCGTCCGTAGGGTTCAATATTGAGTTGACCCACCCTTTGAAACTATAATAGCTTCAACTCTTCTAGGAAGGCTGTCCAGAAGGTTTAGGAGTGTGTCTATGGGAATGTTGGACCATTCTTCTAGAAGCACATTTGTGAGGTCAGGCACTGATGTGGACGAGA
The DNA here is from genome assembly GCA_029206835.1 of Rana muscosa. NCBI lineage: Eukaryota > Metazoa > Chordata > Amphibia > Anura > Ranidae > Rana > Rana muscosa. The sequence continues at coordinate 166,926,428 of CM055126.1, forward strand.
AGGCCTGGCTCGCAGTCTCCGCTCTAATTCATCCCAAAGGTGTTTTATCGGGTTGACTCTGCATGCCAGTCAAGTTCCTCCACCCCAAACTCGCTCATCCATGTCTTTATGTACCTTGCTTTAAAACTCTAAAGTTGTCTGGCTTAGATCTACCTTATGATGCAAAAATGTGCTGCAAATGAAGCATATTTTAATGACTGTAGATATAAAAGGGAAAATATAATAATTCTACAGTCTTTCCCAGATTCACAGAGCACTTCATATTTTTCAAATAGGCAGCACAGCAGAATCTGCTTCCTGTTAGACCAGGGGTGCCCAACCAGTGGCCCGGGGGCCACATGTGGCCCGCGGAGCCCTCTGATGTGGCCCGCGACCTCCTGCTCTGGGATGGAATAGAATACTGTTATTAAAGGTCAGTTTATTACTAAAATCACAGTGTATATATGGGCATATCTCTTCTGCAGTGGTTACTGGGCTCCTTTCAAACTGATCTGCAGGTGCAGAGCAATTTACCTGCACTGAGCCATAGACTTCTGTTATTACCTGCGATTTTGGTGAGCTTTCTGAAAGTGCACCAAACCTGCAAAATATAATAGAAGTCTATTGCAAAGTGCAGGAAAGCCAAAGGTACACTGCATTGCACCTGCGGTGCAGGTAAACCGCAGCGCATCAGTGTGAAAGCAGCCTTGGGCCCCTTTCACACGGTCAGTCCGACAGTCTGACCAATTGGACCCTCCATTCACCTCTAAGTAGTGGCAGACATAAACCGACTCCAATCCGATCCGCAAAAAAAAGAGTATAATGGGCTGTGTCTGTGTCCGCTCTGCATATGCAGAGCAGACACGGACATGCCATCCACCCGCTCTGCACATTGTGGCCTGCGACCTGTTACCAAGTCGCCTAAGTGGCCCTCGCTCTTCAAAAGGTTGGGCACCCCTGTGTTAGACCCTCTGTCTCTGATATAAACTTAATACAGAGCCCTAACAAGAGAAGAGAAGGAGTCTGTTCGTTGACTAATTTCCTTGTGTATAAATATACACTAGAGCTATTGAATTTGGTGAACAATAGGGTTTTATTCTGCTAATCACATTAGGCTAAAAAACAAAAAAAGCACTTCAGACAAGTTTTTGCTGCGGCATGTGTACAACCCTGTCCGGCTGCCCTTGCAGCTTAAAGTGATTGTAAACCCTTAACTATATCATCCACTGAAGTGACTAGCCTCAGGTGATACACAACGATGAAACAATCTTCCTTCTTAAATTGTACCTGAATATCTGCGGCCCTCTCTCCTCTACAGCCTCCTAAAGCACATATTTTACAGAAGGCAGGGCATAGGGTTCTGATGTTACACACTGCACATCATAGAGCTGAGTGTAGTCTGAGCAAAGGGAATGGCCCCCCTTACATAATCTCATAAGGAAACATGCACAGCTGAGGCTGTCTATCATCTTCTGTGTGCTGGGGGGGGGGGGGGGGGGCAAGGCCATTTCTGTGGTGTCGGCATAACTTGTCAGGAGTAACTCATGCAGACAGATAGCTGAGGAATAAGAAAGCAGATAGGAACTACACTAGGTGCTTTGGATTAAGGCAAGTACACATGATAGGATGATAGAAGGGAGGTAAGGACAAAAGGGATTTTTGTGGTGCAAAATTAGATCAATGAGAGAGAGTTTCTAAAAGTATAATTTTTATTAATACAAACTCAAAAAAAGGTTATAAAAACCGATCCTGGGTATATTGAATACACAATATGTCATACAAAAGTGGCGGTCATAATACATAAGATTTGGATGAAATTAAATGAAATCGCATAGAAACCCAACATGTTTCGCTTAAAAAAGCTTCCTCAGGGGTATGCGATTATCATCCATATTTGTCAAGTACGACCAACCGCTTGCGCTGTCTACAACGCAGCACCAGGAAACGCAGGATCAAAAACAACGGTCACCCCATAGAGACAGGTGCGGATAGGTGACCACAGCGGACACTAGATTGGGGACTGGATAAAATCAGATGAACAGGGATATGTTCACTTGCAAATACTGTGGGGCTGTCTGCTTGATGGAAAACGCAGATGGGTGTTGTAGAGGCCACTATAGATGCAAAGGCACCAGCTCAGACTCCACCAGCCTTGGGTGTGGGCTGGTGGAGTCTGAGCTGGTGCCTTTGACAGCGCAAGCGGTTGGTCGTACTTGACAAATATGGATGATCATCGCATACCCCTGAGGAAGCTTTTTTAAGCGAAACATGTCGGGTTTCTATGCGATTTCATTTAATTTCATCCAAATCTTATGTATTATGACCACCACTTTTGTATGACATATTGTGTATTCAATATACCCAGGATCGGTTTTTATAACCTTTTTTTGAGTTTGTATTAATAAAAATTATACTTTTAGAAACTCTCTCTCATTGATCTAATTTTGCACCACAAAAATCCCTTTTGTCCTTACCTCCCTTCTATTAAAAATTACCTGGGATGAGGTGCCTACTTCAAAGAGTGTTTCGCCAATGATTGGACAATCTGAATATGATAGGATGATATTCTTTGTTCATTTTTCATTTCAGAGATTTACATTCACTTTAAGGGGGCTGATGGTGTACCCAAGGCTCAGCTGCCTATAATTATCACCTGGCCACCTGTGTGATTGAAAAAAGAAAAAAACTGCAAACAAAATCATCATACTTTCCCTTTATAGGGTTCATATACAAAAGGACAATCTGCCTATGTTTTCTTTATTACATCCAGCTTAGATAGAAATGTCTATTATAGTGCAAATGACTAATTGAAAAACAGAAAAGGGACCTGGTGTTATTGGAAGAAAGGAGGAAATGCTTGTACAAAGTACTATTTGCTGACTGTGCAAGTCAATAAAAGAGTCTATAAAATATTCATAAAATAATTTGATAGAAAGCAACAAAAAGAGTTTAACATATTGTAGTGCAGCACATTTCCTGAGATATTTTATTACGACTCTTCACACACTAGAAAATATTTTCTCACAAATACCAAACACAATGCTTCATTTTTATTAATGTTGTGTAATAAATTTACTGTGCCAAGCTGCAGAGACAAAATAAATTAATAAAATGACCAGGAGACAAATGTTGGATGCAGACGCACATACAAAATGGCAACAATTGGTTTTGGGAAATCGGGGGAGGGGAATTTTATCAAACAACATGCTCCTATCGCATCTTTAATCCTCTAAAGCACAGGTGTCAAACACAAGTCCCGCGGGCCGAATCCGGCCCTCCAGGCCATTTCATGTGGCCCTCGCACCTCTCCTGCAGCTGCAGGAGAGCTCCAGACCTCCTCTGGTCCTCCTCCAGACCCTTACTTTCTGCTGTCAAGCAATGCATCCAGCTTCTTCCCAGCAGCAGCATAAGGAAAGTGGGGTGCCCTGTGATGTAAGGGAGAGTGGGGGACTCAACTTCTGATGGTGGGGGGGCTCTTGACATCTAATGTAAGGGGAGGGGATGCGCTGGACATCTAATCTTACACATACAACCGACCCTTTTGAAGGCAATCATAATGCTGATGCGGCCCACGTTGAAATTGAGTTTGACACCCCTGCTTTAAAGGTATCTTTTCTGTACCGAGCTGTGTGATAATCACTTCTTTCGTTTGCCTTCTATATACTTACCATCAGGGGTTGTCTACTCAAACAATGTTTTTGTTCAATAAGTACAAGGAATTTCTCTGACTGGACAAGGCGGAGAGGTGGGGTAGACAACCTAGTAAAATGACAGAATGGTTATTTGCACTTAACCGGTCACCAGTGGCAGCTGCTCCATTAGGGGTGCAGGGGCGCCGCCCCCCTAATCCATGCGCTTGGTCCCTAATCTACATGCAGGGCGACTGACGCATGGATTGCAGTGGTTTTTTTTTCTTTTTTGAAGCACATGATTAGAGCCAGAGGCTCTAATTGGCTTAAAAAAAGGGCGGACTCGTGGCGCAGAGCACTGCGCCCCGAGCCCACCCAGTTGTGTGACACTAGCAAATTAATATTCACTAATGTCTTCCTGCTTCTCTTCCCAGCCAATCAGGAAGCGGGTCCTAAAACCCAATTGATCAGGGAGTCTTAGGACTCCCGACCAATCGGGTCTCTGGACCCACTTTCTGTTCGGCCATGAGGAGAAGCAATGGCCCCTCAGCACTGATAACTGCCTTCCCGGCTCCATAGAGCCCATCTTCCTAGCAGAGCCCATAGCAGAAGCCCGAGCCAGGAGTGTGTATTGACTGACGAGGAGGAGATTGCAGCAGCAGATGGGAGGATGAGTGGGAGCTGGAGCAGTGTGAGTACCGAGACCGGCCTGGCTGGGGGGGGGGGGGGGGGGATGGATGTGGTGGCGGCGTTATGTGCGAGTGAGGGGGGCAGGTTTGTTGGCCGCCCCCCCCCCAAAATATTGAGCACCAGCCGCCACTGCCGTCCACTTTATAAGCTACACCTTGCTAGTACCGGGTTGGACCTCCTTTTGACTTCAGAACTGCCTTATTCTTTCATTCCTCAGAGATTTTGATCCATATTGACATGATAGCATCACACAGTCGCTGCAGATTTGTTGGCTGCATATCCATGATGCAAATCCCTGGTTCCACCACATCCCAAAGGTGCTCAATTGGATTGAGATCTGGTGACTGTGGAGGCGTTTGGAGTACAGTGACCTCATTGTCATGGTCAGGAAACCAGTGGTGAGATGATTTGAGCTTTGTGACATGGGGCATTATCCTGCTGGAAGGAGCCATCAGAAGATGGGTACACTGTAGTCATAAAGGGATGGACTTGGTCAGCAACAATATTCAGGTAGGCCGTGGTGTTTAAACAATGCTCAATTGGTACTAAGGGGCCCAAAGTGTGCCAAGAAAATATCCCCCACACCATTACACCACCACCACCACCAGCCTGAACCATTGATACAAGGCAGGATAGATCCATGCTTTCATGTTGTTTAGGCCAAATTCTGACCCTACCATCTGAATCTCACAGCTGAAATCGAGACTCATCAGACCAGGCAACGTTTTCCAATCTTCTATTGCCCAATCTTGGTGACCCTGAGCGAATTGTAGCCTCAGTTTCCTGTTCTTAGCTGACAGGAGTAGCACAAAGTGTTGTCTTCTGCTGCTGTAGCCCATCTGCTTCAAGGTTCGTTGTGAATTCAGAGATGGTATTCTGCATACCTTGGTTGTAACAAGTGGTTATTTAAGTTACTATTGCCTTTCTATCATCTTGAACCAGTCTGCCCATTCTCCTCTGACATCAACAAGACATTTTTGTCCACACAACTGCTGCTCACTGGATATTTTCTCTTTTTTGGACCAGTCTCTGTAAACCCTAGAGATGGTTGTGTGGGAAAATCCCAGTAGATTAGCAGTTTTCAAAATACTCAGACCAGTCCGTCTGGCACTAACAACCATGCCACGTTCAAAGTCACTTAAAGTGGTTGTAAAGTCACTTGTTGGACCTCTACCTATAGGTAAGTCGTTTAGGAGATATTTCACTTGTAGACCGCCTAAAATCTTCACTGCGCATGCGCGGGGAAGAAACAAAACGAAGTGCCATTTCTTCCCCAGCCTGTGCCGTGAATTGCAGCTCCCGTGCGCGTGCGCATGCACGGGAGCGACGTCACGTGGGCTTCGGCGAATCACAGCTCTGGAGTCAGCGACCCGGAAGCAAGAGAAGACAGAAGATGGACGCTGCCTACTCTGGGGACATCGCTGGATTCTTTTGCAGGTAAGTGGCACATAATGGGCTAGTATGCGATGCATTCTAGCCCATTATGCTTTTCATTTGCAGACTGTAGCAGCGGGCTAAAGAGGAAGTAAAACCCATGAGGGTTTACTTCCTCTTTAAATCCTATTTCCTGCCTATTCTAATGCTCGGTTTGAACTTCAGCAAGTCATCTTCACCACGTCTAGATGCTTAAATGCATTGAATTGCTTTCATGTGATTGGCTGATTAGCAATTTGTGTTACCAAGCAATTGAACAGGTGTACCTAATAAAGTAAGGCCTAACTCAAACAGGCCATTTGTTGCAGAGTCTGTAACTTTCAGGTGCTGCGTGTAGGCAGCCCACTGAAGTCTATAAAGACACATGGCTGCTTGTCTTATGTGATAGGCATGCGGGTGTGTGCATTTCTGGGCCACTCGGCCGCATGCCTGTCACATTAGGCATACCTCCCAACTTTTTTAACCTCTATAGGCCCGCGCTATAGCCGAATGTCGGCTACAGCGCGGACCTAGAATGCTGGGAGGACGTCTATTGACGTCTATCAGCCAGTTTGACCAGTGTGCTGTGATCTGCAGTGTGTGTTTTGGATTCCTGGATTTTATGAAATAAAGGCTTTTATTTGGAGTGCTGCTGTCCAGAAGATCTTCTTTCTCCTGTCTTGCTTATATTTGCATTGCTTGCACCTGTGGTTGTTGGGAGGAAGTAATCATTTGGGGGATATCTACACCTGAGCGGTTCCCTTTCCCTGTTATACAGTACATGTGATCAGAATAGAGATAGCTATATGCATTATCTTGTGCTACTGGATAACATTGATTTCTTTTTTATTTTTGCAGCCTATAGTTCTACTTTAAAGTCGTATTAAACCCCAAAACAAAAATGTAATCTAAATTAGTTTACTAATCCTAAAAATGTGGTGGTGGCATTCGTTTTCTGTTTTTGTCACCTTACTTTCACCCGTACCAGTAACAAACTTCCTGTCTAAAGCCCTGTACACACGGTCGGACTTCCATCGGACTTTTCCGTGTTTTTTTGTCCGAACGGAGTTGGTCGGGAACACCCATAGTATACACACGCTCGGACTTTTCTGCAAACTTTCCCAAAACTTTTTGCAACATCACGTGGTTTTTCTGCTCTTTTCTGCTCTTTACCGCCACCCTTTGGTCAACCTCTGCTATTGTTGGTTGATTTTAACATTAGTTGTTTTGTCCATCGGACAAAAGTCCGATGGTTTTCTGTACACACGGTAGGACTTTGCTCCATCGGACTTTTGTTGGGCAAAAGTTTGTCCGTTTGCAGACCCAACTTTTGTCCGATGAAAACAAGAAAAAAGCAAAAAAAGTTTGTCCGATGGAGCGTACACACGGTCGGATTGTTGGTCCAACTTGCTCAAAATGAAGTTTGTTGGCCAAAAGTCCGACCGTGTGTACGAGGCTTTAGGGTGTCTCCACTCTAGATGGAGGAGCAATGGAGACACCTTTGGACAGCAGCATTGTCAATTTGCAAAGAGAGTAGGGTCAGAGCTGCTGATGAGGCAGTGCAGCCAGCCCTCCTGCGCCCGGGCCCCATCAGTTTAAAAGGGAGGCCCGGGCACCTGTTGAGCAGGAGGCCCGGCTGTACTGTCTTCTTGCAAACACAGATCCTCTTCAGCCTTCCCCTGCAGCGCTGCTAGCTTCTCCTCTTCTTTCCTCCTCTGGCTGCACTGCAGGGGGATTGGTTCTAGCACATGCACCCCTTCTATCTGCTATCCAGGCCCCTCTGTGTGCCCCTTTCCCCCGCAGTGCTGCCAGCTTCCCTCCTCTCCTCCCCTGTCGGCAGCTGCTGTACTCTTACAGGGGGGATGTTTCCTTTCCTGAATGAACACAGTGATCGATTGGTATCGAGGTGTCTATTCATCGGTGAAGCGTAGTAAACCATGTTTACTATGCCTCAGTTTGTGAATGAGCAGAAAGCATCGGAGCGCTTCTTATTTATTCATCTGTGCAGCTGAGGCTACAGAGAAATGTCCTCAGTCATGTCCTCTGTCCTCATGTCCTGTCAGTTAGCCTGTATAGGGCCCCATGATTCCTAGCAGAAGCCCTAAGTAGCATTAGATGCATTAGTACGTTTAGATTGACTTGCCTAACAAATTGAATCTGAATTCCTGCTAACATGTTTTAAGCAGTTAGAGCTACCATTTTTATTTCCTTTTCGGATAATCCCTTCTCCTACCCCATCGTATAAAATTCAAAATACTAACCACAACATACAAGCAAGGCCATCCACAACATCGTCCCCAGCTACATCACTAACCTTATCTGCAGATATCGCCCAAATCATCCTCTCCGCTTCTCCCAAGACCTCCTGTTCTGTAGCTTCCTTGTTACCCCCTCCCATGCTCGCCTCCAGGATTTCTCCAGAGCCTCTCCCATCCTCTGGAACTCCCTGCCACAGTATGTCCGGTCAGCACCTAGCCTGTTTTCCTTTAGGCGATCCTTGAAAACTCACTTATTCAGGCAAGCCAACCCCACCTCCACCTAAGAACAGTACCCGAGTCACCTCCATCGGATCAGCCCCTGCAGCTATTACCTTTTGTGCCACCTCCCTCTCCCTTTAGATTGTAAGCTCCATAAGCAGGGCCCTCCTATTCCTTCTATGTTGAACTGTATTGTAATTGTACTGTCCCCCTCTACATTGTTAAGCGCTGTGTAAATTGTTGGCGCTATATAAATCCTGTATAGTAATAATAATGTTTTTATGTAAATGAGTAAAAGCTGACCATTGTAAGCTCCCCTGTCAGTGTTAAATGGTTTGTCTTAACCCTCTAACTGAAAATTGGTCTGTTAACTACTTGGCTCGGCTGATCACAGATCAGGATATAGGGCCAATCACAGCGGGCCCTTTATCATGTGATCAGCTGTCAACCAATGACAGCTGATCATGGAAGTACACAGAAGCCGGTTATCAGCAATGTTTTCCCCTCACGCTGTCAGCATGAAGAAAATAAGAAAGCCATTAATCAGCTTCTGTTAGAGGGACATCGGTCCTCTTAGTGCCCACCAGTGCTGGTAATCAGTGCCCTCCAGTGCCACTAATCAGTACCTATCAATACTTCTAATCAGTGCCCACCAGTGCCACCTATCAGTGCCCTTCAGTGCTGCCAATCAGTGCCTTATCATCAGTGTCACTTATCAGTGCTGCCTATTAGTGCCGCCTACCAGTACCGCCTATGAGTGCCACTTCTTCATGCCGCCTATCAGTGCCACCTATCAGTGCCCATTAATGGCACCCATCAGTGCCTCCTGATCAGTGCCCACCAGTGCCGCCCCATCAGTACCCATCAGTGCAGCCTATCAGTGCCCATCAGTGCTGCATCAGTGAAGGAGAAAAATTACATGTTTGCTAAATTTTATTATAACAAAATATGAAAAACCCTTTTTTTTGTTCAGCAAAAAATAAAAAACCCAGTGGTAATTAAATACCAGCAAAAGAAAGCTCTATATGTGTGATAAAAATGATAAAAAGTTTATATGGGTACAGTGTTGCGCAATCGTCATTCAAAGAGTGAGAGTGCTGAAAACTGAAAATTGGCCTTCGCAGGCAGGGGATGAAAGTGCCCAGTAAGCAAGTGGTTAAAGGAAGTTGAAAAATAACAGACCTACTGGCTGGATCACCAGGTGAAAATAAAATGAGAAAATAAAACAAATGCAGCTACCACATTTAACCACTTAAGCCCCGGACCATTTTGCTGGTCAAAGACCTTTTTGCGATTCGGCACTGCGTCGCTTTAACTGACAATTGCGCGGTCGTGCGCGTGGCTACCAAACAAAATTGACGTCCTTTTTTTTACCACAAATAGAGCTTTCTTTTGGTGGTATCTGATCATCATTTTTTTTTTTTTTTGCACTATAAACAAAAATAGAGCGACAATTTTGAAAAAAATCTATATTTTTTACTTTTTGCTATAATAAATATCCCCAAAAAATATATAAAAAAACATTTTTTTCCTCAGTTTAGGCCGATACGTATTCTTCTACATATTTTTGGTAAAAAAATCGCAATAAGCATTTATTGATTGGTTTGCGCAAAAGTTAGAGCATCTACAAAATTGGGGATAGTTTTATGGCATTTTTATTAATAATTTTTTTTTTTACTAGTAATGGCGGCGATCAGCGATTTTTATCGTGACTGCGACAATATGGCGGACACATCGGACACTTTTGACACATTTTTGGGACCATTGTCATTTTTACAGCGATCAATGCTATAAAAATGTACTGATTACTGTGAAAATGACACTGGAAGTAAAGGGGTTAACCACTAGGTGGCGCTGTAGGGGTTAAGTGTGCCCTAGGGAGTGATTCTTACTGTAAGGGGGGTGGGCTGTGTGTGACAAGACAGTGATCACCGCTTCCGATTACAGGAAGCGGTGATTAGTGTCATTGTCACTAGGCAGAGCGGGGAGATGCTTGTTTACATCAGCATCTCCCTGTTCTAACTCACCGTGAGACGATTGCGGGTATCCCCACGGCGATCGCGTCCGCGGGACCCACAGTCGGGCTCACGGAGCTCACGGCGGGCACGCGTCCACAATTCCGCTTCCTTAAAGGGGACGTACAGGTACGTCCTTTTTCCCAGGAGTGCCATTCTGTCAACATATAATGACGCGTACACACAACCGTTTTTCATGACAAGAAAAATGCCATTTTTAAAAATGGTCGTGAAAAATGATGGCGTGTATGCTCCAGAGCATTTTTCTCGACGAGAAAAATGCCCGAAAAAAAATTACAACCTGCTCTATTTTTTCTCGTCGTTTTTCACATCGTTCTTTTATTTTTTTCGTGAAAAACGGTCGAGTGTACGCTTTTACGAGGGGAAAAATAATGCGCATGATCAGAATCAAGTATGAGACGGGAGCGCTCGTTCTGGTAAAACTAGCGTTCGTAATGGAGATAGCACATTCGTCACGCTGTAACGGACTGAAGAGCACGAATACTGAAAAGCGCGATTCGTCTCTCACCAAACTTTATTAACACGAGGATCAGCAAAAGTGTCCCAAAGGGTGGCGCTATTCGAATAGAACTTCCCCTCTATAGTGCGTCATACGTGTTGTACGTCACCGCGCTTTGCTCGAGCGTTTTTTTTCACGAGCGTGTGTATGCAAGGCAGGCTTGAGAGGAAACACGAAAAATCACGTCGAGAAAAATGTGTACGCGGCATTAAGTGCGTGCGGCGGTCGGCAAGTGGTTAAGGAGTTAATAGCCCTTTAAGGATTTAGGGGTTGGGTTATGTGTTGCTGTTTTAATGCAAGCCAAAGATGATCCAGGGATCCACACCAGGTCTTTCTAAGGTTTAAAGCCAGCTAATGCATCTGAGCCATTAGTGAGCAGGAATTTTTGGACTGGGCTAGTCCAGGTCAGAACTTTTTGTTGGTTTGTTTCAGACATTTTTGTGTTTGATTGACCCAGATAGGATAGCTAGGTCCCAATAGCCCAGCTTCACCCCAATATGATGAACTGTCAATTCGTTTTCTTACTGCTGGTCATCTATATGTTGTACTTATTTGTTGGAGCTGCTATCTTTTCTATCCTGGAGCAACCATATGAGGACCAGCTGAGGGAGAAGGTGCTGAACATGTGGGATGATTTCCTAGAAATCCACCCATGTCTGTCCGAGGAGAAACTAGAGGATTTCCTGCGCACAGCTCTGCTGGTCAAAAGTTTTGGGGTGTCAGTCCTGCGAAATATATCAGGCTTTGAGGTCAAATGGGACTTTGTATCTTCTCTCTTCTTTGCTGGGACCACCCTAACCACTATTGGTGAGTGAACGTTCTCTGAGATGTGATCTTTTCTCCGCAAATCATTCTGCTGGCAATGGCAATTTTCAGACAATTTTTACTGCAAAAACAACTAAACAGATGAATGCCACTTGCCAGTAACAGTTTATATTGATTTCAAGTCTGGGTGGTAGTCCATTCACACCGCAGTCTAAAGCCTCGTACAAACGGTCGGACTTCCATTGGACTTTTCCGTTGATTTTTGTCCGAACGGAGTTGGTCGGGCACACCCATAGCATACACACCACAGGACTTTTCTGCAAACTTTCCCAAAACTTTTTCCAACATCACGTGGTTTTTCTGCTCTTTACTGCCACCCTTTGGTCAACTTCTGCTATTGTTGGTTGATTTTAACATTATTTGTTTTGTCCATCGGACAAAAGTCCGATGGTTTTCTGTACACACGGTCGGACTTTGCTCCATCGGACTTTTGTTGGCCAAAAGTTTGTCCGTTTGCAGACCAAACTTTTGTCCGATGAAAGCCAAAAAAGTTTGTCCAATGGAGCGTACACACTGCCTGATTTTTTGGCAAACTTGCTCAAAATGAAGTTTGTTGGCAAAAAGTCAGACCGTGTGTACAGGGCTTTATGCTGCATTTAGATGCGTACAATGTATAGGTTTGTGTCCACCTAAATGCAGCACTATAGGAATCAATAGAGCCATACACACAGCTGCATATACAAATAAAAATGTGTGCTGTGTTAATAGTATACAAAAAAAAAAAAAAAAACAGAATACAGCTGTGTTCAGGGCCATACATATGCTATATTACCAAAAGTATTAATAATCAATATTGAGTTGGCCCATCCTTTGCAGCTATAACAGCTTCAACTCTTCTGGGAAGGCTGACTACAAGGTTTAGGAGTGTGTCTATGGGAATGTTTGACCATTCTTCCAGAAGCGCATTTGTGAGGTCAGGCACTGATGTTGGGCGAGACGGCCTGGCTTACATTCTCTACTCTAATGCCGCGTACACACGATCGGAATTTCTGACAACAAAACCGACGGATGTTGGCTCACACACGATCGCACAAATGTTGCTCGGAAATTCCGATGGTCAAGAAAGCGGAGACGTACAACACTACGACGACCTGAGAAAAATTAAGTACGATTCAGAGCATGCGTCAAATTGATTCCGAGCATGCGCAGCACTTTTGTGCATTGGAAATGGCTACGCACGGTCGGAATTTCCGACAAGAACTTTTGTTGTCGGAAAAATAGAGAACCAGCTCTCAAACATTTGTTGTCTGGGAAATTCCGACAGCAAATGTCCAATGGAGCCTACACACGTTTGGAATATCCCACCAAAAGCTCACATTGAACATTTGTTGACGGAAAATCTGATTGTGTGTACGCGGCATTATTCATCACAAAGGTGCTCTGAAGCCTCCTACACACGGCCGAGAATTCTGTTGTAAAAAAAAACTTCGGTTTTCTTGACGGGATTCTTGTCAAGCTTTCCTTGCATACACACTGTAAATTTAAAAATCTCGTTGTTGTAAAGCGCGGTGACGTACGACGGCAGTATAAAGGGGAAGTTCGATTCCAATGACGCCACCCCTTGGGCTGCTTTTGCTGATCGCGTGTTAGTAAAAAGTTTGGTGAGAGACGATTCGCACTTTTCAGCCTTGTGCTTTTCAGTATGTTAAAGCGTGACGAATGTACTATCTCCATTACGAACGCTAGTTTTACCAGAAGGAGCTCTCCAATCTTATACTTGTGTAGCGGGGTCTCTAAATTTAGGTGGGACACTCAGATGTGTAAGTATAGGAATAGTGGACCACTTGTGTTCGTGGAGGATTGGATGGTGTAATAATCTCCTTGGCCTCTGGGTGGCGGGGTACCTTGAGGCTCAAGGTAGATTTGCCATTACAGTGCTAGCCTTTTTGTCCCTTTCCGGAGATGGTGCGGCTGGGGCGGGGAACCTGCCGTGGTGTAGATGGGAGGAGATAAAAGGGGGAGACGCCCTAACCACGAGGTCTTCCGGAGGATCTTCTTCAGGCACCTTAGGCCTGGGTGCGGGCAGTTCTGGATTCCGGCCCAGGCGCCCTAGGCCTGACCGGAATGGAGTTGGAGTCCATCCCAGGCACCTTCAGCCTGGGGTGAGGTACTGAACTAGGAGGCCTGGGGTCCAGTGACTTCGACTGGGTCCCACGAGGGTGGAGAAGTCCGAGGGTCCCTGAAGTGGATGGGGCCCATGTCTGAGGTGAGGAGGTCGGGGAGGTTACCCGTCTGGAGCAGCATCAACTCAGTTGGGATGGGCCTCTGGTAACTCCCTTGGAGGGACATCTTCCCCTGATAGCAGTACCTTCGCTGTGCTGCGGCCCCTATCTACGTTCTCTTGAGTCGCTGGTAGAGACTCTCAGATTCTAAGTCCTTTCTAGCTGAATGCTATAGTAACCGCTGGCGAGATCGCAGTGGTTTAGCTGATAACCAGGACAGTGCCTCGACCTGCTCATTCCCCGTATCAAAATGTTATCAAGTCGCAACCAGTTGGCTACTGAAGCACTGTTTATTGTGAGATGTACAATAAAGCAAGAGTTGGACTGTGATCGGTGTGTGGAACTCTGGTTAATGGGAGCAAAGGGAAGTGTTGGCACAGCAGGACTTAATCCTTTACAGAAGCACACAGGCCTGAGGAAATATCTGGTGCTGGCCTTCACCTCACCCACAGCTATGGGGAGGACATGGGCCGTAGCGCATCTCACCCTGTCATGTGACATACCCCTAGACAAAGGAGATGGGGTGAGGCCGCTACACTTGATTCTGAGCATGCGCTGTTTTTTAAGACTCGGAAAAGCATACACACGACCAATTTTCTCGTCGGGGAAACAGGCCGACGAGAATCCTGACGAGAAAATAGAGCAGGTTCTCTATTTTTCTCTTCGAGATTCCTGGCGGTTTTCTTGACAAGAAACCATACACACGAACGGTTTTCTCGGCAAGAAAGCTCTCCCAACAGGTTTCTTGTAATTTCTTGCCGTGAAAACCAGTCGTGTGTACGAGGCTTGACAGGTTGAGTTCAGGAATCTGTGCAGGCCAGTCAGGTACCTCTACCCTAAACTCGCTCATTAATGTCTTTATGGACCTTGCTTTGTGCACTGATCCAAATAATTTGGGGGGGGGGGGTGATATGGTGTGGGGTTGTTTTTCAGGGGTTGGGGTTGGGCCCCTTAGTTCCAGTGAAGGAAAATAAGACATATCAAGACATTTTGGACAATTTCCTGCTTCCAACTTTGTGGGAACGGTTTGGGGATGGCCCCTTCCTGTTCCAACATAACTGCGCACAAAACAAGGTCTATAAAGACATGGATGAGCGAGTTTGGGGTGGAGGAACTTGACTGGCTTGCACAGAGTCCTGACCATAACCCAATAAAACACCTTTGGGATGAATTAGAGCAGGGACTGCAAGCCAGGCTTTCTCATCCACATCAGTGCTTGACCTCACAAATGCTCTTATGGAAGGAGAATGGACTAAGATACCATTAAAGTTCATGTGCGTGTAAAGGTAGGTGTCACAATACTTTTGGAAATCTAGTGTATCTGAAGATTTTATGCATGTAAATGTATATACGCTTACACAAAGTCATTAGAAGAATTGTACATGTCTAAATGTGAGTACCTTAAAGTGGAGCTCCACCCAAAAGAAGAAGTTCTGCTTGTTTGCATCCCCACCATTCTACTACCACGTTTGGCACTTTTTTTTTGGGGGGGGGGGAGGGGGTGCGGGTTCCTGGTTTGGGCCCCCCCCCCCCTCATTCCCTCTGTTATCTAGGACACATCACAGGTCCCAGAAGACTACAGGACCATTCTCAAGGCCTGCACATGCACAATAGGAAATGCCTGTTTTCCTTACCAGAGATGCTGACGCCTGCACCCAAAGCTGATTGAAGAATCGGTTCTGGTGAGGTCATCACTGGATCCCTGGACATGTAAGTGTCCTTATATTAAAAGTCAGCAGCTACAGTAGCCTGGAGCTCCTCTTTAAGTGCGTATTTCATACAGGATCCTCTGCCAGCAAGAACCTGCATTCTATGCACAAAATATGCATTTACCTGTGTGAATAAAGTCTTAACTTTACATCTACACCTCATGTGACACTAAATAAGGCAATTGTCAATATATGTCAAAATCTGTTCATTTCTGGTTATTGGACTTTTTCTGACCAAACTGTATTTCCATGCATAGTGGCTCCTATAGTAGACTCCTCCTTTAAGATTTTAAAGCCAGCAAATTATCTTGCCAGATAAAAGTATCCCATTAAAATGCTGCAAGTGAGACTAATGTCCCGTACACACGATCGGTTTTCCTGTTGGAAAAAGTCTAAGCTTTTGGTCGGGAATCCCGACCGTGTGTATGCTCCATCAGACTTTTTCCAACGGAAAAACTGCTGGAAAAATTTAGAGAGCAGGTTCTCTTTTTTTTTTTTTTTTCCCGTCAGGAAAAAAACTAATCGGAATTTCCGATTGTGTGTACAAATCCTGACGCGCTAAATTCCGACGCATGCTCAGAAGCATAGAACTTTATTTTCTCGGCTCGTCGTAGTCTTTTACGTCACCGCGTTCTTGGCAGTCAAAAGTTCACTGAACTTTTGTGTGAACGTGTGTATGCAAGGCAGGCTTGAGAGGAATTTCGTCGGAAAAACCATCCAACTTTTTTCCCGACGGGAAAACCGATCGTGTGTACGGGGCAATAGAGGTGTAGCCAACAGGAACCAGACAAAAAACACTGCTACAAGTACCTATGGCTCATTCACACCCATGGCCCAGTCCACTGTGATGGGTTAACATGCATTACATTAGGGCAGCCCGTTCGTTTGAATGGACTGCCAATGCATCACAAGGAACACAGAAAATGAACACACTTTGCAGTGTGTTGCAGACGCATGTTTATTGCTGGAGTGCTGTTGAAGGTGAATGGCACTGCAATGGACTAACTTGTATGGTACGTTTTTGTAATTTATTAGGCTGGATTAACATGCTGCTGTTTTTGTGCATTGGCTTATTGTGCGTAATGTCATGTGAGTATTGCATTAAAGCTGACCGTTCATTTTGATTGGGCTGGCAATGTGCAAGAATAGTTTTAATAATCGAACAAGCAGAATTGTTCTTGAAGCAGTGGACCACAATACACAGTGCATTACCATAAGTTGTGGCACACTGCAATGTATTTGCGTCAGAACTGCGATGCCTTAAGCTAGCTATACACTGGTTGAATTTTAGTTAGTTCATCAGGTTAGTTAGTGTCCCTGTTGGATCCCCTCCAACTGCTATCCTTCTATGGAGTGTGTTGGCTCATTGGTTTGCTATTCATTTTGAATGACACCCCAACGCACTAGGACATCGCAGCTCTGACATGTGCATTGCTGTGCACCACCATGAATGGTAATGTACTGCTGTGTGCAGTGGTGCACTGCGTCAGTAAACGGCCACATATACATTTTCTAGTCTGTTCTTGTGTGTTGCCACCCCAAATTAAATAAATGGGCTGCCTTAACACAACTCAATGTGTGACAAGTGTAAATCCAGCCTCAAAAAAAAACAAAAAAAAAACAAAACTTTTTTATTTGAAAGGTATTAAATTTCTCCTGTCAACAGAAAACTTCACAGCGGAAACCTGTGCTTACCAAACCATTTGTAGCGCCCTGCTCCTGTTGACCAGGCACTATTATCGAAATTTAGTGGGATGTCTGAACTGTAGTTAGTTCAGATTCTATGTTTTGGCTAAATTGGCCTATGTTCTAGCCTTGGCTGAGTTGGGTGTATTTCCCGCGGTTACCAGCAGGTGTCGCTGCCACCTCTGGTTCGTGTTGGGAAGGTACAACAAGCTGAGGCGCATTGGGTGCTTTTTCCCCAGAGGCCACCTAGCGGGAGGTTGATACCGCTGGGCATGCTGGGAGAGGGTATTTAAGGGGCGGACGCCATTTTTGGAGAGGCTCTCTCACCTCCTGGCCACGGGTATGTGACAACTCCTCTTCTGCCTCGGGGCCTGCTGGCCCGAGGTTTCGTTACTGGAGGTAGGCCCAGAAGCTATCTGGGGCCTACTGGTTCGAGGGTGGTCCTGTGCTGTCTGTCCTGCGGGAAGAAGCCGAGCAGTTGAAGGAGCCAGGGGAGGACTCATCTTGGAGAATACGCAGCGGAAGGCTGGTATCTCGAGAGGAGCCTGGGGCCTCAATTGGAGGATGTGTCCAAACCAATCTGTCTCTCAGTATTGCTGGGTCGGCTTAAAGGACTTTCTTATACTGTGTAGTCGTGCTTGAACTTTGAAATTCTGATTACCAAGTCAGTGGCAGAGACTTTTCATTTTTGTCCGTGCATCATCCCGGCTGCTAGGCCGGTGAGAGTGGCCTATCCGGGTGAGCAAGATCCAACGACAGTGCGTATATCTGACTCCAGGATCTCAAGTTTTCCTCAGTGATCTGCATCAGGTATCTGAACTTCCCCTAACCCTCCACCCCCCATTCTGCCAAAGTTGTGGTAAATAAAAAGCATTGGAAAAAAACTCAGTGACTGGCAACCGTGTTTTAGGCAACTTTAACCCTAGACTTTGAGCCAACACAGAGAACAGTGGGGTAACGGCAGACCAAAACTAACCAGCAGCTCCTACGGGGGTAGTGCTACACATTTTATAAATTAATTAATAATATAATGGATTGTAAACCCCCCCCTTCTTTTTTTTTTTTTTTTGTGAGCTATGTAGGCAAGTGCAATTCCAGTGGAGGACAGGAGGATCTCTTGTTCCTCTGAGGCCTTCATAGGTGTCATCAGGAGAGCAGCTGTTTGATTGGATGCTGCTACCCTGGATGACCTTGATGGACATTTTTAATGTGGGCAGTGCCAATAAATAGCACTGTCCTACTGTAGTTGGGGCGCATTTACAAAGTGGCTAGGTCAGGAAACCACTGGTTAGGGACAGCATGTCTAGCATAAGAAAAAGGTTCAAGTGGAGGAGGGACAGAGTAGGGACTGCACGCCTATGTCACCAGCCAAGATCTCTTCCCACCTTCATGTGCCTTGTTACCAAACCACCTTTCAGCGACCTCCTTCATCAGATGTTGCTGGGCATCATAAGCTGTGTAGAATATCTACTTTAATACTAAGAATGTATTTTGCAAGGCCTTCTGTAAAGTACTGCTGTGTTACACAGACCCTGTTACCTTATTAACCACTTGCTGACCAGTGACGTACCTGGTACACCTTCGAGTGGTTGTACTGGAATGATGCCTGACTAGCCACTCGATTTGCTATTGGAGGCAGTTACCACCTCCTTTCGTGGCTTGCTCTGGCTCTTCCGTCCCACTGGGAGATCTGAGCTACCAGCCAGCTCATCTGCAGGGATCGGTTTTGATCGGGTCTCTGCTATAGTAACCTGGAAGAGATGATCTGTCATCAGTAGGGATGGGTCGAACGACCCCCTTTTCGGTTCACGCCAGAACTTTTGAACATCGGGAAAGTTTGGCACCGAATAATGAACCCCATTGAAGTCTATGGGACCTGAACGTGGAAAAATCCAAAGTGCCCATTTTGAAGGCTTATATGCAAGTAATTGGGCATACAATGGTTATGGGGGTCTGGGTACTGCCCTGGGAGACATGTTTTCAATGGGGAAAAAAAAAGCATGTAGAAAATTTTATGAGAACGGAATCTGTGGACAGACGAGTTCTATGATCAGTAACAACCTCCAGTGTCACTGAATGCCCCCTTCGGAAAGCATGCTGCATGCAGGCAGCCCAGCAGCTCAATAGCATACTAGCAAAGATCTGGCCAGTTGTCTATTCTCATGACCCAGTAAGCCAGTGTATTGTTGACTGGAAAGCTCTCTATCTCTGTTTTCGCCCCTAGATAATCATCCACCATATGATGCAGACGCTGCTGATGGGATGTGGAATCTGACAGCCCTGGCTGACGAGGACTAAAAGAATTCAGAAATGCATCACTTAGGCAGCCGCCTTCAATGCTCCTCTTGACCAACAGAAGCCAAATAAATGCATTTTCCATGACCCTGTAACCTACCAGAGTCAAGGGGGGGGGGGGGGGGGGGAAAGCATTCGATAAACTTCTCTTTAAGGTGTCCTCGAGATTTCATCTTCTGCACTCTCTGTGGGGACTGGATGAGTTCTGAGACTTTCCCCTTAGAACGGTGGTCAAGGAGGGTTGCCAACCAATAGTGATCCTTTACGTCACGTATTCTTGGGTCCTTTTTCAGGCTTTGAAACATGAGGGAGCCCATGCACTGCAAATTTGTGGCAGCATGAGAAGCAGACTCCTCTGGGTCACTGAGGATTAGAGTACCTGGAACTGCTGTCTCCCAGTCATGAACTACTCCCAAGGGTTCTGCGGATGGAAAACCATCTCTTACTATTGGAAGTAGTGATGAGCCGAACACCCCCGGGTTCGGTTCGCACCAGAACCCGCGAACGGACCGAAAGTTCGTACGAACATTAGAACCCTATTAAATACAATGGATGCGAACGTTCGAATTCTAAAGTGCTAATTATAACGACTATTATGCATGTTACTGTCCTAAAAAGGGTTTGGGAACCCGGGTTCTGCACCAGGGGACATGTATCAATGCAAAAAGAAGTTTTAAAAACGGTCGTTTTTCGGGAGCAGTCATTTTAATGATGCATAAAGTGAAAAAAAAAAAGTCAAATATTCCTTTAAATATCGTACCTGGGGGGTGTCTAAAGTATGCCTGTGAAGTGCCACGTGTTTCCCGTGTTTAGAACTGTCCCTGCACAAAATGACACTTCTAAAGGAAAAAAAAGCCATTTAAAACTGCTTGCGGCTTTAATGTAATGTCTGGTCCCGGTAATATGGATGAAATTCTTTAAGAAAAATGGCATAGCTACCCCATGACCCCCCCCCCCCCCACCCCAGCCCATTACCAGCCCCTTTGGGTCTTGTATGGATATTAAGGGGAACACCGCACACAAAATAAAAAAGGCCCTATATACTCTGAACAGCCGTATACAGGCGGTGCATACAAGACAGGGACTGTAGGTTTGTTCTTATGTAGAATGTGTTTGTAATTTTGAACAGGTACATTGTTTAAGTGTAGCTCCAGCCCAAAAATCTATTTTTAAACTTTTTGGAAAACATAGGTAAGGGTTATCACCCCTGTAACATTTGTTTTGCTGTCTGTGCCCCTGTTCAGAACATTTCACCTCACTTTCCGTCCCAATGACAACTGTTTTTGAAATGTGGTGTTTTTCTTGAAACAAGGATTGGTGATAAAGCATCAGTACAGAGGAGACACCTTCTCCCATATTAATTCTTACAGGAGAGAATTTTCCTTCCTTGGGGTAGATTTCCTCTCACTTCCTGTTGTCTTCTTGCGTTTGCAAGTAGGAGTCATTTGTAAGTTGGATGTTTGAAAGTAGGGACCTGCCGTATATACTCTGCAGAAATAGGCCCCTTAGTTGTTGGTGTTGGCACAACACTGTAAGCACTCAGTTACTCTTGGTTGGTGCTGGAACGCCCTGCTGTCAACTATTATATCAGGAATTGTAATTACATATAATTGTTGAACAGTGGTAGTAAAAATTGGGCCTTTGATGGTGGTGCTGGTGCCACAACACTGTAAGCCCTGACAGTTACTCTTGGTGGGTGCAGCAATGGGCCCTGCTGTGAATTATTAGATCAAGAATTGTAATTGCATGCCCCTGTTGAACAGGGGCTGAAAAATTGGGCCTTAGGCACTGGTGGCACAACACTCCAACCCCTCACAGATACTGTACTTGGAGCACAGCAATGAGCCCTGTTGCAAAGTATTGCTTCAAAAATTGTAATTACACGCCCCTGTAAAACAGGGGCTGAAAAATTGGGCCTTAGCCACTGGTGGCGGCACCCATAAACAAAAATGATCTTCCAAGCTATCATCATCAATCGTATCATTGAGGACTCGGAGGAGGAGGATAGCCAGTCAACATAACAGCACAGGCACTCAGCATCAGCATCAGTCTTGAAGGGATGTGACATGTTAAAATCAATTAGTCTGTTATATCAGCATCAGGTGTGTGGTAGCTGGTGGTGATCCAAGACTGGTTCATCTTGATGAAAGTCAGTCGATCAACCGAGTCGGTGGACAGGCGCACCCTGTGATCCGTGACAAATCCTCCAGCAGCACTGAATGTGCGTTCCGAAAGAACGCTGGATGCAGGACAGGCCAGTAGCTCAATTGCATACTGTGCAAGCTCTGGCCAGTGATCCATCCTCAAGACCCAGTAAGCCAGAGGATTTTCGGTGGGGAAGGTGTCCAAGTCTGACCTTGCCCCTAGATATTCCTGCACCATGTTTATCAGACGCTGGCGATGGTTGCTGGAACCGATCATACTTTGGGGCTGCGGACTAAAGAATTGTCTGAACGCATCGGTCAGACGGCCACCTTCCCCACCGCTCCTTCTTTGACTGGCCGAAGCCTCAGCAACTCGTTGTCCAGGACCAGGAGTTTGTAACCTCCCAGTCTCTGGGAACGCGTTGCACAGACCTTTCTGCAAGGCCTCCCGGAGTTGTCTCATCCTCTGCTCCCTCTGCGACGGTAACATAAGGTCCGCAACCTTACCCTTGTACCGTGGATCAAGGAAAGTGGCCAGCCAGTAATGGTCCCTCTCCTTGATCCGAAGAATACGAGGATCCTTCCGCAGACTTTGCAGGATCAGGGAGGCCATGCAGCGTAGGTTAGCTGAGGCATTCGGTCCGGAGTCCTCTGGGTCACTAAGGACGACATGATCCGCAGCCACCTCCTCCCAGCCACGTACAAGTCCACTGGTTTCTTGGGACTGTAAATCATCCCTAAAAGACTGCTGCTGATGATGCTGAGTGCCAGCCTCCTCCTCCCTCCTCCTCCGGTGGGACAGAAGGAACACTGTCTGGGTAAAGGGGGCCTTGAGAGGCAAGGAAGTCCTCCTCTTCCTGCCTCTGTTCTGCCTCAAGTGCCCTGTCCATTATTCCACGCAGCGTGTGCTCCAACAGGTGGACAAGAGGTACAGTGTCACTGATGCATGCACTGTCACTGCTCACCATCCTCGTGGCCTCCTGAAATGGTGCCAGGACAGTGCATGCATCCCTGATCATGCCCCACTGGCGTGGAGAAAAAAAACCCGAGCTCCCCTGACCCTGTCCTGGTGCCGTAGTCGCACAGGTACTCATTGATGGCCCTCTGCTGCGTGTGCAGCCGCTGCAGCATGGCCAACGTTGAGTTCCACCTGGTGGGCATGTCACATATAAGGCGGTTCTTGGGCAGGTTCAACTCCTTTTGCAGCTCAGCCAGGTGAGCACTGGCATTATAAGATCTGCGGAAATGCACACAGACTTTCCTGGCCTGCCTCAGGACATCCTGTAAGCCCGGGTACCTGCCCAAGAACCGCTGCACCACCAGGTTAAGGACGTGAGCCACACAGGGCACATGGGTCAGTTGTCCCTGTCGGAGGGCGGAGAGGAGGTTGGTGCCATTGTCGCAAACCACCATTCCTGGCTTAAGCTGGCGTGGCGTCAACCACCTCTCGGCCTGGCCCTGCAGAGCAGACAGGACCTCTGCCCCAGTGTGGCTTCTGTCCCCCAAACACACCAGCGCAAGCACGGCATGGCATCTTTTTGCCTGCGTACTTGCGTAGCCCCTTGAACGGCTACGGAGCACCGCTGGTTCAGAGGACAAAGCACAGGAAGAGGCCATGGAGGAAGAAGAAGAGGAGGGGGTGGAGGAGAGAGGTGTGTCACAACCAGTAGTAGCATTTTGGAGGCGTGGCGGTGGAACAACCTCCAACACTACTGCATCCTTCCCAGCTGCCAAAAGAGTGACCCAATGGGCCGTGAAAGAAAGGTAACGTCCCTGTCCATGCCTGCTGGACCATGAGTCAGCGGTAATATGCACCTTACCGCTGACCGCCCTGTCCAGCGAGGCCAAGACATTGCCTTCCACATGCCGGTAGAGAGCCGGAATAGCCTTCCGTGAGAAAAAGTGGCGTTTGGGAACCTGCCACTGAGGAACTGCACATTGCACAAACTCACGGAAGGGGGCCGAGTCTACCAACTGAAAAGGCAGCAGTTGAAGCGCTAGCAATTTAGCCAAGCTAGCATTCAACCGCTGGGCATGTGGATGGCTGGGAGTGAACTTCTTTCGACGGTCCAGCAGCTGGGGCAGGGAAATTTGCCTGCTAGAATCGGACGTTGGTGTACTGCTAGCAGAGTGGCCGCAAGTACTTGGCTGTGACACACCTAATTCTACACCTTCATTCCTCTCAGTGCATGTTTCAGAGAGGACTGAAGTTATAGTGGGGTTGGAGATCCCAGCTGATGCGGTGCAAGGAGAGGTCCGCTTTGTTCTTTGGTGTGGGTCTTTGAGGTAGGCTTGCCAACGAGCTGCATGGCAGGTCAACATATGTCTGGTCAGGCATGTGGTACCCAAGCGGCTGATGTTTTGGCCACGCGATATACGCTTGAGACATATGTTGCAAACAGCAGCTGTGCGATCTGATGCACTAGCCTCAAAAAAGGCCCACACCAAAGAACTTTTCGAATGACGGGCAGAGGCAGCGCCCTGCACAGGCGGAGCTCTGCGGTGTGATTCCGTCGGTGTACTGCCCTTACGCTGGCCACCAAAGGGCATCCTGCCTCGTTGGAGATGTGCCTCCTCCTCATCCTCATCCTCCTCCTCCTCCTCTCTCCTATTAGGCACCCACGTGGAGTCAGTGACCTCATCATCCCCTCCCTCCTCATCACTGGAGCCAATCTGGCAGTATGCTGCAGCTGCTGGAACATGACTGCCAGATTGGTGTCCTTCTTGAGCATCCCCTCTGTCTGCTCTCACGCTACTGCCTTCCTCTAGCTGGGTTTCATCATCAGACCCTTCGAAACGCTGGGCATCCTCCTGGAGCATGTACCCAACACTGTGCTCAAACAGTTCGGGGGACTCCTCAGGAGGAGGACATGGTGGGTCTAGGGAAGGAGTGACTGATGATGAGTCTGACATTGATACCAGGGAAGAGGACGCTTTGGCAGCTGCTTTGCCAGTACCCTGAGCCTGGGTGAGAGAGGATGAGGAGGAGGGCTTGGTCATCCACTCTACCAAGTCTTCGGCATGATGTGGCTCAACATGTCCAGCTGCCGAAAAGGACAAGCGTGTCCCATGGCCATGTGCTGATGACAATGCACCGCGTCCACGACCAGCACTGTTGCCCCCAGACACAGAGCCTGCTTGCCCTCTTTTATTGCCTCCTGACTGTCTGCCTCTCCTTGTTTGCCTTCCAGACATTCTAATGGATGGCCTGCAGGGAGATGGGGGGAAAAAAGCAATAAGGGCTACCTTCAGGTGTCCTTCTTCTCTGTCCCTTTACTTAAGGATTTCTAAATATGGTTGAGGATGATTGCTTTCGCACAGAATAGCACAATGACAATTTCCCTGACTGTCCAAAAAACAAGGATTTCAAAGATGGCTGATGAGGAATGCTTTAGCACAATGAGAATTTCCCTCACTGGCCTTCCCTGTCCCTACAAACAAGGATTAGCACAGTAAAACACACTGACACTCTCCCTACCTATAGTTTTCTGTCCCTATAAAAAATGTTTTTTTAAAGATGGTTGATGATGAATGCTTTAGCACAGTATAGCACAATGAGAATTTCCCTCACTGTCCTTCCCTGTCCCTACAAACAAGGTTTAGCACAGTAAAACAGACTGACACTCTCCCTACCTATCCTTCTCTTTCCCTAAACTAAAGGAATCCAGGTTAAGCAAGAAAAAAAAATGTCACTGTCCCTGCCTATGCTTCTCTTTCCCTTCTCCGGAACACACTACACTAGGCCGCTGTGCTGGCGGCCTTTTATAGTGTGGGGCGTGTACTAAACACCCTCAGCAATAATTGGCCACAGGCATCCTGCCTGTGGCCAATCATTGCTCTCCTCGCTGCCGGCGCTGTGATGGGCCAAGCATGCGGGGTCACAGTGCATGCTTGGCCAATCACAGCGCCTGGATGACACTGCGATGGCGTAGTGCATTGTGGGCCGCGAATTAGGCACGAACGGCCCAAATCGTTCGTTGTTCGGCGAACGATCGAACAGCCGATCGAGTCGAACGTATGTTCGACTCGAACACCGAGCTCATCCCTAATTGGAAGTATGTCTTCCTCTGCTTCAATGCCTCCTCCCCCCCCTCAGTCAGAACCAACATCTGAATTGAGTAATCGTTGTGCATCGTTAAGGAGCAAGTGGCTGATCCTGTGTTCAAATAACTCCACTGACTCCTCCATGCCTGACGCTGGGGCTATGGCAGGAGTAGCTGTGGACAAGGAGGCAGGTTTTGCCACTCTGGCAGCTGCAGGGGACTGTGCACTAGTCTCTGCTTGAGTGACAGAGGATGAGGATGGTTTAGTAAGCCAGTCCACCACCTCCTCTGCATGATGTGGCTGAATAGCACAGGCAACATCACTAAACAGAGGAAATTCTGCCCTGCCGAGGACAGACCACGTCCACCTTTGCCTGTGGACACATACACTGCTGGCCTCCTTGCAGTGCCATTGGAATGTCTGCCTCTCTTTGCTGTCCTCCCAGACATCATGGGGGTGCTTATTAACTCCATGTTATAAAGATGTGTACGTGGATGCACTTTAATCACTGGAAAGTGGTGTTTGATGCACTCTAATTTGAGTTTTCACAACAGACACACTCCACGCATACACTATAATATTGCAGTAAGGCACAGAACTATATAGCGTTAAATTTGCAGTGACGAGCAAAACAACTGTTAAATGGTCACAACACTCACACTGACTGAACTATCCCTACATTGACACTAATGTAAAGATGAATGGGGATCGCACTACACTCACAATCACTGAACTATCTCTAGATGCACACTAAACTGATATTCTACTGACAATAGAATCAGAATAGCACACTAACTGTCTAATAGCACAGAACAGGGCACTGTTCAATCTCTCTCCACGCCGTTCTCACACTACAAATGGCCTCACTATAAAAGTATTCTTTCTATATAGTGGGGCAGGATTAGGAGCAATGAGCCATGATTGGACGCGGTCATGATGACTGTATCCAATCATGGCTCTGACAGTGCTCTGAGTGGGCGAAGCTTTGCTCAAGCCAATCAGGGCTTTCAATGCTTGTGCGGCGGCGAACGACCCTATAATTCGGTTTGGTCGGAGAACTTCCAAACAGCCAATGTTCTGCCTGATCTCGTGCTTGGGCCGAACCGTTCGCCCATCCTTGGTCATCAGCTCCATTTTCAAAAAATCACAAGCATTCAAAAACGCTGATCTTGGTGTGTGTTTTTTTTTTTTTTTTTTTTTTTTTTTTAATGCTTTTAAGTGCAGAGGAGGGACTTGGGGTATTACTGACCCCAGATCCGTCCATAAAGTGTACCTGTCACATGCCTATTGCTGTGATAAAAAATTATTTTAAAGCAACAGTGTGAAAAATAAAAGTGCGCCTAAACCCCCCCCACCATGCTTGCGCGCATAGGTGAACGCATGCACCAGTCCCACACGCATGCAAACAACGATTGCCCCCACATATGTGAGGTATCACAACGAATGTCAGATCATGGGCAGTAATTCTAGAAGCGGCAGCTCTGTCCCAATTGACATGAATGTCACTGCCTGCATAGGGATGCACAGAACACCTTTGCATCTCCATGCAGGTAAAACGCGGCCGTCACATGGGACGGATTCATGTGCCCCATGTGAAAGAAGCCTTAGACTTTCACTACATGAGAGATGTTTTTAAACCACTTTCTTTTAACCCGTGGGTCTTTTTTTTTTTTTTTTTTTTTTTTTTAGACATTGGTGCAATAATGATTTTTATTATTGTTTATTGCTTTTATTTCAGTTATACGTACAATGGTATGACTGGACTATGTAGTATCTGACAATGATAATTCTTTAACTTATCATACTCTGTCATTTTACATCTGATGTTCTTTTGTTTTATTCTTATGTGTGTGTATGTTACCCATGATATTTTATGTTGTTATACTTATTATACCAATTCTACATCTATATTTGAGGGGGGAGAGCTTTTGGCCCATGAAATGTGTTGGTTGTCTTTTTTTTTTTTTTTTTCTTTATCTAATTTAGATTGATAAACCAAGCATGGTATTGCTTTCACTAGATATTCAAAAGCAAATTTAGATCATAATAGAATGTTTATTTAATAAAACCTTTTGTTTCCTACAGGTTATGGACATCCCTTTCCCATCTCGCTGAGTGGAAAGGTATTTTGTGTATTTTACTGCCTCATTGGAATCCCATTCACCTTATCTTTACTCTCTATTGTTGCTCAGAAACTGACAATTTTCCTGCGAGACAGACCACTTCGCTACTTTCACACCCGCTGGAACACCTCAAATAACAAGCTAGAGTGGATCCACGCCATAGTTGTAATCTCCATCCTGTGTCTCTTTTCCTTTTTCATTCCTGCTATTTTCTTCAATTTTCTGGAAGAGAATTGGGGTTATGCGGATGCCCTGTACTTTTGCTTTATCTCTTTGAGTACAGTTGGTCTTGGAGATTATGTACCTGGTGAACAGAGTGGCCAACGGTTGCCAGCACTCTACAAGCTCCTGGTCATCGGTAAGTAATTGTCTCTGGCATTGTATATGCACATCAATGTTTTCCAGATTTGATTCCTCTGTGGAGGTTTCAAGGGTGTGTGGTTTTTTTTTTTTTTTTTTTTTTTTTACATTTTACACTCATTCTTCTTGTGATCTGTGGCTCCTGTCATTCTTTGATGGGTGTACAGAAGGGAGATGAAAACTCTCCTTGAGGTTGTTGATGAAGAAATAGAAAGAATAACAGGAACTAAAGCTGGGATAAAAGCAGTGGTGGAGGCAGAACAAGGATGGACAAAATAAAGCCTACATTGAGACTTAGTTACTTAAAGTGAACCTGTCACCTGTGTAGTATGACTCTTCACTGTATACATTTCTCCATGTTTGTTATTCCTTTTATTAATTCTAACCCATAGATACCACAGATGTCCCTATGTATATATCTGTTAGTTGCAAAGCACAGGTTGACCCAAAGTAGGTATGGATGCATCATGCTGTAACTGGCTCTTGGGACCACATGAGGCAGGTTAGCATACAATTGGCTGAAAAGAAAACAGTGGTGACCAGGGGCGCTGCTGGGTCTACAAAAGATCTGGGGCTAGATCCCATAGCAGCAAAGTAAAAGTCATACGCTTGGGAGGACAAGCACATGTATATAATATATGTGTGTGAGGGATATATAGATGATAGAGAGATATATATATATATATATATATATATATATATATATATATATATATATATATATATATATATATATATATATATATATAAATTACATTGGGGTCCCCAGAGAGCCCCCTCTTACACATCAGGGTGGGCAGTGAGAGATGATGCAAACTCTCTGCTGCATAGTGAGGGAAGAAAGTTGTGGTGCAGGTCGGGCAGTTAGAGATGTCATCTCTTCGCTCTCCCGTGCTGCTCTCCGATCTCTCTTGCTGCCTGCTCACCGTTTGGCCAGCTCTCCCATGCAGCCCGTCCAATCTCTGTTCTCCCGTTCTGCCTGCCGGCTCTGTCATGTGGCCCAGCTTCAGAAAGGTTGGGTAGCCCAGAGTCTCTGCAGGGATATCGGCCCCAGATTCAGGGCTAAAGCCCCAGTAGCCACCTCCTAGCGACGCCACTGGTGGTGGCACCTAGAAAATCAACCTGAGCCTCCAGTGAGATGTTTTAAAACTTGGCAATGGGGTGGGTTTACTAAAAGCAACTAGACAAAGTGTAGGTAAACTTTTAAAGGTGGAGATCTACCATGACAACATAGAGAACAAAGGTGTGCCGCATTTTTTTTTTTTTTTTTTTAACTAACAATCCCCCCGGAGGTCAGTAGTATGTAGAGCAGTGTATGGGACAGGGGTGGAGGCCTGATGTGACAAATAGACCTATCCTTCTAGTGAAAGGTGGAACGGTGCAAATTATAGAGCAGGTACACTATGGGCTCTTTAGTTTTCTGTTAACCTGCAATTTACACTACTAACCAGATGCTCCATAAAATGTGTGGGTGTGTTTTTTTTTTTTTTTTTTTTCCTCCTACCAATTACAGCAATGGTTGCTTCTAGGTAGACATAATTGTGTATTTCTTCTTTCCCTTTTTTATTTTTTTATTTATGGCAAACATGTCAAAACCTTTACAGAGAAAACATTACTGCTGCGTACACATGGTCGGAATTTCCGACAGAAAAAGTCAGACGATGGGTGCTTTTCATCGGAAATTCCGACCGTGTGTATGCCCCATCTGACTTTTTCTGTCGGAATTTCCGATGGACTTGGATAGAGAGTATGTTCTCTATTTTTTCCGTCGGAAATTTCGGAAATCGGGATCTCTGACAATGCACTGACTTTGCTCGCTTTTATGCTTTACTTTGCTCAATAACTCGAGAAATGCTGAGTTTGGGTGCAGCCAGGAAACTAACATTTTCAGGAGGTCAGAAATGGTAGAGCTCCATGTTGTCAATACAGGTTTCTACTGAGGCAGTGCTACATTGTCAGTTGATCACTGCACACATTCACATGAAAGCTCCTCTGTACATCCACTTATTAAGGTGTAGTCCCATGGGTGCATGTCGCCAGAACTAAATAATTCTATGTTACAAACCAGTTGTCTTTTTATATAAAAAAAAAAAAAAAAGTCTCCAATCTTGCAGGTGGAATGTAATGTTTAGCTTTGTACTTTTCAATTCCTTTTTACAACCAACACTTTATGAAGGCTAGTGTGCTGTGTTTTGGTATAGTAATTCAGTTTAATGACCATTTATGGTTTTTAATTAAAATTTCCTGTTATTCAATTAACATTTGTATACAAGGATTGCTTTGGGCTGTAGAGCTGCAGCAGGAGTATTAACAGCCATAATTATAGACCTCTTAAGGGAAAATTATACTAACCATGACTTGTTTCTTTTAAAAAAAAAAAAAATACAAACAGGAATTGAAAGTTGACTTTTTATGTATTAAACATCTGTTTAGTGTGTATGTATCGCTTTAAACTGTGCAATACTAATCCATTCTTATTGTGAGAGGAAACCTATTTGTATATTCATTTTTTTTCCATTGGCAAAGTTTGTTCCCACCACTCGGACACTATCCATGGTTTTATTTATGTTCTTTACTGAACATAAGGAGTTCAGATATACTTGTAAGTCTTTCTGATTGGCTGATTTCAGTGTGTTGACATGGGAGTCTGTCAGGAGATGTCAAATTTGGCACTGGTAATGTAGGTAGAAGGAGCTGGACCAGCACAAGAGTAATTGGGCCCTTTCAGAAGAGGAGTATTCTATGACGTGCAGGGACGGAAGGGGCTGTGCAAAGTAATTGACGCTCTTCTCCAAAAAGTCAAATGTTCTAGCAAAGTAAAATGTGCACTGCAAGTAGTTTAAAATCCTAAAATAATAATTCTTTAGTGCTTTTATCAGCTTTTATTTTTTTTTTTACAGTTGATAAAGTATTTTTAATGGTAAATTTTAGGTCGTTAAGCATTGAGAATTTGTTTTAAGAGATTAGCTTAATGTTTAATACAATCGTATGCATTGTCTACTCACTGAACATATGTACCTTCCGTTCATAACCCTGTCACTGCATTCAATTGCTGGGAGAGAAGAGAGGAAGCCATGTGAAAGCTCCCAGTTGTGACTTGGAGCTTACACATGGCTGAGGACTCTCTTCTCACCCAACTATGACAACACTGCCTAAGTAGCGAAGCCCCAGCACTTTTGCATGTGAGGCTGTGGGATAAGTCACATTGTCGGAATGTCAGACGCATGCCCAAAGTATTGCGAGCATATTGCAGCCTGTGGTCAGATGCTTATGTAGCGGGGTCTTTAAATTTAGTTGGGGTACACCTGGGGGTAGTGTGACCCAGGTGTGTAATTGTGAAGGTTCTGGACCCCTTTTGTAATTCGTGGTGGATTGGGTGGTGTATTATTCTCCTTGGCCTGTGGGTGGCGGGGTACCTACAGGCTCAAGGTAGAATCACTGCCGTAGTGCTACCCTTTTTGTCCCATTCCGGAGATGGTACGGCTGGGGCGGGGACCCCGCCGTGGTGTTGAAGGGAGGAGATAAAAGGGGGAGACGCCCTTGCCATGAGGTCTTCGAGGATTTTCTCTTCACGCACCCAGGCACCTTAGGCTTGGGTGCGGGCGGTTAAAGGTTCCGGCCCAGGCGCCCTAGGCCTGACCGGAATGAAGTTGGGGTCCATCCCAGGCACCTTCAGCCTGGGGTGAGGTACTATATCGTAGGCCTGGGGCCCAGTAACTTCGACTGGGTCCCGCGAGGGCGAAGTGATCAGAGGGTGCCGCCTTGCGAGGGGACCCGCATCTGAGGTGAGGAGGCCGGGGAGGTCACCCGTCCGGAGATTCCGGAGCAGCATCAACCCGGTGACGGATGGGCCTCTGGTAACTCCCTTAGAGGGACATCTTCCCCTGATAGGGGCCGCAACGCAGCGAAGGTACTCCCATCTGTGTTCTATGGAGTTGTTAGTAGAGACTCACAAGTTATATGTTCTGTGCTAAGCAAAGCTGCTATAACCCCTGGTGAAACCACAGGGGTTTAGATTGAAATCAGGATAGTGCCTCGGCCTGCTCATCCCACCGTTTGCATTATGTTATGGGTCGCAACTAATCGGCTGTGAAAGAACTGTTTGTTGTGGAAGTATAATAAACAAGTGTTGGACCCTGCATCGGTGTATGGTTAATGGGAACAAGGGAGGTTTCAGCATAGCAGGACTGAGCTTCATAACTAACACACATTGGCCCGAGGAATGTACTGATACTGGCCTTCACCTCACCCACAGCTATGGGGAGGACATGGGCCGTAGCGCATCTCACCCTGTCACGTGACATACCCCTAGAAAAAGGAGATGGGGTGAGGCCGCTACACTTAGGATTATGGCCGCATGCACTGACTTTTGCTCCAATCGCCTTATTTAATTCTCTACACAACCTTGGAAAGTTGCTGAAAGATATTAAGCTCCAGGGTCCATTGACCTGACATGTGCCTCTGCTATCCATTGTTTTATCCAACTTTGCCTCCAGGCTCCATTGTGCGTGTATCTTCCACTGCTGACCCTGGCTTATCTACCAACTTCACCTTCTGCCTGCTGCCCATTTTCCTGGAGTAATTTAATTTGCTAGCCAATTTTATACCTCTGCTGCCTGGTTGTTGCTGACCCCTGCTTGCCCTGACTTTGCCAGACCGCAAATCAGCATTATGCACAGATCTGGTCTGAACTCTCCAGCACCTTAGCAGTATGCAGAAGGTCTTGAGATTATCTGCTGCCACCCCTGGTCCTTTTCTGCCCTCTCACCAACTTCAGAGGGTATTAGACAGGAGGTCTAATGCCGTGTACACACGACCGTTTTTAATGTCATTGAAAAAAAATGCATTTTTCTCGACGTGCTTCTTAAGCCTGCCTTGCCTACACACTATCGTGAAAAAAAATGCTTGAGTAAAGCGCGGTGACGTACAACACGTACGACGGCACTATAAAGGGGAAGTTCCATTCGGATGGCACCACCCTTCATGTTAGTAAAGTTTGTTGAGCGACGATTCGCGCTTTTCAGCCTCGTGCTTTTCAGCCCGTTACAGCGTGACGAATGTGCTATCTCCATTACGTACGCTAGTTTTACCACAACGAGCGCTCCCATCTCATACTTGATTCTGAGCATGCGCATTTTTTTTTCACGTCGTTGAAGCCTACACACGGCCGTTTTTCATGACGAGAAAAACGACTATGTAAAAAACGACGTGAAAAATTAGAGCATGTTCCAATTTTTTCATGACCGTTTTTCACGTCGTGAAAAATGCTCTGAAGCCCCCACACACGATCATTTTTTAATGACCATTTTAAAAGTAATTTTTCTCGTCATTAAAAACAGTCGTGTGTACGCAGCATAAGGAAAGCTCTCTTGTTAACTCGGCCTCAATCAGGTAGGTGGTGCAAATGATCTTTACACCTATGAGTAAGAGGCATTTTTTTTTCTTTGCTCCTGATGGACGAATGGAGCACAAAGTGAAAGTAAAGCCTCGTACACACGATTGGATTTTCCGACAACAAAATGTGTGATGGCAGGGTTTTGTTGGAAAATCCAACCGTTTGTATGCTCCATCGGACAATTGTCAGATTTTCCAACTACAAATGTTGGAAAGCATGCTTTAAAATTTTCCGACAACAAATGTGTGCCGTCGGATTATCCGATCGTGTGTACATAAATCCGTCGGAAACAAATCAAAAGTACAAACGCATGCTCCGAACTAATGCTAGCCATAAGACAACATTGGCAGAAGTTGCCCAAAGGGTGGCGCTAAAGGGCTGGAAAAACCACGTAGTACATCACTACGTTCGTGTTTGTTGGCTGACAAAGTATTGCCATCTGTATGCAGAACAAGTTTACGGCCAACGCCTTTCGCACAAAATTCCACGGATTTGTCCAATGGAAATCGGATCGTGTGTACGAGGCTTAAGACTATGCTGCTGGTAGAGCTGTCAGTGACAATGTTGATGTGCTTTGCTGACCTATGCACAGGTTCTCTTTAAGCTTGGAGTGCATTCCATTATTAGGACCATATTAAGAATTGGTATAAATCTTAAACCTTGTACACACGATTGAATTTCCATCTGACAAATCTGTGGAATTTTGTGCGAAGGGCGTTGGCCGTGAACTTGTATTGCATACAAACCGCAAAACATTACTGGCCAACATACACAAAACTACGTGTTTTTTCAGCTCTTTAGTGCCACCCTTTGGGCAACTTCTGCTAATGTTGTCTTATAATTAGCATTGGTTCGGAGCATGCGTGTTTGTACTTTGGATTTTTTTCTGACGGACTTGTGTACACATGATCGGATAATCCGGCACACATTTGTTGGCGGAAAATTTTAAAGCATGTTATCTAACATTTTATAATTGAGATAGTTGCGCGCTACTATAGTAAATAAAAAATTTAATAATAAACATTAAATTGCTGCAGCTGTCACTAATGTGCTCCCAGAGATAACAATAATTAGAATAAAAGTATGGCAGTGATGCAAAAAGTAAAAACTGTGAACAAATGTGCAAAGAAACACTGATGGTGAAATATATAAAAGTCCAATGAAACAAATATAAAATTCTTCCACCGGTGTACAGCAAACTTGTGTGGTGCTTCTTCATACAACCTCCATATCCAGAGTGCTCCCACCACCACATGCAATGCTCGCTCACCTCCTTTATGTGACCCTACAGGGGGGTCAAACACACCTTGCACCCTGTGCAAACGCATCCTCTTGGGAATCGTCAATGATCTTTGATGGCTCAAGGAAAAAAGCAATCTATGACTGGTGTGCATTCCTTCCACTAAGCTGCTTCCACATTTGCTACCAGTTATGTTCAGAAATGCATGGAAAAAACAAGAAAGTGCCTTCTATAGTGCAGTATCCGAGAGATTAAAGATGAAACCTGTCCACCCCAGCTAGCAATAAACTCACATTTATTTATAAGCATGGATAATAAGTCAGAACAGTGTTTCTCAACTCCGGTCCTCAAGGCGCCCCAACAGGTCATGTTTTCAGGATTTCTCTCAGATAAAACAGCTGTGGGAATTACTAAGGCAGTGAAACTGATCAAATTACCTGTGCAAAATAATGGAAATCCTGAAAACATGACCTGTTGGGGCGCCTTGAGGACTGGAGTTGAGAAACACTGAGTCAGAACAGTCTCACTCCGTTGCAATAGTAGTCCACCGCCAGGCTCCACCTCCTACTAGTTTCACCACCTCCCACGTGGCTTCATCTGGATGAATTCTTGCAACTGAGTGAGACTGTTCTGTGTAATTTTGTTTTGGACATACAAGCATGAGCGGGACACACTTGGTAACCTAGATGCCAAAGGATGTTGTCTTGATACTGTTTACAATTCACAGACCAAGAGGTCACATGGGTAGGTCTCAACAGGTGGGTGTTATATAGGGGATGCAGATGTGCTCTGTTTTTTTTCTGGTAACAAATGCTTTCTTGCCATGTGCTCAGGGCCGCCATCAGGGGGGTACAGGCAGTACACCTGTAAGGGGCCCGGATGGCAACCACTCCCCCCCCCCTTCTTTTTTTTTTTGTTCTTGTAAGGGGCCCGGAGGTTCCAGGGCCCCAGGTGGTAACCCCCCATATATATATATATATTATATAAAAAAAATATATATATATTGTGTGTGTGTATATGTGTGTGTATATATATATATATATATATATATATATATATATATATATATATATATAATGTGTGTATGTTATAGTAAGGGGTCCCCAGGGCACCGGATTTATTTTTTTGGTTTACATATTTTTTTTGTTATTTCTGTTTTCTGTTTTTTTTTTTGTTTTCTTTCTTGCCATAAATTTCTGTTTTTCAATCATGTCTGCCAATCCACCAATATCATAAATTGTTGCATTATTTAACATGCAGTGCAGCTCATCATAAGGATGTGCTTTGGAAAAATGAATGGGTAACGGTGCAATCTTCAAATTTGAAACAAGCACTGAAATCTAGATTTTTGGAATCATTAGCAAAGTGCCTGGAGGTAACACTATATACATTTTCTGTTTGGACTGTTTCCTTGGCTGGTGGCCACAACAATTTTTCACAGCAGAAATCATTTAATTAACTGGCATATATTTCTATTTAATTTTGGAGATTTTGAAATAATATATATTTTTTTCTTTTTAGGTTATTTATTACTTGGCCTGGTCTGTGTGTTTCTTATGGTTGAGATATTAAAGAACCTTCTTAAGCATAACCAGATCCTCAGTCTGTTCTTACTGGGGTATGAAGATGGCAGGCAAGACGAGGAAATAGACCGCGTTCCACCAAATGACTCTGAGGTTCCTTTTGCTCCGAGAAATGATGAAACTACAAGGAGAAGGGTTACGCATTCTGCATCTCCCAATGAGAAGTCTTATGGCTCCTTAAACCCATCTTCTATCTGATCTTAATACGTTTACGAAACAAAAGCTCCTGCCAATGTCACTTAAAGGCCAATTAACCCAAAATTGATCATTTTAAATTTGGGTAGAAAGCAGGTAAATAATCCATTAAGCCTTTTGAATCTCTTCAGGTCTCTGGAAACTTGATCTCCAAAGAAAACCTGCACTGGGAGAATATGAAGGATGTCCTTGCTGACCTGTCCTGAAAATGTTGACCCAGTGGCTTCAGTACTTTAACTTGCAACAAGGTATGCAGATCATCAGTTCTGACTGAAGTCTGATTTTTCTTCTCTGAATGCACGTTCTAGATGGGCAACAAGGAAAGTAGTGAAGACAATCAAGAAAGCAATATTCTCAGGAGGTCCGCAAAGGTAGCCTCTGTAATTCTCTAAAATACAGGATTTCTTAGAAGAAAGTCACCAGTAAGCATTTGTAAATCTTAGCTTCACTCTGGAATTATTACAATAGTTTGCCTTATCTTTCAGAATCTGGATGATGTTCAATTATTTACTTGTATTCTTTCCCTGTTACAACATAGTGTCAGGATTTAAGGCTGCCTAAATCGGTGCTGATAAAAGGATGCACAAAATCTGTCTAGTATAACATAAGTGCCCTCAGGATTACATGAAAAAAGTATAAAGCCACTCCATGAGCTGATATTTTGGTCATACAGGGAAAGAATTCAAGTAACTAGCAGCACACATGTCTATTCCTGAGTGGTAAGGTTTCACTATTGTAACAATTTAAGAGTAGAGATTTAGATTGTACAAATGCGTGTACTTCAAAGGTAGGCCTTGCGCTAGTTAATTAACATTATTCAATTTTTTTTTTTTTTTTCTTTTTTTAACTACAAATGTGTATAGACTTACTAGACTACTTGACATAAAAATGCTGTTGTAAATTATAAAAAGGGGGGGGGGGGGAATTCATGCCTAAACTCAAAACTCCTGCGGGAAGGTCTTTCCAATTTTTAGATCTAAGAAGTTAGTGGAGATTCAGCCCACAAGCAACCACTCATCAAAGAGATGCCAGGTTTAGGTAAACTGCCCCTTTAAATAATTGTTGATGGCTACACAATCATGTACACACTGTTGGTGCAGGTCATGTATGCTTTATCACAAAGTGAATACACAATCCAGGCCGCACACATATCCCACCCCCTTTTCAGGTGGGGGGTGTATTCAGGGGGTTTAGCCTGCACGGTTAAGCTTTTCCTCAAATGTTGTGGTTGTTCTATGGTATACAAGGGAGGTTCTCTCATCGGGTACTGATGGTTTAATTTCTATGGGGCTCTGATGGAGATCTCATTGGGTTTGGCACCCTATAGTGTGTGTGTGTGTGTGTATTACATATATTATATATATATATATATATATTTGTATGTATGTATGTATGTATGTGCCGTGGGACACTATATTGTAAAGGTTGTTCTGAGCAAGTTTCTTCTCGAGTAGATAACTGTTTACTGAGAGCATCAGTTTGCTTGGATATGCTATATACTACACCAGACGTGCTTGTTCTTTGTATACTGTTTGTATTCTTAAAATTGAAAATAAAAAAGAAAAAGTTACCCTACAATGCACAGAAGTCCTATAGGTCATCATTGATGTGGCTTTAGCTGTCTCTATCCGTTACTATACAGAATAATGGGCATAGAGTTAGGAATATTTCTACTTTGTAGCTAGGGTCATCATAGAGGTCACTGATATTTGATCAAGAGCAGACTGTGACTGGGGTGCAGTTAAAGGATAAGTTCACTTTTTAGAATAAAAATATAAATGCACTTTTTTTTTTTTTTTTTCAGCCTGTAAAGCATTGCACCAGCGATCATCAGATTGGTGCCAAGCTGGTCTCCTCCAGATCTGTCAGAGTATCCATGTGCAAGTACAGGCAAGCAGATACAATCTGAAAAGAAAAATGAATAAACTAGAAAGGCGTTCCACAGCGCAAAGGATGGCTGGGCTTGTATTTCATTCACACACAGAGCTGTGTGAAAGAATGATGTGGGCGGAGGCCCAAACAGCCACGCTCATTTCAAAAAGCGACAGCTAGTATGGGGAACTTCTCCCTATACTGCTGTCTCGGAGGGGAGGGGGCATAGGTGTGCGCAGCCTATTGCATTAGGGTGTGCACCCTTAAGATCAAAAACACATGCGTGTGTATGTATCTACATATATATGACCCCGGCACATTGATCTCCCTGTCGGCACAGTGAAAAAGAAGAGCATAAACACTTCTCTTACGGCAGAGACAGTAAGAGGGAGATCTTTCCCATGTTCCTGCTGCTACACAGAGTGATAACACTAATGTGCATGGGGTGATTAGGGTGTGCCTGGGCACTCCTGGCACACCCTGTGCGCACGCCTATGGGAGGGGGGATTGCACAGCGGCTGCAGCATTGGGAACATGTTGCATGTTCTACCCTAAAAACAGATGGAACTTGTCCCCAAAGGGCCCTAAAGTAGGTTGCTGGGCGGCAAGGCTTTTTTATCTTGGAAGAGAGAGAAATGGAAGGGCTCACTTAGGTTTTTATTGTTTTGGAAGATTCCCCAACTTCTTGCCATAACACCTGAAGAGCAAAAACTAAAACATTGTCGCAAAGGGAGACCTAGACATTAATAAAACTTGTGAAGTTCTAACCCTTTCTCACTCTTCTGAAACTTAGAAGGTGTTGGCTGGAGTTCTACTTTAACACTTTGTATTTGTACTTATTATTGCTTGCATATACAGTAAATAAATGTACTTTCTCATTTGCAAAGATATCGAATCATTATTTATCTTAGAAGGAAACTTGCTACACAACCACTTATTTTCACACACTATTGCGAGATTTGTTTACTAGTCTTTACAATACATTTTATGTCATTACATTATGTGTTGCTGCTGATACTCTAGCTTAAAATGAAACTAACAGCTAAATACGCATCTCAGATATAGTGTCTGTGAACTAATTTAACTTCAAAAGGATTTGTCGTTTTTCTTTTACCACACATCTCTTGCACACTGAATAGCCGGGAAGATCAAAATCACTAGGCTGTGTGCTGGTTGGGGTTTACAGCTTCTTGGATTTCCTCCTTTTTATTGGAAAATACTAACACTGCTGTTTCATTGTCTAATCGGCACTCTGCAAGAGCAGAGGTGACCCTGGAAGCCACAAAGCTAAACCAGGAAAAATGATGATCGCCCACCTGGCTATACAGTGTGGTGGGGCGCATGGATTACAGCAGTGGCTGAACAAAGTACTAATCATTTGATGGGTAAAAACAGTTCAGGAATATATAAGCCAGCTGAATATTGGGCTGCTTGCTTGGAAGTTCATCTTAAACAATTTTTATGTACAATATTTAACTAAAACCAGCTTGTATTGTGCAAAACTACACTTGTATTTGCTTGTAATAAAAACCTTATGTTCATATATTTGGCATCGTATAGTATTTTTATTGCCACATGTATAAATAGGGTTTGCCTAACTACATTTACTTTTACTTTACACTTGAGGTTAAACTGACTTGCACCAAAATGAATGCCATTTTATGTGTGTATATGTTAGAAGGCCAGTATGCTGGCCTGAATTTATGGGAGGAGCCCGGGGGGCTATTTAACCAGCCCACTCACCTGCAGTCTTCGTTGGTTTCCTGTGAGTGATAATGGATCTCACTGGGCCGACTCTTACCAGCTCACCTCATGTTTGTGAGTCTTGGCGTTTCGATCGCAGGGCATTTCGGCGTCTTCGTTCGTGGTCTTCGTCTGCGGTTCCCGTTCACTATCGCAGGTACTTTTCTAATCTTTTGCGTCAGGTACAATCTTGCAATTAGTAATGCTTCCTGTCCTGCATTCCTTTCTTTAAAAGTCTGCTTCTGTGTTCTTGTCTGTCCCATACATACGATTCATTTATAAATCCAAACCTCCGAGTCGCTTTCGGTCATTGTCCGATATCACTCGCCGTAGGTTTCACTGGACGTAAAGATTCACTGTCCATAAGGTTGCCGTCTCTTCCATTTGGGGAAAAAAAAAAAAAAGAGGAGACTCTAGTCCCACCTGCTGCCTCTCTGCACTGGTTAGCCTGGGGGGAGGGGTGATTGATTGGTGTTCAGTTTTAGAGTAAAGGGCGGCATACACTATACAACCAATTTGTATTACATTAATTCAATACTCCTCACTACCGATTCGTATCGGATTCCTTTCATATATTTACGAACTGATTCGGGTCACATATGTTGCATACTTTCCATTGTTGCCATTTGTTGTTTGCCTTCATGCCGTGTGTTTTAGTTCCTGCAGCGGAACTTGCATATCGTTTGTACACGTTTTTCCTCTCACTCGTTTACCGAACCGAAGTAATTTTCTGTGCGTCATGCATGGCGTAACACCACACTTTTTGGATGTCTTGGACACCCACCATGCTTTTCGTACATCAAGTTTTCAAACTGTCACAGGTAGGATTCGTGCAATTTCTTTGCTTCACGCACTGTTTGCCAGGTAAACCATATCATCAAAACCCCGCTGTGGAACTTGCGAGTCATTAGTCAAGTCTCCATATGCGGCCTTATTTCAGCCTCGTGCAAGACCACAGTCTTGTCGTGCAATTTGTGAACACAAACGCAGAGCTGTTTATCAGTTTAGTTTTGTGCTTTTTTTTTTTTTTTTTTTTCTCGTTTCACGCCAAGTAGTAGGCCCATGTCACTTAGAATGCACTGTCTATCATTACAGTTATTTTACTTTGCATTACCCTCCGGTCGAATCTAGTCGCATCAGCGACTCACTGGTTCGTCCCCGCTAGTTTGTCATCTCATTCCACTGATAGTAATTTCACTTGTCTCATCTCGCACACCCTTCTCTCTCCTCATGAAACCCTGCACATAGCTACTGATTTGTCTTGCATCGATAGTGATTTCCTCTGCATCATTCTGATATGAATCCAAGTCGCATCCACAATGCACCGATTCGTCCCGGCGGGCCCTAGTTGCTGGCCTTATTTTAGTACATGCTCCAGAGTCCGCTCGTTGTCAGCCGCACATGCGGCGCACCGTCTCATGCCTAGATCATGGGAGAATTCTGTCATTCACGTTACCATCACGCATCTGAGTTGAATCCACGCGCATTCTTATGTGCAGGTTCGTCCCATACGTGTCCCAGTTGCTGGCCTCATTTCAGTACATGCTCCAGAGTTTGCTTGCTGATAGTCGC
The DNA here is from genome assembly GCA_029206835.1 of Rana muscosa. Taxonomy (NCBI): domain Eukaryota; kingdom Metazoa; phylum Chordata; class Amphibia; order Anura; family Ranidae; genus Rana; species Rana muscosa. The sequence goes on from CM055126.1 coordinate 166,968,159, forward strand.
ACAGCGCAGCACCGATTCATGCCTCTGTCGTGGAAAATTTCTGTCACTCATGTCACAGCCACGCATCTGATTTGAATCCACGCGCATTTTCGTGTGCAGGTTTGCCAAGCGTGCCCCAATTGCTGGCCTCATCTCAGAACATGCTCTAGAGCCTGGTCGTTGTCAGTCGCATCTGCAGCGCACCGATTCGTGCCTCTGTCATGGGACATTTTTGTCACTCATTGCACTGTAACACATCTGATTTGAATCCACGTGCGTTTTTAGGTGCAGCTTCGTCTCTAGCGTGCCCCAGTCATTGTTGGCCTCATTTCAGTACATGCTCCAGAGTTCGCTTGCTGTTAAACGCACAGCGCCGCACCGTTTCGAGTCTCTGTCATGGGAAGTTTCTGTCACTCATTTCACTATCACGCATCTGATTTGAATCCAAGTGCATTTTCGTGTGCAGACTTGTCTTAAGCGTGCCCCAGTTGTTGTTGGCCTCATTTCAGTACATGCTCCAGAGCCCGGTCGTTGTCAGTCGCACCTGCAGCGCACCGATTCATGCCTCTGTCATGGGACATTTTTGTCACTCGTTCCACTAACACATCTGATTCGAATCCACGCCCATCCTTAGGTGCAGCTTCGTCTCAAGCGCACCCCAGTCGCTGTTGGCCCCATTTCAGTACATGCTCCAGAGTTCGCTTGCTGTTCCTCGCACAGCGCAGCAACGATTCGTGTCTGTCATGGGAAATTTCTGTCACTCGTTTCACTGTCACGCATCTGATTCGAACCCACTTGCATTATCGTGTGCAGGCTCGTCTTAAGCGTGCTCCAGTTGTAGTTGGCCTCAATTCAGTACATGCTTCAGAGCCCGGTCGTTGTCAGTCGCACCTGCAGCGCACCGATTCATGCCTCTGTCATGGGACATTTTTGTCACTAATTTCTCCGACACGCTCCACCATTCGATCCGCTCACTTATATAAAAAGGCCATAGATCAAAAGACAATCCCAGTGATCTTCTAGAGTGATTTATAGAATCGGAACCATGCAGATGATGTGAACACAGTGAGAGACCTCCACCAGTAATAAGAAGGGCCGCTCGCCTCCCAAAGTGGACCCTTTGGTTATAGAGGGTCACAGATACCTTCCCATATGGGTATATACGTCTCAGGCATGTATTGCAGCTCCGGGATGGTTGGATGACAACAGCAGATGGACCGGATCACAAATGACTCCAATGAGGTGTGTATATAAATATAAATATATAAGACAGGCAGACCATAGTGTTCTTCGCATATAAAAGGATATTTAATAAAAAGAAATGCACTTACATGTAAAAGGCACTAAACCAGTGCCGAGTGTAACAGCGTGTATGAAACAACAGATGCAGTCTGTCCTGTTCAAATCAGCTAGTCAAACCCCTCACCACCTGTCATTTCTCCTCCAGGTCAGTCAAGTAGGTCCACCCTGCACCAGGTTGGACGTAATTTTCCCTTAAAAAAAAAACTATAAAAAAAAAAAACCCTATTAAAAAAAAAAAAGTATGTATGTATGTGTACCAAGCACTTACCAACAGCCGATCTGAATCTAGTCGGCCCTATGATTCGGATCCTCAGCAATCACAAACCCCTTCAACCACTAACACCATCAGCCGATCTGAGTCTAGTCATATCATCAGTGCAACGACGCGGATCCGGAACATGAGCTCCCTCATCACCTTACATCTACAGCCGTTCCAAATCTAGTCGCATCATCGGCGCAACGATTCGGATCCTCGGCAATACAAACTTCACCGACCGATCCGAGTCCAGTCGCAGCACCGGTTCAACGTTTAAGATCCTTTACAAACCAAACCCCACCGTTGCTCACACCTCAGCCCGATTCTAACTATTCGCATCAGTGATACCAATAAAGTGGTACTTACAATTCAGATCCCTGGCCTTACGTCCGTTATCAAGCATAAACCTTTACATCTCACTCCATCTGCATATACAATGTTGTGCACGGTCGTTCCTACATACTCAAAATTTCCGCTAACTTTGTTTTCATTTTTCCAATAAAGCGGCTTAATTGCAGTCGCTGCAAGCATTCCGACTCGAATCGGTCACTCATCTCCAGTAGCAACTTGGCTGCTCACCTATTCTCTGTCGTGCTAAACACTCAAACTAGCTTTCACTACGTTTGTCGTCCCTAAAGCCGACCCGCATCAGGTCAGTTCTCCAAGACTTCACCCGTACACTAAGGAGCAGCTTCAGTCTCTCCCGGGAATGCTCAATTTGCAGCAAGGATCATTCCCGAGGGTCGATCTTTTTGTATCACGCCTCCTGGTCTTCCTCTCCCAGACACAGGACCCCGATCAGATCCTTAACTTCAGATCCTTAACTTAGACACCGCGGCAGTAGCGGACCTGTCATTATGGGAGGAGTTCCTTACTACGTGAAACAGTATCAAAGTATACCATCAAAATCCCCCCCATCACCGCTGGTAGTGACAGATGCCGCAGCCTCCACAGGCTTCGCTGCAATTTTTGGCCACTATTGGTTTGCAGGACCATGGCTTCCAGAGACACTCCTAATCCCAGGGTTTACCTGGACTTCCTCCCTGTTCGAACAATACCAGATCTTGGCAGCCGCTCAGCTCTGGGGGTCATATCTGGACAGGACAAACCGTGGCCTTCACCACCGACAACCAGGCCATGGCCGATATTATTAGTAAAGGCAAGTCCAAGTCATGTCCTTCCTACGCAGGCCCGTACAACTATGCCCTCAGCACCAGTTAATGTCCACTACCCTCGCTAGTTCCCCATTTGGCCTTCTCCCCAGCCTTGTCATTCAAGCAGCCTTCGACTCGGCCTACCACGGGTTCTTGCGGCCTAGCGAGTTCACCCGCACCCACCTCGCCGGCCAAGTTCTACGTAGACCTCACTTGGCTCGCTACCAAGATCGTTTCATCCTCCACCTGGCACTATCCAAAACCCAGCGATCAGGCACCGGGTTAGACATTTAACTCTAAAAACAAACAATCTCTGGTGTGCAGTAACCTTACTCGATTGCCTTCTGTCACTCCTACCTGAACAGTCAAACTTTTGTCCCCTACTACCTTTCCCGATCAAACCCTTGAGTGCCTGCCAGTTCATCAAACACATGAGAATTCATCGGGGCACAACCAACCATAGGAAGTTGATCCAGGGTTCACCCGGTCTCCTCTCGGGGGATCAGGAAGGAATTTTCTCCCCTGCTGTAGCAATTGGCCTAGGCTCGGCTGGGGTTTTCGCCTTCCTCTGGATCAACGGTGGGGCGGTTAGGTCAATTTGGGTCCTGTCACCTTCACACTCACTCACTCACTCTTCCACGCTACCACACCTCAACCCCAGTCAGTGCTCCAGTCGCTCTTATCGTATTGGAGCGGCCTCGGCCACATCCCGGTGTGGGGTCCCAGATCACGACTATTAAGAGACTTGACAGGTGGAAGTCTGCCTGCTTTGTCCAGCACATCCTCCAATCCTCAGGTGGAAATGGCACAAGCATTCACCAAACTTGCTCAATGAACAAAGCTAAAACCAATAAAACTACATCCCTACCTGAATGTTTTTGCCCCCTTATTTTGGCATACCGTCCATCAGATCAGGGCACACTTCAGGTCCATTTCATGTTGTAAGTCTTATGTTAAGTCTATCTATCTTATTCATATCCGTATCGGATATAGGGCTTCAACCATAAGTTAGAAGGCCAGTATGCTGGCCTGAATTTATGGGAGGAGCCCGGGGGGCTATTTAACCAGCCCACTCACCTGCAGTCTTCGTTGGTTTCCTGTGAGTGATACCCACCCTCCCATTCCCTTTTTTAGGGCATTTCTCAAAATTCATTTCTCTCCACAAAATATTCATTCTAATCTTGGGTATGCCCCCTTATTTTGGCATACCGTCCATCAGATCAGGGCACACTTCAGGTCCATTTCATGTTGTAAGTCTATCTATCTTATTCATATCCGTATCGGATATAGGGCTTCAACCATAAATATATATATATATATATATATATATATATATATATATATAATTATATAAAAAAAAAATTGAAAGGCAAAGTCTTCCAAAAAACGTTTTTGCCAGCCTGGGGTGTGTTGTGTTTTTTTTTTTTTTTTTTTTTTTTTTTCAATCTCTGGAGGACTGTTGTGATAGGGGTCTGAATTTTTCAACAGTCAACTGCAGTGGCCCATTCATGGGGTCTCATTTTTGTCAAATGGTCCTCTCTGCCTATAACAGAATGAAAATACAATGCAGCAGAATGTTTGGCTAGGGTGATTGTGCCTAGCCCCAGCTCTGATAACCAGAGACTGCACTACTGTACCCCGGAGACTTGCTACTTTCTATACTTACTATATGGTGAGCTGCTATCAGCAGGTTGAGGAAAGTAGACAAATAGTGCTGGGCCCATACGGTTTTTCTTATGTAGTTCTATCTTAAAGTATGACCAAAAGCCTTTTTTCTTTTCGTTTTGAACAGAATTGAGGGATTAGAACATCTGTTTTATTGATGTCTATGCCCCCATTAGAGAGATTCACCCTTTTCTATTTGTCATGTTAATAAATATAAATCTCATTAAAAGTGAAACAAAATCCCAAATTTTGGGTTGTCTCAAGAACAGGAATATAGAGGAAATTGTCTAATGGGATCACTAGTTATGGTTTCAACCAGGGATTTCTTCACTTTGGCTATGGGAAAGGAAGTGCAGGGAAATCTCCTCCCCCAATAGGACAAAATTGGCAAAAAAAAAAACTGCCAATGGTTATAACCCTACTCTTCTCCTTCCAAAATGTTGAAAAAGTTTTTTGCCTTTAAAGTATTGGTGTTGATGTAAGTAATCTGGTTCCCAGCAGGTGACCCAGAGGATTTCTATGTTTGCCCTGGCTTGTAGTGCAATGTAACAAACATGGAATTGCAGTTCCACACCATTGATAAAAGCTCCAAATGTGACTTTATTCCAAAGAAGTTAGGGTTGGCAATCCAAAGAGTAGAAAAAAAACAGCTGCTGACAAGGCCTGTGCTTATAATCCCACTAGAAGGAAATAAAAAAAAAAAAAAAAAAAAAAAAAGGTCCAGTTCACGTATAGTTTATTTACAAAAAGTTAGTATAGTTTTCCCTTTTTAAAAAAAAAAAAAAAAAAAAGCTTTAATCAAGCCCTGATGATGGGGGGGGGGGGGGGTGTTTTTGGAGAAACGCGTAGACTACTTTCAGATTTCCCCCTGACTTTCATTGGAATAAAGTTGAATCTGAACCTCTTAGTAGTAGTGTGGCACTTCAATGTGCATTTTTTCCACTTTCATGCAAAAATCTGTTATATCAAGTTGATTGGAGGAGCACAGGACTTCAGTGTGTGCATATGAGCACCTATTTGTCTTTCATTGCTCTAAAACGAATAGGAAGTAATATTTGTTTGCTGCTTTCCTGTGGTGTCACTTATTAATAACTTAATGGCATTGCCTGGCTGTTCTTTGGATTTTATTCAATGCCTATGCAATCGATCATGCTGGCAGTTTAATACAATTTTGCTGTTGGCAGATGGCGCTGGGATGTCCTTTTCTGAGTAAAAAAAAAAAAAAGCATTACCTTTTTTTCCTTGTCACCTTGCCCAAATCAACATGGGCATCACATAAGCTGTGCTAGGGAAGGATCACAATAACAATGCAGAAGTTCTATAGTTGCTGCATGCATGCAAATTTACTAATGTTTTATATATAGTGGGTGCCGCCGACATTGTATATTCATCGCGATCCCATCGCGGAGATTCTCTGCGACGGGTGCCGACATCTCGCGCTCGCTGCAATAGCGAGAAGGCGACGCAACATTGTATTGAACGGGATCTGACGTGGATTCCCGCCAATACCAGGCACTGTGTTTGGTATGAATCCTGAGCAGGAACTCCACGCCAATTTTTAAATAAAAAACCGGCATGGGTTCCCCCTCCAAGAGCATACCAGGCCCTTCGGTCTGGTATGGATTTGAAGAGGAGTCCCCTAAGCTGAAAAATTGGCGTGGGGGTCCCCCTCAAAATCCAAACCAGACCCTTATCCGAGCACGCAACCTGGCAGGCCGCAGGAAAAGAGGGGGGGGGGGACGAGAGCGGCCCGCCCTCCCTCCTGAACCGTCGGGGTCTGCAGGCGGGGGCTGATTGGAATCCGGGAGCCCCCTTTAATAAGGGGCCCCCAGACGCCGCCCCCACCCTATGTGAATGAGTATGGGGTACATCGTACCCCTACCCATTCACCTGGTGGGGAAAAAAAATGTCAAAAGAACACACACAGCTCCGGGGGTCTCTGCCGGCCCCTCCACTATCTTCTTCCAGCTCTTTTGCTAGTGGAGGGGCCCGGTCTTCCCATCGGCGTCTTCTTCCCTCTTCTCCTCCTCGATGTTCACTCCTCCTGCTGTAATGCTGGCTGTTCGGTCCGCAACGATTTTATATAGGCTTCGCATGACGTGGGTGGCCCCGGAGCATGTGACGTCATGGGATCATGGGATCATGTGACGTCATGAAAGGCCTATATAAATCGTTGCGGACCGAACAGCCAGCATTACAGCGGGAGGAAGCGACGAGTGAACATCGAGGAAGAGGGAAGAAGATGGCGGAGGCCCGGCAGAAGGAAGAAAGAACCGGAGACGACACCGGAGACCCCCCGGAGTCGGAAGAAGACCCCCGGAGCTGTGTAATTACTTTAAAGAGCTGTGTGTGTTCTTTTATTGACGTTTTTTTTTCCAGCAGGTGAATGGGTAGGGGTACGATGTACCCCATACTCATTCACATAGGGTGGGGGGCCGGCATCTGGGGCCCCCTTACTAAAGGGGGCTCCCGGGTTCCGATCAGCCCCCGCCCGCAGACCCCGACAACCAACGGCCAGGGTTGTCGGGATGAGGCCCTTGTCCCCATCAACATGGGGACAGGGTGCTTTGGGGTGGGGGGGCTGCAGGTTGCCCCCCCTGCCCCAGAGCACCAAACCCCCCATGTTGAGGGCATGCGGCTTGGTACAGTTCAGGAGGGAGGGGGGGCGATATCTCGTCCCCCCCCTCTTTTCCTGCGGCCTACCAGGTTGCGTGCTCGGATAAGGGTCTGGTTTGGATTTTGAGGGGGACCCCACGCCGGTTTTTCGGCTTAGGGGATTCCCCTTCAAATCCATACCAGACTGAAGGGCCTGGTATGTTCCTGGAGGGGGAACCCATGCCGGTTTTTTATTTAAAAATTGGCGTGGAGTTCCTGCTCAGGATTCATACCAAACACAGTGCTTGGTATTGGCGGGAATCCACATCGGATCTCCGTCTACCGGTCTCAATTTCAGCAATGCGTGTCGCTCATTGCGAAAGGAAAAACAAAATTTTTCCTTTCCCGATGACGAGACAGCTCGGCGCTGGCTCTCGCGACGGGGCTCGTAGGGTGTCAATCTCGCCGCTAGAAGAGTCAAGATTGACACAAAATCGGCGGCACCTACTAAAATATATATATATATATATATATATATATATATATATATTTTTTGTGCACAGTGGGTACGGAAAGTATTCAGAACCCTTAAGTTTTTTCACTTTGTTATATTGCAGCCATTTGCTAAAATCATTTAAGTTAATTTTTTTCCTCATTAATGTACACACAGCACCCCATATTGACATTTTTGCAGATTTATTAAAGAAAAACTGAAATATCACATGGTCCTAAGTATTCAGACCCTTTGCTGTGACACTCATATTTAACTCGGGTGCTGTCCATTTCTTCTGATCATCCTTGAGATGGTTCTACACTTTCATTTGAGTCCAGCTGTGTTTGATGATACTGATTGGACTTGATTAGGAAAGCCACACACCTGTCTATATAAGACCTTACAGCTCACAGTGCATGTCAGAGCAAATGAGAATTATGAGGTCAAAGGAACTGCCTGAAGAGCTCAGAGACAGAATTGTGACAAGGCACAGATCTGGCCAAGGTTACAAAAAAAAATTCTGCTGCACTTAAGGTTCCTAAGAGCACAGTGGCCTCCATAATCCTTAAATGGAAGACGTTTGGGACAACCAGAACCCTTCTTAGAGCTGGCCGTCCGGCCAAACTGAGCTATCGGGGAAGAAGAGCCTTGGTGAAGGAGGTAAAGAAGAACCCAAAGATCACTGTGGCTGAGCTCCAGAGATGCAGTTGGGAGATGGGAGAAAGTTGTAGGAAGTCAACCATCACTGCAGCCCTCCACCAGTCGGGGCTTTATGGCAGAGTGGCCCGACGGAAGCCTCTCCTCAGTGCAAGACACATGAAAGCCTGCATGGAGTTTGCTAAAAAACACCTTAAGGACTCCAAGATGGTGAGAAATAAGATTCTCTGGTCTGATGAGACCAAGATAGAACTTTTTGGCCTTAATTCTAAGCGGTATGTGTGGAGAAACCAGGCACTGCTCATCACCTGTCCAATACAGTCCCAACAGTGAAGCATGGTGGTGGCAGCATCATGCTGTGGGGGTGTTTTTCAGCTGCAGGGACAGGACAACTGGTTGCAATCGAGGGAAAGATTAATGCAAGTACAGGTATATCCTGGACGAAAACCTTCTCAAGAGTGCTCAGGACCTCAGACTGGGCCGAAGGTTTACCTTCCAACAAGACAATGACCCTAAGCACACAGCTAAAATAACGAAGAAGTGGCTTCACGACAACTCTGGGACTGTTCTTTAATGGCCCAGCCAGAGCCCTGACTTAAACCCAATTGAGCATCTCTGGAGAGACCTAAAAATGGCTGTCCACCAACGTTTACCATCCAACCTGACAGAACTGGAGAGGATCTGCAAGGAGGAATGGCAGAGGATCCCCAAATCCAGGTGTGAAAAACTTGTTGCATCTTTCCCAAAAAGACTCATGGCTGTATTAGATCAAAAGGGTGCAAATACTAAATACTGAGCAAAGGGTCTGAATACTTAGGACCATGTGATATTTCAGTTTTTTCTTTTTTAATAAATCTGCAAAAATGTCAACAATTCTGTGTTTTTCTGTCAATATGGGGTGCGGTGTGTACATTAATGAGGGAAAAAAATGAACTTAAATGATTTTAGCAAATGGCTGCAATATGACAAAGAGTGAAAAATTTAAGGGGGTCTGAATACTTTCCGTACCCACTGTGTGTGTGTGTGTGTGTGTATATATATATGTATATGTGTGTGTATATATGTATGTGTGTGTGTGTATATATATATATATATATATATATATATATAATATATATATATATATAAAATAATAAATTATTATAATTAAAAGATACATATTCTGTAGTAAAAAGCTATCCTTTAGGACAGAAATATGGGAGATACCACTGTTCTGTGGTTCTTTTTTGGTTTTCTTTTTTTTTTTTTTTTTCCAGGTGCTTGCTTCAGGGCTGTCATCTTTTTTTCTTCCTTAAAGTGAATGTCTATAATTATTATTATTATATTAATGTACAGTATACTGTATATTGGCAGCAGACTTGCTCAGATGCAGTGGTGTCGCTATGCGGGTGCAGACCGCACCTGGGCAACACCCGCCAGAGGGGTGACACCATAGCCGGGGGAAGATCGTTGTTCCCCCCCCCCCTCCCCCAGGCTTGTCCTTTAATGGATGCTGTACCTTGTCTTCCCCCCTCGCACTCATGCCCGAGACAAGGGGTAACAATCATTGGTTCTCAGATGAGGTTTGTGCATGAGGGAGAATGGGAGCTATTTGTGCTGTGAAGGGTAATGGGTATGATGGGGGGGAGGGGATTGTGCTAAGAGAAGGAATGGGGGTATATGTGCTAGAAGAGAGCTTGTTTGGGGGGGGGGGAATCTTGGGATTTGTGCTAAAAGGAGGGATTGTGGGGTGTGGTATGAGAGGGGATTGGGGGAGATTTGTGCTGGGGGGGGGGTTTGTGCGAGGAGGGGGGATTTGTGCTATGAGAGGGGATTTGTGTGATGAGAGATAATTTTGCTAGGAGCAGCAGCAGGAAAACATGGCATCATCCCCCCCCCCCCATGTTTTACCGCACCAGGTGACACCAACTGCTCAGATGGTAACTCTGAGGCAGAGAGGCAGCCTACAAAGTAGCCTATTTTAAGGAGTTAATGATATCTGAACTCCAAGCTCAACAGAGAAATTTTATGATTGGGCTTTAAAAGGAAGACTGACCTATTTTCATTACCAGGCTTGATGGAGCCCATGACCACCCAACCTGCATTCTGGGCGACAAATATCTCCTATCCACCCCTTATCTGCCATTTGAGCTCAGAATCTTACAATCTGCAAATGTTTTTCAGTTGGGTACTTGCCGACCGCCGCACGCCGATGTACGTCAGCAGAGTGGCACAGCTTTTTATAGTGCAAAAAATAAAAACCGCAGAGGTGATCAAATACCACCAAAAGAAAGCTCTATTTGTGGGAAAAAAAGGATGTCAATTTTGTTTGGGAGCCACGTCGGCGCAATTGTCAGTTAAAGCGACGCAGTGCCGAATCGCAAAATGGGACCTGGTCCTTTAGCAACAAAATGGTCCAAGGGCTTAAGTGGTTAAGCAGCAGGTGGAATTTTAGTCTCCCTTTCACACTTTCCATGTTTTACCTGCTTTTCTTTCAAGAGTCTGTGCTTTACAGAGAACTGTAGAGAAAACTGAAAATTTATTACCAAATACTTACCGTAATTTTCCTTTCCTGATGGACTCCATGGCAACCTACGTGTGGGTTAACCCCGCCTCCTCTCCAATGCTATAGGACCCCATACCCATAAAAGTAAGCTCACCTCTAAGCACTGTGTTTCGTAACTAGCCGACTCTTGGACACTAAAGCCCTGTACACACGATCGGATAACCTATGGATTTTCGTCCGATGGATTTGTCCATCGGAAATCCGATGAAACTGTTTTTCATCAGTCTTGGCCACACACCATCAGTCAAAAAACCGACCGTTCCAAACGCGGTGACGTAAAACACTCCAATAAGCCGAGAAAAATGAAGTTTAATGCTTCTGAGCATGCGTCGACTTGATTCTGAGCATGCGTGGGTTTTTGAAATTTTAAAACAAGTTCTATTTTTTCCATCCGATGGAAAAAAGACCGATGGGTACCATACACGATCGGTTGGTCTGATGAAAACCATCCATCGGACGGTTTTCATCAGTTAAACCGATCGTGTGTACGGGGCTTTATTTTCTTTCATTAATATTTTCTTTCAGGGTGGGAACTCCGTCTGCCATGGAGTCCATCAGGAAAGGAAAATTACGGTAAGTATTTGTTAATAAATTTTCCTGACTGACTCCATGGCAGCCTACGTGTGGGAAATAACTAGCCAGACCACACGGGTGGGTATGCTGAACAAAAAGCTTTAATTTGTCCTGTCAACCGACAGGATTCTTAACCCAAAATTAACAGACGACAATGATGCCGGTTAAATGCAGTAATGGGCCATAAATGTATTGATAGAGGCCCACGAGGCCGCTTTACAAATGACATCTGGAGCCACATGTTGGGCTGCCACCCCAGGAAGCTGCCATCCCTCTGGTGGAGTGTGCCGTCACCGCCTGTGGAGGAGCCAAGCCCTTAGCCCTGTATGCTTGCTGGATTGTTTGGACGATCCATGATGCAATTGTTCTGGTAGATGCTTTCTTCCCTCTGTTGTTTCCAGAATGTAGAACAAACAGATGATCAGATCGTCTGAAGGAAGAGGTAATTTGTAGATACTCTTTTAGGATTTCACCCATATCCAGGGGATGAGTTTCACTGGAATCTGGAGTCTTAAATGTAGGTAGAACAATTTCTCGATTTTCGTGAAATACCGAAGACACTTTTGGATTTGAACCCAACATGGGTATAAGGACTACTCGATCCGGGAAAAATGTTAGAAAAGGTTCTTCATGACCTAGAGACCCGATCTCAGAGACCCTCTTAGCCGAGGTGATGGCTACTAAGAAGGCTACTTTTGCTGAAAATTCCTAATGGAGGACGGGGAAGGGCCCCGACATACTGAGTCCAGTCAGAGAATCTAGAACGAGTGGAAGATCCCACTTGGCAAATCTTGGTTTTCTTTGGGGCTTAATTCTTGATGCCCCCCGAAAGAATTGTCTAACTAAGGGATGGACTGCTCATGAGACTCCAGAGAAGGCCGACAAGGCCGAAACTTGTACTCTTAGAGAGCTAACAGATAAGGGTAAGTCTAGTCCTGTTTGCAGAAAACTAAGAACATCCTGAACTCCTGGATTTTTGAAGGACCTCCCAGAGGCAGAGGAGAATTCGACAAATTTGGCCCAAATTCTTCTATAAACCTTGTTGGTACTTGCTCTTCTTGAGCTCAACAGTGTAGACATCACTCTAGAGGCGCAACTGAGGGATTCCAGCCTCTCCCTCTCAAGAACCAGACAGTCAGTCTCATCAGTGCCGGACAAGGATGTAGGAGTGACCCTTGAGAGAGAAGGTCCGGCCTGGGAGGAAGAGGTACCGGGTCCCGGTAGCTCAGTTGGATCAGGAGGGGAAACCAAGGCCTGTTTGGCCAGTAGGGAGCCACTACTGTTACTTCGGCTGATTCCGCTTGAAGTCTTCTCAGGAACTTGAGAATTATCGGGATCGGGGGAAAGGCGTATGCCCTCTTGAACCTCCATCTGTCCGTCATGGCATCCGTTCCACATGACAGGCTGCAACGTCCCCGAGTGTAGAACTTCACTACCTTGTGATTGTAGGGGGAAGCGAATAGGTCCACCTCGGGATTGACCCCTAGAGACAGAATCCAACTGAATGACTGTACATGAAGGGACCACTCGTTGTTGTCTAGGCGAGTGCGCGAGAGGAAGTCTGCCTGGGAGTTCTGGGCTCCCGGAATGAAAACTGCCGAAATATTGGCCAGGTTTTTCTGGGCCCATGTTATTATAGGCTCGACCTCTAGAAGGAGAGTAGAACTCCGAGTCCCCCCTTGCCTCTTCACATACGACACTGCTGTTGTGTTGTCCATCCTTAACAATACAGACTCTCCTTTCAGGAACTGGGAGAAAGATTGGAGGGTGCACCAGGCCGCCCTGAGCTCCAGGACGTTTGAGCCTGGGTTGTGAAGACGAGCATCCCATCTGCCCTGAGCTAGGTTCTGACCACAGAGAGCCCCCCAGCCTGAGCCGCTGGCGTCAGTCGTGACTGTAACCCAGGAGATGGGGGCAATGGAGTGACAATTTTGCAAATTCTTGAGTTGGAGCCACCAGAAGAGGCTGTTTCTCATTTTTGCGGATATGTGGATGAGTTGACTCTTGTCCCCTGACTTCCACTGCCGGAGGAACCCTGACTGAAAAGGGCGTAACCTCCATAGAGCCCATTTGACCATGGGGGTCGTGGAGACCATTGTGCCGATAATTCTTAGGCATTGTGATGCTTTCAGATGAGGAGCATCCAGAGAACGAGAAATCCTCTCCCGAATCACCGGAATCTTCTCTGCCGGCAGGGAGATGGTGTTCTCCACTGTGTTGAACAGAGCCCCTAAGTAAATTAAGTGTTGGGCTGGATCCAGGTGGCTTTTTTCTAAGTTTAGAAGCCATCCAAAGCTGGAAAGGGTTGAGATCACTTGTTCTCTGTGCACCAGGAGCTGTTCTCTGTTTTGAGACAGAACTAGGAGATCGTCTAAATAATGGTAAAGACGCACACCTTTTAGCCTGATGAGGGCCACAACAGCCAAGAGGACCTTGGTGAAAACTCGAGGAGAAGTCGTCAAACCGAACGGTAGGCAGATGAATTGAAGATGTTCTTGCCCGATATGGAACCGGAGGTACTTTAAAAAGTCCTTTGCCACTGGCACATGGAAATAGGCATCTTTCAGGTCTATCGAAATCATCCAGTCGCCTGGTTGAATGGCTTGCTGGATTGTTGACAGAGTTTCCATTTTGAATTTTCCATGTCTTATGAACTTGTTCAGGTACGTCAGATCTATTACCGGGCGCCAGGCACCGCTTTTCTTTTGGACTAAGAAAAGGGGGGAGTATACTCCTTGGAATTGTTCTTCCTCTGGGACACATACTACTGCTCCCTGGGTTTTCAGCAGGTCTACGTAGGACAGTAAGGCCTGTTTTTGCTCTACCGTACTTGGAAGTAGGGTTGAGATAAATCTGGGGGGAGGAATGCTGGAGAAGGACCATGCGTGACCTGACGACACTGTCCTGACGACCCAGAAGTCTGAGATTTGAGGCCACCCACACGTGTCGGAAGAGGAGCAGGCATGCTCCCACCCGACCCGCCTGGGCGGGCAAAATCTCAAAAGGATTTAGCCTGGTCGCGACCGCTGGACGCTTGGCTTTTTGCTGTCTTACGAAAGGACGCTTGGCCTCTACTCCAGTTTCTCTTGAAGTCCCGGCCAGGTCTATAGGAGCGTGCTTCTCTTGAGCGCTCCGGACTGCGTCTTTCTGAACTGGGGCCTCCTTCGAGTCTGTGGACGCCTGTCCTGTGGAAGAAAGCCAGATTTTCCGCCTGTGGCCTTTGCTATGGCATCATCTAGTTTATTACCAAACAGGGATGATCCTTCGAAGGGAATCTTGCACCGTGTTTGCTTAGAAGACGGGTCAGCCTGCCAAGGGCGTAGCCATAGGGCATGTTTACCTGTAACTGAGGATAGCATAATCCTGGACAGTAGACGGATCAGATCAACTGATGCTTCACCCAAGAAGGCCACTGCTAGTTTTAGCTCTGCTGCTGCTGAGTTATTTGCCAGATCTTCTGAAACACCTTTGAGAAATGAATCTACATTCTCAGTCCATGCCTCCATAGCCTTAGATACGGCTGCCAAGGCTAGAGCGGGTTTACAAGCTGTCCCAGCAAGACCGTAAATTCTTTTAAGGTCCTGATCCATTCTTCTGTCAAGACTGTCCTTAAAGGAGACTGTGTCTTCAAGAGGGAGCGTGACATGTTTACTGCTGCGTCCACAGGAGGAATATTCTCCAGGTATTTCACCTCTTCTGCCTTGAATGGATACATTCTGGAGGCCTTATTTGTCATCGAGGACTTCCTGTCCACTTTGCTCCACTCTTCTTCAAAGATGCCCTTTAGTTCGGCTAAAAGCGGAAAGCTTGGGCGCTCTTTCCCCAGGCGCTTGAAAAACTTTTTCTGTTTAGCTGGGGGAGTAGAAGGGTCTTCCCACATTAGGGCCTCTTTGACCGCTTTAATGAGCGGAGTAACTTGAGAGAAATCAAATTCCACACTCTCTTCATCACTCTCTAATTCTCCTTCCGAAGGAAGAGGCGAGGATGCGTAGGGCTGGGAAGGACCTGGAACTTCACAGACCACATCAGCCGGGGAGCCAGATCGAATAGTGCTGGACTGGCTTTGTGCGTGGGAAGCATCCATCTCCTTAAGAGAACGTTGCACCACCTGTTTTACTAGAGACTCGATCCGTTGGTCTTCTGTCTCTTTTTCCCCAACCGCATGGGCATAGCAATGGCTGCATAATGATTTGCCCTCTGGGACTCGTGAGCCGCATCCCCAGCAGGCTCTCCGATCAGAATAACTGTCCTGGCGGTGGGAGCGGTGTCTGGAGGAGGAATGGGAACTTCTCCTCTGGTGGTGAGATGCAGACGGGGAATCACGTCTGTGTTTTGATTTTGATGAATGCTGCGGCATGGCAAGGTCTGAGTCGAGATGAAGATCTGCGGAAGGGCTAAAAAAGGAAAAAAGGGGGGATTGGGGAAAAGAGATAAGCCGTCAAGCAAAAATACTTGCGACTGAACCCCGTGCCCTCCCCTCTCCTGCACATACCTTGTGCGTGAGGGCTGGCCACATGTAAGCGGTGAATTGTCCATAACTTCTGGACTAAGGAGTCACAATAGAGACAGGTCGACCAAAAAAACCTACAGTATTTATACAAAAAAAAAAAATTGGTAACTTGCCCTTTTAAGAAAAGTGCACTATATAATGATAAGCGATATATGTTGAAAAGACACATTATGTACATAAACACCTATATGTATAACCAAAGACTATGATTGGAACAGACAAAAAACAAATCCGCACTGCCTTTAAGTCTTTTAAATAGTGCACTGACCTGATTGAGAGACAAGAGCCTCAGCAGGGAGATCCAAGTAGCCTCTGCTCGCCTGTCAGGGGAGATCCCAAAATGACACAGGCGAGCCTAGCTTTTAAATTCCCCGCCCGTGACATCACCGCTGTTAATCCAGCTCACCTGCGTGTAGGAGGATCTCCCATCTGCGCCTGTGCGGCCGCCTAACGACCCGCTGGACCGCGCATGCGCGAACCAAGCCTCGCTCTGGGAGCAGGCACTGCGCATGCGCGAATGGTGGTGGCGCCCAAGAATTGGGTCACCGCTGTGGGCTGGAATGCAGAGCGTTCCAGCCGCCATTGGGGAGAGCAGGGGCATATTTTAACAAACAAACAAACAACAAATATAACAAAGATGCGACTGCCATGGAGCATGGAAAAAATAAGTAGCAGACCTGCCAGCCGGGGGAATTCAGGGCACACCGCAGCAACTTCCATTCAATCCTTCATGGTTGCTGTAAGCTCTCCACCTGCCCATGGCTGGGTTCCGAGCTGCACCGCTAAAGGTGTGCCAACCATTCATCGATCCATCCATCCGGAAATCTGCACAGCCGTGCGTGCTTCAGGTCAATTGGAGGAGGACAAAAAAGGAACACAGTGCTGAGAGGTGAGCTTACTTTTATGGGTATGGGGTCCTATAGCATTGGAGAGGAGGCGGGGTTAACCCACACGTAGGCTGCCATGGAGTCAGTCAGGAAATATGAAATTTATATAGCAGCAAGAGTGACTCCTTTTTCCCCTCTATGTTCATAGACGGTCACATGGATTTCTGGGGAAGAATTTTTGAAGGCTGTGCAGGTTTTATAGGAAAAGCTATAATGCTGTGTGTCATAGGTGCCCCCTGTTAACAGGTTTTCTTGTGCTTTACAAACATTTTTATCTATTATATGTATTGCAGTTTAAAAATTGTATACAAAATGAAATTAAATTGGCCCAAATCCACTATAGTTTCCCCAAAAGTTTTTATTGTTTTTCCTTTTAAAGGGGATAGAACTCCTAGAGAAGGCTTACAATCCATGTGAATATTTTTTTATTGCTGTCTGTGTCCCCACTCAGGAGTTACACCAGCGTTTTTTGTCCTAGTGAATATAGTCCCTGAGATTAAAAGTGAGGAGCAATCCAAAATCTCGAGTCTTCACTAGAACACAAATTGTGGGGAGTTCTTCTATTGGGGACATTTGTTCTGGTGATAACAGAAATGATTTCCCTACTTTGGTATTTCTTTCTCTCACTTTTCTGCTGGTTGTATGAAATAAGAAGCAAAGGACAATTTACCCAATGGGACACACATCAGAAAAACAAGCTTTCACCCATCCTTACTTACAAATGAACTCGCCTATATGGGCATTTACAATTTTCCACCCTGTTCTCTGTGGCTTTGTAGATATCAATACATATTGGTGGCCGATCAAAAGTGCTAGTTTATGCCGCATGACTTGCCTATGTTGGTGATCCTCTCCATTTTAGCACCCTCCATAAACATTTTACACAATATCTCAATATCTTGCCTGACGCCAAGCCTTGCAAGTTCAGTCCACAAAAAAGCATGTGGTGTAATTTAACAATAGGAAGTTAGAAGCTAAGTAACTTTTTGACAGGTCAACAGGTGTTTAGAGGGATAAAAAAATTGGGGAAATATGCAGTAAATCTCTGCAATACATGCACATTTTCTTTTATTTTGCCCTGACATTTGCTTTAATTATGGTTAGCATTTAAGTTGTTTTTTTTTTCTTCTCTTGTTAGACACGAAAATTAAATATTGTATATATTGGTCCTCTTTTAAGATAACTGATGGAGCTCTAGTCTTCTTTTCCCATATTAGTCCTGTATCTTTCTCAGCGTTGCTGAAACCCAATCCTCACAGCAGTGACTAATCACTTATCCGACGGCTTGGCCTGAGGTTTCAGTCAGACAAATGCAGCCTCAAAGATCTCAGGTCAGCCCAGTTGTTACCAGTGTTTGATCAATTATCACAATCATCTTACTGACGACCAAAATCTATGATGACTTGCATCCTTTCCGTTATAAATACTAATCTAAAATCTGTAATAAATAGAGACAGACCTCATTGGCTAACTTGGACAACATAATCATTTTTCCTTATTAATCATATTACAATTTTTAATTAGAGCTGGGAAAATAGAAAGGGGTCACTGACACCCAAACATAGGACACTGGGCAAAGCTGTCCACTAGCTCGGAATGCTAGAGTATCAATACTGCATGGAACATCCTTCATACCCTTCAATTCAGCTGTTGATTTCCTTTCATTTTCAACATAGCAACCCCATGTTGTTTTTACCCACTGCTGATTTAAAGGAAACGTCCTTTATAGAAATATGGTGGTTACCATTACTGATCCTAGGATTGCTACATGCTTAGCTGTCATACTAATCCCTTTTCACTCAATACTTTGAGCCACTGATCCATAGCAAGTGTGTTGATACAAATGTTAAACTTTTTCTCTGAATTTCCTGATTCACATCCATGTTCTGGGGCAATGGCTGAAAGTTTTGAAAGAAATAGCTCAGCATGAGTCAGCAACGGCAGCCCCTATATACAGTATCTTCCAGGACAGGTTTTTTTTAAATGACTATGGCACATGGAAAAAAACTGTAACAGGTCGCGTCATGCAGACTATAGAGAAGTGCAGTGTATAACAGTATAAAAACTTCCAGAAAACAATTGCCAATTATCTTTATTTGTTTTGACTTTTCTAGCCAATGAACAGTTATAGTATTGCATTATATTGCTCTTTGCACAAGACTTCATCATTTAAGCCCTGTACACATGATCAGATAACCTATGGATTTTCGTCCGATGGATTTGTCCATCGGAAATCCGATGAAACTGTTTTTCATCAGTCTTGGCCACACACCATCAGTCTAAAAACCGACGGCAAGAAAACGACGGCACGTTCAAAATGTACGACGCGCTATAAAAGGGCTGAACAAATCTAATGGCGCCACCC
Organism: Rana muscosa; assembly: GCA_029206835.1. NCBI lineage: Eukaryota > Metazoa > Chordata > Amphibia > Anura > Ranidae > Rana > Rana muscosa. The sequence goes on from CM055126.1 coordinate 166,987,140, forward strand.
CTTGGGCTGCTTTTGCTGATTTCGTGTTACCTCGTGTTAGTAAAAGTTTGGTGAGAGCCGATTCGCGCTTTTCAGTCTCCGTGCTTTGCAGATCGTTTCCTGTTGTTCAGTTTGTGCTTGTGGGTTTGTATTTGTGATTCAGTGTGTGCAGTCAGGTCGTTACTGCCTTGCAGTGCCTTCTTGGCCGTTCGTTTACTGTTTTTCAGATCGTTCTTCTCAGGCCTTGCTGTTCCACGGTGCGTTCTGTTTGAGTGCCTTCTGACCAGCCGACCGGTTTAAAACCATGTTTGAAGTGCGTTCTCGTTCTCGAGCTCGTGCTGGCTTTGGGCTTGGTGTTGCAGTTAACACTGTAACCCGAGTTCAGTCTGTGAACAGGGTGAGGAGGAGTTCATGGACTAAGAATTGGTTGCTCCAGCGGGACCAATTCTCTCATATGCCTCTGCTGCGGGAAATCCATGAGAATAACCCTGATGATTTCAGGAATTATCTCAGGATGACGGACCCCGTATTTCACCGTCTTTTGGATTTGCTGTCCCCCTATATAACGAGGCAGGACACTGTGATGCGCCAGGCCATCACTGCCGAGCAGAGGCTTATTGCCACGTTGAGATACCTGGTGACAGGGAGAAGCTTGCAGGACCTCAAGTTCTCAACAGGCATCTCCCCCCAGGCTCTCGGGATCATTATCCCTGAGACGTGTTCGGCCATCATTCAGGTCCTGCAGAAGGACTATATGAAGGTAATTATGCTCCTTTAACCTCACATTATCTGTTTTTTATTCTTTTTTTTTTTCCTCCTCACACAAATATGCCTGTTTGTAATATCCTGGTAATGTCCCCATTTTCCCCCATGCCTTTTTTTACCTGTATATCCCTTTTTGGGCCCTACATGCCTATTTCCCTTCATTAACCTCTCCAGCATGCTATCGTGGGCGCAAACCCAGCTAGCCTTCTATTTTCCTTTTCATTTTTGGGGGGTCATTGCCCTCGTAGTTTGACAACCCTCCCTCCCCCCCCCTAAAGATGTTAAACAATTAGTAGTTCTCAATCAAGCTCAGCAGAGTGGTAGAGCCTTTTTTGGGATCCCCACAATCACCTTAGGCCCCCCCCCCCCTTAGATTATTTTAGAATTTCCACTCAGCGGGGGTGAGGCATCTGCGAAGTGGGCCTTTGTTTATTGGTAGGAAAAACTCCCTTAAATAATAATGATACTCAACAATGTTTTTGTGTGTAATCTGCTTGCACTGTAACCATAAACTGTACTAATGTCTTCTTTTTGTTTGACGCCACAGTTCCCTAGCACACCACAGGAATGGCTGACTGTGGCCTCCCAATTTGCCCAGCGGTGGGATTTCCCCAACTGCGGAGGGGCAATTGATGGGAAGCACGTCCACATAGTGCCGCCACCCCCGTTCGGGGTCATACTATTTCAACTATAAAGGTTTTAATAGCATAGTGTTAATGGCGGTGGTGTCGGTACGGTACGAGTTCCTGTATGTGGACGTGGGGAAGAAGGGCCGGATGTCCGATGGCGGATCATTTGCGCAGACGGAGTTCGCTCACCGTCTGCAGGCTGGGGGTCTTGCACTGCCTCCAGATGCAGAGAACGTTGAAGGGCTCCCGTTCGTTTTCATTGCGGATGAGGCTTTTGGACTAGGACCACACCTGATGCGGCTGTTTCCCCAACGCACCCTCACCCCGGAGAGGAGGGTTTTTAATTACCGGCTGGCCAGAGCCCGGAGAGTTGTGGAGAATGCCTTCGGGATAATGGCCAGCCGGTTCCGCCTGTTCCAGACAGCGATACATTTGGCGGATTATAAACTGAACCACATCGTCTACTGCTGCTGCATCTTGCACAATTTTCTACGCAAATTTGCAAACAATTATGTATCATCGTTTGGGCCTGAGGCCGGTCCATCTGAACTGATTAATCTGACCGGCCTCAGCACTGCCCGTACTGGCTTGGACCCCCAAAGTGAAGTACGCCAGAAATACGTAGAGTACTTCACGGGTAGGGGGGCCCATCGCAATGCCAGACCACATCTGACCAAGTATTTAACCTTTTAAAAATAAAAAAAAATCATGGAATTCCTACAAACTTGTGTTGTCATTCTTGTATTTTGGGTTTATGTGTCTCCCAGGTTCTAGTAGTGCCAAGTGTAATTGTCCTTAGTAAATAGCCTCAAAACTCAGAGCGAAAAACACGTTTTTTGCATCTTCAGAACTGCTTTTGAGCATAGAAAGAACAAGGCACACCTTTTTTAGACTTCCCAAATGTTTTTATTGTTTGCACCACATTTTTTTTTGGTTTTTAGAAATACTAGCCTTTTATTTTTCTGTGCGGCTTTTTTTGCAGAAACATGCATGGGTCGTAAGCCATTTTTTTAGTCTGAAAAAGTAATAAAATAACACTGTGAAAAATACCAACTGGAGATGGGGTGATGGTACCCCTGATCCATCCCAAATGTTAACAAACACACTTTCTTTTGGGGCTCAAATGGGTATCTTCAACAAGATCCCATGGCTAGGGTAAACATGTGCTATCTGCCATCATGGGGGATCAATGGTCGTGCTTTGGGGATGTAAACCCTTCCTCTCACCTACTTGAGGAGGGAGGAAGAGGTTGCACCCCCAAAACAGGGACATAGATATCCTGTGACGGCAGATAGCACATGTTGAGTCTTCAGTGTGTGCATCTTCACATTTGGGATGTTGGAAATCCCTGAGATAATTTCAGACGCATAACAAAACACACAAAAAGGGGGGGGTTCACACTATTCTCCCCAAAATATCTATCATGTTTTTATATTTTTGCTCAATCACAATCATTCTCTTTCTCATAATGTCCATTTCGCTACTGCATTCCATGATTTCCTGAATGATTATTTTGGCGCTGGCACTCGAATGGCGGATTTGGACTTCCTGACACACCCCCACGTACAGTCCCTAAAACAAAAAAAAAGTTTTTACACTAGGCAGGCCTACATCTGTATTTACCTTGAAGTTGTGGTGACAGACACTGACCTGTTGTGCTGATAAGCTCCACCTCCCCTTCCTCCACTTCCGCTTCCTCCACCTCCCCTTCCTCCACCTCCGCTTCCGGAACCTGCTGATCTTGGTCTGCTTTGGGAGCTTCGGGGAGTTTCTGTGGTGTTAGGTTACTCGTCTCCTGAGCATGGTGTCCTCCCAGTCTCCTCTCCCCTATGGGAATTTACAACAAAATGTATACTTTAGCACACAGACTTTTTTAAGGCCTGAAAAGGGATCCTCAATGTTTTGAAGTGGGGTACAATTGATATTTGGCCCTGAGTTCCAACATGAACATATGTGATCTTGCAAACTCAACAAAGCAACATGTTATTTTGGAGGACATTCACAAATACACTTGGATAACCACCAAGGTATCCACTGGACCACCTGTGTGTGACACCGTTACTATACTCTGGCCCACATGACCAAATTTATTATCTTGATCAAGAACAAAAAAAAAGTACACAACTGCTGGAGTGTCATCTCCTTTACCCAGAATACAGTTTAGCCTTTCAGTCACATTCTAAATTTCCTTACAACACATCATACAACACATCATCTTGCCAACAATGTGTAGATAAACATTGTTGAAGTAAAATGAGGCATGCCCACATGTAGTTTACGTGGATATGTGCCAAACATGTTTGGGGGAAGAGCAGCAAGTTATTGGTCAAAACATTTAGCAAATAAGTGGACTCTCCACTTAACCTAAAAGATGAGATTTCAAAATGTGAACCCAGTCAAGCCAAGCACATGTTGCAAAACATGGAAGAATACATATTACAATGTGAAAGAACACAGTAAAATATACTTACTTTTTTCTATGCTTTTTATAAGCTTCTTATACTGCTCCGGCTCCCTGATCTTGAGGTCTGACCACCTTTTACGGAGTTGTTCCTTGGATCTCCTGACCCCATATTTTTTATTTAGACTCTTCGCCACTTTGTCCATAATTTGTGACTTCCGGAGATTAGGGGTGTCGTATGGGCCATGCTTGCCGTCGTAATCCTTCCTCCGCAGAATGTCCGCCATCTCAGAAAAAGACATATTAGTCGCCTTGTATCTTTTTTTACAGGATCGGGACGTTTCCGTCTCCGGGCTTTCCTCGTCTGTAATTTCAACTAAAGAAGCCACCTGTGTCTGCGACATGTCGCCGTCTCACACTGTGCGCCGATCGTTAAGGGGCGGGGAAATGCAGAAAAAGTCCGTCATGGGCGGGCGACGAGGGCGGAGTTACACGCATGCGCAGGTTATAAAAAGGGGAAAGAAGTTATTAGGGATGCGCGGAGTAAGGACGACCGGAAGTGAACCCACGAAGTGAACTAAGGTAAGAAGGGAACTCGGGCCTGCAGTGGCATATTAATGGGTCATGATTGTAAAGGGCAATATTGTGATAAGTTGAGGAGAATCAATTCTGATCCTTTTTTTTTTGTACTTGCTGATCCTAATAGATGCATAAACTAAGAGAGCCGGAGGTGATGCTTGTTTTTATTGAAAAGTATAAGGAACAGCGCAACCTTTGGGAGCTCAAACACCCTGCGTATCACAAAAGTGATGTACGACGGGCAACTATTACCAAATTAGCCGAGGATATGAAGCCATGGATCCCAGATGCAGACTACACTATGATCAATAATAAAATCAACAACCTGCGCAATTCTTATAAAAAAAAAATTCAAGGAAGTGCGCCAGTCCAAGAGATCAGGAGCAGCAGCCGATGATGTAGTAAAGCCCAAGCTGTGGTACTACAGACATCTTCAATTTCTGGATGACCAGATCGAGGCCAGGGAATCTATTTCCAGCCTTCCCTCAACCCTTCCTTCCACCCTTCCCTCCAGCGTTCCTTCCACCCTTCCCTCCACCCCTGCAGAGGCGGAGGAGGAGCCTCCTGAGCTCGAAGAGCCAGATCTTCGCATCTTCAGTCAGGTATAGTATTTTTGATGCTAATTATTGTCCACTAAGTAATATTGAGTTGAACTGTTTTGATTAGCCATAAATGATCCCACCCCCCCCAAAATAAACCAGTAATGAGATCAAAATTGTGTGTGATTTATTCCTCAAATAATAGAAATTTACATTTTATTTTATAAACAGGATGAGGCAAGCCAGGAGGAAGAGGATCAGGAGTGTGACAGGCAGGAGGAGGCAGGGCCCAGTGGGACTCAGCAGGTCCCCAGGCCTAGTGGCAGCACCGTCTCCCAAGTGGCTCCCCTCCACGTCAGACCGCCAAAACAACGGCGGATGACACAAGTGGAGGAGGAGTCACTAAAGTTGATTCAGGAGGCTGCTGCCATTATGAGGGCCCACCTCAACCCTACGGAGGGGTTTAGCACCTATCTCTCAGATAAGCTGCTGAGAATGGAGGCGGGACAACGGGCCCTTTGTGAGCACCTTATCTACACGGCCGTACACATGGGGGCGAGGGGACAGCTGACTGAGGCCACCCATATTTCACATCAGCCCAATCCCTCTCCTCCTTCTCCTCCTCCTCCTGCCACATCACCACCCACAGTGGCCCAGCCTGCAAGGGTGCGTGGACGGGGCCGTGGAGAGAATGCTGCAGAGAGGCGTGGAAGGAAGGCTACAAGGAAGAGCAGGAGGTGATTCCCTGGCCTCGAGCTGCTCATCCAGAAATTGAAGGTTGATGGAGTACCACAGCTTGGGATGATGTATGTCTTTGGCTGCTGCTCCTGATTTCATGCTGTTGTTGATTTTATTATTGATCATAGTCAGGTCTGCATTTGGGATCTAATGACTTTATATTCTCTGCTAATTTGGGAATAGTTGCCCTTTGGTTTTTGATTAGTTTTTTTCCGAAATAAAGGGAAATTTGATTTCAGCCAACCTACATGCCTGATGTGTTTTTTTGAGAAGTAGCAATAAGATTGCATAAATACAATGTGTAATTAAGAACAAGGAACACCAACCTCCATGATTTTTCAAAAATTAAATATTATGTTGTTCTGAGAAATTGACACACCAAAAAATTTTAAGAGTCAAAAAAAAAAAGGTGTAATTTGTGAGGTCGGCCTTGAAGAATTTTACTAATTATTCCTAAGATCACTAGAAAAAAGAAAGACATACATTTGTCAGAACTCAGGAGAAAGTTCTGCTGCCAAAATGACATTTTAAAGACCGTTCGAAAGCAAAAAAACATGCGCTGCATTAAACGAAGCAATAACTTACAGAATGACGATTGTGCTCTCTCCATTAGGAACGCTAGTTTTACAAGAACGAGCGCTCCCGTCTCCTAATTCAGTCTGAGCATGCGTGGGTTTTTTAACCGATGGACTTGCCCATAGACGATCGGAAATTCCCATCGTTTTTTTATCCATCGGAAAATTTTAAAACAAGTTCTATTTTTTCCATCCGATGGAAAAAAGACCGATGGGTACCATACACGATCGGTTGGTCTGATGAAAACCATCCATCGGACGGTTTTCATTAGTTAAACCGATCGTGTGTACGGGGCTTTACAGTGCCTAGTAAAAGCCTTAGACCCCTTTCACACTGGGGCGTTTTTCTGGCGCTTTTGGGCTAAAAATAGTACCTGGGAAAAAAAGTCTCCCCTGCAGTCTGTGTGAAAGCCCGAGTGCTTTCACTCCGGGATGATGCGCTGGCAGGACGTTAAAAAAACTCCTGCAAGCAGCACCTGTGGAGCGGTGTATACACCGCTCCTCCCCATTGAAATGAATAGGCAGCACGGCCAAACCGCTGGCGCTTTGTGGGTGGTTTTAACCCTTATTCGCATGGTAGTGAGGGTAAAAAGCGACCTGCTAGCGTCCGAATACCTCCGCAAAAACTACGGTAAAGCGACGCTGAAAATAGCGCCGCTTTACTGCTGACGCCTTAGTGTGAAAGCGGTCTTATACTTGGCTGTCTTAATGCAGTTATTGCATTGGTGTCTGGGTATTTTGACACACACACACACACACACACACACACACACACACACACACACACACACACACACACACACGTAAAACATGAGACTGGAAAGTATACTATTACTAGTGCATAGAGAATGCAGAATCAGAGTATTTTACATTGTGAACAGACAAATTTATTACACCTTTATTCTGTTACCATCAGTGTTTTCGGCAGCCTGTGTGTTTACGATCCTATTGTAAGCTGTTAAACTATTTTGCAGTACACAGCTGACTAAATAAACACTTTGAAAATTAAAATTTTTACAATACATTTAGTGAGGCAGAGAAACATAATTCAGGACTCCTTAAGATAATATTAAACCCTCAGTTTTTAAGCACTTCCAGCAGCACTCTTACTGAGTATGTAGCGTGTTTATAATTTAATCCTTGCCTATATTCCAGTTTACGTTTGTGCCATGACTGCCCTGGGTTTCCTGTTTCAGGCTGGCTTCTTTCTCTTGCAGTGTCCTATGGAACTACTCTTGTATGCAGGGGTGCAGGGTGCTCAACCAGTGGCCTGTGGAGCCCTCTGATGTGGCCCGTGACCACCTGCTCTGGGATGGCGGGTTGGCAAGCCCAGATCATGGGTTGCTGACCCACCATCCCAGAGCATTAGTGTTGTGAATTAAGCCAGTAGTAGAGGAAGCAAGCGGCTGCAGATCCTCATTAGCCGATGCTTCCTATATAGCAGTGATGTTTTGGAACTACATTTCCCATGATGCTCATGCACTCTGCAGTGTAGTTGAGCATCATGGGAAATGTAGTTTCAAAACATTTGGGGTGCCAAGATTCGCCATCACTGCTATAAAGTGTCGGTGTCAGGGCTGGGCTCAGCCCTTCCTTCTCAGAGCTCTGTGCTCAGCTATCGGTTAATTGCCAAAGACTCTTCCTCCCACAGGGACTCACCTGGTATTCATTTCCTGCTCTTCAGCTAGAACTGCTGGTTATATAAACTCCTTGGATCAGATCTTCTGTGCCTTTTGCCTTGGTCAACATATCCAGACTCTCTCTGCTGTGTTTTCCTGTGAAAGACTTTTGCTTGGCTGACTTCCCTTCTGGTTGCTGATCCTGTTTGCTGCACCCGACTTCACTGATCTCTGGACTCCTGTTTCTCTGGCTTGTTCTGAGTACCCGTCCTGGTTACCGAACTCTGGCTACGTTTGCTCTGTTTATATAATTTTACCATTTTATTAAATAGTGTGATTTTTTTTTTTACTGCACTTCTGTCTCAGTCTGATTCATGGTTCCTGACCGTCTGATCCTGTCAATGGCAAAGTGATACTAAATGCACTCTGCCTGGCACAGCAACATCCGGCAATACCTCAATGGAAAACTGTTATTAAAGGTAGGTTTAAAGCCTCATTCACACGACCGGTTTTCTCTGCAAGAAAACTGCTGGGAGAGCTTTTTGCCGAGAAAACAGGTCGTGTGTATGGTTTCTCGTCGGGAAAACTGCCTGGAATCTCGACGAGAAAAATAGAGAACCTGCTCCCTATTTTTCTCGTCGGAATTCTCTGCAGAGTTTTCCTGCCGAGAAAACCGGTCGTCTGCATGCTTACCTCTTCCACGGTAAACCCGCGCATGCTCGAAAAGACTTTGACGCATGTGCGGTAGCATACAAGGGCAGTGTAGGGTGTGGCAAGATGACGGCGAACGCATTGAATGTGATGAGCGCAGGTTCGTCGTAGTCGATGACGTCACTGCGTTCTTGCCATTCAAAAGAACGGCGGTTCTTTTGAATGGCCGTGTGTACACTCGGCGTGCAAGGCAAGCTTGCTGGGAATCCCGTCGGGGAAAACCGACGTTTTTTTTCCCGACGGGATTCCCGCCCGTGTGTACGAGGCTTAATACTAAAATCACAGTGTTTATATGAGAAAATCTGTTCTGTAGGGGTTACAGGGCTGCTTTTAAACTGATCCACAGGTGCTGTGCAGTGCTCCTGCGGGTTACCTGCACTGAGCCATAGACTTCTGTTTTTGCCTGCGAGTTTGGTGCGCTTTCAGAAAGTGCACCACATCTGCAGGATATAATACAAGTCTATGGGAAAGTGGGAGCTAACCCACAAGAAAGCCACAGATGTACTGTGCTACACCCGCCTACCTCCAATCCAATCCGCAAAAAACAAACAAACAGAAAGGGATCTCTCCCCTTCCATCTTGGCCGTCGGATCGGACGGCCAGTAGAGTAGAGTGGGCTGAGCCCAAGTCCGCTTTGCATATACAGAGTGGACACAGACTTGTCATCCACCTGCTCCACTAATTGTGGCCCGCGAATGGTTACCAAGTGGCTTCTGTGGCCCTCGCTCTTCAAAAGGTTGGACACTCCTGCCCTACACTGTATCCAATAATAAAAACACACAGCCCCATAGCCTAGGATGGCAATGTACTTCCCTGCTCCGCCCTCCCATCTTCATGCTAACAGACTGGAATCTGCCCTGTCCACAGTTAACTCCTTCGTGTGAGGACTGGAAGTTCAGGAAAGCAGTAATGAGAGTTGTAAACTGCAAGTACTGGGGCAATAGTTTTAACAAATAGTTTACTGGGGAATATTTATTTTATTGTGCCAAATGTGTTAAGCTAAAAAGCGCAGAAAGTTCAATAATACATTCAGTACTGATGCTGGAATGCTAGAAAGCAAGTGCTTATATACAACTTCCACTACAGATTTGTATTTTTAACGATACAAGAATTATATTGCATCAGAGATAAAAGTGTGGATGTATATATACAGGTATATTACCAAAAGTATTAGGACGCCTGTCTTTACACGCACATGTACTTTGATGGCATCCCAGTCTTAGTCCGTAGAGTTCAATATTGAGTTGGCCCACCCTTTGCAGCTATAACAGCCTCAACTCTTCTGAGAAGGCTGTCCACAAGGTTTAGGAGTGTGTCTATGGGAATGTTTTACCATTCTTCCAGAAGTGCATTTGTGAGGTCAGGCACTGATGTGGACGAGAAAGCCTGGCTCGCAGTCTCCGCTCTAATTCATCCCAAAAGTGTTTTATCGGGTTGAAGTCAGAGCTCTGTGCAGGCCAGTCAAGTTCCTTCACCCCAAACTCACTCATCCATGTCTTTATGGACTTGAAGCTCCTCTTGCTTACCTATACGGCTCTTCATGGCTTGGCACTCCATTATCTGTCTGAAATTTTATCAACTTACCCCCCCCCCCCGTAAACCTCCGCTCCCAAAATTCTGGTCTTCTGTGTGTCCCCTCAACTCGCCTACATTCAATGGGAGAAAGAGCCTTCTCCTGCTATGCCTCAAAACTTTGGGATTCGCTTACAAAGAACATCAGAGGGTCATCTTTTCTAAACTCATTCAAATCAAACCTAAAAATCTTTTTTCTTTAGACAAGCTTTTATGTAATTGTCCCTCCTTTTTCTTTTGTTTTATCCTGTGTGTTTCTTGTGTTTTTGTTTCTCTTGTCTTTGTAAAGAGCTTTGCGATGCTACCTTTAAAGGCGCATTATAAAATAAAGTTTATTATTAATAGGTAAATGTTATTGCTAAAGTTGATATTATTCATTTAAACCTAAAGCTTTCATTGAAACGGAATTAAGTACTAAGTGTTAAAGCAGATTTACATTACATGATCCTCCACTCCCACAGGGTCCTCTGGGCTGCTAGCCTATTCATTGGAGCCCCCTTTCCAGTGGGTTAGATTGCTCTGATGTCATCAAGACTAATGCAAAGCCCATATAGCACAGCATTGTACAATGAGCATGCCAAGGGGCAGTCTATCATCCACTGCCCACTGAGTAAAGGTGATTACTCATTACACTGAGTATAGAGAAAAAATGGTTTCCCTACCCCCTAGACAGAAATCCAACTGCAAGGGAGAATTGTTAATTTTACCAGCTTTGTACTTTAATATAATTTTACTGAATTTTTACATATTTTACAAAAACAAAAACAAACCGCAACAAACAGAGAGCCAGAGTATCAAGAAATCTGGATTCCAGTCCATCACAGATCATGTCACATTCTAATACAAATAAAATTATAGTGATCAAAGAGATAACAGACCAAGATCTTTCGCCTTCAACCAGCCACCTTTCCTCCTCCACCACCACACGGACATGTCCCCCTCCAAATACAAATGACCTGCTGAATGCAGCCAAAACACTTATCCCCAAATACTGGAGATTCACTAAGACTCTGGGACTTTACGAATGGTTCCATTGAGTTGATCAGGTGGGAGAGATGGAAGAGTTGGTGCACACGAGAAATGAAAATATGGGGTTGATTTACTAAAGGTAAATAGTCTGTGCACTGCAAGTGTAGCTGCTCTAGTTCTGAGAGGAACATGCAAGGAAAATAAAACCTGCAGTTTTACTTGCACATGATTGGATGATAGAAATCAGCAAAAGACCACCTGTTGAGCCAGCCAACATTCCCCAGGGGTCCCCGTCCATACATTCTTTTCCCTATCCTCCCTCATCCCTTTTTTCCCTCTCACCAAGGACCCTGCTTTGACCGTTAGCAATCATTTTCATGGACCTTTATATCTAATCTTATCCCTCCCACCTGAGCATGATCTTCACGCCTTTGATATGATATGCCCGGGTTCTTACAGGTGATAGCCCACCTTGGAACTTTATTGATAGTTTTTCTTACATTTGTTTACCATAACCAAAGGATGATTCTGACTTATTACTATTGCTTTTCTCATACTGCCTACTCTGCAGTGTAATTGTATACTGTTTGTAATTGTTCCTGTTGGATGATTTCTGTATTGTTCTTTTGGCTTTTCTCAATAAAACTTTTATGGGGGGGGTGCGGGGGCACAAAAAGGTAGATGTAAAATGGAATGCTTCTCAATTTTAAATAAGGGAAATACAGAGTGTTGAGTATAGATTAGAATACTAAAGAATTATTGCCCCCTGTCAAACCTGAGCACAACGTGAGCATTAGAAAAGGGTGCTGCCATGCTTGTGCCCAGGCTTAAAAAAAACAGTATTTTATTAAAAAATACCAATTGTCTAATATACATGTTATGGAAATTCTAGCAATAAATCCTCCTATTTATGCCCCATTGGACAGTTGAATATACCATTGAAAGGGCTTTATTATATCTAAACTAATGCAGGTGCCATTTCTAAGATCCGATAAGCGGCGATGTTATCCATTTTTGTTCTTGGGTGTGGACATGGCATGTTACAGTTTACAGAAAATTACAATGCTGCAGATTGAAAAAGAAAGGTAATTTTTAATAGCATTCAATTACAATGTGGCTTGTGTAACAATTGTATATGCTACCTATGTATTTTTGAACTTGCTATTTTTTTCCCCCAAGAAAGGGGAGTTTCATTTTAAGCAAACTAAATGTCATCCCATTAGATCCACTTGAATGTACTGCTAACATTATTGCTGAGTTTGCTAAACAAATTGATATCAGTTGTGAGTTACTTATGTGCTGCTATGCAAAATAAATTAAATAGATGTGCAATAAAAAGGGAACTGCCACAACTATGGTAAACTAGGTAAACTCAAACCACTAAAAGAAAAAAATGATATAAAAGAAAGTGGTGCGCTGCTTAACAAACAGTCATAAATCCTTACTCACCATACGGTTCTAACAGATATCATATAAATACAGCATACATTTTCAAATCCCATATAATATCTTGTAAAATTTAATGTTAAGTTATTACATATACAAATACAATCATAATAAATGTCCCAAAAGCGCATTGATAGTTTACGTCCACTTACAGAATGGATATTTATTATGCCATAAAACAATTACATAATTCAGAAGAAGTTTATCTTGTCCATTGATGCAATAATGCTGAACTAGTAAAATCCCCAAGATATGTGTTAGGGATGGCTTACAGCATGCCATCCCTATTGTGACTCAGGGACTTTACAATAGCTCCCCCTAGCAGCCCTCTTCACCTACTACAAGGAGAAGTTGTGTGCTCCTGAGTGACAACAGAGGCCGGCTCGCATGTGGCTAATGCGGTGATGTGAAGCCGTCCTACACGTTCACTCGCAGAGCTGCAGCAAGGACAGTGCTGAGACCCTGAAGGAATGTGCTCAGTGCTCTACAGACATTAATAGAGCAAGGGGCAGGAGATCTGGAGGAAGAGCACAACTTGGATAGACAGATGTGCGGGGACCTAGTGCGGTACAATCAGCGCTGCCGGAGGCCAGCCTGCACTTGTGGGCTTCAGCACCAGGGACAGCGGCAATAGGGTTCAGTACCCCAGACAGCGGTAATAGGGATCAGTATCCCGGACAGCGGCAATAGGGTTCAGCACCACGGACAGCAGCAGTATGGTTCAGCCCTGCGGACAGCGAGAATAGGGTTCAGCACCGCGAACAGCGACAATAGGGTTCAGCACCGCGGACAGCGACAATAGGGTTCAGCACCCGACAAAGGGGTTCAGCGCCGCGGACAGCGGCAGGCGCCTATCCTTAGTGCTGAACGAGACTTTCAATGAGATCCTAATGCCGATATATCTCTCCCTGATAGAAAGCAGCAGCCTGTGACACTAGAGAGCCTCAGACCATTGACCTAAACCCCATACTGCATGCTTCTTCCCTGCAGGTTCCTAATCAGCACCTGGGACAGGAACAATCAGATTCAGCACCTAGTACAAGAACAATTAGATTCAGCTCCCTGGGACAGCAGCTATCCCATTCAGCACCTGGGACATGAGCAATCAGAGTTAGGAATTGGGATAGCAGCAAAATAATTCAGTTTCTGGTACAGAAACAATTGGACAACTGCAATCACGGTCAGCACCTGGACAGGAGCAAGAGGAACTGACACCTGGGGCAGCAGCAATCAGGATTCAGCACCTAGTACAGGAACAATCAAATTCTGCACCTGGGACAGCAGCTATCCCATTCAGCACTTGGGACAGCAACAATCAGATTCAGCATCTGGAATAGAACAATGATAATCAGCACCTGGGACAGGAATAATCCGATTCAGCACCTGGGACAGTAATATTCAGTTTCAGCACCTGGTACAGCAGCAATCAGAGTTAGGAATTGGGATAGCAGCAATAGAATTCAGTACAGGAACAAAAGGATTCAGTACCTGGGACAGCAGCACTCACATTCAGCACCTGGACAGGAGCAATAGGAACTGACACCTGTTTCAGTAGCAATCAGATTCAGGAATTTGGACAGCGAAAATAGAATTCAGTACCTGGGACAAGAACAATAAGATTCAGCACCTAGGACAGGAACAATAGGACTCGGCACTTAGGACAGTAGCTGTCAGATCCAGCACCTGAGGCAGGAGCAATTCAGCAGCTGGGACAGTAGCAACCAGAATCAATACCTGGGACAGAGCCATCTATCCCTAGTATCCAAGACTAGAGCAGACTCAAGAACAACTCCTTCTTTCTGGTACTGCCATCCCAAGCAGCCTTCTTTATGGATGTCAAAGCAGCTCCCAACGGTGTGGCCACCATAGAGGACAGGATCCTTAGAATCACTGGCTACTATGGCTATTACCCGGGTTACTCCAGTCAGAAACGTAAGATTCACTGCAACATTTGCAGGATAATTATATTTTTTGGTTATCTGAAACTATATTTAAGCATGATATACATGAAGTAGGCAGTGCAGGTATAAATGAATATATTGTGTGCAGAGAATGAAGCATGCTTCTTCCATTCAGGAGGTGTTAAAATTCTTCAGGCATGACTACTATTATCTGTCTTTTGGTCTTGCAAACCATCACATTCCCAGACTAAGTTAATTGCATGCTCTTGCTACTCTGTTTATTTAAATGCATTTCTAGAATCATAGTAGCAATGCAAATAGAAAGGAGCTGAATAGTAACCAGGATGATATAGATAATGGAGAGTTGCATTCCTCTTGGGGGAGGTCACACTCTCCTATCATGCTCTTTATCTAAAAGATTGAACTGCTGTTGTATTTCGACACACAAGGATCCACATGCTAAAACAGTGGAAACAAATACAAATTAGTGCGTGGGAGATGATTGTGCCCACAGCTTGATAACATCAGGAGAGCCTACCTTAGAAAAAAATACATGGTGATGTCAGCATTTTTAAAATCTCTGCTTAATAACCATAATTAATTATAGCTTTGGAAAATAAAACTTTTAACTGCACTTTATTCACATATTTTATACGTTGATAATAATAACAATATTATTATTATTACTATTATTATTGTTTGATTTTGCATGACTTTTTATAACTTAGGTGTTTAGGTGTTTATTTTGGAATTTTGTATCAGTCATACAATATATCTCATCTCATCTAAACTTTTTTTTTTTTTTAATACATATGGCTCATTGGCTTTATCCAAATTAAAATTATTTTTTTGTGTGTCTGCTGTTCAGCTAACTGCATCAGAATTTCAGAATGTGAATGAAAACATTCTACCCTGTGCTGTCTTATTTCTACATATTTTTATGTGCGTTTTTGCTTTTTTTTTTAAGCCTAAGAGCTTCATGCATAACACTCTTCTTGCTAAAGTGTGCCAATTTGTATGCAGGAAAAATAATTTGCTACTCAATAAGTACTATTTAAGAACAGTCAGCGATAAGGTGTTAACATTATACTTGTATAAGGTGCTGTGTAGGTGAATTTTTTTTGGATTTTTTTTATTTATTTATTAGCTTTATTTTTGTGTGTGTGTGGGGGGGGGGGGGGGGTGTTCTATAAAGAAGTTATCTCGACTCCTAACATTTCCATGTTTTGCAAACAGTAAATTGTAAACTTGCTGGAATGCTGGACACATTTTGCTTAGTGACCAGAAGTGAGATCTGCTTTTTGGAGGTCCAGTGATGACATTTATGGTAATAGTGATTTATATTATGGGTTCCAGAGAATTGGCAAACACATTTCAGAATTCTAGAACAATGGCACAGTGATTGCATTCTCATGGATTAACTTCCCTCATCTGGCACATTTTAAGGAAACCTGTCATGAAAGAAGTATGTAGGCAGTCATTACTGAGATTCTTCTGAAACTGCTCGTTACATTGTTTATAAAATAACAATAATAATAAAATAAAAAAAACAGAGATCCATTCAGCTCAACCTATATGTGTGTGATTGTTATTCTCTAACAATTCCCTTAGCCCTGTATAATTACAATGTTTACCTGGCTGTCATGCTGATCATCACTTTCTTAGTCACTGACCTGAAATGAGTAAAGTGAAACGTATTATTAGATGCTTGTTTCATCTTGGTGGTTCAGAAAGTGCTAAAGTCAAACAATGAGCATGACAGCCAAACATATAGCATTTTTAGTAGATAAGAAATGGCACTTATGTATTTTGCTCTTCCATTCCGATCATAAAACAGTGCCCTTTACACCAGCATAAGGCAATAAATAGCATACATTCTGGGAAATGTACACAGTATATATAGTATCCCTAGTCCAAGAAGTAACAGATCACATAAATTTGTAGCAAACTCTTCTTTATGGAGCACTCACTGTTTTGCTAACTGAAATAAAACTCCTATACTCTACTGTGCAAGGTGTTGAAGTTTATTTAATTAATGTTTTCTGGTTAAATGCCAATTCCCATAATTATATTTGTGGCTCAGATGATAATTGTGTTTTAAAATGATTGCTATTAATGTGCAAAGCATAAAGAATTTTCAGAGCACAGTTCAAAAGAAAAGAATGCAGATTCACACTTTGATTACTTAATGAGTATCAAGGATAGAATGAACAGTTTTAATTAATTTGCTGTTTAATCATAGATTTGCATGAGTGTTGGAAAATAGTTCAGGCTGGCACATTTAGCAGTTATGAAAATCTGCCATGTAATACTGGGTATCACTATACTTTTGTGGCTCATGAGCCTTTATGTAAAACAGGAGACATGTGTTTTGTTCCCAGGCATCTGTCATCCATTTGTATGGCAGACTGCCATTTGCAAAGTCAGTGATGGCACTGAGTTATGGCTTCCTTCCAGTATATGTAACCCTTCATAGAAATAGTGTGCTATTCATTAAACTGAGTTTTGAAAACAGTGATTGACACAATCTAGTGCTCCAGCTGTGCTGTCAGAGCTCCTGTAGAACTCTGAGACAGCTAAAGCAGACACAGGCAACTTGCTGTATGCCAGTTGTTGAGAAACTATAAGTTTCAGGAGATGTCAGAGCATGCTAGGACTATTAGTACTGCAACAATGGGAACAAAGGAGTTTGGTGAAGCTTAAAGAGAATGCAGAAGTTCAGCAACATCTGGTGGCAATTAAGATTAAGTAATTTATTTTATGAATAGCCAATTAAAAAACAATATGAAATATTTATGACAAATCAATTTTTGACTGGCTTTTCATCAACCCTTTACTATTCCTCCTTTCAATCCATGAATTTTTGGGCATTTTGGCATTAAATTATTTCTGCTACTTTTGTTGAAAAGCACTAATTATACAGTGCAACAAAAAAGATTATAATTTCTTGTTAAAAAAGTGTTTAATATTGTAAATTTAAAAACAGTATCAATCTATTTAAAAGTGATTTTTTTTTTAAATTCTATTTATTGAGTTTTCAAAAATAAAAAAGCAAAAAATAAAAAAAAATCAATACAAAGCTACAAGCAAAGTCCATTTACAAAAGACAGGGAATGTAAAGAAAAAAATGTACCCCACCATGTACCCTCATCAGAATCATTGATAAGGTAAAAGATGATACTTTTCTCCCCAGATCTCACACAAAATAGAGAGCTACATATATAAACTAGGCAACATGTTGTAATCACGCAAACATCAAGCTCTCCCAACAGCATAGGACAAGTCCCATAGGAAGCCTCTAGAGGGAGACCCTACTAATTTCAATGTAATTTGGAAAAGGGGGACACTTGGAGAAGGATCCTAATATGTAATGTAATGCTCTACATCTAAGGCAGGATGCAATAGGAAGTCAAGTCATGAGGGCCACGCTTTCTCAAATTTGGAAGGATATACTCTGTGTTGTATGTGGCTCTACACAATGGAAGAGCATTGATCACTATCGATTTCCATTTATCTAGAGTCAGTAATGTAGGGGATTTCCAGTGAAGAATAGTTGCTTTCCTGGCATAAATAAGTTACATACCAAGCAAGGTTCTGGTCACTTTGCCAGCACCCAAGGAGTCAACAAGGCCCAACAAACAATAACTATTCTTCTGGGGCACTCTGACTTCTGGCACCATAGAAATGGAGCGCAGGACCTGTACCCAATAATCATAAATAGCTGGACAAGTCCAGGAGATATGGAGGAAGTCTGCACTGAGAGCAGAACATCTCCAAAACTCTGTAAACTTGTGAGCCAAGTCGGCTCTCTTCAGGAACTGGGAAATCTGATTTACCTGGGGCCCCGGGCATATGATGTGCTGCCATATTCCACTAGGATAACACTCAGGGTGTGGGTTGCGGCGAGGAAAAGATTTTCCCACCCCAACAGATGGTCACCGTTTACTCCGCTGTGGGGCAACCCAAATCTCCCGCATCTTCGTACTATTCCAGATCCGAAGGTGTGGGCCAGGTACGGGGTTAAGACTTTAGGGGATATTCTGTTGGCTGACAGACTGTTCTCCCTGACGGAACTTAGAGCCCAATTCCACCTACCTGGGTGGATGACATTCCGGTACTTCCAGCTGCGTCATGCCATACGAGCCCAGTTCCCTACTATCCCGACGCTAGATATGGACCCGATTGAAGGTGGACTCACACTTGAACAGTTGTCTAAGCCCCTATCTACCCTGTATTTTGACCAGCTAGGATGTCGTTCCCCTCGGATGGAATGCCTTTGGGAGAAGTGGAGAGAGGACATACCAGACTTAGACAAGGAGGACTGGGATGACTGTCTTGGAGAAAGTGTCCTGGCACTGATTTGCTCTAAGGATAGGTTGATTCAAGTTAAATACATACACAGAGTCTATTTTACACCCCAGAGGCTGCATAGCTTCTACCCAGAGAGATCTGCGGACTGAACTCGGTGTGGTGGAGCGGTGGGTACTTATATGCATATGTTCTGGAGCTGTCCAAAAGTGGCCCAGTTCTGGACTAGAGTGGTTGAACTCATAAACTTTTTCCTCCACCTAGATTTACTGGTCACCCCTACATTGTTGCTCCTCAGCATCCATGACGATGACCAAAGGCCCAGGTAGACCAAAATACTCCTATGTTTCCCGTTATTTTATGCTAGAAGAGAAATTATACTTAAATGGAATTCCCGATCCCCCTCCCATCTGTGGGTTAATGGGAAAAGTCCATTACTTCGGCTCTTCCTATGTACAGACTGACTTATGTGAATCGGAATTGTCCCGAGAAATATGAAAGAGTCTGGCTACCCTGGACTGGTTAATGGACATAGTTCTCTTTTCCATATCTCTGTACTATATGTTTGGCTTATTCATTGTTACCAGACTTCCTGCATGTGCTTTTCATGACTTTCATATTGTGCTTTATATTATGTATTGCTTTTATATTTTTCTCAATAAAAGAGCATTCTGTTTGTGTTAAAAAAACTTGGGAGCCAAGAACTTCTCCACCTTGGCTGGTGTAAGCTAATAATGATGCACAATTTTAAACTGTATAAGTGGACCTCTAGCCAAAATCAAAAGATGGAACAGTTCGTCCCAGATATCATCCCAACCATCGTTATCCAAAGTGGGGAGGTGCAGGGTCCAGTGTTCTCTGCAGTTAACCAGGCCCAGCGATGTAGACTGTTAAATAGCCCTGCACACAGTTGAATGAACCTTAATTAAGGACTCACTTCTCAGGAGAGGTTCCATATTCATTGTATGTAGGTGAAAAGAAGCAAAATGAAACTGGGCAGAGCAAGCGTGTCGTAATTGAATATTGCGGAATAAGTATCTATTGGGACTATCCCAAGGTGTCCAAAGAAGGGAATTTACCATCTAGAAATAAATCTCCTAGGATCCTAATTTTCTTTGATACCCATTGATGCCTAAATGATCAGCTCCAGAAGCTGAACGAGATGCTGAACATTCAAGTTGCTCAGGAGAGAAGTATGAGGGGGCTATTTGTGAGTGTTACACAAGGAGAAACATTCTAAGTCTGGACAGTGCTCTAATAGTGGAGTTCATGCTTCAAGTAAGAGGATAGGGGGCTTGACAGGCTCTATAGGGGAGCAACTGAAGCACTTCCTACAAACCTACGATCATTGCGTTGGTTACCACCGACTCGTAAGTTTTGTTCGATATCAACCAAGTATGTGCATGGGTACGTTGCCCATCCAAAAAATGCTTTAAAAAAAGGGGGGGTCTTGGGGTTGTCTTAAGATGGCTAAACTAAGATGAGTGTCACTATTAAAAGTGATATTTTAGCAATAGGTGGAACATGTTGGAGTGTAGAATCTGGTTGCCTCTCTGAAGGACCTCAGTAGGTGACACATAGATTCCCGCCTTGCTGCGGTCATTGATCAATTTTCACTAGTTGTAGAGTGATATTTGACGTTGTGCAGAGTAAAGGACCAGTCCCCCAAATTTGGCATTGTAGTTACAGATGACATTGGTCACCTTCTGACTTCTTATATGTC
Source organism: Rana muscosa (assembly GCA_029206835.1). NCBI lineage: Eukaryota > Metazoa > Chordata > Amphibia > Anura > Ranidae > Rana > Rana muscosa. The sequence goes on from CM055126.1 coordinate 167,007,594, forward strand.
TTGGATACTTCAACAAGGAACATTATTCCAGCTCTGTTTTTTTTCACCAAGTAGTTTTAGTGCTTCCATGCAACTATGTTCTGTCACCTACTAGTTATTAGTATTAATATTATTTTACAGGATTTTTTAGCACCAAAAGTTTGCACAGCATTTTACAATATAAAGAGAGAAAGTGCAATTACAATACATTTTTAATACAGAAATGGGGTAAGCTTCCCTGAATAAATAAATTTTCAAGGATTGCCTAAAGATGGACAGGGAAGGCGCTAGCCAGACATACTGGGGTAGGGAGTTCCAGAGGATGGGAGAGGTTCTGAAGAAGTCCTGCAGGCGAACATGGGAGGAGGTAACAAGGGAGCTAGAGAGAAAGATGTCTTGGGAGGAGAAGACTGGATGATATCTTAAAATGAGTTTGGTGATGTAGCTGGGGCAGATTTGTAGATGGCTTTGTGTGCTGTGATAAGTATTATTAATTTTTAGTGATGAGCCGAACACCCCCGGGTTCGGTTCGCACCAGAACCCGCGAACGGACCGAAAGTTCGAACGAACATTAGAACCCTATTAAATACAATGGATGCGAACGTTCGAATTCTAAAGTGCTAATTATAACAACTATTATGCATGTTATTGTCATAAATAGGGTTTGGGAACCCGGGTTCTGCACCAGGGGACATGTATCAATGCAAAAAGAAGTTTTAAAAACGGTCGTTTTTCGGGAGCAGTCATTTTAATGATGCATAAAGTGAAAAAAAAAAAGTCAAATATTCCTTTAAATATCGTACCTGGGGGGTGTCTAAAGTATGCCTGTGAAGTGCCACGTGTTTCCCGTGTTTAGAACTGTCCCTGCACAAAATGACACTTCTAAAAGAAAAAAAGCCATTTAAAACTGCTTGCGGCTTTAATGTAATGTCTGGTCCCGGTAATATGGATGAAATTCTTTAAGAAAAATGGCATAGCTACCCCATGACCCCCCCCCCCCCTACCCCAGCCCATTACCAGCCCCTTTGGGTCTTGTATGGATATTAAGGGGAACCCCGCACATAAAATAAAAAAGGCCCTATATACTCTGAACAGCCGTATACAGCCGTATACAAGACAGGGACTGTAGGTTTGTTCTTATGTAGAATCTGTTTGTAATTTTGAACAGGTACATTGTTGAAGTGTAGCTCCAGCCCAAAAATCTATTTTTAAACTTTTTGGGAAACATAGGTAAGGGTTATCACCCCTGTAACATTTGTTTTGCTGTCTGTGCCCCTGTTCAGAACATTTCACCTCACTTTCCGTCCCAATGACAACTGTTTTTGAAATGTGGTGTTTTTCTTGAAACAAGGATTGCTGATAAAGCATCAGTACAGATGAGACCCCTTTCTCCCATATTTATTCTTACAGGAGAGAATTTTCCTTTCTAGGGGTAGATTTCCTCTCACTTCCTGTTGTCTTCTTTCGTTTGCAAGTAGGAGTCGTTTGTAAGTTGGATGTTTGAAAGTAGGGACCTGCCGTATATACTCTGCAGAAATAGGCCCCTTAGTTGTTGGTGTTGGCACAACACTGTAAGCACTCAGTTACTCTTGGTTGGTGCTGGAACGCCCTGCTGTCAACTATTATATCAGGAATTTTAATTACATATAATTGTTGAACAGTGGTAGTAAAAATTGGGGCTTTGATGGTGGTGCTGGTGCCACAACACTGTAAGCCCTGACAGTTACTCTTGGTGGGTGCAGCAATGGGCCCTGCTGTGAATTATTAGATCAAGAATTGTAATTACATGCCCCTTTTGAACAGGGGCTGAAAAATTGGGCCTTTCGTGGTGGTGGTGGTGGTGGCGTTGCCACAAGACTGTAAGCCCTCAGAGTTACTCTTGGTGGGTGCAGCAATGGACCCTGCTGTGAATTATTAGATCAAGAATTGTAATTGCATGCCCCTGTTGAACAGGGGCTGAAAAATTGGGCCTTAGGCACTGGTGGCACAACACTACAACCCCTCACAGATACTGTACTTGGAGCACAGCAATGAGCCCTGTTGCAAAGTATTGCTTCAAAAATTGTAATGACACGCCCCTGTTAAACAGGGGCTGAAAAATCGGGCCTTAGGCACTGGTGCCACAACACTCCAACCCCTCACAGATACTGTACTTGGAGCACAGCAATGAGCCCTATGGCAAATTATTGCTAAAAAAATTGTAATTACACGCCCCTGTAAAACAGGGGCTGAAAAATTGGGCCTTAGCCACTGGTGGCGGCACCCATAAACAAAAATGATCTTCCAAGCTATCATCATCAATCGTATCATTGAGGACTCGGAGGAGGAGGATAGCCAGTCAACATAACAGCACAGGCACTCAGCATCAGCATCAGTCTTGAAGGGATGTGACATGTTAAAATCAATTAGTCTGTTATATCAGCATCAGGTGTGTGGTAGCTGGTGGTGATCCAAGACTGGTTCATCTTGATGAAAGTCAGTCGATCAACCGAGTCGGTGGACAGGCGCACCCTGTGATCCGTGACAAATCCTCCAGCAGCACTGAATGTGCGTTCCGAAAGAACGCTGGATGCAGGACAGGCCAGTAGCTCAATTGCATACTGTGCAAGCTCTGGCCAGTGATCCATCCTCAAGACCCAGTAAGCCAGAGGATTTTCGGTGGGGAAGGTGTCCAAGTCTGACCTTGCCCCTAGATATTCCTGCACCATGTTTATCAGACGCTGGCGATGGTTGCTGGAACCGATCATACTTTGGGGCTGCGGACTAAAGAATTGTCTGAACGCATCGGTCAGACGGCCACCTTCCCCACCGCTCCTTCTTTGACTGGCCGAAGCCTCAGCAACTCGTTGTCCAGGACCAGGAGTTTGTAACCTCCCAGTCTCTGGGAACGCGTTGCACAGACCTTTCTGCAAGGCCTCCCGGAGTTGTCTCATCCTCTGCTCCCTCTGCGACGGTAACATAAGGTCCGCAACCTTACCCTTGTACCGTGGATCAAGGAGAGTGGCCAGCCAGTAATGGTCCCTCTCCTTGATCCGAAGAATACGAGGATCCTTCCGCAGACTTTGCAGGATCAGGGAGGCCATGCAGCGTAGGTTTGCTGAGGCATTCGCTCCGGAGTCCTCTGGGTCACTAAGGACGACATGATCCGCAGCCACCTCCTCCCAGCCACGTACAAGTCCACTGGTTTCTTGGGACTGTAAATCATCCCTAAAAGACTGCTGCTGATGATGCTGAGTGCCAGCCTCCACCTCCATGCTGACACAATCCTCCTCCTCCTCCTCCTCCTCCTCCTCTTCCTGTGCGATGGGTGGGACAGAAGGAACACTGTCTGGGTAAAGGGGGCCTTGAGAGGCAAGGAAGTCCTCCTCTTCCTGCCTCTGTTCTGCCTCAAGTGCCCTGTCCATTATTCCACGCAGCGTGTGCTCCAACAGGTGGACAAGAGGTACAGTGTCACTGATGCATGCACTGTCACTGCTCACCATCCTCGTGGCCTCCTCAAATGGTGCCAGGACAGTGCATGCATCCCTGATCATGCCCCACTGGCGTGGAGAAAAAAAACCAAGCTCCCCTGACCCTGTCCTGGTGCCGTAGTCGCACAGGTACTCATTGATGGCCCTCTGCTGCGTGTGCAGCCGCTGCAGCATGGCCAACGTTGAGTTCCACCTGGTGGGCATGTCACATATAAGGCGGTTCTTGGGCAGGTTCAACTCCTTTTGCAGCTCAGCCAGGCGAGCACTGGCATTATAAGATCTGCGGAAATGCACACAGACTTTCCTGGCCTGCCTCAGGACATCCTGTAAGCCCGGGTACCTGCCCAAGAACCGCTGCACCACCAGGTTAAGGACGTGAGCCACACAGGGCACATGGGTCAGTTGTCCCTGTCGGAGGGCGGAGAGGAGGTTGGTGCCATTGTCGCAAACCACCATTCCTGGCTTAAGCTGGCGTGGCGTCAACCACCTCTCGGCCTGGCCCTGCAGAGCAGACAGGACCTCTGCCCCAGTGTGGCTTCTGTCCCCCAAACACACCAGCGCAAGCACGGCATGGCATCTTTTTGCCTGCGTACTTGCGTAGCCCCGTGAACGGCTACGGAGCACCGCTGGTTCATAGGACAAACCACAGGAAGAGGCCATGGAGGAAGAAGAAGAGGAGGGGGTGGAGGAGAGAGGTGTGTCACAACCAGTAGTAGCATTTTGGAGGCGTGGCGGTGGGACAACCTCCAACACTACTGCACCTTGTCCTGCATCCTTCCCAGCTGCCAAAAGAGTGACCCAATGGGCCGTGAAAGAAAGGTAACGTCCCTGTCCATGCCTGCTGGACCATGAGTCAGCGGTAATATGCACCTTACCGCTGACCGCCCTGTCCAGCGAGGCCAAGACATTGCCTTCCACATGCCGGTAGAGAGCCGGAATAGCCTTCCGTGAGAAAAAGTGGCGTTTGGGAACCTGCCACTGAGGAACCGCACATTGCACAAACTCACGGAAGGGGGCCGAGTCTACCAACTGAAAAGGCAGCAGTTGAAGCGCTAGCAATTTAGCCAAGCTAGCATTCAACCGCTGGGCATGTGGATGGCTGGGAGTGAACTTCTTTCGACGGTCCAGCAGCTGGGGCAGGGAAATTTGCCTGCTAGAATCGGACGTCGGTGTACTGCTAGCAGAGTGGCCGCAAGTACTTGGCTGTGACACACCTAATTCTACACCTTCATTCCTCTCAGTGCATGTTTCAGAGAGGACTGAAGTTATAGTGGGGTTGGAGATCCCAGCTGATGCGGTGCAAGGAGAGGTCCGCTTTGTTCTTTGGTGTGGGTCTTTCAGGTAGGCTTGCCAACGAGCTGCATGGCAGGTCAACATATGTCTGGTCAGGCATGTGGTACCCAAGCGGCTGATGTTTTGGCCACGCGATATACGCTTGAGACATATGTTGCAAACAGCAGCTGTGCGATCTGATGCACTAGCCTCAAAAAAGGCCCACACCAAAGAACTTTTTGAATGACGGGCAGAGGCAGCGCCCTGCACAGGCGGAGCTCTGCGGTGTGATTCCGTCGGTGTACTGCCCTTACGCTGGCCACCAAAGGGCATCCTGCCTCGTTGGAGATGTGCCTCCTCCTCATCCTCCTCCTCCTCCTCTCTCCTATTAGGCACCCACGTGGAGTCAGTGACCTCATCATCACCTCCCTCCTCATCACTGGAGCCAATCTGGCAGTATGCTGCAGCTGCTGGAACATGACTGCCAGATTGGTGTCCTTCTTGAGCATCCCCTCTGTCTGCTCTCACGCTACTGCCTTCCTCTAGCTGGGTTTCATCATCAGACCCTTCGAAACGCTGGGCATCCTCCTGGAGCATGTACCCAACACTGTGCTGAAACAGTTCGGGGGACTCCTCAGGAGGAGGACATGGTGGGTCTAGGGAAGGAGTGACTGATGATGAGTCTGACATTGATACCAGGGAAGAGGACGCTTTGGCAGCTGCTTTTCCAGTACCCTGAGCCTGGGTGAGAGAGGATGAGGAGGAGGAGGAGGGCTTGGTCATCCACTCTACCAAGTCTTCGGCATGATGTGGCTCAACATGTCCAGCTGCCGAAAAGAAGGACAAGCGTGTCCCATGGCCATGTGCTGATGACAATGCAACGCGTCCACGACCAGCACTGTTGCCCCCAGACACAGAGCCTGCTTGCCCTCTTTTATTGCCTCCTGACTGTCTGCCTCTCCTTGTTTGCCTTCCAGACATTCTAATAGATGGCCTGCAGGGAGATGGGAAAAAAGCAATAAGGGCTACCTTCAGGTGTCCTTCTCTGTCCCTTGAAACAAGGACTTTGACAGTGAAAGAAACTGACACACTCTCCCTACCTACAGTTTTCTGTCCCTAGAAAAAATGTTTTTTTTAAGCACAATTTAGCACAAGGAGAATTCACTCACTGTCCTTCCAGGTCCCTGGAAACAAGGACTTTGACAGTGAAAGAAACTGACACACTCTCCCTACCTACAGTTTTCTGTCCCTAGAAAAAATGTTTTTTTTAAGCACAATTTAGCACAAGGAGAATTCACTCACTGTCCTTCCAGGTCCCTGGAAACAAGGACTTTGACAGTGAAAGAAACTGACACACTCTCCCTACCTACAGTTTTCTGTCCCTAGAAAAAATGTTTTTTTTAAGCACAATTTAGCACAAGGAGAATTCACTCACTGTCCTTCCAGGTCCCTGGAAACAAGGACTTTGACAGTGAAAGAAACTGACACACTCTCCCTACCTACAGTTTTCTGTCCCTAGAAAAAATGTTTTTTTTAAGCACAATTTAGCACAAGGAGAATTCACTCACTGTCCTTCCAGGTCCCTGGAAACAAGGACTTTGACAGTGAAAGAAACTGACACACTCTCCCTACCTACAGTTTTCTGTCCCTAGAAAAAATGTTTTTTTAAGCACAATTTAGCACAAGGAGAATTCACTCACTGTCCTTCCAGGTCCCTGGAAACAAGGACTTTGACAGTGAAAGAAACTGACACACTCTCCCTACCTACAGTTTTCTGTCCCTAGAAAAAATGTTTTTTTTAAGCACAATTTAGCACAAGGAGAATTCACTCACTGTCCTTCCAGGTCCCTGGAAACAAGGACTTTGACAGTGAAAGAAACTGACACACTCTCCCTACCTACAGTTTTCTGTCCCTAGAAAAAATGTTTTTTTTAAGCACAATTTAGCACAAGGAGAATTCACTCACTGTCCTTCCAGGTCCCTGGAAACAAGGACTTTGACAGTGAAAGAAACTGACACACTCTCCCTACCTACAGTTTTCTGTCCCTAGAAAAAATGTTTTTTTTAAGCACAATTTAGCACAAGGAGAATTCACTCACTGTCCTTCCAGGTCCCTGGAAACAAGGACTTTGACAGTGAAAGAAACTGACACACTCTCCCTACCTACAGTTTTCTGTCCCTAGAAAAAATGTTTTTTTTAAGCACAATTTAGCACAAGGAGAATTCACTCACTGTCCTTCCAGGTCCCTGGAAACAAGGACTTTGACAGTGAAAGAAACTGACACACTCTCCCTACCTACAGTTTTCTGTCCCTAGAAAAAATGTTTTTTTTAAGCACAATTTAGCACAAGGAGAATTCACTCACTGTCCTTCCAGGTCCCTGGAAACAAGGACTTTGACAGTGAAAGAAACTGACACACTCTCCCTACCTACAGTTTTCTGTCCCTAGAAAAAATGTTTTTTTTAAGCACAATTTAGCACAAGGAGAATTCACTCACTGTCCTTCCAGGTCCCTGGAAACAAGGACTTTGACAGTGAAAGAAACTGACACACTCTCCCTACCTACAGTTTTCTGTCCCTAGAAAAAATGTTTTTTTTAAGCACAATTTAGCACAAGGAGAATTCACTCACTGTCCTTCCAGGTCCCTGGAAACAAGGACTTTGACAGTGAAAGAAACTGACACACTCTCCCTACCTACAGTTTTCTGTCCCTAGAAAAAATGTTTTTTTTAAGCACAATATAGCACAAGCACAAAACACACTGACACTCTCCCTACCTATCCTTCTCTTTCCCTAAACTAAAGGAATCCAGGTTAAGCAAGAAAGAAATAAAAGTCACTGTCCCTGCCTATGCTGCTCTATCCCTGCTCCGGAACACACTACACTAGGCCGCCGTGCTGGCGGCCTTTTATAGTGTGGGGCGTGTACTAAACACCCTCAGCAATAATTGGCCACAGGCATCCTGCCTGTGGCCAATCATTGCTCTCCTCGCTGCCGGCGCTGTGATTGGCCAAGCATGCGGGGTCACAGTGCATGCTTGGCCAATCACAGCGCCTGGATGACACTGCGATGGCGTAGTGCATTGTGGGCCGTTCGCGTCACTCGAATTTGGCGCGAACGGCCCAAATCGTTCGATCTTCGTCGAACGATCGAACAGCCGATGTTCGAGTCGAACGTATGTTCGACTCGAACACGAAGCTCATCCCTATTAATTTTATAAGTTGGGCTAGTGGAAGCCACAAGGAGAAACATTCTAAGTCTGGACAGTGCTCTAATAGTGGAGTTCATGCTTCAAGTAAGAGGATAGGGGGCTTGACAGGCTCTATAGGGGAGTTTCCGATCTGAATTTTTTCTGTCGGGAAATTGGAGAACCAGCTCTCAAATTTTTGTTGGCGGAAATTCCGACAGGAAAATTCCGATGGAGCCTACAGAAATCTTAACCATTAAAGTTATTGCAAAGGTTTAATTTATTTTTCTAAAATAGCAAAAATGTCATACTTACCTGCACTGTGCAATGATTTTGCAAAGAGCAGCCCCAGTCCTCCTCTTTTAGGGTCCCTCATTTGCACTCCTGGCTCCTCCTCTTCTCTGAGTGCCTACATGCAGGAAACTGCACTATCTGTGTCCATTGCAGTGGCGGCTGGTGGTATATTTAGGTGGGTGGCAATTCTTCCGCCGCCACCCCCTGCCATTTGGTCGAGTCTTCTGACCCCCCTAGTTGGTCGGTGGCTTCACACTGCATCCTCCTTTCTTGGCTTCACGGTGGCATGACTCCCCCTACGCAACGTCTCCTGACTTCTCCTCCTAGGCCAATAGGATTGCTTCTCCTTTCAGCCAATTAGGAAATGCTTCTCGAGACCCGCTTCCTGATTGGCTGGGAGGAGAATCAGTGTGACAATAGTGAATATTGATTCACTATTGTCAAACAACCAGGTGGGCTCGGAGCACAGAGCCCACCCTTTTTTGAGATACTAAGCTGGATTTTGCAGTGCCCATGTAAGCTGCAGCACTAGTCATGGGGAAGGGGCTATTATAGCCAGAAATTGGAAGGCCATGTCCCATTGCAACACAGACTCTGCTGCAGGGACCATTCTAGACGAGCTTCCTGCTGAGTATGGCTGTTGTGGATGACACAGGTCTACATTTACATGTCGATGCTACTAAACATGAAATGCAGTGAAACTTTGTTTTTACCTTTCTGCCGCTACTGTGCATGGACCAGGTACTGGTGCCAATTTGGGTTATGCATGAAAGTTCTTGTTCAGACATTCCCATGGGTGATAATGCTCTGCCCATTTCTGCGAATTGTGGTCCTGCATTCTCACCATATCACAAAAAATATGAGTGATGTTTACAAGTAGCCATTTCAACACAATTATGTAAGTATGGTCCACTGTTGTCAACATTACAAAATTTGAGAAATGCTATGCAGCCATCACTGAAGTTCATGTACTGTAGATAGGAAGTGCCTACAGAAGTTCACAGCTTTAGCAAACAATGTCATTCAGTTAGGGTTTACATTTATTATAATTAATGGGGTGAAAATAATTACCGTATTTATCGACATATAACACGCACAGGTTTATAACACGCACCCTAACAAAACAAAACAAATAAGTTCAGAAATTAAGTTATGTGTAATAAAATGGAATGACACAGAGAAAAAGTATTATACACGCTAACTGAAATGTATTTAATACAATGTACAAAATCCTTTGTTGGTAATAATTAGGGATGAGCCGAACACCCCCGGGTTCGGTTCGCACCAGAACCTACGAACGGACCGAAAGTTTGCACGAACGTTAGAACCCTATTAGTTACAATGGACGCGAACGTTCGAAATCTAAAGTGCTAATTATAACGGCCAATATGCATGTTATTGTCATAGAAAAGGTTTGGGGACCCGGGACGTTTTTTCTGGAGCAGTCATTTTAATGATGCATAAAGTGAAAACAAAATGTGAAATATTCCTTTAAATATGGTACCTGGGGGGTGTCTAAAGTATGCCTGTGAAGTGCCACGTGTTTCCCGTGTTTAGAACTGTCCCTGCACAAAATTACATTTCTAAAGGAAAAAAAGCCATTTAAAACTGCTTGCGGCTTTAATGTCATATCTTGTCCCGGTAATATGGATGAAAATCTTTGAGGAAAAATGGCATGGCTACCCCATCACCCCCCCCCCCCCCCCACCCCAGCCCATTACCAGCCCCTTTGGGTCTTGTATGGATTTTAAGGGGAACCCCGCACCCAAAATAAAAAAAAGGCCCTATATACTCTGAACAGCAGTATACAGGCGCTGCAAACAAGACAGGGACTGTAGGTTTGTTCTTAAGTAGAATCTGTTTGTAACAGGTACATTGTTTAAGTGTAGCTCCAGCCCAAAAATATATTTTTAAGCTTTTTGGAAAACATAGGGAAGGGTTATCACCCCTGTAACATTTGTTTTGCTGTCTGTGCACCTGTTCAGAACATTTCACCTCACTTTCCGTCCCAATGACAAATGTTTTTGGAAAAGTGGGGTTTTTATTGAAACAAGGATTGGTGATAAAGCATCAGTAGAGAGGAGATACCTTTTTCCCAAATTAAATCTAACAGGATAGAATTTCCCTTCCTAGGGGTAGATTTCCTCTCACTTCCTGTTTTCTCCTTCCGTTTGCAAGTAGGAGTCGTTTGTAAGTTGGATGTTTGAAAGTAGGGGCCTGCCGTATATACTCTGCAGAAATTTTCCCCAATAGATGTTGGTATTGCCACAACACTGTAAGCCCTCACAGCTACTCTTGGTGGGCGCTGTAACGCCCTGCTGTGAACTATTATATCAGGAATTGTAATTACATGCCATTGTTGAACAGTGGTAGGAAAAATTGGGCCTTTGGTGGTGGTGCTGGTGCTACAACACTGTCAGCCCTCACAGTTATTCTTGGTGGGCGCAGGAATGGGCCCTGCTGTGAATTATTAGATCAAGAATTGTAATTGCATGCCCCTGTTGAACAGGGACAGAAAAATTGGGCCTTTGGTGGTGGGGGTGGTGGACGGTGTTGCCACAACACTGTAAGCCCTCACAGTTACTCTTGGTGGGCGCAGGAATGGGCCCTGCTGTGAATTATTAGATCAAGATTTGTAATTACACGCCCCTGTTAAACAGGGGCTGAAAAATTGTGCCTTAGGCACTGGTGCTGGTGCCACAACACTGCAACCCCTCACAGATACTGTACTTGGAGCACATCAATAAGACCTGTTGCAAAGCATTGCATAAAACATTGTAATTACACGCCCCTGTTAAACAGGGGCTGAAAAATTGTGCCTTAGGCACTGGTGCTGGTGCAACAACACTGCAACCCCTCACAGATACTGTACTTGGAGCACAGCAATGAGACCTGTTGCAAAGCATTGCATAAGAAAAAATTAATTACACGCCCCTGTTAAACAGGGGCTGAAAAATTGGGCCTTAGGCACTGGTGCTGGTGCCACAACACTGCAACCCCTCACAGATACTGTACTTGGAGCACAGCAATGAGACCTGTTGCAAAGCATTGCACAAAAAAATTGTAATTACACGCCCCTGTTAAACAGGGGCTGAAAAATTGGGCCTTAGCCACTGGTGATGGCACCCAGAAACAAAAATGTTCTTCCAAGCTATCATCAGGATCATTGAGGAGGAAGAGGATAGTCAGTCAACATAACAGGACAGTCACTCAGCATCAGCATAGGCAGTCTTGAAGGGATGTGACATTTCAAAATAAATTATTCAGTTATATCAGCTTCAGGTGCCTGGTAGCTGGTGGTGATCCAAGACTGATTCATCTTTATGAAGGTCAGTGGATCAACCGAGTCGGTGGACAGGCGCACCCTGTGATCTGTGACAAAGCCTCCAGCAGCACTGAATGTGCGTTCCGAAAGAACGCTGGATGCAGGACAGGCCAATAGCTCAATTGCATACTGTGCAAGCTCTGGCCAGTGATCCATCCTCAAGACCCAGTAAGCCAGAGGATTTTCGGTGGGAAAGGTGTCCAAGTCTGACCTTGCCCCTAGGTATTCCTGCACCATGTATATCAGATGCTGGCGATGGCTGCTGGAACCGATCATTCCTTGGGGCTGCGGACTAAAAAATTGTCTGAACGCATCGGTCAGACGTCCACCTTCCCCACCACTCCTTCTGCTACTGACCGAAGCCTCAGCAACTCGTTGTCCAGGACCAGCAGTTTGTAACCTCCCAGTCTCTGGGAATGTGTTGCACAGACCTTTCTGCAAGGCCTCCCGGAGATGTCTCATCCTCTGCTCCCTCTGCGACGGCAAGATAAGGTCCGCAACCTTACCCTTGTACCGTGGATCAAGGAGAGTGGCTAGCCAGTAATGGTCCCTCTCCTTGATCCGAAGAATACGAGGATCCTTCCGCAGGCTTTGCAGGATCAGGGAGGCCATGCAACGTAGGTTAGCTGAGGCATTCGGTCCGGAGTCTTCTGGGTCACTAGGGACGACATGATCCGCAGCCACTTCCTCCCAGCCACGTACAAGTCCACCGGTTTCTTGGGACTGTAAATCATCCCTAAAAGACTGCTGCTGCTGATGCTGAGTGCCAGGCTCCACCTCCATGCTGACACAATCCTCCTCCTCCTCCTCATCCTCTTCCTGTGTGATGGGTGGGAGAGAAGGAACACTGTCTGGATAAAGGGGGCCTTGAGAGGCAAGGAAGTCCTCCTCTTCCTGCCTCTGTTTTGCCTTAAGTGCCCTGTCCATTATTCCACGCAGCGTATGCTCCAACAGGTGGACAAGAGGTACAGTGTCACTGATGCATGCACTGTTACTGCTCACCATCCTCGTGGCCTCCTCAAATGGTGATAGGACAGTGCATGCATCCCTGATCATGCTCCACTGGCGTGGTGAAAAAAATCCGAGCTCCCCTGACCCTGTCCTGGTGCCGTAGTCGCACAGGTACTCATTGATGGCCCTCTGCTGCGTGTGCAGTCGCTGCAGCATGGCCAACGCTGAGTTCCACCTGGTGGGCATGTCACATATAAGGCGGTTCTTGGGCAGGTTCAACTCCTTTTGCAGCTCAGGCAGCCGAGCACTGGCATTATATGATCGGCGGAAATGCACACAGACTTTCCTGACCTGCCTCAGGACATCCTGTAAGCCTGGGTACCTGCCCAAGAACCGCTGCACCACCAGGCTAAGGACGTGAGCCATACAGGGCACATGGGTCAGTTGTCCCTGTCGCAGGGCGGAGAGGAGGTTGGTGCCATTGTCACAAACCACCATTCCTGGCTTAAGCTGGCGTGGCGTCAACCACCTCTCGGCCTGCCCCTGTAGAGCTGACAAAACCTCTGCCCCAGTGTGTCTCCTGTCCCCCAAACACACCAGCGCAAGCACGGCATGGCATCTTTTTGCCTGCGTACTTGCGTAGCCCCTTGAACGCCTACGGAGCACCGCTGGTTCCGAGGACAGAGCACTCGAAGAGGCCATGGAGGAAGAAGAAGAGGAGGGGGTGGAGGAGAGAGGTGTGTCACAACCAGTAGTAGCATTTTGGAGGCGTGGTGGCGGAACAACCTCCAACACTACTGCACCTTGTCCTGCATCCTTCCCAGCTGCCAAAAGAGTGACCCAATGGGCCGTGAAAGATAGGTAACGTCCCTGTCCATGCCTGCTGGACCATGAGTCAGCGGTAATATGCACCTTACCGCTGACCGCCCTGTCCAGCGAGGCCAAGAGATTGCCTTCCACATGCCGGTAGAAAGCCGGAATCGCCTTCCGTGAGAAAAAGTGGCGTTTGGGAACCTACCACTGAGGAACCGCACATTGCACAAACTCACGGAAGGGGGCCGAGTCTACCAACTGAAAAGGCAGCAGTTGAAGTGCTAGCAATTTAGCCAAGCTAGCATTCAACCGCTGGGCATGTGGATGGCTGGGAGTGAACTTCTTTCGACGGTCCAGCAGCTGGGGCAGGGAAATTTGCCTGGTACAATCGGACGTCGGTGTACTGCTAGCAGAGTGCCCGCAAGTACTTGCCTGTGACACACCTAATTCTACACCTTCATTCCTCTCAGTGCAGCTTTCAGAGAGGACTGAAGGTATAGTGGGGTTGGAGATCCCAGCTGATGAGGAGCAAGGAGAGGTCCGCTTTGTTCTTTGGTGTGGGTCTTTAAGGTACGCTTGCCAACGAGCTGCATGGCAGGTCAACATATGTCTGGTCATGCTTGTTGTGCCCAAGCGGCTGATGTTTTGGCCACGCGAGATACGCTTGAGACATATGTTGCAAATAGCAGCGGTGCGATCTGATGCACTAATCTCAAAAAAGGCCCACACCAAAGAACTTTTGTAATAACGCGTCCTGCACAGGCGGAGCTCTACGGTGTGATTCAGTTGATGTGCTGCCCTCAAGCTGGCCCCCAGAGGGCATCCTGCCTCGTTGGAGATGTGCCACCTCCTCCTCCTCCTCCTGCTCCTCTCTCCGATCAGGCACCCACGTGGAGTCAGTGACCTCATCAACCCCTCCCTCTTCACCACTGGAGCAAACCTTGCAGTATGCTGCAGCAGGTGGAACATGACTGCCAGATTGCTGTCCTTGAGCATCCCTTCTCTCTGCGCTCACGCTACTGCCTTCCTCTAGCTGGGTATCATCATTAGAGCCTTCAAAACGCTGGGCATCCTCCTGGAGCATGTACCCAACATTGTGCTCAAACAGTTCGGGGGACTCCTCAGGAGGACATGGTGGGTCTAGGGAAGGGGTGACTGATGACATTGAGACGAGGGAAGAGTACGCGTTGGCAGCTGCTTTGCCAGTACCCTGAGCCTGGGTGAGAGAGGATGAGGAGGATGAGGAGGGCTTGGTCATCCACTCTACCAAGCCTTCGGCATGATGCGGCTCAACATGTCCAGCTGCCGAAAATAAGGACAAGCGTGTCCCATGGCCACGTGCTGATGACGATGCACCGCGTCCACGACCAGCACTGTTGTCTCTAGACACAGAGCATGCTTGCCCTCTTTTCTTGGCTCGTGACTGTCTGCCTCTCCTTGTTGGCCTTCCAGACATTGTAATGGCCTGCAGGGAGATGGGAAAAACAGCAATTGGGTAGTGTATATTGTGCTGGAGTCGCACAACACACACACTAACTCCTGCAGATGGCTGGATTAGATGACACCAGGGCAGATACAGGTGCAGGTTGTATACTGTGCTGTGCTGGACTCACACAACACACACACACTAACTCCTGCAGATGGCTGGATTAATGGAGAACTGCACTAAATGGTAGATACAGGTGCAGGTTTATACTGTGCTGTGCTGGACTCACACAGCACACACACTAACTCCTGCAGATGGCTGGATTAATGGAGAACTGCACTAAATGGTAGATACAGGTGCAGGTTTATACTGTGCTGTGCTGGACTCACACAGCACACACACTAACTCCTGCAGATGGCTGGATTTATAGAGAACAGCACTTTCCCCACACGCAAATGCCTGAGAAGAACACACTGTCCCTGCCTATCAATCCTCTTTCCCTGCACTTTCCCCACACGGAAATTAATGATAAGAAGTTCACACTGTCCCTGCCTATCAATCCTCTTTCCCTGCACTTTCCCCACACGGAAATGAATGATAAGTAGTTCACACTGTCCCTGCCTATCAATCCTCTTTCCCTGCACTTTCCCCACACGGAAATGAATGATAAGTAGTTCACACTGTCCCTGCCTATCAATCCTCTTTCCCTGAACGCCGGAACACACTACACAAGGCCACCGGCGCGGCGGCCTTATATAGTGTGGGGCGTGTACTAAACCCCCTGAGCTATAATTGGCCACAGGCATCCTGCCTGTGGCCAATTATTGCTCTCCTCGCTGCTGGCGCTATGATTGGCCAAGCAAGCACGACTGGCGCAGTGCATTGTGGGCCATTCGCATCACACAAATTTGATGTGAACGGCCCGCAGTGTTATGTACTCGACGAGCGGACGAACGGCCGATGTTCGATTCGAACATGGGTTCGAATCGAACATCGGGCCCATCCCTAGTAATAATAGCTTCAAGATGCCTCTTGTGTGGAGAAAATAGCTGCATGAATTGCTCAGGTGGGATTTTGGCCCGTTCATTCGTACAAACAGTCTTCAAATCTTGAAGGTTCCGTGGGCCTCTTCTATGAACATTGATCTTTAGTTCTTTCCATAGATTTTCTATTGGATTCAAGTCAGATGATTGGCAGGGCCATTCTGCCAGCTTTATTTTCTTTCTTTAAAACCAGTCGATAGTTTCCTTGGCTTTGTTTTTGGGATCATTATCTTGCTGAAATGTCCACCCTCGTTTCATCTTCATCATCTTGGTAGATGGCAGCAGATTTTTATCAAGAATGTCTTGGTTAATTTTTCTGTTCATCCTTCCTTCAATGATACTAAGTTTGCCAGTACTGTATGCTGAAAAACAGCCCCACACCATGTTCTCACCTCCAAACATCACTGTTGGTATAGAGGTGTTTCTGGGGTGATGTTCAGTGCCATTTGACCTCCAAACATGGTGTGTATTATGGCATCCAACGAGTTCAACTTTGATCTCATCTGACTAGACTATATTCTCCTAGTATTTCACAGGCTTTTCTAAATGTTGTACAGCAAACTTTAAATGAGCTTCAACATACTTTTTCTTCAGCAATGAAGTCCTGCATGGTGAGCGTGCATACAGGCCGTTGTGGTTGAGTGCATTTATTACAGTTTTGTTTGACGCAATTGTACCTGCTAATTCTTGGTCTTTCTGAAACTCTCCACAAGTGGTCCTTGGCTCTTGGACAACTCTTCTGATAATTCTTTTCACTCCTCTGTCAGAAATCTTGTGAGGAGCACCTGGTCATGGACGGTTTGTGGTGAAATGGTGTTCTTTTCACTTATGGATTATGGCCCCAACAGTGCTCACTGTAAAATGCAGAAGTTTAGAAAATCCTTCTGTAACCAATGCCATCAGTATGTTTTGCAACAATAAGCTTGCAAAGGTCTTGAGAGAACTCTTTGCGTTTACCCATCATGAGATGTTTCTTGTGTGACACCTTGGTAATGAGACACCTTTTTATAGGCCATCAGTTGAGACTGAACCAGCTAATTTTAATTTGCACTGACAAGGGACAGAATTGCTGTCTAATTACTGACAGATTTCAGCTGGTGTCTTGGGGCGGTCGGATTTTTGACTGATGGTGTGTAGGCAAGACTGATGGAAGTCAGCTTCATCGGAATTCCGATGGAAAAATCCATCGGATTTGTATCCATAGGAAATCCGATCGTGTGTACAGGGCTTTAGACTCCCGGTCTGACTTGTCCACTTAATTTGATTGACAGACCAGGAGATTTCTAGCCTGTCTCACCCTATCATTACCTCCCCGCCCCACTGACAGTCCGTCTATTGAGAGCTAAAATTCCCATTGCATGATGGAAATTGTAGTTTTTTAAAGCGCTGCTGCACAGTGAGTGCAAATGATGACACTGCTTGTTTGATTTTTCCTCCCCCAGGTATTACAGAGCTGCATGAATGAAAAGGACAATGTCATTGATATAAAGAAGGCACTAGGGACTAGGAAAACTAGGGACTAAAAAAAAAAAAAATGCTCACATTTGTAATGTCACAAGTAGCAGGAAATTATGGTCCAAACTCATAACAAGTAAGCTTTCAAAAACACACCATTTTGTACTACAAATCAACAACATGAGAGCATGATGCGATATATAAATTGCTGCATTGTTCTTCAGATAGAAACACAGAAAACTTTAACAGACAAATATTTGAAATCAATAACACTGAGAATGAATGGTGTACGGAAATCTATTATAATGCTGACTACAGTCTCATTGCAACACTCTGCATGAGACTGTTATTCATGATTGTATCCCTTTAAATCTTACAATAATGGGTTTTATAGCTGAAAGGGAATACTGGATACAGAAGTGCAATCAATATACTGTCAAAGCAGAATTATGATTTCCAGCTGACACAAATGGATCACTGGAAGGTATGCAAATAATTATTCTCTAAAATATAATACACATATATTGGACAAAGGCTGCCAATGTGGGGCTGGCACGTAGAAGCACTCCTGGTATATGAAAATCACTATTCTAAGAATGAATATGACTAAAGCTAATGGTTAAGTAGTGTTACATAACTGACAATGTAATTGACTAGAAATATTGGCAGGTTCAGAATGAGGGTAGCCTGAGTGATTAGATTGAGGTTAGACTGCACAGAGGAGCTGACAGCAGTCAACAAATACTCAAGATTATTAAGGTGTAGGGCAAAGTTATCAGATTTCCAGTCTGCATGTGAACGACACTAAGTCCTGATATGTACAAGGCACCCTCATCTTTGGTTCCAGGAACCCTGATCAGCACATTTCAAGGCAGGACCGCTTTAAAATGTCACTTTGTGTTTCAGATGTACTGATTTGTTGCTCTGCTACAAGAGCCCAAAGCTGTTATATTGGCCTAGTGCGGGAACATACATTTGTGATCAATTTTAGACCAGGGCCGATATGTCAATCAGCCTGAAAAATGCACATAGAGTTTAATGTGTTTAGGTCGGTAAATCACTGAATGGTCCCTTGGTGGGTTTGCGAAAATAATTGTCCGTCACAGGAGAACCTGTCCTGGGGATGTGTAATAAATCAGTGTCCTCCTTCTAAAATACTTTTTTCTATTTTTAATGTTTCGCCAGACCACGACTAATAGACATGAACCAAAGCCCAAGAGAGGTAGAAATAAAGATCCAATCAGAATCAGGGCAACATGAATGAGAATACAGCAGAACTAAGCTATCTCAATCAACCTGATTTTTTTTTAAATTCTTATGCTACTAGCCTTAGTAGACACTGTAGATCAGTGGTGGGTGGTCCATAAGGGGCGCAGGGGTGCTGCCCCCCTAAACTCCATGTGCCACCCTCTAATCTCCATGGGGAGCGCCGAATGCATAGATTTCTACAAGCTCTTTTTTTTTTTTTAAAGCACATGATTAGAGCCTGAGGCTCTAATTGGCTTCAAAAAGGTTGGGCTAGGGGCGCAGAGCACTGCGCTCTGAGCCCACCCACTTGTGACATTAGCGAATCAACATTCTCTATTCTCTTCCAGCCAATCAGGACAAAAAGCTGGTCTTAAGACCAGATTGGCTGGGAGGAGAAGCCAGGGAAGCCGCCCAAGCCACCGTGACCTGGATGGGGTAAGTGCGGGCCTGGTGGGAGCGGGGAGATGAACCCCCCAAAAAATGGAGCACCAGCCGCCACTGCTGTAGATAGGAAGGTATATTATATTTACTTGTTTTAAACTTTTTTTTACATTTCTTCAACTGCTTCTTGGTTTTTTGGTCTAGGCCAAAATGATGTCATACATCCATGGAGACATAGATGGATGGGTGAATTTGTTGTGAATATTAAAAATGAATGAAATGGCATTTTTACTTTATGGTGCTCAGATACAGTTAAGTTCCACTTAACTGTTTTCTTTTTAGTAGGAACAAAGGGGCATCATACAATAGGTACACCTGTTTCAGTGGCAGCTGTTTAATGGGGGTTTAACCTTAATTTGAAGAGATTTTCCTCCCACGTTCTGTAACTCTGAAACAGGAAGTAACAGTAATTATACCCAATGGGACACAGAAAACAATAAAATATTTTTTTTTTTTTTTACCGTTCCCTTCTCTACCTATCTCTAAAAAAGGTTTTACCATTAGATATACTTCAAAGAGGAACCTCAGTATTCTTGACTGTGGCTCCACTCCTCCACAGGCAGCAGCATTTTCGATAGTCCTGCAGACAGATGCCCTGGAGGGCTTTGCCTGTACTTTGGGACCTGACAGAGTCCTACAGTGCATCTGAGAAACTGCTGAGCTGTGCTTTAGGCATGCACAGGAAAAAAGGCCCAAGACTTCCTTTACTGTGCTGTCCTTGTGTGCTTGCTTGTGCATGGAAACCTGTACATGAGCAGATGTGCCAAATATCCTTCAGTACATCGAGCAACGTCATTCTCACCTAGGCAAGAAAGTGTGAAATGCTGCTTTGCCGTACAAATTTTTTAAAAAGCCCTATAAAAAGAATATACATTTGCGGTAAAGGGAGGGGGCTAGACTCAGGTATACCCACATTGTCTTTTGGGGTGAAGGTTAGTTTTAAACAAAAACCATGAGAACCAAAGGTTTACAGCATCCCAGTTACTGGATACCTGCACTGTTTGCATGTGGAATTACATTGCACATCTTTATTCAAGTAAAGCCTTAAAGTATAGCCAAAACTCTGAACTCCTGTGACCCATTTTCAGCAGACATTGGGCTAAATCCTGCTGTCGGCTGACATCACAGAGCCGGTCCAGCTCTCTGCTCAGGGAGCTCTGAGAACCGAGCGATCGACGGTGTTTGATTGCTCGGTTCTCATTCTTGGAATCGGTGTTCTGCTGATTAAGGTCCCCCCCTGCGGATAATGACCCCCTGTACTGCGCAGGCACAGTACGAACCACAACGGAGCCGCCGACAATAACCGAAGATGTACAGCTGTGAGTCAGCTGTACACAGCACCTGTGCAAGATGACGAGGGACGGGTGAATTACTGTTAAATCGTGTAAGGGGCAGGTGTATTACTGTTATATCATGTAAGGGGCGGACAAGGGGCGGGTGTATTACTGTTATATCGTGTAAGGGGCGGATGGCTACAAAAGAGGCCTAATTGTAAATTGATGGGCAGAGCTAATAACTTGGGGGTGGTTTTAGCAATAAACTACACATCTTTGTAGCCATCCGCCCCTTACACGATATAACAGTAATACACCCGCCCCTCGTCGTTATTGCGCAGGCGCCGTGTACAGCTGACTCACAGGTGTGCATCTTCGGCTATTTTCGGCGGCTCTGTTTTGGTTCGTACTGCGCAAGCGCTGCGCCTGCGCAGTACAGGGGGGTCATTATCCGCCGGGGGACCTTTTTCGGCAGGACACCGGCAGGGGACAGATATAGTAATGGACTGATGCTGTATCCATCTAGGTAAGTATGACTTAAAAAAAACCAAAAAAAAACATTCCAATACTTCTCTCTTCATAAGCTTGATTGGAACAAAAAAATGATCACACCTATCAATTCAATATTTCACCTTTGTAGTAGTGTTGGTCCAGAATTCTACCTTTGTGAGCTCTATATAAAGGTTTTAAAATATAAAGGCTATTTAAAATTTATAGCGTGTCTGAAAAGATTTTATAATTTTTTAGTGTATCTGCAAAGGTTTAATAATGAAAACAATTGGCAGAAGGTAAAATTGGACTCCATTCACCATCCTGAACATGTGCTCTTGTCTGTGGGTATTCACTTCACCACTGTTCATGCAAACTTTCCCATTAGCAAACAACAAAATCTCTCCTCCTCAGCCAAATTACAGACAATAGAATGCTGTAATTTCTGCATATGGTGCTTGGTGAATTTTCCAAGTGGGTGGATTATGTTGTTAAACCAGCAGCAGATTATTGGCTCAGTGCCCCAGGTATCTACTTACATTCTGTTTTCATTACATAGTGTATATTTCTAAATATTTAGTAATACTTTATAATTTTCTCTTAAAATTTAGTGTTTGTATTATTCAGCCCATCTGTATATAACTATTAAAGGAAAATATGTCATTTTACTGGCTAGTTGCTTTGTGACTTTATTATAATTTCACTTAATTTTTTTAACAAAATGACAAACATCTAGCAAAAAAATAACAGTTAATGCATTACTTTCTTTTAAACCAGCCTTTTTTTTTTTTTTTTTTTTACCAAGAATCCTTGAAATAGATTTTAGGTCTCCGGGAACCCTTTCTAAAATATTATATTCACTGCTTACAGTAGATTAATGTGATCAGTAAATTGCATAGAGTATATTAATATAAATGAAAAAATAAGAAATGCGGCATACTAAAGTACATAGCATATTTTACTCTCAGAGTGGACCTTTGTTAAAATGATAACAGAATTACCTGTAATAATCATGAAATGAAACAAACACGATCGGACATTCCGACAACAAAACTGTTGGCTCAAACTTGTGTTGCATACACACGGTCGCACAAATGTTGTCGGAAATTCCAAATGTCAAGAACGTACAACACTACGACGAGCCGAGAAAAATTAAGTTCAATGCTTCCGAGCATGCGTCAAATTGATTCTGAGCGTGAGCATGCGTAGGATTCTTGTGCCTCGGAATTGGCTGCAGACAATCTGAATTTCCGACAAAAACTTTTGTTGTAGGAAAATCTGAGAACCAGCTCTCAAACATTTGTTTTCAGAAATTACGACAGCAAATGTCCGATGGAGCATACACACGGTCGGATTTTCCGACAACAAGCTCACATCGAACATTTGTTGTCGGAAATTACGACCGTGTGTACGCGGCATAATAGTGGCCAAAGTAGAAACATGGACAGTGAGATTGCAATGCCTGTTTATGTTGGTGTCAAGTGGAGAAATACTCTTTTAGAACAAGAGGTTCCTGTCTGTGGCAGAAGGAAGCTACTACACTGGTGGTCAATGAAAGAAAAGTCCCCTCACATCGGTAGTCAGTAGGAGAAGGGTCCCTTTACTCTGGTGGTCAGTAGGAGAAAGGTCCACTTATGCCTTGTACACACGGCCGGACTTTCAGAGAAAAAAAGTCAGACGGGCTTTTTATCTCGGAAAGTCCGGCCGTGTGTAGCCTCCATCTGAATTTTTTGATGGAAGTCCGACAGACCTTAGATAGAGAATCTGTTCTCTTTCTTTCCGTCGGACTTCCGACGGACTCACGGCGGACTTTTGCACAGTCAAAAGTCTGACCGTGTGTACAAGGTATAACTCTGGCGATCAGTAGAGGAAGAGCCCCCTTACAATGGAAGTCAGTAAGAGAAGGGTCTCTTTACTTTGGTGGTCAGTAGGATAAGGGTCCTCTTACTCTGGTGGTCAGTAAATGAAGATCCCCCCTACAGTGGAAGTCAGTAAGAGAAGGGTCACTTTACTCTGGTGGTCAGTAGGAGAAGGGTCCTCTTACTCTGGTGGTCAGTAGGAGAAGGGTCCTCTTACTCTGGTGGTCAGTAAATGAAGATCCCCCTTACAGTGGAAGTCAGTAAGAGAAGGGTCACTTTACTCTGGTGGTCAGTAGGAGAAGGGTCCTCTTACTCTGGTGGTCAGTAGGAGAAGGGTCATCTTACTCTGCTGGTCAGTAAATGAAGATCCCCCTTACAGTGGAAATTAGTAAGAGAAGGGTCGCTTTACTCTGGTGGTCAGTAGGAGAAGGGTCCTCTTACTCTGGTGGTCAGTAGGAGAAGGGTCATCTTACTCTGCTGGTCAGTAAATGAAGATCCCCCTTACAGTGGAAATTAGTAAGAGAAGGGTCACTTTACTCTGGTGGTCAGTAGGAGAAGGGTCCTCTTACTCTGGTGGTCAGTAGGAGAAGGGTCCTCTTACTTTGGTGGTCAGTAAATGAAGATCCCCCTTACAGTGGAAGTCAGTAAGAGAAGGTTTACTTTACTCTGGTGGTCAGTAGGAGAAGGGTCCTCTTACTCTGGTGGTCAGTAGGAGAAGGGTCCTCTTACTCTGGTGGTCAGTAGGAGAAGGGTCCTCTTACTCTGGTGGTCAGTAGGAGAAGGGTCCTCTTACTCTGGTGGTCAGTAAATGAAGATCCCACTTACAGTGGAAGTCAGTAAGAGAAAGGTCACTTTACTCTGGTGGTCAGTAGGAAAAGAGTCCTCTTACTCTGGTGGTCAGTCGGGGAAGAGCCCCCCTTACACTGAGGTCAGTAAGAGAAGGGTCCTTTTACACTGGTAGTCAGTAGGAAAAGAGTCCCCTTATATTGGTGGCCAGTTGGTCAATACAAGAAGAGTCTTATTGCACTGGTGGCCAGTAGGGGGAAGAGCTCCCTTACACTGCATGTCAATAGGAGAAGGGTCCCCTTATATTCTTGGTCAGTGGAAAGATAAGAGGAGAGGCTCAACTGGTTCCACTCTACCAAGTAATTTTGATGTCAGAACTATGCAGCCACCATCAGGCTGGAAATCATTCCTCCAATATTCACTGCTCAATGAACCCCTAGCAACCTCTGGAAAAACCCTGTTTGAGAAAAGATTTTCTGAATTGGCTACTAAATGATTAACTCACATTATGCATCTTACATGTAAAACCAACATATTTTTGAAGTGTGAAGCGCTGTACACACGATCAGATTTCCTATGGTTTTTAAACCGATGGATTTTTCCATCGGAAAACCGATGAAGCTGACTTCCATCAGTCTTGCCTACACACCATCAGTCAAAAAACCGACCGTTCCAAACGCCGTGACGTAAAACACTCCGATGAGCTGAGAAAGATGAAGTTCAATGCTTCTGAGCATGCGTTGACTTGATTCTGAGCATGCGTGGGTTTTTTATCCGATGGAGTTCCCCACAGACGATAGTAATTTGCTATCCGCTTTTTAACCATCGGAAAAATTTAAAACATGTTCTATTTTTTCACACCGATGGAAAAAAGACCGATGGGGCCCATACACGATCGGTTTGTCCGATGAAAAAAGTCCATCGGACTGTTTTCATCGGTAAAACCGATCGTGTGTACAGGGCTTGAGAGAAGTGTTTTAAAGTGGAAAAATAAAAAATAACGTAGATGATGCAGTCTGCAACTAGCATTACCAAAGCAGTTTTTGTTTTTTTAAGTCCCCATGTAACATATTTCTATTACTTGTTATTTATGCCAGTAGATTCATTATTTTCTATTTCCATTAACAAGGTGACAGCATCATTCATTCTGCAGTGAAATTTGAGCAATTGTCACTCTTTTTACAGGGCAATCTTAGATTGACATGCAGTTGTAAATGGAATTTATGTAATGGGCAAACAAGTTAACCGTGTAAGGACCGCCCCGCGTACATATACTGCGGCAGGGCGGCCCTTAATCGCAAAATCACGTACCTGTATGTGATTTTTTTCTTTGGCTCTGGGGCGCATGCCATCGGAGCCCCACTCCCACTGTGATTGGACCCAATCAATGGGTCCAATCACACTGTCCCAATGTCACACTGTCCCAATATCGAGAGAGGCATAACTGTCAGTTCTGCTAATAAGGAAGACAGATCTTGTGTTTCTGCTAAGCAGGAACACAGATCTCTGTCTTCCTACAGTTAAACCATCCCCCACACAGTAAGAAAGCACTCCCAGGGAACACATTTAACCCTTTGACCGCCCCTGATGTCAAGCCCTTCCCTGCCAGTGTCATTTGTACAGTGACTGTGCATTTTTGTTAGCACTGATTACTGTATTACTGACACTGGTCCTCTAAAAGTGTCACTTAGTGTCATATTTGTCTGCCACAATGTCCCAGTTCATCTAAAAATCGCTGATCGCCGCCATTACTAGTAAAAAAAATAGAAAAATAAAAAGTCCATAAATCTATCCCATAGTTTGTAGACGCTATAACTTTTGCGCAAACCAATCAATATACGCTTATTGGGATTTTTCTTTACCAAGAACAAGTAGCAGAATACATATTGGCCTAATTTGATTTTTTACATTTTTTTATTGTATATGTTTTATAGCAGAAAGTAAAAAAAATATATATTTTTTTTTCAAAATTGACGGCC
The DNA here is from genome assembly GCA_029206835.1 of Rana muscosa. NCBI lineage: Eukaryota > Metazoa > Chordata > Amphibia > Anura > Ranidae > Rana > Rana muscosa. The sequence continues at coordinate 167,032,885 of CM055126.1, forward strand.
TTTTTTGGTTTATAGAGCAAAAAATAAATACCGCAGAGGTGATCAAATAACACCAAAAGAAATCTCTATTTGTGAGAAAAAAAAGACGTCAATTTTTTTGGGGTACAATGTCACACGACTGCGCACTTGTCAGTTAAAGCAACGCAGTGCAATATCTCAAAAAATGGCCTGGTGACTGCAATATATATTTTTTGGAGACAATTTTTAGCTATAGGAGAAAAGCTGACTGTTGTACGCACTCCTGTCAGTGTTTTATGAATCTTCCAACCCCTGGAATTGTCACTTTTGTTGAAAATAACTGGCCTACTGGTAATAAAAATGTATTATTGTGGAGAGTCAGTAAAACAAAAACTGCTGTGTTAATGCTAGCGAGACTGCATCATATATATCATTTTTGATTTTGCCCATAGGTCTAATTTAAAGTAGCTGATAGTTACCTGCTTGTCTTCACTTGCTGGGGTCCTCAGTTAGTTACTTTTAAACATTTAGTTGCTATAATTTGTGGTTCTAGTATTTTAAAGCTGAACTCTAGACACATATAAATTCAGCTTTTCAATCTTTAATAAATCATTACATTTATTTTTTAAATACAAGCAGCGTTAGTACTTGAATTTGACCCGGTATCAGCCTTTGTACAGCTGGGCTGGAGTGTAATGCCACGTACACACGACCGTTTTTAATGTCATTGAAAAAAACAGCATTTTTCTCGACGTGATTCTTCTCAAGCCTGCCTTGCCTACACACTATCGTTGAAAAAAATGCTCGAGTAAAGCGCGGTGACGTACAACACGTACGACGGCACTACTGTATAAAGGGGAAGTTCCATTCGGATGGCGCCACCCTTCATGTTAGTAAAGTTTGGTGAGAGACGATTCGCGCTTTTCAGCCGCGTGCTTTTCAGTCCGTTACAGCGTGACGAATGTGCTATCTCCATTACGAACGCTAGTTTTACCAGAACGAGCGCTCCCGTCTCATACTTGATTCTGAGCATGTGCATTTTTTTTCACGTCGTTAAAGCCCACACACGGCCGTTTTTCATGACGAGAAAAACGACGAGGTGAAAAACGACGAGAAAAATTAGAGCATGTTCCAATTTTTTCATGCCCATTTTTCACGTCGTGAAAAATGCTCTGAAGCCTACTCACACGATCATTTTTAATGACCATTTTAAAAAATGGCATTTTTCTCGTCATTAAAAATGGTTGTGTGTACGCGGCATAAGAGGAAGCAGCCATACAAGAAGGCAGTCAGTTTATGTGCTGACAAGAAGCATACTGATAGGAAGAGAAATCAGAGTGAAAAACAGATGATCTTATCACTATGCTGCTTCTGCTTTTACTGTCTAGTCACAGGTTGGGATAGATACAGGATGACTTGGGCTCAGAGTGAGAGGATTGAATGATGCTGACCTCTAGATTGAGAACATCTAGTGGCAGAAAAAGGTACTGCAGGGAAAATCTCTGGATCGAAGGTGACTACTATAGCAAAAGCTGGTTTCATATTTTCAATTGGATGTTTATTTTATCTTGTTATTTTGGCTCTTCTGCTTTAATTCATCTGCACATTTTATTTGTAGTTTAATATCTGCTCCAAAGTTTTAGTAATGTCTCTACCATACATGCACATGTCCTCATGCTGTAGCACGCTTTTGAACCACAGTCCCTGGTGGTATAGGATACCAGTCCTTGGGACTTTAAGTAGCATCCATATAACTTACTGGCCAGAATTGTGATGCATCATGTCTGAGAAAGTAGCCAAAGATTTGCCATTAAACATGTTGCAGGTGTTTGATTTATTTTACTTACAATAACTTTAATTCTTAACATTTCTTACCTGACATCTTATTAATTTCTTGAAACCACAACTGCTCACCTACCTATGTGGACACCTCTGCACTCCTTTTTGGAGACCATTAACCTCCAATATAACTTGTCACCAAAACTATGCCTCTTTAAGGAACTCGGGGGTCCTACACCTCCTAATTCATAGATGTGATGTCTGCATTCGTTTTCTTTGTTAGGCCTAATTTTGTTAATTTCCATCTTCTGATCCAGCCAGTAAGTCTGTTGTCTTTCAACAGAACACGCTGTCCTGCAGATGTAGCAGTGAGAAGGTTGAGATAAACCATATACCACTGACAGGCGTGCTTACAATAATCAGCTTTTATTTATTTCTATAAAACCTTTACCTAAAAGGAACATGACTGTTCCTGTAACTGTGTATAAAGTGTTAACTGGAGTTTGGCTTCAGTTTATTAGTGTATCGAAATCTGCTAGTATGTCTAACACTCCCCTACCCTCAGGCTGATAATGCTTCTGTCCAAAGGTGCCCCCTTGTGCTCCTTCATCCAGAGTGGGGACACTCTAACACAGGAGGTGTGTTTAATGGCCAGATCAACAGGTGAAAACGGAAAGGAAAAAAGATAAATGCAGCCACCACATCTAAGGATTAGTCAGCTCCAACATATGTATTACATTTTTGATATTGCATTTAATATCTCTTTGAATAATATGATGTTAAAGTGGATGTAAACCCCATTCATGAAATCTGACCTGGGCACATATATCTGTAGTGTTTACTTATCTCACTCCAAAGCCCTAAGCCCTGTGTCTTTCTGCTGCTCTGTTCTTCTGTTATCAGCATGATAACTTCTGACAAGTTCTCAGACACAGGAAATAAAAGCAGCTAGAAATTTGTGTTGGGGAATTAACTTTTGAGACATATAAGCAGAGAGCTTGTCTATTCACAGTACAGCTATGCATGTTTCTTCGTCCCTCTGCATATGTGGAGTAGAGGGGGGGGGGTTGTGCCTTTCCTCCAATCAGCTCACACACAGTGTATGTCCAGACTCCCCTCCCACTGCTGAAATAGGAAGAAAAACACAATGTGCACTTTCTAAAGAGTGTAGAAAGCTGAAGACAGCAGATATACATGTAAAACTTATGTAGGGAGATTAGTTTCATCCCAGTGTATCATCTGAGGCTGTTTACTTCACTGGGTATATGTGAAGTGTTACAACCACTTTAAGGGATTTCCCTTATCCTCTATCTTAAATAATAACAGCATTTTTTTTATGCAATTAGTGTGAATACCAGAATTTGAATTGTAATTTTCTTTATGGTGAAACTCAGACTGAAAGAGGGAGGGGAAGCACTAGGAGGTAATTGTGCACATTGCTTAGGCAAATGTGCCAACAAAAAAGCACACTGAGCACAAAGATGACCAACGTGTATTTCTTAACCCGAAAAGAGAAAAGTCAGGTTAATAGACTGGCTGTGCTATCTGGCAAGACTGTGTAGATCTCAGGACTGGATGGACATCAATAAATTTCCTTTGACAAGCAGCTGACTTATATATACTTATTTCTTCTGTGTAGTTAGCTTTTTACCTTGTGTTAAAGCGGTTGTATATCCTATTTTGTAACTTTTCCCTACAGGTAAGCCTATAATAAGGCTTACCTGTAAGTAAAAAGAATATCTCCTAAACCTGTACGGCATAGGCGTGCGCACAGGGTGTGCCAGGTGTGCCCAGACACACCCTAATCACCATGTGCAGCACAGATTCCCCCAACTGCACTGGTTCTCCCCTCCTTCCCCCTGCAGCGCTGCCCGCTTCCCTACTCTCCTCTCCCTCCAGCTGTTGCTGCGGGGATGTTTTAAGATGAGTGGGGGAAGGGGCCGGTAAATATGCAACTTACCGGCCCCTTCCCTTTCATCGTGAGTAATCGGTACTATGTGTTTGATCTTTGGGGTGCACACCCTAATGCAATAGGCTGCGCACACCTATGCTGTACGGTTTAGGAGATATTCCCCCCCGCAATGAGCCGCTGACTGCAGCGGCGCATGCGCAGCGGGGATTCTCGGCTAAAGCCCGGCAGCCGCAGGACCTTGCCGACGCGCGGGAGTGACGACATTGCCGCTCCAGCCACTCACAGTGCTGAAGCGCCGATACCCGGAAGACACGCCGAGGCAAGATGACATCTCCCTCAGCGTGGACCAGGTAAGTTCCCGACGCCTCGTTCTAAGGTAAGTATTTCATAATGAGCTAGTATGCGGTGCATACTAGCTCATTATGCCTTTTGCCTTTCAGGTATGAAAAAAAAAAAAAGTAGGAGCGGGTATACAACCGCTTTAAGCTTTATCTGCCAATTGGTCTGGACTATTGAAGAATGCTTTGGCTCCCAAAGAGTAGACCTGGAACAAATTTTTATAATTTCAGGACATGTAATAAATATAATTAATTAATGATGATCATCATAGGTAACAAAAAATTACAAGGACGCAGATTCACTGCCAGATGCTGAAAGAAACAGCAAAATAATCTGTAGAAAAAATAATAATAATACATTTTTAATTATTTATTGATAGGATAAGTTAATTTCTTATTGATATGAATGGTTCATTTGACAGACTAATTTGTAATGTCTTCAAAGCTAAAGTATTTGTTTAGATTTGGTATATACTGTCTTGTGCTGCCATGTTTAAGGGTTGTTCTACTCAAGTGTAGCACTCACCAGTGAGCACAGTCCATGCCAGATATGCTGTTTAAGGGCTTGTTGGCCCACTTTTATTCAAACGTTGAAAAGTCCAGCAAAAAAGAAGAAGAAATGGCTTCCCTTGAAGGGGTTTTTACCAACAAAAAAGAAGGTAGTGTTCAGCCTCCTGGCTCTCTTTGACAGACCTCTCTGCAGGCCTTGTGCCTCAGTCCTTCTGACTATCTACCACGACTTCCTTGTATTAATATATACCGTATTTATCGACGTATAACACGCGCAGGCGTATAACACGCACCCTAACTTTAAGAGGGAAGTTTCAAGAAAAAAACTTTCCACGTGCCCCTGCGTATAACACGCAGGCACAGTTTACCCTCTATTTTCAGGGGAAAAAAGTGAGTGTTATACGCCAATAAATACAGTACATTCTGAACCTCTGTTAGCTCTCTTTCCCTTGCAGCTCCCTGCTGCTCCGTTAACATCCACACTTCTGGCTGCTCCCATTCAACCACTTAAGCCCTGTACACACGATCGGTTTCATCGATGAAAACAGTCCGATGGATTTTTTTCATTGGACAAACCGATTGTGTATGGGACCCATCTGTCTTTTTTCCATCGGTTTTAAAAAATAGACCATGTTTTAAATTTATCCGATGGTTAAAAAACCGATATCAAATTACTATCATCTGTGTGGAACTCCATCGGATAAAAAACCCACGCATGCTCAGAATCAAGTCGACGCATGCTCAGAAGCATTGAACTTCATTTTTCTCGGCTCGTCGGAGTGTTTTACGTCACCGCGTTTGGGACGGTCGGATTTTTGACTGATGGTGTGTAGGCAAGACTGATGGAAGTCAGCTTCATCGGTTTTCCGATGGAAAAAAACATCGGTTTAAAAACCATAGGAAATCCGATCGTGTGTACAGGGCTATAGACTCGTCGCGAGGGTGGAACCCAGAACTCTGGTCCTGATTCTGCTAAAAAACCAACACATACCCACACCATCAATGTGCTGGTTGTCTGTAACACCTAGTCCCAGGATTGGAGATTGCCTCCCTTTCCAAATCTCTATGAAATCTCTGGGCTTCAGGTCCCAAACCGGGTTTTACTAACCACTAAAAAAACTGTCTCCTCCAAATGAAATAAGCACCCTGGAGCCCCTCAGCCTGCCTAATTGAGAATCCTGGGTGACATAAAAGTCTTTTAACACTGTGACAGACAGGCACCACACTGTCACAGTGCATTAATCACATTTATTTGGAGATGTAGTAATTACCTCAACTGGGGTGAACTATTAGCTATACTGTACAATCATAGCAGTGTTCAATGTAAAATGAAAGGTTTGTTTTCCCACCTGATCCAATTTTTCTTTAATAATATGATGTAATGTTTTCCTGAAGTCATATTGGGTACACTTGGGTACACAGTACATTGAAACAACTACCATGTTGCTATCTGATAATAAGTGCTTTAGTAAATCGGAGCCAAGAAAGGGTTAATTTATGGGAACCAGTGTGATCAATGTGGAGTAACTGTCCCATGCATTCTGTTAATAAAACTGTGTTTATTCTATGTGGTATCCTATTGTGTGTTCAGAGAAAGTGCCAGTGTTGTCAGCTTATCATCAGCATCCAGCATAGATAGCAGATGTCTCATTTGTAGAAGGCAATTCAATTACTAGTGTGTGCTTGGTCAATACAAAACAGATCTTTGAAGGTATGTTATAGTTTTTCTATACAGACCCTATTGCCACCTTAATTACAGGTAAAAGCACCAAAAAAATAGATGTTTCAAATGCTTACTTGTAGCATTATTCCTTTTCAAAAATCTTTTTTTATTCTCTTGCAATGTCCCACTGTCCTTTTTTGTATCTGCGAGGAAAGGAGCGAAGGGGAGTACTATAAACGTGTCACTTGAGTGGCAGCTCTAAGTCTGCTAGGACTGCTAACATCACATCCAAGGACGAACCCAACAGCAGTCTCAGGCCTTTTGGATGCATTCAAAAGGGAGGTTTTTACATATAAATAACATGCATAAAATAAGATAAATGCAGATAATGTATAATTACATAGATACATAGTTAATTTGGTTGAAAAAAGACATAAGTCCATCCAGTTCAACCAATACAGAAATGAATTAAGGTAAAAAAAACTTTTGCCTTTAGAACCACTTTACCTTCTCTTGCAGAATACTTTTTCCAGATGGTTGCATGAAAAAGTAGTAAACTTAGGTGAGCGCTGGACAGCCCCTATTTGGCTTGTTGCTGGTCATTCTTCCCCCCTCTCCGCGAGGAATCCCGACTTCCCCGCCCCCCTCCTTTCCCTCTTATTCTCTAGTTCGCTCCCCCTTCTCTTCCCTACCCCTATTTCTTCTTTTCTTTTCTTCCTACTCTCAATCTCTGTCTTAGACTGTCACTGGCTACTCAGGGATTACATCTGTTCAGTCTTTCTTGTTTTATGCTGATGGATACAGCTAGATGCTCCGCCTTACAGGCTTTTGGAAGCCACTCCATTAGTTGGGTTCTTTAACCCCTGCAGACTATTAACAGAGGTTCGAGCTCAGACTCCCCCCGGATTGTTCGCCCCCTCAGGGGGTCAGCAACCAGGACAGGTTGGCGGGTTGCCAAGCCCTTTGTTCATATCCCTCCCTGGGTGTTCTATTCCCGATCGCTCCGTGCACAGCAGGATCCCAATAGGGGTGCGTGGACTGGTTGAAAGTAGACGTAGGGCCGTTGTCCCTCAGGGCCTGCTTTAAATTTATTGGCGCCTACTTTTTGTATGCAGAGTCTGCTCTACCCTCTATATTATGCACTGTGGTCTATGATATTGTGATGGAACATGTCAGGGTCACCTGTGGCCAGGTGACAGATGCACACCGTAGGGGGACAGGAGTGCACCGCGAGGTAGTGAACCCTATGGCTGGCTTCTGTGGATAGGAAACTGGGTGGTTGTGGAAAGCGGGACCAGAGGAGCACAACCGGGATCCCAACGGAAGCGAGAGCCAAGATTCCCCAGGGCGCGGAGTCTAAGACCCAGCTGGTCTTCTCCAGGGCCTCTAGTGGTGAGGATGTTACGCTGCAGGCTGGGACCAGGTCGCGGCCCCTGGAGTTTCCTAGCTCACGCCCCGTAGGATAAGGGGAAGCAGCAGCACACGATAGAGAGAACCGAATAACAAGCCGAAGGTCAGGGGCCACAAGCAGACAAGGATAACGAAGAACGAGCCGAAGGTCAAGGGTCACGAGCAGACAGGGATGGTCGGGGACAAGCCAATAACGTAACAGAGAGACAGACGTAGCACACGGCAGGCAGGAACCCAAACACACAATGCCTAACAAACACGTTGATCAGCAAAGCAGGCTTGCAGTGCACAGGTTAATATAGTGTTCAGTGATAGGGCCTGGGGTGGAGTCAGGCTGGGAGGAGATTATAAAGGAAGCCAGGTGAAGGAGGTCTGGTCTCTAGATGAACACATGAGGAGGAAGGTAAGATGGCAGACAGACATTAATGCATATCCATGACAGTACCCTCCCTCTTACGAGGCCTCCCCCTTCCCCGCCTGGGCCCAGGTTTAGAGGGAAACTTCAGATGAAACTCCTTTAACAGACGAGGTGCAAAGACCTCAGATGCAGTGATCCAAGACCTCTCCTCAGGACCAAACCCTTTCCAATGAACGAGGTACTGAAGAACGCCTTTACAGAGTCGGGAGTCCAGAATTTGACTGATCTCGTACTCCTGATTATCCTCAGAGACAGGCGCCACGGTAGGAAGAGGACGAGAGAATTTATTGAGGACTAAAGGCTTTAGAAGAGCAACATGAAAGGAGTTAGTGATTTTAAGGCTCTTAGGAATCTGGAGTTTGAAACAAACCGGATTCAGTTTAGCAGTTACCGTGTATGGACCGATGAATCGTGGAGCAAACTTCAGAGAAGGAACTCGGAGCTTGATGTTCCTGGTAGAGAGCCAGACTTTGTCCCCTGGCTGAAGAGAAGGCGGTTTACGCCTGCGGCGGTCGGCAAAGCCTTTGAATTTTTCAGCAGCTGCCCAGAGGGAATCATGAACGTGACCCCAAACGGAATTGAGAGACTCCTGAACCGAAGCCAAAGCTGGAATGTCTGGAGAACAGATCATAGGAAGAGGAAGTTGAGGGTGTTTTCCATAAACTGTGAAAAAGGGTGTCTTCTGCGAACTGGTATTCACATGATTGTTATGGGAGAATTCTGCCCACGGGAGTAGAGAGGACCAATCGTCATGGTGAGAAGACACAAAGGTGCGAAGAAAGACCTCTAACTCCTGATTAACCCTCTCAGTCTGTCCATTGGATTGGGGATGGTAAGAAGAAGAAAAATCCAAGACAATATTGAGGGATTTGCAAAAGGCTCTCCAAAAACGAGACGTGAATTGGACTCCCCTGTCGGAAACAATATGAGAAGGGACCCCATGTAGGCGGAGAATTTCTCGAATGAAAATGGGAACCAAGGCAGGGGCAGAAGGAAGACCAGGAAGAGGAACAAAATGAGCCATCTTGGAGAATCGATCGATTACCACCCAAATGACTGTATTATTCTCAGACAGTGGGAGATCGGTGATAAAATCCATGGCAATATGGGCCCAGGGTTCCTTAGGAATAGGCAAGGGCATGAGGAGACCAGCAGGAGCTTGTGTGGAGGATTTGGACTGAGCACAGACATGACAAGCTTTAACGTAGTCTTTGACGTCTGAGCGGAGATTAGGCCACCAGTAGTGACGACTGATGAGTAGGAAGGATCGGAGGAATCCAGAATGCCCTGCCACCTTGGAATCATGTCCCCAACGAAGGATCTTAGCTCTTAGCTCAGTGGGGACAAAGGTCTTACCAGGCGGAATTTTAGACTTCAGGGTGGTAGAGTGGGCAACAATGCATGAGGTGGGAATGATCGGCTCAGGTTCAGGGGCGGACTCCTCGTCCAAAGTGTCAAATGACCTAGAGAGCGCATCAGCCCGACCGTTGCAGGAACCAGGTTTGTAGGTAATCGTGAAATTAAAACGGGCAAAGAAGAGACTCCACCTGGCCTGTCTAGGATTCAGACGTTTAGCATTCTGTAGATACTGTAAATTCTTGTGATCGGTAAAGATCGTTATGGAGTGAGGGGAACCCTCCAAGAGATGACGCCACTCCTCTAACGCCAATTTAATTGCGAGAAGTTCCCGATCACCGATGGCATAATTCCTCTCTGCCTGAGAATTTTTTTTGGAGAAGAACGCACATGGTTGGCGTCTCTTCTCAAAGATTTGAAGAAGCACAGCTCCCACCCCCATTGAGGAAGCGTCCACTTCAATAAAAAATGCATTCCCAGGATTTGGTCTCCTCAAGAGGGGGCCAGAAACAAAGGCCTGTTTCAGGTTGTGAAATGCAGAGACAGCTTCGGGAGGCCAGTCTCTGGCATTCACACCCTTCTTGGTCAAAGCGATAATAGGCGCGGCAATGGAAGAGTAATTCCTTATGAACTGCCTATAATAATTAGTGAAGCCAAGAAAGCGCTGTGTGGCCTTGAGGCTAGCAGGAAGAGGCCAGTTGGTGATAGCCAAGACCTTCCCAGGGTCCATACGAAGCCCCGAACATGAGACAAAGCACCCCAAAAACAGGACCTCAGAACATTCAAAGGAACATTTCTCCAGCTTGGCATAGAGATTGTTCTCTCTAAGACGTTGAAGTACAGTGCGGACATGGTTTCTGTGGACGAGCAGATTTTCAGAAAAGATCAGAATGTCATCCAGATAGATGACAACAAACTGGTACAGCAGATCTCTGAAGATTTCATTGACAAAGTTTTGAAACACGGCTGGAGCATTACACAGACCAAAAGGCATCACCAGATATTCGTAATGCCCGTCTCTAGTGTTAAATGCAGTCTTCCATTCGTCACCCTCCCGTATTCGAATGAGATTGTACGCGCCTCTGAGATCCAACTTGGTGAAAATGGAGGCACCCTTCAACCTATCGAATAGCTCAGATATTAAGGGTAAGGGGTATCGATTTTTAATAGTAACCGCATTTAAACCCCGATAATCGATGCAGGGTCTTAAGGTACCATCCTTTTTGGCAACAAAAAAGAACCCTGCCCCTGCAGGCGATGAGGATTTCCGGATGAACCCTCTCTCCAGATTCTCTGCTACATACTCCGACATGGCCTGGGTCTCTGGGATGGACAGAGGGTAGGTACGACCCCTGGGTAGAGTTGCTCCGGGGACAAGATCAATAGCACAGTCAAAAGACCTGTGGGGAGGAAGCACCTCAGCTGATTTTTTACAGAACACATCCCGGTAATCGCTGTATGCGGCGGGAAGATCAGAAGAAACAGAAGTGGCAGCAACCGGAAGACTCTCCTTGGGGGTCACCTTGAGAAGACACGACGAGAAACATGAGGAACCCCAGGCCAGGATCTGCCCAGAGACCCAGTCCACATGTGGAGAGTGGAGCTGTAGCCAAGGGAGGCCCAATACAACTGGGGTAGAGGCCTTGGGTAGAATAAGAAAGGATATCCACTCCTGGTGGAGAATCCCTACCGACATCCTAATGGGTAGCGTCTGGAAGCGAATAGGGCCCCCTGGGAGAACAGTGCCATCAATTGCCGAGACTACCAATGGGGTAGTGAGAGGTGAAAGGGTAAGCTTCATAGAAGAAGCAGTTCTCCAATCCATGAAATTGCCGGCAGCCCCGGAATCCAGGTATGCAAGGGTTGACTGAGGAGAAGTGCCTACATGAAGGGACACCGGCAAGAGCAGGCGAGAAGGTGATGTTTCTGGGTCCAATACTCCACCTTCCAAATGTATTAGACCCGAGCGTTTCCCGGACGAAGCGAGCAGGAGTCACGAAAATGACCCTTGCCCCCACAATAGAGGCACAAGCCCAGAGTTCTGCGCCTAGCACGTTCTTCGGGGGTTAGTCTGGTCCGGCCCAGCTGCATAGGTTCTTCAGCAGGTAGAGGATGCTCCACGGAATGAAGGGAGGGGAGCTCAGACTGGCTAGGACCCAGAGAGTGCTGGCGTCTTTTTTCTAAGGACCTCTCTTGAAAACGAATGTCGATCTGGTTGCATAATGAAATTATATCGTCCAGACCGACGGGAATGGCTCTTCCCGCTAATTCGTCTTTCACTCGGTCAGAGAGGCCATGTAAAAAGGTAGCGACCAGGGCCTCATTATTCCAGCTCAATTCAGCTGTGTGGATACGGAACTGAAGAGCATATTGCCCCACTGAACTAGATTCTTGGCGAAGACGTAAGACAGCACTAGCCGCTGAAGAAGCCCGAGCCGGCTCTTCGAAGATATTACGAAAGAGCTTCAAGAATTCGGACAGACTGGAAACCACCGGATCGTTCCTCTCCCACAGGGGGGCAGCCCAGGCCAAAGCTTCACCGGAGAGGAGGGAAATGATATAGGCTACCTTAGCCCGGTCAGATAGGAAGCTTTGAGGCTGAAGCTCAAAATGAATAGTGCATTGGCTGAGAAACCCCCTGCAGGCCTTGGAGTCCCCAGAGAAACGGAACGGAGCTGGCAATCTTAGTGAGTGTGAGGCTGCGACTTGTGCGATAGGTACAGCCGCTGGTTGTACTTGGGGTTGCGGATTCGGGGTTCCCAAGGAGACCTGAAGCTGCTCGAATCGAGAAGCCAGATCCTGGAGGAATCGCATCACCTGGGTCTGATTTGATTCCTGGGTCTCAAGTCTGCGAACTATGCCCTGCAATGGATCATCCGCGGGAAGCGGGATGTCAGCCGGGTTCATGGCTGATCAAACTGTCAGGGTCACCTGTGGCCAGGTGACAGATGCACACCGTAGGGGGACAGGAGTGCACCGCGAGGTAGTGAACCCTATGGCTGGCTTCTGTGGATAGGAAACTGGGTGGTTGTGGAAAGCGGGACCAGAGGAGCACAACCGGGATCCCAACGGAAGCGAGAGCCAAGATTCCCCAGGGCGCGGAGTCTAAGACCCAGCTGGTCTTCTCCAGGGCCTCTAGTGGTGAGGATGTTACGCTGCAGGCTGGGACCAGGTCGCGGCCCCTGGAGTTTCCTAGCTCACGCCCCGTAGGATAAGGGGAAGCAGCAGCACACGATAGAGAGAACCGAATAACAAGCCGAAGGTCAGGGGCCACAAGCAGACAAGGATAACGAAGAACGAGCCGAAGGTCAAGGGTCACGAGCAGACAGGGATGGTCGGGGACAAGCCAATAACGTAACAGAGAGACAGACGTAGCACACGGCAGGCAGGAACCCAAACACACAATGCCTAACAAACACGTTGATCAGCAAAGCAGGCTTGCAGTGCACAGGTTAATATAGTGTTCAGTGATAGGGCCTGGGGTGGAGTCAGGCTGGGAGGAGATTATAAAGGAAGCCAGGTGAAGGAGGTCTGGTCTCTAGATGAACACATGAGGAGGAAGGTAAGATGGCAGACAGACATTAATGCATATCCATGACAGAACATATTTCCAAGTGGCCTTCTTTTGTTTGTTTCTGATGATCATATTCTGTACCGACCTCGGTTGGGGTCCTTTGTTACCTTCTTTTATAATTGTGCTGCATCTAATCACAATAAACGTTTTTTGAAAATCGAAAAAAAAAAAAAAAAGAAAAAGTAGTAAACTGTCATATCAAACTTTTGAAAGTTCTTTAGTAGTTAGAAAACCATCATCAGTAATGATGATTAATGTATTTACTAAGGAATGTGACTATTTTTAAACCCACTTTTTAAGTCTAAAGCCTCGTACACACGACTGGTTTTCTCGGCAAGAAAACTGCTGGGAGAGCTTTTTGCTGAGAAAACCGGCCGTGTGTATGGTTTCTCATCGGGAAAACTGTCGGGAATCTCGACGAAAAAAAATAGAGAACCTGCTCTCTATTTTCTCTTCGGGACTCTCGTCGGCCTGTTTCCCGTGCGTGTGTACGCTTACCTCTCTCCAGGTAAACCCGCGCATGCTCGATGAGACTTCGACGCATGTGCGGTAGCTTACAAGGGTAGTGTAGTGTAGGGTGAAGCAAGATGGCGGCGATGGCATCTAATGTGACGAGCACATGCTCGTCGTAGTCGATGACATCACGCGTTCTTGCCATTCAAAAGAATGGCGTTTCTTTTGAATGTGCCGTGTGTACACTCGGCGAGCAAGAAAAGCTTGCCAGGAATCCCGTCAGGAAAACCAACGTGTTTTTCCTGACGGGATTCCCGGCCGTGTGTACAGGGCTTTAGATAGAATAGGTTATAGTAATAATACAATTCAAGTTTTTTTTGTTTTCATCTATTAGGCTGTTGTCAATATAACAGGTATAACATTACTGTATATTCCTGCTTCGGTGTTAACTGTAAAATTCTAGATTTCCCATCACTTTCTATCCTAGTTACAATGATCACCAAAACATTTAGTGAGGTTAAATCCCCATAGTAAGAACAAAACAACAGCTTACCACGAATTTAGCATGCCCACATTCTTTCCGAAATAAAACAAAACAGTTTGGGCTTTATATTTACGTTAATGAAGATAGTCTAATGCCTGATTGTATAAATGGCAACCTTCTACAAATGTCATCCTCTAGGCACAGTTAGCCGGAGGCTCTGTGAATAGTTTTAGACCTCTCAAAGGTGTTACTTTGAAAGAGATGTCACAACTGGGTGACAATGTGATATGGTTCAGCACCTTAGTGTCTAAATGCAAAGCTTGCTGATCATTTCTTACCTCCTAACAATAATATCAATATCTACAGTGGTTTATCTGAAAATAGGTTACAATATCTAGGTGAGCAAAAAAAAAAAGGTAACCTAAAGAGATCTGATCACAAACAGGCTTATCCAAGTATCTAAATATTTAGAAATGTGTAACAATGCAGGCATTCCCTCCGGCTCTATAAGATGGGTAACAGTGCAGAGCCAAACTGTCATAGATGTAAGCGAGACCATGGGGATTTAATAATTTGCTTTGGAGTTGCCCCAAGCTACATCACTATTGGAGGAAAGTACTGGACACCCTGAATGCAGTGTTTCGGGTAAATATCCCATTGGACCTTTTTTTTTATTTATATTTTCTTTATTGATTTTCTTCAACATTATAAATAACAGTGAACATGCATATGCTTTGATAATTTACATCCCTTGTATTAACAAGATAATAATAATAACACACATTTATATAATTAACATCTTTTTCCTTTCTATTAAACCTTTTTCCCCCTCCCTCCCCCCCTCCCCCCGACTCTATGGTTTCTCCTACTAGGGTTTCTATACTTTTTCACACATTGTTTTTTTTTTTTTTTCCTTCTTCTGCTTACTGCATTACTTCTATTTTACAAGGGGTACCCTTTGGACCTTAAATGCTGTCTTCTTCAAGTGAACTTGAGGAGGTTGTACTGGAAGAATGTCCCAGGATAGCCATAGGTCGTGCCCTTTTTCATGTCTGAAAACTAAACTTACAACTTTGGAAATCCCCTAATCTCCCCCCACATAAGTCTTGGTAACTGTAGACAATTCATTATTTCTGGAAAGTCTTATTTACCAACGCAGGGGCTACTCCGACTCAGCCCTAATGAGCTTATATACCAGAGAATCGTTCTATACTCGGGGCCGGGGTATGATTTCCATCTTGCAACAGTTGACCTCTAAGATACTGACTTTTTGAATGTGGGTACCGCTGATGTCTCATTGTGCAGATGTTCTGATGGAAATGGGTTAGATGGTATTATAATGTTTGTATCTTCTATACTTTACAAATGTACTTTTATGAAATGCATTGCTTTGTCCTGGATTGCCATAATGTTTATTTCTAACAACTTTCCTGATTAAAAAAAATAAAACAATGCAGGCATACCTATGAAATATGTATTTCCCTGATTCAGCACTATGTACCTCATTATTCAGCACTATGTACCCATTATTTAAACCCGAATTTCAATCCCAGTCCTTGTTTGCCCCCATTGAGGCACCCCGCCTCAACCATTTTTTTTAATAAAAATCCTCATAATACCTTTTTTCCATGTGTCTACTATTTCAGGCTCCCATTCACGCCATTCAAAGAGGCCTGTATGGGCACACCATTGAGTGCTCAAATAACAAAAATGACAAAAAGTACAGTGACAAAAGTGAGAAGAGTGTTCCCGGTGGGTGCTGCTGGTCTGCACTACCTACAAAATTAGTCAAAATAATGTAAAACAGAAAACAATTTTAAATATTAGTGATGCAGGGAAAATAGTTTACATACTTCTGGATTTTGGGTGTAAGACATGCCCAAAAAAATCAACAAAGTTTACAGTGCATATGACTTATACTAGCTCTTGTCCTTCGTAAAATGACACATTTAGAAATACCATGTAACAGTGGGATGTAGGTGTCATTGATCTGCTTGACAAATTTTCCCATTGATAACACTTTTAAATGTATTCACGTAGGATTCAACTGGATCTGCCAAACAGTTTCTGGAAGGATTCTTATCTATATCCTATATATTACATACAATTACATCCATATACTGTATATTACTATACATTTGCTGAGCAAATTTTGTTCGTTTGAGTCTCGTCAGGATGAATTTTGATGAATTTTAGATGAAACTTTGTGAGAATATTTTGGGCACATCTTCTTAAATAATGGAATAACGGAAATAGATTTTTTTCAAATTTTCCAACATGCTACTCATGGTGCTAAAAAAAATCTGTTTATCAACAGTTTAACCACAAATGAGGATTGAATTTAAATTAATTTTGAAATAAAAATAGCACGCCCTCATTCCAAAACTAACCAGCCCAGCATGCCCTGGCAGCCTGGTTTCCAGGAAGGGGTGCTGGCAAATGGGGCTTGTGTACCACCTACCTGCCCTCTCATGGGGAGCAAGTGGGTGGCTGCCCCATCCCTAGTAAACTAATTTTAAAACAACATACACACCTGTGTCCAGAGAGACATTGACAAGTAAACAGGGCTTTTTTCCAGCACTGAATGTACAGTATGTAATAGCAAGGTCGTGGGGTGTTCTGGGGGATCTATTGTCACTGGTGGGGATCTGTTTTTGTGTGAGGGTTTATTGTTGCTGGTGGGAAATCTTTTGTTGCTGGGGGGTCTTATGTTACTGGTAGTAATCTACTATTGAGGGAGAGGTCTTTTAGTGCTGTGTGCTGGAGGGTCCATTGATGCTGGCTGCTGTGAGATCTGTTGTTTCTGCAGGGGGTAGGGTCTAATGTTGCTGGGGTGTGTCCTATGTTACTGGGAGTGGGGTTTATTGTTGCTGGGGGGCCTATTGTTGCTGGGGTGGGGTCCATTGTTGCTGGGGGAGTCTATTGTTGTGTAAGGTATCTATTGTTGCTGGGGGGGTCTATTGGTACTGGGGGATATATTGTTGCTGGCTCCAGGGGGTTCTATTTTACTGCTCTTTTTTGTTTTTAGACAAGAACTAATTCCATACAAATTAATTAGAAACACAAAATGATACTTGGGGCAATACTGGGAGGTGGGTAAGGGATGGAACCAAGGGACGGTGCTCAGAGGAGGGTGGGGCGTGGAGACAAGGGGGACTCAGAAGGGGAGGGAGTTCCTGCACCTATTCTCTGAGAAAAAAACAGCCCTGCAAGTAAGTATTCGTGGTGTGTCCCATACTTTCTACATAATGTCTCTGTGGGCTAGTATGGTACTAATTGGGTCTCTGTGGATATGTTTCTGGTTCTGTTTGCATGGTACTGATTGGGTCTCTGCAGACACATCCCAGTTGGGATTGCATTAATTTGCTTTTGATTAAGCAGCGGTTTCCATAGCGAGCAAAATACTTTCTTGTATTACGAAAGGTATGGACTCCAGAGAGAGAGATATAATTTTGCTCCTGTACAAATCATTAGTAAGACCTCATCTGGAATATGCAGTTTAGTTTTGGGCACCACTTCACAAAAAGGATATTGGGGAACTGGAGAAAGTGCAGAGAAGAGCAAACAAACTGATAAGAGGCATGGAGGAGCTCAGCTATGGGGAAGGATTAGCGGAACTGAATTTATTCTCTTTTGAGAAGAGGAGATTAAGGGGGATATGATCAACATGTATAAATACATAAGTGGTCCATATAGTGAACTTGGTGTTGATTTATTCACTTTAAGGTTATCACAGAGGACAATGGGGCACTCTTTACTCCTGGATGCATTATCATAATCTTGCTATATTTAAAATATTATTAATAATATTATGTAACTCTTGCTAAATTAGCTTTAGTTCTGTATGCTGTGTGTGTGTAGGGGGATGTGGGAGGGGCAGCACAAAGGTACCTGGGCCAGAGGAGAGAAAGTAAAAATCCAGTTTAAGGGGCAACACCAAGCCTCAAAATGTATACATTGCATTATCTCAAGTTGTTTCCTTCCTCTGTTTACCTCTGGCTAAATTCAGCAAGTGAACCATAGTGGTTAAGGGGTATTTAGAGCAGTCTGAAGACCCTTTGAATCTCACAAAACATGGAACCACCTCTCTTAGTGGTCTGTGCAATTGCCAAGCGGTACTTCATATAAATCAGACTCCGTGATGCCTCCAGTAGGTCATTCTGGCATTTCTTTTCATCAAAATAATTAAATGAAAAAAGGTGGACCTTTTACCATCATTTAGGTGTGCCATGCCTAGGGCAGCATGAGCTCTAAGGCCCCTTTCACACGGGCGGACCGTATGTCCGTTTTTCATCCATCCGTTTTCAGATGAAAAACGGACATACACGTATCCCTATGGGATAGCGGATGTCGGCGGATGAACATCCGATGACATCAGTCTCCGCTATGGTCCGTTTAGCATGACGGTGGAAAATCCTAGTTTTCCATCCGTCTGCAGATCGGATCGGATGAAAACGGACAGACGGTCCGTTTTCATCTGATCCCCCCATAGAGGAGAGCAGCGATCTGACCGGTCCGTTTCTGCACAGTGTGCAGAGACGGACAAGTCATCCGCCGAATCAACGGGGATCAATGGAGCGATTCCCACCGAGCAAGCAGATGTTCACGGGGCGGATCATCACGGGATCCGCCCGTATGAAAGAGCCCTAAGAAACGCTGCATCTGTACTGATTTTAACCAGTTAACAACCACCTGCCGACAAATAACGTCGACAAGGTGGTTGCTTAACTCTGGGAGGACGTTATATAACGTCCTCCCAGAATCGCGCTCCCGCGCGCCCCCTGGGGCGCGCACACAGGAAACTCCGTGACCACCGAGTCCAGAGGACCCGGCGGATCACGAATCGCGGTAAATCGCCGCTGATAGCGGCCGTTTACCACGTGATCGCTCCGTCAAATGACGGAGCAATCACTTGTAAACAGACCGGCGTCATGTGATGACGCCGGTTCCTCTCTCCCCTCTCTGTACCGATCGGTACAGTGTGAGAGGGGAGGGGGAGGGAGCGGATGGCAGCAGCAGCACTGTGGGCTGGATCTGTGACAATTGCAGTCACAGATCCAGCCATCCATCCATCCCTGCTCAGCCATCCCTGTGCAATACCCTGCCAATACTCTGCAATACACCCTGCCAATACTCTGCAAAATACCCTGCCAATACTCTTCAAAATACCCTGCAATACCCTGGTGCAATACTCTGCAATACCCTGGTGCAATACTCTGCAATACCCTGGTGCAATACTCTGCAATACTCTGCAATACCCTGCGCAATACTCTGCAATACCCTGCAATACCCTGGTGCAATACTCTGCAATACCCTGCGCAATACTCTGCAATACCCTGCGCAATACTCTGCAATACCCTGCGCAATACCCTGCAAAATACTCTGCAATACCCTGCGCAATACTCTGCAATACCCTGCAGTACCCTGCGCAATACTCTGCAAAATACTCTGCAATACCCTGCGCAATACTCTGCAATACCCTGCACAATACTCTGCAATACCCTGCGCAATACCCTGCGCAATACCCTGCACAATACTCTGCAATACTCTGCAATACCCTGTACAATACTCTGCATCACCCTGCGCAATACTCTGCAAAATACTCTGCAAAATACTCTGCAATACCCTGCGCAATACTCTGCAATACCCTGCGCAATACTCTGCAATACCCTGCGCAATACTCTGCAATACCCTGCACAATACTCTGCAATACCCTGCACAATACACCCTGTGCAATACTCTGCAATACCCTGCGCAATACTCTGCTATACCCTGTGCAATACCCCCTGTGCAATACCCCATGCAATACCCTGCCATACTCCGCAATGCCCTGCCATACTCCGCAATGCCCTGCCATACTCCGCAATGCCCGGCAATACTCCGCAATGCCCAGCAATACTCCGCAATGCCCGGCAATACACTTTGTGCGGGGATATCTGAATGATGCTTGCAGCTACAGGCATCATTCAGATATTAGCTTTTTCAGCCGGCGATTCCCTACACCATAACAACAATCATAGTGGCTGTTCCGCCGCTTGATCATTCTTACGGGAGGCGAGGGGGGATGTCCCCCCCCCGCCGCCCTCCGGTGCTTCTACCGACTCACCGCTATGATCAAAGCCAGGATTGTTTTTTTTTTTCAGGCTTCCCAGCATAGAGGTGAGATGTGGGGTGTTATTGACCCCATATCTTACTGTAAAGAGGACCTGTCATGCCATATTCCTATTACAAGGGATGTTTACGTTCCTTGTAATAGGTATAAAAGTGATCAAAAAAAATTTTGGGGCGGAAAAACATGTCAAACTAAAATAAATAAAGTAAAATGAACAATAAAAAAAATATATTTTTTTTTAAAACGTCCCTATCCCCGTGAGCTCGCATACAGAAGCGACCGCATACGTAAGTCTCGCCCACATATGAAAACGGTTTTCAAACCACACATGTGAGGTATCTCTGCGAACGTTAGAGTGAGAGCAATCATTTTGGCCCTAGACCTCCTCTGTAACTCAAAACATGTAACCAGTAAAAATATTTAAAGCGTCGCCTATGGGGATTTTTAAGTAGCGAAGTTTGGCGCCATTCCACGAGTGTGTGCAATTTTTAAGGGTGACATGTTAGGTATCTATTTACTCGGCGTAACTTCATCTTTCACATTATGCAAAAACATTGGGCTAACTTTACTGTTTTTTTTTTAAGCACAAAACATTTTTTTTACGTAAAAAATGCGTTAAAAAATTGCTGCGCAAATATCGTGCAAGATAAAAAGTTGCAACAACCACCATTATATTCTCTAAGGTCTTTGCTAAAAAAACATATATAATGTTTTGGGGTTCTTTATAATTTTATAGCAAATAAATGATGATTTTTACATGTAGGAGAGAAATGTCAGAATTGGCCTGGGTGCTCCAGAACGCCTGAAGGGGCTCCCTGCATGTTGGGCCTCTGTATGTGGCCACGCTGTGTAAAAGTCTCACACATGTGGTATTGCCATACTCGGGAGGAATAGCAGAATGTGTTTTGGGGTGTAATTTGTGGTATGCATAAGCTGTGTGTGAGAAATAACCTGCTAATATGACAATTTTGTGAAAAAAAAAAAGAGAAAAAAAATCTTGATTTTGCAAAGAATTGTGGGAAAAAATGACAACTTCAAAAAACTCACAATGCCTCTTTCTGAATACCTTGGAATGTCTTCTTTCCAAAAAGGGGTCATTTGGGGGGTATTTGTACTTTTCTGGCATGTTGGGGTCTCAAGAAATGAGATAGGCCGTCAGTACTTCAGGTGTGATCAATTTTCAGATATTGGCACCATAGCTTGTGGACTCTATAACTTTCACAAAGACCAAATAATATACACCAATTTGTACTTATTTTTACCAAAGATATGTAGCAGTATAAATTTTGGCCAAAATGTATGAAGAAAAAATAGTAATTTGCAAAATTTTATAACGGAAACGAAAAAAAAAAACATTTTTTTACAGAATTTTCAGTCTTTTTTCTCTTATAGCGCAAAAAATAAAAAACACAACAGTGATTAAATACCACCAAAAGAAAGCTCTATTTGTGTGAAAAAAAGGACAAAAATTCATATGGGTACAGTGTTGTATGACTGAGTAATTGTCATTCAAAATGTGAGAGCACCGAAAGCTGAAAATTGGTCTGGTTATTAAGGGGGTTTAAGTGCCCAGTGGTCAAGTGGTTAAGGTAAATAATTATTTTCTATTGATTAGAGAAACCTTGTTTATTTAGTATCAGTGGCTTCCCATATGTAACAGACAATTCAAAGTATTGAAAAAGTATCATGATCTTGCAGTTCCCTTCCATATAATGAAGCAAACAAACCACTACTCTGATTAAAGACCATTACAGAGCACTTTTATAATACTGTACAACCATTAAGATAAAGAATATTATAAGCATCAACCTCTGGACTGACCCAGTTGTGTAAATAGAAATTAGTTTGAAGTGTTGTAATGATTTCTACAATCTGTAGAAACAAAATATAATTTTAACGGCTCAATGTACTGTGGTTGGCTTATGAAAAACAATCTTGAGTTATGATTTTAATTACCTTGTATATCTCTGTAGTATTATACATTGTAGTCTGCCTAAATTAAAGTTTTAAAATGACTGGGAAGTAAAATAAATGCATATTGTAATGCTTGTAATGATTTTTTTTTATAGTGACTCTGTCATGTTAAAAGTACGTGAGCTGCTATTGCTGGCCTTTTATACTTTTAAGTCATATACTGTACCTGGATGCTGTAATTGAGTATTAGAATTCCTTTTCTCATTCTCTATATTTGTTCTTGGTCAGCGACTCAGAAAATAAAGCCAAAGAATCTGCATTACAGCCAGGGAATTAGCAAACTTAAAGGAAAATGGCAGGCTACATAATTTTCTCACAACAGTGTCAAATTAACATACATATTACATGATCCTTTTTTTTTTGTTAAGATGTTGCAAACATTCTCTTGATAATTGACCCATCTAAGCATTGTCCTTGAGTTTCAAAACTGACACGTACAGTATCTGCATGGGTATTATGCAACTGTGATATAAAGTGTAGTATACACATGGAATTCTATTATATTTCAAATGGGTTATGGCAAGATCTGTTACAATAAAAAAATAATAGAAGGCTCCCGCTCTCACCATACACAGGCAATCTAACCAGGAATGGTGCCACAAAGTGTTAACCAACCTTGTAAAATTGTGTAAAAATAAATTGTGCTATGCTACAATATTACCCTATACAGTATAAATTAATCAAATACATGTGTGAATAAATCAAAACTGTTAGAGAAATCTTACACGCATTAAGCAAAAATCATGTACCGTATGTAAAAAGCAAACATTAATTAAAGCACAATAGTCTACTATTCTTGAAGATGAGTATCCAACTACACTGAGAAGGGTGCACAAATAAGATAATGTTCACTCCACCACCACCAACTCCCATGGAAAAATGCTCACCTTCAAGTATATGTCACCTTTTCAAAAAAAAAACCTGCCTATACAGGTAAGGGATGTTTGCAGATTAAAACAAACTGTGCAGCTCTGACTAAATATGAATAATATCCTAGTCATCACTGCTCACCTCCACCATCACAGGAGTGAGCTCTTTCTCTGATTTAGACCACCTCACATACTCTTTCTCTCCAATGATGCTGTAGCTCTGCGCTCAGCATTTGAGAAATAGAAAGAAGTATTTGGACAGCCGCGCTCCAAAAAAACTTTTAGTTGCCTTGATTGGTAAAAATAGGATAAAAGCACTACAAGCCACAGCAAAAATAGGACACACATCTGACGCGTTTCACACTAATGCCGCGTACACACGACCGTTTTTAATGTCATTGCATAAAACTGCATTTTTCTCGACGTGATTCTTCTCAAGCCTGCCTTGCCTACACACTATCGTTGAAAAAAATGGTTGACTAAAGCGCGGTGACGTACAACACGTATGACGGCACTATAAAGGGGAAGTTCCATTCGGATGGCGCCACCCTTCATGTTAGTAAAGTTTGTTGAGAGACGATTCGTGCTTTTCAGCCTCCTGCTTTTCAGTCCGTTACAGCGCGACGAATGTGCTATCTCCATTACGAACGCTAGTTTTACCAGAACGAGCGCTCCCGTCTCATACTTGATTCTGAGCATGCGCATTTTTTTCACGTCGTTAAAGCCTACACACGGCCATTTTTCATGACGAGAAAAACGACGAGGTGAAAAACGACGAGAAAAATTAGAGCATGTTCCAATTTTTTCATGCCCATTTTTCACGTCGTAAAAAATGCTCTGAAGCCCACACACGATAATTTTTAATGACCATTTTAAAAAATGGCATTTTTCTTGTCATTAAAAACGGTCGTGCGTACTTAGTGCTTAGTCATAGCTCACTCCTGTGATGGTGGAGGATGACTAGGCCTCACTTTGAAACATCCTGGCAGTACTTAGCAACATCCTGAGAGTATTCCAGTCAGGCTTCATAAGGGATGTAAATGGCCTACATCTATATCAAGGGTATTATTCAACTGTAGTCAGAGCTGCACAGTTTGCTTTTATCTACAGATGCCCCTTACTGCATAAGCAGTTTTGTGGTAAAGGTGGAATATCCCTTTAAAGTTATAATAGGTCAAATGCCTGGGCCCCATTAAAACAACCAGGATGGGCTCTAATGGAGGATTAAACTCATTCTATTAGAGAGATTGACACTAAGGAAATCCAGACGAATTACCTGAATGAAAAAAAAGAAAACATAGTGCTTTCTGTTCAGCTTGAAATTATCCAGTATTTATTAATATCTCACTCACATAAAAGCATATTAAGAACAGCTCATCTTAGATGAGACAGAATTGAATCCTCTAGCTCAGGGGTCTCAAACTGGCGGCCCTCCAGCTGTTGCGAAACTACAAGTCCCATCATGCCTCTGCCGGTGGGAGTCATGCTTGAAACTGTCAGCTTTGTAATGCCTCATGGGACTTGTAGTTTTGCAACAGCTGGAGGGCCACCAGTTTGAGACCCCTGCTCTAGCTTGTACTTTTGCTTTAAACACAATCTCTCCTCTCCACTCTGGGCACTGTCAGCTCTCAGCGCTCCGCCCGACGCATGTTACGTCATTAAATTACTTCATCAGGGACTTAGCTGACAGTGTCCAGAGTGTGCACTAAAAAGAATCGCTCATCAACACATGCAATTCAGGCCAACATGCCCAACAACCAAATCTAGTGGTGTGAATTAAGCCTAGGAGCCTTTTACAGTGACGACATCAGATGTGCAGACCCAGGAAACTCATAAGCAGACATCTCAACAACCGGGTCCCTGATAGATATTACAAAGAAATTGCCAGGTGAGTTAACTAGTATTTGTCCTAAACTAAAATATACGTTTTGGGTGGACTGATTCTTCTTTTCAAGACGTTTATTGATTTTGTCATAAAGAGAGATACAGAAAGGTATACAAGTAGATGCCCATAAGCTGAGCAACTAGAAAATTGATGCGATATTGATCACATCAAGAATAATACAAATGACAATGTGTTACATCAAGAATAATACAAATGGCAATATGTTATTTTCTGCATACGATCAACATAATGAGGCAGCCAAAAATGGGAGCTATAAGGGAGCCAAAATGGTAAATTCACCATGACAACAGACGTAACATAAATTTTTTATCAAAGAATTGGGTTTAAAGTGATACTAAAGTCTTGTGTTTTTTTGTCATACTTACCTGCTCTGTGCAGTGGTTTTGCACAGAGCAGCCCAGATCCTCCTCTTCTCGGGTCCCACGCCAACGCTCCTAGCTCCTCCATCCTGCCCCCACAGCAAGTAGCTTGTTATGAGGGCACCCGAGCTGAGCTGCTAGTCTGTGTCCATTCAAAGCCGTGGCTCGGCCCCATCCCTTCTCTCTCCTCATTGGCTCACTGACTTTAATTGAGTGTCTCAGCCAATCAGGTGGGAGAGTCCCGGATAATCAAGTCTCTGGTGCAACATCACTGGGTTGATATGGGGCTTAGGTTAGTATTAGGGCGGCTGAGGCTGGCTGTTGCACACAGAAGTTTTTTTTTATATTAATGCATAGAATGCATTAAAGTGGATGTAAACCCAATTTCATGAAATTTGAGCTGGGCACATATATCTGTAGTGTTTTTTTTATCTCTCTTCAAAGCAATGAGTCCCGTAGCTTTGTCCTGCTCCGTTCTTCTGTTATCAGCCTGATAACTTTTGACAAGCTCTCCAAGACGGGAGATAGAAGCGTGTGTCTGGGAGGTTGCTATAAATAGAGTAGCAGACTACTAAACTATTCACAGGCAACCTCTGCATGTGTGGGGAGGGGGTGTTTGCCTTACCTTCAATAAGTCTTATAGTGTCTAGCAATAATCCACTCCTACTCGATGAATGAGGAAGTGAAAAATCTAACATGATGTGCACTTTCTAAACAGTATATAAAGGTGAAGACGGCAGATATAGATGTAAAACTTATGTAGGGAGATTTGTTTCATCTCTGTGTATCATCTGAGACTATTCACTTCACTGGGTGTATGTTGAGGGTTTACAGCCACTTTAAGATAAAAACCTTCTGCCTTTAGAACCACTTTAAGGAATGTAGCGATACCCCCGAATGGGGCTGCTGGATTAATTTTGGGTCCTGCCGTTACCCCACATTTCACCGTCCCAGAACTTAAGAGTCTATGTTAAGTAATTAGAATAGAGGTGATTGCCAGTCACTTCAGTCTCTTTCTCAATTTCTTTATTAAACAACTTCAGGTAGGAGGATAGAGGGTTAGGGGAAGTTCAGATACATTGGTTTTGCAGATCACTAATGCGGTTCTTG
Organism: Rana muscosa; assembly: GCA_029206835.1. Lineage (NCBI taxonomy): Eukaryota > Metazoa > Chordata > Amphibia > Anura > Ranidae > Rana > Rana muscosa. The sequence goes on from CM055126.1 coordinate 167,059,070, forward strand.
AATCCAGATGACAACAGCTTTCTGTCTCTCGTTCTTGCGACAACCGGATAGACCTCTCACACTGACCTAACAGCCGGTATGAAGCACGGACAAAGTCTCTGCCACAGACTTGAGTGATAAGTGGAAACTCCTGGATAATCCCCTGCCACAGGATTGTTTAGCCAGTAGTCGGTTAGTTAGGTCAGCTGCACAGTACCTGAACCTTTAAGCCATCCGGCAGTACTGTGAGGTAGGTTAACTTGGGTACATCCTCCAAACGAGTCACCAGGCCCTTCCTGAGATATCAGCCATCAGCTCGGTCCTCTCCAGTAAGGTCCTCCCCTGGAATATTCTCCGCTTTCGTGGCTTCTTCCCGCAGGTCATACAAAAATAAATCACAATGATGGCGCTTAAAGTTTATCAGAAGACAATACATATATACATATACCTAAAATGTCCTATGAGCTGTGCGAAGAGCTCAGATGTGAGTGAAAACAGTCCAGGAAGATAACCGGGCAGCCTTGCTGGGGGAGCTGAAGCCAGACTCCAAACATATGAAAACAGAAAAAAACAGAAAAGGGGCGCCACTTAGTTAAAACTGTTTCACTTTAATAATACAATAGTATTAAAGCACTCACTCGTAAGTTGACTGTATAAAGCACATAGATGATCGGGTCTGTGGTCATGTTCCGCTAGCTAGCAGTCTCAGTGTGAGATGACCTCCTCGTTTGCTGCATTAGAAGCCAGGATAATATCCATGGTGGATGTTGCCGGAGGATCTTCTCAGAAAGCCAAAAGGAGGGCTGGACCGCAAACAGGAAGTTCAGTTGAGACGCAACGTTCAGCGGAATGACATCAGGACCGGCATGCAACGCGTTTCGATGCTTAATGCAAAGAGACGTTCTAGGTCCCCGCACACATCTTTCTCAAGCAATAATGTGACAGGCTGAACAAAGCCTTTTTATGTGCGCCTGAGGTGATGTTGCCACCTTGTGGGGATTAGTTGTAAGACTCCCTTAAACAGAGTGTACTAACACTAATATTGTCACGTTTATACAAAAAGGGAACAAATGCTATATTCCCGCAGGTCAGACAGCACAGGATCACCTTTCGTTAAGTAGGCCCCAGACAGACTTCTGGGCCTACTTGCAGCAAACACAGCAGCATAGCCTCAGGCCTGGAGGGCCATGAGGCAAGAAGGACCAGCAGCGTGGCCTCAGGCCTGGAGGGCCATGAGGCAGGAACTCCGAAGCACATGGCACTGCCCCTTAAATATCCTTCCCCCAGCATGCCCAGCTACAAAGAAACTCCTGATTGGGCTGTTTTCTGAGGGAAAGAATATCCAATGCACTTCAGCTGGCTGTATTTCTCACACTGGCCTGTGACTACAGTGACACCTACTGGCAACAGTGGGAAATGCGCACAAACAGCCAAAGCTGGAACATAAACCAACAATTTACATAATCACTCTAAGCTATTTACAGCTCAGACAATACCAAATTTACAGAATAGCCCCTGTTCAAAAGTAGCAGGGCGCTACAGGAAGAAGAGAGAATAGAGGGAGAGAAAGGAAAATATAAGAAGAGGAGGGAAAAGGAAAGAGGTTGGAAGTAAGGGGAGGGGGGAAGAAAGAAGGGGGCAGGGAAGAGAAAGGGAGGGTGTGATGCAGGGGGTATCTGACCAACAGGGAAGCCTCCCACATAGCGGGTGAGTGTCATTCATAACGCCTTAGTTTACCTAAAAAAACAAATCAAACAAAAAACAAACTAAACACAAGGAGCATTACTTATCTTTAGTGAGCTGTGTCCCGTGTGGTTCTGTTTTCTAGTCCCTCTACCCCGTATTAACCCGCCCATAATCTTTCAGTGCGGTGAGGGTTAAACCAACTGAGGGAGCTGTCACAGGCTCTCATCAAGATTGCCCAACTGTACCTGCCCTTTCTGTCCAGTGGCTTCATGCTACTGCTTCTATGAATGAAACAGAATTTGTGAAAGGAGGATGGGCAGATGACTGAAAGGTCTGCCCCTCCATTCATAGATCCTGTTTAATTCAAAGAAGCTGTAGTAATGGCTTCTGTGATTGGTGGAGCTGGGTGGAAATAGTGGGCATAGTTGAACATTCTTGAGGACAGCCTGTAACAGCCCTTGTGTTCTATTAACCACTGCCACACCAGAATATTACAGTGTGGTTATTATGGGGTGGGGGCCATAGGAGGAAGAAGATTGTTACTGAAATAGGAGACATCAGCACAAGGGATCTCAATGTTTGTTTTGTATTTATTTTTTTAGGTAAACTTTAACAACTTGCCGACGAACCTACATATTAAAATGTCCTGTCAGCAAGCTGTTATACCAGGATCATAGCAAGAGCTGCAGGTTCTGGTACCATTTTCAGCTGGTGGTCGGCCTTCTTTTAACCACTTCAGCTACGTAAGGTTTTACCCCCCTCCTGAGCAGGCCATTTTTTGATATACTGCACTGCATTGATTTAACTGACAATTGCGCGGTCCTGCAACACTGTACGCGAATACAATTTAAGTCCTTTTTCCCCCACAAATAGAGCTTTCTTTTGGTGGTATTTGATCACCTCTGCAGTTTTTTTTTGCGCTAAAAACAAAAAAAGACCGACAATTTTGAAAAAAAACAAAACAATATTTTTTACTTTCTGCTATAAAACATATCCAATTAAAAAAAAAAAAAAAAAAATGTCTTCATCAATTTAGGCCAATATGTAGTCTGCTACATATTTTTGGTAAACAAATCCCAATAGGCTTATATTGATTATTTTGCACAAAAGTTATAGCATTTGCAAACTATTGGATATAATTTTGAACTTTTTATTTTTTTATTGTTTTTACTAGTAATGGCAGCGATCAGCGTTTTTTAGTGGGACTGCGACATTGCGGCGGACAAATCTGGCACTAAGTAATACTTTTTGGGGACCAGTGACACCAATACAGTGATCAGTGCTAAAACAAATGCACTGTCACTGTATAAATGACACTGGCAGGGAAGGGGTTAACATCAGGGGTTAAATGTGCTCATAGGGAGTGCTTTCTAACTGGGGGAAATGCTGTGACTAGAGGAAAACAGAGATCTGTGTTTCAGCTTAGCAGAAACACAAGATCTCCATGTTCCTCCCTCAGTGGCAGTCTGCTTCGTTTACATAGGCAAACCGCTGTTCTGCCTCTCCTGTGAATAATCGGCGGGTCCCGATGGCCATCGCGGCAGCCGGACCTGCTGATTAGCTCCCGCTGTGTCCAATCACAGTGGGAGCAAGGCGCCCCAGAGCCAAAGAGAGGAATCACATACAGGTACGTGATTTGCGCTTAAGGGCCGCCATGCCCCAGTATATGTACGTGGGGCGGTCCTTAAGCGGTTAAAGTGATCCTGGGGGCTGTAATCAGCCACCCAATCACATTTTACAGCAGTGTGAAGGCCCCCACTCCAGCTGCCCGTGGTGGTTCCCAGGCTCTCCCGTTCCTTCGTGGAGCCTGGGATCGCGATAAATGGCCAGGATGGCTTCCCACAGAGAAGATGGAGGTACATTCATTCCCCCACCTCACTTTTGACAAATTATTTTATTACTTCTGGTTTCAGAGCTATAACAGCCAGGGCAGCAGCTAACTTGCTTTGGAGGGCAGGGAAGACATCAGGGTCCAATAAACTCCTGATGTTTCCATAAAGGGTGCTCGCTCGCCCTTCTTGTGATTTCAATGAAGTTAAATGAAGAACAAAAGTGTAAAAAAATCTACTGAAATAAAATAAATAAAAATATATTTAAAATCACCCCTGCCCCCTGTGCATACCAACAAATGCAAATGCATGCATAGGTCCAGCACACAGGGCAGTTAATAAGGGGCAGCATTGGATCTCCAGTACTGGGCTTGGGCCAGCAGGGGAAACAGATATGAGCAGGAGAGGGGTAATTGGTGTGGCAGGGAATTACTGGAACTGATCCCCTGTGTGTCTGTCCCTGCAACAGCTGAAAGCTGGCTTCTCCTGACCTCCCTAGCAGCGGCTTTTAGCTGCTGCAGGGAGAGACAAACAGGGGATTGATTTTTGTAATTGCCCTTCTAGCTTACGATCAACCTCCTTGTCCAGGATTTGATTCCCCCTGCTGCCTGGCCTCCCTGACCCCCCCCCCCAGCGAAACCAGCTTCCTTTCTCATCTCTTCCACCGGCTGCAGTGGGTGCACAGGGAGAGAGATCTTTTCGGGATGGAGAACGGGGGGAATATTTCATATTCACTGGTCCTTTCCTCTTGTGACTGAACAGAATGAGTGATCAGTACCAATCACTCACTGTGTCCATTCAAAACTGAAGCATAGTAAACTGTGCTTACTTTGCTTCAGTTTGTGAATTAACATGAGTTTCTGTACAGAGGCTTTCTGTACATTCACTGTCCAGTGCAGCTGAGGCTGCTGAGAAAGGGATGGAGGAATCTATGCCTTCAGTCCCTTACTCTGTCTCAAAAGTGAGACATCAAGGGTCTGTTTAGAATGAGCCTCAAGTCACTCAGTTTTACCTTTAGGATTTAGCAGGAATTTATTCTGTGCGGTTTGTGATTAATTTTAGTGTATTTTTAGCAAAAATATATATAGTTTTAACATGTGAACATTTTAGTAGCAGGTGGGGGGGTTGGTCAGGTAGGCTGTACAGGGCCCCGTATTTCTAACAGCATCCCTGCCAGCATGCATATGTAAAAGGTATCACTAAAAGCTTGAGAGCAATAATTCTAGGGCCCTAATTCACGGTTAACTCTTAACTGATAAAGAGGGGGGGGGGGGAGTTTTGGGACTTTAAATGAAGCACAATGAAGTGCATCCATCCCTGGTTCAAGTATATAGGAAAGTGGAATTTTGGAAATGTATATGAAGCAATTGAGAATGCGGAGGTAAGAAAGATAAAAAATATATTTAATTCATAGCATGTATGTATGTCCAGTAAAGAATATGAATTCATATATATGCACACATGGCCTGCACAAGATATATATAGTAAATAGATACATTCGTCAGTACATGATCATCATAGAAATACATAGAAATTAATATAAATGCATAAAAAATGGCATGGCCAAATAAATGCCGGTGGCAGCGTGCCCAATACTTATATCAGTGTTCACATGATATGTCAAATTGTACTGAGTCTGAATGTTGGTAGCATCATCGAATTTAATGCTTGGTGGATAGCGTTCCAATGTAGTGTGGCTGTGGCATCAATTATAGCTCGACGCGTTTCGTGCATGTCTCCACTCATCAGGAGAAAATGCGTCAAACTTCCAACAACGGCAGTGAATGCAATACGTGACCACCGGCACAGGGTGAGCCAAAAGCATGAACCTCACACTGGGAGCTGAGGTGGCAAATATACAACAATGCAGCAATGGATGATGTGGGAAAGTGCATAATTGTGAAAGTGATCGCCATGTGACAGAGTAATGAATATATGGCATCGGACACACACGGAGCACCGACCGAACTTGGTGTCGGTGCTCCGTGTGACTGATGCCATATATTCATCTATCAATTGCTTCATATAAAGTCCCAAAATTCCCCTTTCCTGTAAACTCTTAACTGATAACCTGTAAAGCTTTTAAGTTGTCACCTATAGATAATTTTAGGTACCATAGTTTGTCACCATTTCACAGGCCTGCTCAATTTTAAATCGTGACAAGTTTGGTATCTATTTACTTGGCACAACATTACCTTTTAAAATAAAATAAAAAAATGTGTATTATATTTTGTTTGTGTGCACTAAAACTCATTTAAGTAAAAAAATAAAAATCCTGAAAATTTGTGTTTGATAAAATGACTGCTCAATATTAGTGCGACATAAAAATATGCAGTTGCAATTTTCCATGGTCAGATCTTTTAGAAAATATATTATGTTTAGGGGTTCTAAGTAATTTTCTAGGAAGAAATGCTGATTTTTGTACGTGAAAAATATCAAAATTGCCCCAGACAGCAAGTGGTTAAAAAAAGGCAATGCAGTACTTCTCAGTAGTTTAGAGGGCTTTTTGGTTTGCTTTGGCCCAAGTCATTATAAGCTCATGAGTTTAAAGTTAAAAGTGTTTTTTGCGTTTAGCTTTCTTATTTGCATATATCATTTGGAAGAAAAAAAATGAGTGTTCCAAAATTTATGGGCCGGTAGCAGGGAGTAAAACTTTCCTGCAATGTGAGTAATTGTGCAATGCATTTCCAGCAACTCCATCCAGCAATGTCCCATTCCAACCATCTTTTTCCCTTGACAGGAGATTGCTGCGATGTAATTTGTAACAGTGGAGATGCAGCTACAGCTAAGAATCCAGAAAAAAAATCAACTGCATATAACCTGATATAAAATCACTGGTGATTCTTGTGGCAAGCGTTCCTTTAACAAGGGAAATATGCCGTCTCTTTTTTGTATGCACCCTTCACAAAACACATTTTCTAGCACATTTAAGCAGTGCTAATTTGTTACTCAGCCGTTGCCTGGTTCTTGCTCCTGTCTGTTACTGCTATGTAAGATTGTAATTGATTTTTGCCTTGTTCCGTAATTGCCTCAGTAGATTCTTATTTGTAAGTTATACATGAAACCAGTCAAGAGAATCTATTAAATGACAAATATATGAAAGTGGTATTTGGTTAGCAGCTCTCAAGTTAATTTTGGGAGACCAATCAAGACTAAGACCTGATCAGGGCAGTGAGATAGGTCATAATAAATAGACAATTCCACAAGTAATTTATAGAGTCAAAAATACAACAATGTTTGAGTGATCCAAGATGAGATATTGACAATGTATTGGATGCTATAAATTAGAAAATAATTTAAGTCAGTGGAGAGTTACAAGACTTCATAAATATAACTAGTGATAACAAATACTCTTATGCCCTGTACACACGACCAGTTTTCCCATCAGGAAAAAAACTGATGATTTTCCCGACGGGATTCCTGTCAAGCCTGCCTTGCATACACACAGTCACACCAAAGTCCGGTAAACTTTTGACTGCCAAGAACGCGGTGACTTAAAAGACTACAACGAGCCGAGAAAATTACGTTCTATGCTTCCGCGCATGCGTCTAATTGTTTACGAGCATGCGCATTTTTTTCCCCTCGGGAAAGCATACACACGACGGTTTTCACAACGGGAAAAAGACCGCCGGGAATCCCGGAGGGAAAAAAGAGAGCAAGTTCTGTTTTTTTTTCCCCCGCAGTTTACTCGTCGGGAAAACTGTGAAGGAGCATACACACGGCCGGTTTTCCCGGGCCAAAAGTTGTCATGGCAGTTTTCCCGAAAACCCGGTCGTGTGTACGAGGCATTAGATATGCTTATATAGAAATTTAGTGAATATGAAACTGTAATTGGCTAATTCAGAGTTTTTAGGTTCCTTTAGCCTACTTTCATTTCCCGTTCTCTGTTTCAGAGATGGATTCTAACTACCATTGATATTCTAGGCAACTGCAGGTTGACCGGTACTGGCCAAAGTTCAATAACAATGTTGTTTTTTATTTATGGGTGTGGCACATGCCCTTATAGGTGTGTTGTTTCATTATTGTGTGGATGCCTTTATTTAGACATTATCATTCTGAGTTTAGTTGTAAATTGGACAGGCTGCGAGCTTAGCTAGGAAGAGTAGAATTGGCAAGGAGTCCAGAGTAAAAAGTGGCAACAATGTCAAATACAATGCTATTCTATAAGAATGCTTGTCAAAAATTATTTCATCTAATTTTGCAGAATGTTTCAAAATGATATAACTATGCAATATTCTTGTACATTTTTGTTCTTAACTTTTCATTGTATATTCATTGTATTTCATGTTATACAACTAAATCAGTTTCTGTATGATGCTCAGGGCCGCTGATAGAAATCATGGGGGCCCACTACAGCCTACCTGAAGAGGCCCCTTTCAGCCTAACCCTCAACCCCACACCTGGCCCCTCCCCAGACTCCACCCTGAAACAATAATCGCATGTAAAAATCAGACCGGGTGGTTGTACGCAAGTCGATCTATCACTTGGGTACAATCAGCCTGCCCATAGATGGTTTGGACCTTAGCCAGTCTTTGCTAAACCGGGGAAGATTCTAACCATCTATGGCTGGATTAACTGACTAACTGACATCAATAGTGACACTAATACAGTGATCTTCTAAAATAATGTGCACTATATTAATGGCATTGGCTGGGTTAACATCAAAGGGCAAAGAAGGAGTTGACTGTGTGCCTTACAAGTGTAATGTGTGTAATGTGTGCTGCTTTTACTAACAGATCTGGCTGTTTTTTTCTCTGCTTTGCAGGAAGAAGAAATAGCCAGATTGCTGATCTGTGTACAAAGCCCTGTGTTTGTAAACACAGGGACTTTATGCTGTGATTGGCTACAGCTGATCAGCATGTCTCAGCCATAAATCATTGGCCAGGTCCTGCTGACAAAAGCCCGCTGTAGCCAGTGACAGAGTGGTTTAGCAGCAGATGCATGCATGCGCGTCTCTAACCCAACACAGGCTGGATAATGTAAATGTATGTGATCCAATCTGCCTGTGCCACCCTGCCGCAGTAAATGTACTAAGGGCGGGAGGCAAGCAGTTAAAGGGAAAAGGTTGGGGGTGGGTTCACACAACATGTCTGATCAGGTCCGCCTGTCCATTTTTTAGGCGGACCTGATCTGGCCCTCCATTCACTACTATAGAGCGATGGATCTAAACTGACTTTTTACACCATTTACACCCGCCTACCTCCAATCTGATCCGCTAAACAAAACGGAAAGTGATCTGTTCCCCTCCGTCTAGTAGATCGGATTGGAGGGCAGGCGGGTATAAACGAACAGTCAGTTTGTTTACACCAGCTGCCTTTAGAGCAGAGTGGGCTTTGTCCTGGGCTGATGACCTGTCATCTGCCCACTCCGCTCAGTAGGGGGTCAGTGGACAGATCCCCCGCTGAACAAGCAGATTCTGCCCTAAGAAGCCGTGATAACAAACAGCAACACAGGCATTTTTGGATTATCAGCATTATGATAACACAGAGGCAGGTGCAGGTGCTCTATCATGGCTGGCTCTGTCAGTGTTTTACATGACATGGCTGTTGGGTGCTAACCTTGTTAACTTATGACCAATAATTTAACAAAATCAGCACCCAGCAGCCATGTCATGTAAAACACTGACAGAGCCAGCCATGATAAAGCACTTGCACCTGCCTATGTGTTATAGATAGCGACATAGTAATGTACATTACACTGCAGTATATAAAGATATCAAAATTTCACCCACCCCCAGGCACCCCTGTGCTGCAGCCACAATGAATTCCGACTTCCCTCTCCTCCAGGACACTGTCAGATGCCTGTTGCCGCCTCTCACACCACAGCCTCTCGCTCCCCATCTCTCTCGGGCCGACTACTGAGTTGGGAGCTGAGCGGAGGAATATCACTGCAAGGGAAGGAAAGGGGCACCCACAGCAGCAGGCAGCCATGACTTTAAGCAGCCAATACATGCAGAGTGGCAGTGGAATGCACTGCGCATGTGCCCGAAAATAGAAAAAAAGTCCCTCTACTCTCACCAACACACATCATCAAAGAGGGGTCCAGAAGATAGTAATAATACACCCCCCCTAAGCTAGTAGGAGCAGCTGAGCTGGGGGTGTAATTTAGAAAGCCCTTTTTTTTCTGCACTGACCGTCTGCAAGGCTGACCGGGCCCCCCTTCTGAGCCTAGAACACCGGGCCCAGTACAACAGGGATGGTTGTGCAGGCCTACCAGTGGCCCTGGCAGGGCCGGGACAAGGGGTGGGCAGGAGGGGCGGCTGCCCTGGTCGCTGTGGTGTCATGTGAGGTGGGGGGCACCACAAGGAGGTTGGGGAGGGGGATTTGTGTTGGGAGGGGGAATGTGGGGGGCGGCAGGGGATAAGAAAGGGAAATTTTGAGCAGTTGTGCTAGGAGTAGTGATTTGGGTGGATTTGTGTTGGGAGGGGGGATGGGGGAAGAAGATTTGTGCTAGGAGGGGGAATTTTATGGGGTTTATGCTAGATGGAGATTTTTTTTTTTTGGGGGGGAGGAAGGTATTTGTGCTAGCAGGGATGATTGGGGGGGTTGTGCTAGAATGGGCGTTGGGGAGAATTTATGTTGGGGGGGGATTTGGAGTGGGGGTCTGGGGGGATCTAAAGGGGGGGACTGGGGGGGTAAATAAAGAGGGGTCTGAGGGCATCTAAAGGGGGTCTGAGATATTTGTGCTAGCAGGGATGATTGGGGGGGGGAGTTGTGCTAGAATGGGGGTTGGGGAGAATTTATGTTGGGGGGGGATTTGGAGTGGGGGAGGATTTGTGATCAGAGGGGAAATTTGAGGGATAGAGGATTTGTACTAAGATGGGGGAATATCTTTGTGGGGTGGGGATTTATGCTGGGGGCATATGGGGAATGAGAAGATTTGAGCTGGGGGGGGCAAAGATTTGTGCTGGGAGGGGGATTTCAGCAGGGGGTGGATTTTTATTGGGAGGAGGTGGAATTTATGCTTAAGGGGGGGGGGATTTTTGCTGACACATAATTGCTAATACATCTTGGGGGGGGGCGCAATTTGGCATGTTCACCCTGGGCTCTAGATTATCTTGTTCCAGCACTGGGCCCTGGTAATGCTTTTAACCATTAAATGTTTCAAAAAGTCCTTCAGGTGAGATGAACGTTTGTACTAGGAGCTCCTCTGGTTACATCCAAGAATTTACTGTCTGGCAAGTGCTTCCTTTGTCATTATCAGAGAGGTAGCAGCCTAGGATTAGAACAGGGTCCATCTATACTATATGCCAACCATGGATCCGCTTTGAAGGAAAAATCACTTTATTGTAGGTCCATCAGAACCAGGTTTCACTTATATCTGTCCAGCGCTATCACACATTCATCATTCATCTGTTGAGTGTTTGCAACAGGGGTTCTGCTATGTTCGAGGTGCTGTCACTCAAATTAACTTCTTCTGAGAAAGACAGATACTTATATTTGTCTATGGATACATTTATTAAAAAGGAAATATGCAGGATTAACCCAGAAGGACACATTAGTGAGAGGGGGCAATGTATGGTTGTCATGAGTTGGCAACTTTTCTGTTTACCTCTTACAATTCTATATGAAATGGTTACTATTGTTTTCTGCTCTTTTTTTATTTCAAGTGCACGGTTATAACAATTAATGTGTCATCCAGGATTTTGAGCAGGAGACCTAGAGATTGCCTTCATCCACAGTGAAAAAACAATGACTGACTCACACACATTAAGCTTTACAAATAATCGAGAACTTTATTATTTACACACATTATAAGAATGCAATCTAGTCTATTATGTAAAACAAAATGTATTGCCTCATAGCATAGGTAATACCATCTTGCTTCCTGTGCAATGCATTGGTGTGCCCATGTATATTCATGACCCTAAGAACTTATTGATGAAAGTAACAGTAGGATCCTAATAACACTCATCCTTCTCTGTGCTGCAGTAGAAACAAAATACACATAAAATACAATTACAAAATGCAGTTCAAGGTTTTAAAGGAAATCTAGTTACTTCAGTATCAGTGACACAGTTAAAGCAGGACTTCTGAGTACCTCTATTGGTGACCCTTGATAATTCTGCAGCCTCCCAAAAGGAATTTATCCTTTGACTGTAGGGATTTAGTCACAGGTACCTTTAAAGATCTGAGCAATGATGCAATGTCCATCCGGTAGCAGTTTCCTCTTAGCTCTCCTGAACATTCCTTTACATAGCAGACTCCTCTAGATAGCCACCTTCTTTTTCGTGAGGCCCTAACTCAGGCCAGCTTATGTTCCTTGGACTTTGGTTCTGGCTTCAAGGCAAAGGGCCTGGAAAGCCAAGCTGGACCTTTCTGGAGCTACCCCTTCCCAGGGAGCAGACATGAGAGGGAAAGGGCCCTCTGGACTTACATCCTCCCCAAGATAAGCCTAGGAAGCAAAGACTGGACCCTTCATACAAGCAAAAGACCTTTCCAGAATGTCTCTAAATTACAGTATTTATTCTCTTCCTCATCCCAGCTACCTGGCACAAATTAAAACCAAAAATGTGTAACTTCTCACTCTTATGCCCCGTACACACGATCGTTTTTAATGTCATTTTTCAAACCGACGTTTTTCTCCTCGTTTTTTTTCATGTTTCCTCTCAAGCCTGCCTTGCGTACACACTATCATTAAAAAAAACGATCAAGCAAAGCGCAGTGACGTTCAACACGTACGACGGCACTATAAAGGGGAAGTTCCGTTCGAATGGCGCCACCCTTCATGTTAGTAAAGTTTGTTGAGCGACGATTCGCGCTTTTCAGTCCGTTACTGTGTAATGAATGTGCTATCTCCATTACGAACGCTAGTTTTACCAGAACGAGCGCTCCCGTCTCATACTTGATTCTGAGCATGCGCGTTTTTTTCACGTCGTGAAAGCATACACACTATCGTTTTTCACGTCGTTAAAAAAAACGACATGAAAAACGACGTGAAAAAAGAGAGCATGTCCGGAATTTTTAATGGCCATTTTTCACGTCGTTAAAAATGCTCTGGAGCCTACACACGATCATTTTTAATGGCCATTTTTTAAAATGGCATTTTTAACGGCATGAAAAACGATCGTGTGTATGGGGCATAACTACTAGAAAGCACCATCAGCAGGAGGCAAAAACAATGTCCCAGGCTTTGGTGAAACGTAACAAACAGAGACAAAGAAGGCAGGGTCCTTATGGCTAGTTGCCGGTTGTCTTTAATCATACTTTGACTTTAGTAACAACTGTGTCACTGACATGGGGCAGGTGAGATGAACAGGAAACTTACAGCAAAGTCAGGACTAATTATCTGTACTCTAGCTTTTGGGTCAGTGATCCAGAATGCATTAAAATCACAGTACTATTATGACAGCCAGACAACTGGTCTAAGTGGTTTATTTAAGGAAGAGGTCAGCAATGGTGGCCTACATATTTCTCTCATGACATTATTTCTTCAGGGCATTAAAAATAATTTCTTGCAATGGGATCCTCAAACCAATGTTGTTTACATGGCTTGACAAAGTCTGGTCAGCTAAAAATGCCAACAAACATAGAGTGTTATACAACTGGATGGATGGGCTCTGTAGGTTTCACCAGCAGTGAAGTTACACAGGATAAGTTTGTCTTTTTAGGCAAAATTCCAGTTTTCATAATAAATAGAAGCGTTTTCCAATGCCATTTCTGGCCCAGCTATTCTAAAGTGCTTTTCTATCACTTACCTTATCCACAAAAGGTTTAAAATCTTGTCAATTTATTTGTATTTTTAAAAGGATTTTCAGATTCCATCACTTCCTCAACATTCACTTTCTGTAGGTCATCTCCCGGAAGTCTTCACTTCTTTCTTGCATCACAGAAGAGGGTGTGATAGGGTGTGTTCACCACTCTGGATCATCTTTATACAAGTACATTGGAGGGAGTGGACAGGGACACTCAGTTGTCAGGCCATGTTCATATCTCCACTTAGCAAAAACGCAAACTTCCACATGCGTTTGTTTTAGGTGTTTTGGAGTGTTTTCGCTCGTCACGCATAGGGCATCCCATTCACTTGGATGGTCTGCCCTACATGCAGCAATCGTCTCAGAGAAGCTCCAGAACAGTAATAGTGCGTTACCGCAGTTTTTGGTGTATTTACCACACTTGGGGTGCCTTTAACATGCTATTACAACACAAGCACGATGCACATTTGCAGTGTTTCTGTGTAGTTTGCCATGCATTTTGTAAACACACAGATGTGAATGGATCCTCATTGTTCTTGTGTAAATGCACCAATTTCACTTTCAGGCCCCATTCACACCTAGAGTAGTGGGTGCATGTTTTTTGGCTCGTTTCAGTGACACACATTGGGCAGCCCGTTGACTTCAATGGGCTGCACTACACGTGGCAAAGTAGCTCATTGGACATTTTGGCCTGGTGAGAGTTGCACTTTTTTAACTGCATTTGTCACCCGTTTTTTCATGTGGCAAAAATGTGTGTTTACTTCTGTGTTTGGTGCGCTGTTAAGAATTAAGTACGCTGAACGTGCAACTAGGTCATTTTAGGTGTATACATGTGGCCATACACTATACAATCTGATTGTACAATTTCTGTACAATCTCATTTAGATTGAAGTTACACTTACAAATGCAGTGTTTCGACTTACGAACAAACCTACCGTTCCTATTGTGTTCGTAACTCGGGGACCCCCTGTAATAGGAGGACACACCTATGTATCCAATCACTTTGTAACCAATCAGGCAGGCCTTTACACTACATCAGGGGTGTTCCGTGGGCTGCATGCGGCCTCAGGGAGTTTAGCATGCAGCCTGAGCCCATCTGAAGAGACCCTGAGGAAGCCAGGCAAATGCATGTGTGGAGAAATGCCGGGGGTGCTGTGAAAACTTAGTTGATGGGTGAAGGTGTGCTAATGAGGTCAGCTGGTAAACTCCATCCTGTGTCTTACTGCTTCCTCTGTCTCTGTCTGTATTCCAGGGAGTCTCTGAAGATTTCTAAGAAATATAGCAATGGCTGAGGTAAGGCCTTGTTCTCAATATCAAAGAAAACTTGTATTTTTCTACAACCGAGGTACATTAATGGTATATTGGTACATAGGGGTGCTGGAATTTAGAAAAAAAAGGTGAACTATGCCTTTAAGTAGACTGGACCTCTGTGTATTACTACCTGGAGCCAATTCAAATAGTATGGACAACTGTTTTAGTAAATACCTCTTCCTTTTTCATGTGAAATTTTACATTGGCCAAAGATGGCTTTAATGTTCTAAACAATATTGATTGCATTTTTTTCACAATGGTGTAAGCAAACTAACCTAGTCTAAAATAGTTTTGGAAACCATATCCCAAGTATCAGGGTTTCAACATTAGTTTCCGGGTCCCAACCGCCAAGTATACAACATAAGTTTGAGGGTGAAGCCTCGTACACACGACCGAGTTTCTCGTCGAAAAACGACAAGAAACTTGCTGGCAGAGCTTTCTTGCCGATTAAATCGGTCGTGTGTACGCGACTATCAGGTTTCTCGTCAAGAAAACCGACAAGAATCTCGACGAGAAAAATAGAGAACCTGCTCTCTATTTTCTCGCCGAGATTCTTGTCAGCATGTTTCTCGACGAGAAAAGTGTGTGTGTGTACACTTACCTGTCCTCCGGGAAGCCCGCGCATGCTTGAAATGACTTTGACGCATGCGCGGTAGCTTCCTAAGCATAGGTAGGGCGTAGCAAGATGGCGGCGACGGCATCGAATGTGACGAGCGCACGCTCGTCGTAGTCGATTACGTCACCGCGTTCGCTCCATTCAAAGAACCGCGGGTTCTTTGAAAGGAGTGTGTGTACACTCGGCCGGGACAAGTTTCTTGTCCAAGAATCTCGTCAAGAAAAACGACGTGTTTTTTCTTGACGAGATCCTCGGTCGTGTGTACGAGGCTTGACACTGCTAGATGCAGCTATGATTGTTCACAGGGATAATCTTTAATGTCTTGAAGCAAGCATTTCAGTGCTTATTTACCAGTGCTATAGAACATTTATATTAAGTAATTTTATTGCACTACTAAATAATAAATACAATGCACAGTTTATATAAAGAATGCTATTTATAGCAAGGCTGCATGCGCTCACATTTTTATTACTATTTCAGAAAAAAATTATTATTTATTGTAATATTACATTTGTCTCCTAAGACCCTTAGTCCTCATTAACCGGAAACAAATTAAGTTTCATACTGTAGACTACAGAAAAGCAGGTCCATACTGAAATAATCCATAGCAATCAATTAGAATTAATCTTTTTTAATCTTTCTTTTGTCTGATTAAACTGAACAACTTAAGAATTACTACCAGATTGGTTGATACAGGAAACTGCATAATAATGTTTTGTGACCAAATCTGTTATCCTTTTTATGACCTGAGGTATTGTCTTCCTTTGTAATCGGAGTGATTGTGGACAGAAGGCTTTATCATAAGTGCTTAAACTAGTCCGGATACTGTTCATGATAACCAAATGACCTTATTCCACTTCATGTATGTATTCCAGTGATGGCATTTCTCAGCACTGGTTTCCTGATGGTAAGACCAGTGGACCATCCCAGCATAATATGTATTGCAAAAGGTCACTTGTACTCTCCATCAGAAGTCCATGTTAAAGGGTAAAAACCTAGATGCTATTTTGGGGACAAGGGAGAGAGTGTTGTCACCCTATAACAGGAAGTGCCTGAACAATGAACTTTGTGACAGGATCACCAGGTATTATTGTGCCATCAAAGTGGTGTGGGTCCAGATTATCTTTAACAGAACAGTATATTGCACTTTGATTAAATTAATTTAAACAGAAACTGATAAGGCTAATGTAAATAAAGATCTGTTTTTGAAAACGGGTGTCAGCAACCAACACATTTATACAGTACATACACTGTGAAGGCACGTTTCCAGATTTTGCTAATATAGGGAGCAATTTCTGAGATACCGCAAAGATTTAGAAAGCTATTGTGCAATTATCATTTTTGATGCTTTTGGAAACTGGCTATTGCTTTAAATTAACTCATAGAAGGCCTGATGGGTGCAAGAAATGCTTGAATCAGTTGTTCTGCTTACAAATGGGCAATAAATGGCTCAGTGTAAGAAATTAGGAATGATCTAAAAGACAAATGCATGACACAAAATAATTATCAGCTACCTAGAGATGGGAAAGGCCTGGAAAAAAATGGAAACATTGGTAAAAAATAGAAAGAAGTGTGGAATATGTTCTTTTACAATGATAAACAATATATCTATGACTCAGTTTTCAAACTTTTATAACATGAGGACTTTAATGAAAGATTTCTGAGGCTTTATGTAAAGTCTTAAATTATTGTAAGTGCTCTCAGCTGAAGACCTTGAAATCTTGGAATACAATTCAAGTAACACAGTACTTCTCAATGCAGTTCTCAAACATGAGACATATGCATATCTTCCACTAGGGGGCATTGCAGAGAAAAGGCTCCAGTTTGGTTTGCTAGTGGGCCCCATATTGTACCTCCTACAGTTGGGCGATTGTTGAGATACAGTGAATGATAGTTTCTGTGCTCTCAGGCTGTAATTGACAGGTAAGAGGGTAATTTTGTCCGACAAATAAGTTTATCTTATTTAAAGGGTAAGTTCACCTTTACAGAAAAATCTGTAAGGTGAACTTACACAGGACCCCCTCCTCGCCCCCCCCCCCCAGTCCCGCTGACATGGAGCTTGGCGATATCCCGCTATGAGCCCTTGTATAGCCGCATCACCGGTTCCGGACTTAGAAAATCCCCTCGTCTTAATCTCCAAAACGTACCCCATCAGGAGGTACGTTTAGGAGCATTGTAATTGGTCAGCGCCATCACATGGGCGGCATGACCAAACAGATCCCGTGTAGCCTGTCCTATCAGCGGGGGACAATAGGAGAGAAAGCCAAGGGGATTTCTAAGCCCTGAACCGGTGATGCTGCTATACCATGGCTCATAATGGGATATCCCCAAGCTCCAGGTCAGCAGGACTGGGGGGGGGGAGGTGAGGAGGGTGTCCTGTATAAGATCACCTTACAGATTTTTCTGTAATGGTGAACTTACACTTTAATCTTTAAATGATTCCTAATAATGTTCTCCACCATCACATCATAATGTTTACCTATAGTCTGGTCAGTAAATTGTTTTTTCTTTTCCTCCTTTCAGTAAAATGGTGAGACCAACATCTAGAGAGCAAAGCTGCAATTTTCAAATATTGTGAGAAGAAATCTTCTTTTCCAAATGCTACCAGGATGACAAAAAACATCATGGCATGCCAGAGGTGCCCTAAAGACTTTAAAAATATTTTATAGAATTAAATGTTGAGGACCATAATAAAGTGCGAGTAGATTTTCCCTCGAGACTTCTCATTCCAGAAACACTTTCTGCTGCCTCTGGATCATCACAAAAGTGTTTCTACACCAGCACCAACTTCAAGTAAGGTAGTGTTACAAACCACGGCCTCACAAAAATACACAATCCCTTCATTTATAGAGAAAATTACACCTGAAAATCAGGAGAACATTGATCAAGCTACTGCAAGAGCAATAATATGCTTCTGGATAAGCATTATCAATAACTGAAAAGGTATATTGGAAGAAAGATTTTAAATTATTATGAGGGAAAGTGGGATGGATACATTCCTTGTTATTCCATTGCAATAAAAAATAACATTTTATGAGCAAGTTTAGTTTATTTACTGAATAAGCTATGCTAAGCTGTAGAAAGGTCTGTACTCCAAATTGAAATTGACTAATTGGAATACTATATTTGCAGTCAAAAACATAATTTTTTGTACCAAAATCCTCTGTCTGCAGTGCGTAGCTATCACACAAATTTAAGCATTATAGACTATAACTCCTCATTAAGACTGTAATGGGGTGACTAGTTTCTTCTCAAAGGTGACAGGACTTTTAACCCTCAGTTCTCCCTAGGTTCAGAGCCTTCTCCCCTTCACCTATGCCACTGCTTTAAACCTTACACTTTCACTAAGCCTAGGTTCACATTGGTCCGATTTGACATATCAAATCACATGCCAAATTGCCCGCTATTGCCGGCAATGGCACTGTCCAAATTGGTGCGCCGCCGGCATTGTGGCACTGCACCGATTCCCAAAACTACTTCCTGTACTACTTTTGTCGA
Organism: Rana muscosa; assembly: GCA_029206835.1. Classification (NCBI taxonomy): domain Eukaryota; kingdom Metazoa; phylum Chordata; class Amphibia; order Anura; family Ranidae; genus Rana; species Rana muscosa. Next base: position 167,077,683 of record CM055126.1, read on the forward strand.
CTTGGGGGGGGGGGATTTGTAGGGACATCTGTGCAGGAACCCGTATAGATGTCTGTCAAATCGCCCCATGAAGTCGGACTGCATTGCCGGGTTGAGTTCGGTTGAAATTGTGCGAGTTCAACTGAACTCGCTTGATTTCTAACCCACAGCAATGTGAACCTAGGCTCAAGGACATTTCAAGGTAGCATCATTCACTCTCCCACACATCATCACTGGGGGGGATTCCTAGTGCTATCCCAGCAACATTTATAGCCTTCCCTCTCATACTGCTCAGATTACGCCATAACCCCAGGCTTGCTTTTCATCATGGAGACCCATATCTCTCTTCTCAGTGGACCATCCTTTATCTTTCATATACCTTTTCATGAAAGATGATGTAATTACTAGAATCTAAGTAAATGCTGAGGTAATTGAATTGTAAGAAGCCGTATTAGCAACTGAGCAGTAGGGTTCAGCAGAGAAAGATAACAATTCCATTGAGATGTCCAGAGAGAACCTGCACTTACATATCACCACCATAGGCTCAATCCAAAGGTGGGAGTCTGCATAGATTTACTCGAGTTGGGCCAAGCAATCAGGGTAAAATATAGCAGGTCTCTATTCTCGCCTATGGTTAACCTTACTGTATGTAGCAGTTCCCTTTACTGTAACTTGCCTGCCTACAAAGTACTGATTGCCAGATAAAGTCTACTGCACACATGAGTTTGCTCACAAACAATTTCAACAGTTCGTAGCAGGCTACAGAGCAGCTCCAGAAAACTCTAGAATGTCTGTCTTTTCACAGCTAAAAGAATATCCTCTGTTTTTACGCATGGATACATTTCTTGCAAGGCTACCATCAGTAACACACTACGCCGCCAGGGACTCAGATCCTGCAGTGCCAGACATGTTCCCCTGCTTAAGCCAGTACATGTCCGGGCCCGTCTGAGGTTTGCTAGAGAGCATTTAGATGATCCAGAATAGGATTTGGAGAATGTCATATGGTCAGATGAAACCAAATTAGAACTGTTTGGTAGAAACACAACTTGTCGTGTTTGGAGGCGAGAGAATGCTGAGTTGCAACCAAAGAACACCATACCTACTGTGAAGCATGTGGGTGGCAACATCATGCTTTGGGGCTGTTTCTCTGCAAAGGGAACAGGACGACTGATCCGTGTACATGAAAGAATGAATGGGTCCATGTATCGTGAGATTTTGAGTGCAAACCTCCTCCCATCAGCAAAGGCATTGAAGGTGAAACGTGGCTGGGTCTTTCAGCATGACAATGATCCCAAACACACCACCCGGGCAACAAGGGAGTGGCTTCGTAAGAAGCATTTCAAGGTCCTAGAGTGGCCTAGCTAGTCTCCAGATCTCAACCCCATAGAGAACCTTTGGAGGGAGATGGAAGTCTGTGTTGCCCAGCGACAGCCCCAAAACATCACTGCTCTAGAGGAGATCTGCATGGAGGAATGGGCCAACATACAGTGTGTGACAACCTTGTGAAGACTTACAGAAAATGTTTGACCTCTGTCATTGCCAACAAAGGATATATAACAAAGTATTGAGATGAACTTTTGATATTGACCAAATACTTATTTTCCACCATAATTTGCAAAAAAAATATTTCCAAATCAGACAATGTGATTGTCTGGATTTGTTTCCACATTTTGTCTCTCATAGTTGAGGTATACCTATGATGACAATTACAAGCCTCTCTCATCTTTTTAAGTGGGAAAACTTGCATAATTGATGGCTGACTAAATACTTTTTTGCCTCACTGTAAATGAGACAAACCCTTTAACAGCACTAGGGGTGCCTATATGATCAGACAAGGAGAGAGGCACCTCTGGGTGTAGACGTTTTTACAACAACTAATAGCACAACAATTTAGCAAACTCACATTTAAGAAGTGAACAACAGGCGGGGGTAAAGTCCATCAGTAGACAATACGCTTTCTTTAGTCCATCGTAGAGGAGCGCTGTATATACTGTAGCCACCGCTGGTGTGTAAAATGAATATTAATTATATGTTCCTGGTAATATGGATACCTTTTATATTATTATTTTATTTACTCCCGTATATACATTACAATTTTTGTATATATTATTGGACAGACAAAAATTGTCACATCATTTGATTGATTACCTAATTTTATTGACAATAAAAATAGGTATCAAAATACAACCGCTCCTAATATCTTGTACCACCACTGCGCCAATACAAAAAAAATGTGAAAAAATATATTTAACTAAAGCTGCCACTTAAAATGATAAATATGAAAACAGAATTTAAACCTAAAAACACGCAGGTGAAAATTAGGAGAAAATGTAGCGCTAATAAATGAAAATCACTAAACTAATATAATAACATTCACTAGTGAAACTGTGATAATCAAATTGTACTCCACGTGACATGTGATAAAATTCAAAAACAATAGTCCATAAAGTGAAATAATGTTCCAAAGAAGAAAGAAATATTCCAAAAAGAGATGTGTAGTCTTCTTAATAGAGAATATCTTCCACCCCACCGTGCACGTATCAGCTCCCCTTTGAAAATACACTCACCAGCTGTAAATGCCTCCCACTCTCGTGTTCGGCTCAAAGGCTTGCTAGTTAACCACTAGAAGGTGAACGACCATCAGCTGAAAGCTTGTGTGTCAACACAGGATGTTCCATACATGTAAAAATAAAAAGGTGCTCCAATAGTGTAAAATAGTAACGACCAAATTTATTCAAATACACAACCACACTTCAAATATTACACTCACATGATATGAAAATAAAACCAGCCTTAAATCAATCACAGCAAGCAGAAAAAAGTGTAAGATGGCATTGCAGTGATTTGCGGTCACGGCGGACCCAAGGTGTACGCTCGGTACAGGTCTCTCACCCCCTCCTGAGCTCCGGGTCACAGCAGCCGTGTAGCGTTCTTAGCCTCAGCGTGTCACGATAATGTCAATAATAATGCAGCCATGCACCCGACGTTTCGTCACTAGGACTTATTCATGGGATTGGCTGCTCATTCCCTCACAACTTCCCTTTATGCTTTCCCACCTGCCTCTCACCAGAACTTCAATCCTGCACCTGCACACTTCCTGTGTCCCCATGACCGCAAAGTGCTAACATGCCGATGCCCGGTGACACACAGACATAACAGCTTGCGCTTGTTAGTGTGTAAAAAAATGCAAAACAATAGTTTAAATGGTTTAAAGCCTCACTGTTGAGAGTATGGTGTGCAGCAAACTAATAATAATACAAATAAAATGGAACACAAATCCATTTCAAATTTAAAATCATACCTGAAAAGAGAACCACTATAATTTGGTATAATAATTAATGGGGCTTAAGAAGCATCTATTTAGCAGGTCATAATGATTGCTAAAAACTAATTTAACTGTATCAAAAATACAGGAAAATAATTACATTTATTAAAATTATTAAAATTATTAAAATCTCCTCTAACAAAATAAGGAGGGCTGTCACATACATGATGTAACAATGGATGGTCTCATCAAAAGGGTCGTAAATGAGCCAACCACCGCAACACCCCAAATCCCAGAGCCATTCGGCACATGATGGCAACTGTGCTTCAAATTAACCCCGGATTCAGGTATATTTACAGGCACCAATGGTAAAGCCAAATAACTGCTGTCTGTAAGACCTCCCTCTTTTAAATAAAAACGTCACAACCGCAAAAGGCAAAGGGAAGACACTGTATAGAAACGTGCAAGTTACTGCACAATCCCAAACAGTGTCAACCCACATGGAACTAGATGCTCACTAATCAAATGAGCCTAATTATACGTAATATGAAGAATAATAAAAAAATGTGAAGAATAATAAAAAAACACCAAATCTTATTGGAACAGGCACAGTAGACAATTATTATAGAAAAAATCATTCTAAAAAAGTAGGAAAAAATAAAATGATCACTATAATTACTACAAAGCTGGTCAGAAATTATTAATAAAACAGTTTAAGTCGACTTCAATGTTTAACCCTCTAGGGCTAAGACACTTGAGCAGAAAAATCCAGCGGGTTTCCCTTTGGGACAGGTCTCTCACCCTGTTGGAACCCCTCCAGGCTGGATAGACAACATCTATCCCACAAAATTGTAATAAAGACGGATCCTGGTTGTGCTTTTCCTTAAAGTGTAATGACACACTATGGAAGCGGAACCCCTTTCTTATATTTGATAAATGTTCAGATATTCGTACCCTCAGAAGCCTTTTGGTCCTTCCTACATACAGTAATCCGCATGGACACCACATTAAGTACACCACATGTGTGGAATTACACGTGATGAATTCATTAATGTCAAAGGACTCCCCATCACTACTAGAGACTTCAGTTTTTCCTCTATTGCTTACCCTAACAGTCCTACAGCAAATGCATTTTCTACAGGCAAAAAAACCTTTTAAGTCAATCTTTAGAAATTGCTTATCTGGGGGGTCCAAAATCTTCCTTACTACTTGGTCACCGAAATTGGGGGCACGCCTGTATATAAATTTCGGTTGTTGAGTTATTATTTGCCCAAGATGTCTGTCCCTCCCAAGTATATGCCAGTGTTTTTTATAGATGTTTTCGATCTCTTTATACTGGCAATGGAAGTTAGAAATGAACCCCAGTTGGTGTTCAGTTTTTGGTATCTCCTCTGTAGATTTTTTTCTCAGGCATTGTTCTCTTGGTATCTCAGATACCTCCTGGATTATTTCATTTAAAGAGCCTTCTGTATATCCCTTCTGCAGAAATTTTGTCTTCAATAGTTGGGATTGTAGTTGGTAATCTGACAACTTCGTGCAGTTACGACGGACCCTCAACATTTGGCCTTTTGGAATGTTCCTAATCCATGATGGATGATGTCCACTTCCTATTGACAGATAACTATTCCGATCCGTCGGTTTAAAGAATACTTTAGTATTCAGTCTATTGTTATCCTTTTCAATGGTTAAATCCAGAAAATTCACAGTCTCATCACTTATCTGATATTCCAATTTAATGTTATTCACATTATGATTTAGACCCTCTAAGAAGTCCACAACAGATTCACGTGTTCCCTCCCAAATAAACAGGAGGTCATCAATGAACCTGCGGTAAAACTTCAACTGTGGGAGCTGTTTACTGAACACCTGCCTATCCTCCCATTCAGCCATGAACAGGTTGGCGAGGCTAGGAGCATATTTGGCTCCCATAGCCACGCCAACCTGCTGCGAATAGAATTGTCCCTGCCACCAAAAGTAATTGTGTGACATGCAATATTCTAATGCATGTCCCAAGAACCTTTTTTGTGTATACGGGATATCATCCCTTTTGCTCAAGGCCCAGTTAAGCGCTAATGCTGCATCTTCATGTTGGATGATGGTATACAAAGAGCACACATCAGCTGTCACCAAATAGGTTTCAGCAGTGGTGCTAAGTTGAATATCTTCCATCAGTTGCAGTAATTCTGAAGTGTCCTTCAAGTAGGCCTTGGTTGCCTTTACACTAGGCTGGAGGAACTTATCTAGAAATTCACCCAATCTGGCTGTTACCGATCCTATTCCATTAACTATAGGGCGGGCTGGAGGATTTTGACTGTTCTTGTGGATTTTAGGTAACGTGTAGATGATGGGAATTCTACATTCACTGGGTACCAAATATCGTCTCTCCTTGGAGTTTAGGGCATTAATGCCATAGCCCCACTCCACTAATAACTCCAACTGGGTAGAGAAAGAATCTGTTGGATCACTTCCAAGTTTTTTGTACGTCACGTTATCTTCCAATAATTCATTCAATTGTTGACTGTAAAAAAGTTTTGTCCATCACTACCACCCCTCCCCCCTTATCAGCGGGGCGCACAATGATGTCCTTCCTTTTTTCAAGTGATCTGATGCCCTCTTTAATATATTCAGGATTGACTCTTTTCTTAGGAGTCAGTTCTTCAATATCCTTCAGCACCAGGCTTTTGAAGACTTCAATGAAATGGTTACTTGGATTCTGGGGATTGAATATGGATTTATTTTTCAATCCGCTATCAATTCTCTCAGTAGTGTAAGTGACCTTTTGCGAAACTTCCGCTGTTTGGCTCAGAAAATATTTTTTCATGTTTAAAGTTCGAATAAATTTGTGCGTGTCTATATAGACATCAAACTTATTTAAACATTTTTTTGGGGCACATTTTAATCCCAATTGGAGTATGTTTAATTCATATGGGCCTAGATCCATTTTACTCAGATTATATATCCCCGCGTTCAATGGTTTCGCATCCGCTTTTTTGTGTTGTTTCCGTCGGCCTGATCTGCATCCCCTTCTTCTCTTAGAGTGGGTGCCAAATCTTTGTTCAAGTGGTATGGGGGTGCTCCTTTCTCGCCTCCCTTGTGTTTGTTGGGTTGGGGGTTCTTCCTTGGTGTTCCCCCACCCTTCCCCCCTCTCCCTCGATGTCCTAAAAAAGAGGAGGTTGGATACCGGTTAGGGTACTCTTCATAGTATTCACTATCAGCCAAGGCTTGATACCTATTATACATAGGTGGTTCATTCCTTGGATCCGGGTAGTGATACGGGGGAGGGTGTTGGTACCATTGTTGGTAATCCCGTGAGGGATAATAATTATTCTGTGGAGTATTCCCCCTACCTACTCTTGGTGATTGATAATAGTGATGAGCCGAACACCCCCGGGTTCGGTTCGCACCAGAACCCGCGAACGGACCGAAAGTTCGTACGAACATTAGAACCCTATTAAATACAATGGATGCGAACGTTCGAATTCTAAAGTGCTAATTATAACAACTATTATGCATGTTATTGTCCTAAAAAGGGTTTGGGAACCCGGGTTCTGCACCAGGGGACATGTATCAATGCAAAAAGAAGTTTTAAAAACGGTCGTTTTTCGGGAGCAGTCATTTTAATGATGCATAAAGTGAAAAAAAAAAAGTCAAATATTCCTTTAAATATCGTACCTGGGGGGTGTCTAAAGTATGCCTGTGAAGTGCCACGTGTTTCCCGTGTTTAGAACTGTCCCTGCACAAAATGACACTTCTAAAGGAAAAAAAAGCCATTTAAAACTGCTTGCGGCTTTAATGTAATGTCTGGTCCCGGTAATATGGATGAAAATCTTTAAGAAAAATGGCATAGCTACCCCATGACCCCCCCCCCCCCCCACCCCAGCCCATTACCAGCCCCTTTGGGTCTTGTATGGATATTAAGGGGAACCCCGCACATAAAATAAAAAAGGCCCTATATACTCTGAACAGCCGTATACAGGCGGTGCATACAAGACAGGGACTGTATGTTTGTTCTTATGTAGAATGTGTTTGTAATTTTGAACAGGTACATTGTTTAAGTGTAGCTCCAGCCCAAAAATCTATTTTTAAACTTTTTGGAAAACATAGGTAAGGGTTATCACCCCTGTAACATTTGTTTTGCTGTCTGTGCCCCTGTTCAGAACATTTCACCTCACTTTCCGTCCCAATGACAACTGTTTTTGAAATGTGGTGTTTTTCTTGAAACAAGGATTGCTGATAAAGCATCAGTACAGAGGAGACACCTTTCTCCCATATTAATTCTTACAGGAGAGAATTTTCCTTCCTAGGGGTAGATTTCCTCTCACTTCCTGTTGTCTTCTTGCGTTTGCAAGTAGGAGTCGTTTGTAAGTTGGATGTTTGAAAGTAGGGACCTGCCGTATATAATCTGCAGAAATAGGCCCCTTAGTTGGTGTTGGCACAACACTGTAAGCACTCACAGTTACTCTTGGTTGGTGCTGGAACGCCCTGCTGTCAACTATTATATCAGGAATTGTAATTACATATAATTGTTGAACAGTGGTAGTAAAAATTGGGCCTTTGATGGTGGTGCTGGTGCCACAACACTGTAAGCCCTGACAGTTACTCTTGGTGGGTGCAGCAATGGGCCCTGCTGTGAATTATTAGATCAAGAATTGTAATTGCATGCCCCTGTTGAACAGGGGCTGAAAAATTGGGCCTTTCGTGGTGGTGGTGGTGGTGGTGGTGTTGCCACAACACTGTAAGCCCTCAGAGTTGCTCTTGCTTGGTGGGTGCAGGAATGGGCCCTGCTGTGAATTATTAGATCAATAATTGTAATTACATGCCCCTGTTGAACAGGGGCTGAAAAATTGGGCCTTAGGCACTGGTGGCACAACACTGCAACCCCTCATAGATACTGTACTTGGAGCACAGCAATGAGCCCTGTTGCAAAGTATTGCTTCAAAAATTGTAATGACACGCCCCTGTTAAACAGGGGCTGAAAAATTGGGCCTTAGGCACTGGTGGCACAACACTCCAACCCCTCACACATACTGTACTTGGAGCACAGCAATGAGCCCTGTTGCAAAGTATTGCTTCAAAAATTGTAATTACACGCCCCTGTTAAACAGGGGCTGAAAAATTGGGCCTTAGCCACTGGTGGCGGCACCCATAAACAAAAATGATCTTCCAAGCTATCATCATCAATCGTATCATTGAGGACTCGGAGGAAGAGGATAGCCAGTCAACATAACAGCACAGGCACTCAGCATCAGCATCAGTCTTGAAGGGATGTGACATGTTAAAATCAATTAGTCTGTTATATCAGCATCAGGTGTGTGGTAGCTGGTGGTGATCCAAGACTGGTTCATCTTGATGAAAGTCAGTCGATCAACCGAGTCGGTGGACAGGCGCACCCTGTGATCCGTGACAAATCCTCCAGCAGCACTGAATGTGCGTTCCGAAAGAACGCTGGATGCAGGACAGGCCAGTAGCTCAATTGCATACTGTGCAAGCTCTGGCCAGTGATCCATCCTCAAGACCCAGTAAGCCAGAGGATTTTCGGTGGGGAAGGTGTCCAAGTCTGACCTTGCCCCTAGATATTCCTGCACCATGTTTATCAGACGCTGGCGATGGTTGCTGGAACCGATCATACTTTGGGGCTGCGGACTAAAGAATTGTCTGAACGCATCGGTCAGACGGCCACCTTCCCCACCGCTCCTTCTTTGACTGGCCGAAGCCTCAGCAACTCGTTGTCCAGGACCAGGAGTTTGTAACCTCCCAGTCTCTGGGAACGCGTTGCACAGACCTTTCTGCAAGGCCTCCCGGAGTTGTCTCATCCTCTGCTCCCTCTGCGACGGTAACATAAGGTCCGCAACCTTACCCTTGTACCGTGGATCAAGGAGAGTGGCCAGCCAGTAATGGTCCCTCTCCTTGATCCGAAGAATACGAGGATCCTTCCGCAGACTTTGCAGGATCAGGGAGGCCATGCAGCGTAGGTTTGCTGAGGCATTCGCTCCGGAGTCCTCTGGGTCACTAAGGACGACATGATCCGCAGTCACCTCCTCCCAGCCACGTACAAGTCCACTGGTTTCTTGGGACTGTAAATCATCCCTAAAAGACTGCTGCTGATGATGCTGAGTGCCAGCCTCCACCTCCATGCTGACACAATCCTCCTCCTCCTCCTCCTCCTCCTCCTCCTCCTCCTCCTCTTCCTGTGCGATGGGTGGGACAGAAGGAACACTGTCTGGGTAAAGGGGGCCTTGAGAGGCAAGGAAGTCCTCCTCTTCCTGCCTCTGTTCTGCCTCAAGTGCCCTGTCCATTATTCCACGCAGCGTGTGCTCCAACAGGTGGACAAGAGGTACAGTGTCACTGATGCATGCACTGTCACTGCTCACCATCCTCGTGGCCTCCTCAAATGGTGCCAGGACAGTGCATGCATCCCTGATCATGCCCCACTGGCGTGGAGAAAAAAAAACCAAGCTCCCCTGACCCTGTCCTGGTGCCGTAGTCGCACAGGTACTCATTGATGGCCCTCTGCTGCGTGTGCAGCCGCTGCAGCATGGCCAACGTTGAGTTCCACCTGGTGGGCATGTCACATATAAGGCGGTTCTTGGGCAGGTTCAACTCCTTTTGCAGCTCAGCCAGGCGAGCACTGGCATTATAAGATCTGCGGAAATGCACACAGACTTTCCTGGCCTGCCTCAGGACATCCTGTAAGCCCGGGTACCTGCCCAAGAAACGCTGCACCACCAGGTTAAGGACGTGAGCCACACAGGGCACATGGGTCAGTTGTCCCTGTCGAAGGGCGGAGAGGAGGTTGGTGCCATTGTCGCAAACCACCATTCCTGGCTTAAGCTGGCGTGGCGTCAACCACCTCTCGGCCTGGCCCTGCAGAGCAGACAGGACCTCTGCCCCAGTGTGGCTTCTGTCCCCCAAACACACCAGCGCAAGCACGGCATGGCATCTTTTTGCCTGCGTACTTGCGTAGCCCCGTGAACGGCTACGGAGCACCGCTGGTTCATAGGACAAACCACAGGAAGAGGCCATGGAGGAAGAAGAAGAGGAGGGGGTGGAGGAGAGAGGTGTGTCACAACCAGTAGTAGCATTTTGGAGGCGTGGCGGTGGGACAACCTCCAACACTACTGCACCTTGTCCTGCATCCTTCCCAGCTGCCAAAAGAGTGACCCAATGGGCCGTGAAAGAAAGGTAACGTCCCTGTCCATGCCTGCTGGACCATGAGTCAGCGGTAATATGCACCTTACCGCTGACCGCCCTGTCCAGCGAGGCCAAGACATTGCCTTCCACATGCCGGTAGAGAGCCGGAATAGCCTTCCGTGAGAAAAAGTGGCGTTTGGGAACCTGCCACTGAGGAACCGCACATTGCACAAACTCATGGAAGGGGGCCGAGTCTACCAACTGAAAAGGCAGCAGTTGAAGCGCTAGCAATTTAGCCAAGCTAGCATTCAACCGCTGGGCATGTGGATGGCTGGGAGTGAACTTCTTTCGACGGTCCAGCAGCTGGGGCAGGGAAATTTGCCTGCTAGAATCGGACGTCGGTGTACTGCTAGCAGAGTGGCCGCAAGTACTTGGCTGTGACACACCTAATTCTACACCTTCATTCCTCTCAGTGCATGTTTCAGAGAGGACTGAAGTTATAGTGGGGTTGGAGATCCCAGCTGATGCGGTGCAAGGAGAGGTCCGCTTTGTTCTTTGGTGTGGGTCTTTGAGGTAGGCTTGCCAACGAGCTGCATGGCAGGTCAACATATGTCTGGTCAGGCATGTGGTACCCAAGCGGCTGATGTTTTGGCCACGCGATATACGCTTGAGACATATGTTGCAAACAGCAGCTGTGCGATCTGATGCACTAGCCTCAAAAAAGGCCCACACCAAGGAACTTTTTGAATGACGGGCAGAGGCAGCGCCCTGCACAGGCGGAGCTCTGCGGTGTGATTCCGTCGGTGTACTGCCCTTACGCTGGCCACCAAAGGGCATCCTGCCTCGTTGGAGATGTGCCTCCTCCTCATCCTCCTCCTCCTCCTCTCTCCTATTAGGCACCCATGTGGAGTCAGTGACCTCATCATCCCCTCCCTCCTCATCACTGGAGCCAATCTGGCAGTATGCTGCAGCTGCTGGAACATGACTGCCAGATTGGTGTCCTTCTTGAGCATCCCCTCTGTCTGCTCTCACCCTACTGCCTTCCTGTAGCTGGGTTTCATCATCAGACCCTTCGAAACGCTGGGCATCCTCCTGGAGCATGTACCCAACACTGTGCTCAAACAGTTCGGGGGACTCCTCAGGAGGAGGACATGGTGGGTCTAGGGAAGGAGTGACTGATGATGAGTCTGACATTGATACCAGGGAAGAGGACGCTTTGGCAGCTGCTTTGCCAGTACCCTGAGCCTGGGTGAGAGAGGATGAGGAGGAGGAGGAGGGCTTGGTCATCCACTCTACCAAGTCTTCGGCATGATGTGGCTCAACATGTCCAGCTGCCGAAAAAAAGGACAAGCGTGTCCCATGGCCATGTGCTGATGACAATGCACCGCGTCCACGACCAGCACTGTTGCCCCCAGACACAGAGCCTGCTTGCCCTCTTTTATTGCCTCCTGACTGTCTGCCTCTCCTTGTTTGCCTTCCAGACATTCTAATAGATGGCCTGCAGGGAGATGGGAAAAAAGCAATAAGGGCTACCTTCAGGTGTCCTTCTCTGTCCCTTTACTTAAGGATTTCTAAATATGGTTCAGGATGATTGCTTTTGCACAGAATAGCACAACGACAATTTCCCTGACTGTCCAAAAAACAAGGATTTCAAAGATGGTTGATGAGGAATGCTTTAGCACACTATAGCACAAGGAGAATTCACTCACTGTCCTTCCCAGTCCCTAGAAACAAGGACTTGCACAGTGAAAGAAACTGACACTCTCCCTACCTACAGTTTTCTGTCCCTAGAAAAAAAGTTTTTTTTAAGCACACTATAGCACAAGGAGAATTCACTCACTGTCCTTCCCAGTCCCTAGAAACAAGGACTTGCACAGTGAAAGAAACTGACACTCTCCCTACCTACAGTTTTCTGTCCCTAGAAAAAATGTTTTTTTTAAGCACACTATAGCACAAGGAGAATTCACTCACTGTCCTTCCCAGTCCCTAGAAACAAGGACTTGCACAGTGAAAGAAACTGACACTCTCCCTACCTACAGTTTTCTGTCCCTAGAAAAAATGTTTTTTTAAGCACACTATAGCACAAGGAGAATTCACTCACTGTCCTTCCCAGTCCCTAGAAACAAGGACTTGCACAGTGAAAGAAACTGACACTCTCCCTACCTACAGTTTTCTGTCCCTAGAAAAAATGTTTTTTTTAAGCACACTATAGCACAAGGAGAATTCACTCACTGTCCTTCCCAGTCCCTAGAAACAAGGACTTGCACAGTGAAAGAAACTGACACTCTCCCTACCTACAGTTTTCTGTCCCTAGAAAAAATGTTTTTTTTAAGCACACTATAGCACAAGGAGAATTCACTCACTGTCCTTCCCAGTCCCTAGAAACAAGGACTTGCACAGTGAAAGAAACTGACACTCTCCCTACCTACAGTTTTCTGTCCCTAGAAAAAATGTTTTTTTTAAGCACACTATAGCACAAGGAGAATTCACTCACTGTCCTTCCCAGTCCCTAGAAACAAGGACTTGCACAGTGAAAGAAACTGACACTCTCCCTACCTACAGTTTTCTGTCCCTAGAAAAAATGTTTTTTTTAAGCACACTATAGCACAAGGAGAATTCACTCACTGTCCTTCCCAGTCCCTAGAAACAAGGACTTGCACAGTGAAAGAAACTGACACTCTCCCTACCTACAGTTTTCTGTCCCTAGAAAAAATGTTTTTTTTAAGCACACTATAGCACAAGGAGAATTCACTCACTGTCCTTCCCAGTCCCTAGAAACAAGGACTTGCACAGTGAAAGAAACTGACACTCTCCCTACCTACAGTTTTCTGTCCCTAGAAAAAATGTTTTTCTTAAGCACACTATAGCACAAGGAGAATTCACTCACTGTCCTTCCCAGTCCCTAGAAACAAGGACTTGCACAGTGAAAGAAACTGACACTCTCCCTACCTACAGTTTTCTGTCCCTAGAAAAAATGTTTTTTTTAAGCACACTATAGCACAAGGAGAATTCACTCACTGTCCTTCCCAGTCCCTAGAAACAAGGACTTGCACAGTGAAAGAAACTGACACTCTCCCTACCTACAGTTTTCTGTCCCTAGAAAAAAAGTTTTTTTTAAGCACACTATAGCACAAGGAGAATTCACTCACTGTCCTTCCCAGTCCCTAGAAACAAGGACTTGCACAGTGAAAGAAACTGACACTCTCCCTACCTACAGTTTTCTGTCCCTAGAAAAAATGTTTTTTTTAAGCACACTATAGCACAAGGAGAATTCACTCACTGTCCTTCCCAGTCCCTAGAAACAAGGACTTGCACAGTGAAAGAAACTGACACTCTCCCTACCTACAGTTTTCTGTCCCTAGAAAAAATGTTTTTTTTAAGCACACTATAGCACAAGGAGAATTCACTCACTGTCCTTCCCAGTCCCTAGAAACAAGGACTTGCACAGTGAAAGAAACTGACACTCTCCCTACCTACAGTTTTCTGTCCCTAGAAAAAATGTTTTTTTTAAGCACACTATAGCACAAGGAGAATTCACTCACTGTCCTTCCCAGTCCCTAGAAACAAGGACTTGCACAGTGAAAGAAGCTGACACTCTCCCTACCTACAGTTTTCTGTCCCTAGAAAAAATGTTTTTTTTAAGCACACTATAGCACAAGGAGAATTCACTCACTGTCCTTCCCAGTCCCTAGAAACAAGGACTTGCACAGTGAAAGAAACTGACACTCTCCCTACCTACAGTTTTCTGTCCCTAGAAAAAAAGTTTTTTTTAAGCACACTATAGCACAAGGAGAATTCACTCACTGTCCTTCCCAGTCCCTAGAAACAAGGACTTGCACAGTGAAAGAAACTGACACTCTCCCTACCTACAGTTTTCTGTCCCTAGAAAAAATGTTTTTTTTAAGCACACTATAGCACAAGGAGAATTCACTCACTGTCCTTCCCAGTCCCTAGAAACAAGGACTTGCACAGTGAAAGAAACTGACACTCTCCCTACCTACAGTTTTCTGTCCCTAGAAAAAATGTTTTTTTAAGCACACTATAGCACAAGGAGAATTCACTCACTGTCCTTCCCAGTCCCTAGAAACAAGGACTTGCACAGTGAAAGAAACTGACACTCTCCCTACCTACAGTTTTCTGTCCCTAGAAAAAATGTTTTTTTTAAGCACACTATAGCACAAGGAGAATTCACTCACTGTCCTTCCCAGTCCCTAGAAACAAGGACTTGCACAGTGAAAGAAACTGACACTCTCCCTACCTACAGTTTTCTGTCCCTAGAAAAAATGTTTTTTTTAAGCACACTATAGCACAAGGAGAATTCACTCACTGTCCTTCCCAGTCCCTAGAAACAAGGACTTGCACAGTGAAAGAAACTGACACTCTCCCTACCTACAGTTTTCTGTCCCTAGAAAAAATGTTTTTTTTAAGCACACTATAGCACAAGGAGAATTCACTCACTGTCCTTCCCAGTCCCTAGAAACAAGGACTTGCACAGTGAAAGAAACTGACACTCTCCCTACCTACAGTTTTCTGTCCCTAGAAAAAATGTTTTTTTTAAGCACACTATAGCACAAGGAGAATTCACTCACTGTCCTTCCCAGTCCCTAGAAACAAGGACTTGCACAGTGAAAGAAACTGACACTCTCCCTACCTACAGTTTTCTGTCCCTAGAAAAAATGTTTTTTTTTAAGCACACTATAGCACAAGGAGAATTCACTCACTGTCCTTCCCAGTCCCTAGAAACAAGGACTTGCACAGTGAAAGAAACTGACACTCTCCCTACCTACAGTTTTCTGTCCCTAGAAAAAATGTTTTTTTTAAGCACACTATAGCACAAGGAGAATTCACTCACTGTCCTTCCCAGTCCCTAGAAACAAGGACTTGCACAGTGAAAGAAACTGACACTCTCCCTACCTACAGTTTTCTGTCCCTAGAAAAAATGTTTTTTTTAAGCACACTATAGCACAAGGAGAATTCACTCACTGTCCTTCCCAGTCCCTAGAAACAAGGACTTGCACAGTGAAAGAAACTGACACTCTCCCTACCTACAGTTTTCTGTCCCTAGAAAAAATGTTTTTTTTAAGCACACTATAGCACAAGGAGAATTCACTCACTGTCCTTCCCAGTCCCTAGAAACAAGGACTTGCACAGTGAAAGAAACTGACACTCTCCCTACCTACAGTTTTCTGTCCCTAGAAAAAATGTTTTTTTTAAGCACACTATAGCACAAGGAGAATTCACTCACTGTCCTTCCCAGTCCCTAGAAACAAGGACTTGCACAGTGAAAGAAACTGACACTCTCCCTACCTACAGTTTTCTGTCCCTAGAAAAAATGTTTTTTTTAAGCACACTATAGCACAAGGAGAATTCACTCACTGTCCTTCCCAGTCCCTAGAAACAAGGACTTGCACAGTGAAAGAAACTGACACTCTCCCTACCTACAGTTTTCTGTCCCTAGAAAAAATGTTTTTTTTAAGCACACTATAGCACAAGGAGAATTCACTCACTGTCCTTCCCAGTCCCTAGAAACAAGGACTTGCACAGTGAAAGAAACTGACACTCTCCCTACCTACAGTTTTCTGTCCCTAGAAAAAATGTTTTTTTTAAGCACACTATAGCACAAGGAGAATTCACTCACTGTCCTTCCCAGTCCCTAGAAACAAGGACTTGCACAGTGAAAGAAACTGACACTCTCCCTACCTACAGTTTTCTGTCCCTAGAAAAAATGTTTTTTTAAGCACACTATAGCACAAGGAGAATTCACTCACTGTCCTTCCCAGTCCCTAGAAACAAGGACTTGAACAGTGAAAGAAACTGACACTCTCCCTACCTACAGTTTTCTGTCCCTAGAAAAAATGTTTTTTTTAAGCACACTATAGCACGAGGAGAATTCACTCACTGTCCTTCCCAGTCCCTAGAAACAAGGACTTGCACAGTGAAAGAAACTGACACTCTCCCTACCTACAGTTTTCTGTCCCTAGAAAAAATGTTTTTTTTAAGCACACTATAGCACAAGGAGAATTCACTCACTGTCCTTCCCAGTCCCTAGAAACAAGGACTTGCACAGTGAAAGAAACTGACACTCTCCCTACCTACAGTTTTCTGTCCCTAGAAAAAATGTTTTTTTTAAGCACACTATAGCACAAGGAGAATTCACTCACTGTCCTTCCCAGTCCCTAGAAACAAGGACTTGCACAGTGAAAGAAACTGACACTCTCCCTACCTACAGTTTTCTGTCCCTAGAAAAAATGTTTTTTTTAAGCACACTATAGCACAAGGAGAATTCACTCACTGTCCTTCCCAGTCCCTAGAAACAAGGACTTGCACAGTGAAAGAAACTGACACTCTCCCTACCTACAGTTTTCTGTCCCTAGAAAAAATGTTTTTTTTAAGCACACTATAGCACAAGGAGAATTCACTCACTGTCCTTCCCAGTCCCTAGAAACAAGGACTTGCACAGTGAAAGAAACTGACACTCTCCCTACCTACAGTTTTCTGTCCCTAGAAAAAATGTTTTTTTTAAGCACACTATAGCACAAGGAGAATTCACTCACTGTCCTTCCCAGTCCCTAGAAACAAGGACTTGCACAGTGAAAGAAACTGACACTCTCCCTACCTACAGTTTTCTGTCCCTAGAAAAAATGTTTTTCTTAAGCACACTATAGCACAAGGAGAATTCACTCACTGTCCTTCCCAGTCCCTAGAAACAAGGACTTGCACAGTGAAAGAAACTGACACTCTCCCTACCTACAGTTTTCTGTCCCTAGAAAAAAAGTTTTTTTTAAGCACACTATAGCACAAGGAGAATTCACTCACTGTCCTTCCCAGTCCCTAGAAACAAGGACTTGCACAGTGAAAGAAACTGACACTCTCCCTACCTACAGTTTTCTGTCCCTAGAAAAAAAGTTTTTTTTAAGCACACTATAGCACAAGGAGAATTCACTCACTGTCCTTCCCAGTCCCTAGAAACAAGGACTTGCACAGTGAAAGAAACTGACACTCTCCCTACCTACAGTTTTCTGTCCCTAGAAAAAATGTTTTTTTTAAGCACACTATAGCACAAGGAGAATTCACTCACTGTCCTTCCCAGTCCCTAGAAACAAGGACTTGCACAGTGAAAGAAACTGACACTCTCCCTACCTACAGTTTTCTGTCCCTAGAAAAAATGTTTTTTTTAAGCACACTATAGCACAAGGAGAATTCACTCACTGTCCTTCCCAGTCCCTAGAAACAAGGACTTGCACAGTGAAAGAAACTGACACTCTCCCTACCTACAGTTTTCTGTCCCTAGAAAAAATGTTTTTTTTAAGCACACTATAGCACAAGGAGAATTCACTCACTGTCCTTCCCAGTCCCTAGAAACAAGGACTTGCACAGTGAAAGAAACTGACACTCTCCCTACCTACAGTTTTCTGTCCCTAGAAAAAATGTTTTTTTTAAGCACACTATAGCACAAGGAGAATTCACTCACTGTCCTTCCCAGTCCCTAGAAACAAGGACTTGCACAGTGAAAGAAGCTGACACTCTCCCTACCTACAGTTTTCTGTCCCTAGAAAAAATGTTTTTTTTTAAGCACACTATAGCACAAGGAGAATTCACTCACTGTCCTTCCCAGTCCCTAGAAACAAGGACTTGCACAGTGAAAGAAACTGACACTCTCCCTACCTACAGTTTTCTGTCCCTAGAAAAAATGTTTTTTTTAAGCACACTATAGCACAAGGAGAATTCACTCACTGTCCTTCCCAGTCCCTAGAAACAAGGACTTGCACAGTGAAAGAAACTTACACTCTCCCTACCTACAGTTTTCTGTCCCTAGAAAAAATGTTTTTCTTAAGCACACTATAGCACAAGGAGAATTCACTCACTGTCCTTCCCAGTCCCTAGAAACAAGGACTTGCACAGTGAAAGAAACTGACACTCTCCCTACCTACAGTTTTCTGTCCCTAGAAAAAATGTTTTTTTTAAGCACACTATAGCACAAGGAGAATTCACTCACTGTCCTTCCCAGTCCCTAGAAACA
The DNA here is from genome assembly GCA_029206835.1 of Rana muscosa. NCBI lineage: Eukaryota > Metazoa > Chordata > Amphibia > Anura > Ranidae > Rana > Rana muscosa. Next base: position 167,096,078 of record CM055126.1, read on the forward strand.
AGGACTTGCACAGTGAAAGAAACTGACACTCTCCCTACCTACAGTTTTCTGTCCCTAGAAAAAAAGTTTTTTTTAAGCACACTATAGCACAAGGAGAATTCACTCACTGTCCTTCCCAGTCCCTAGAAACAAGGACTTGCACAGTGAAAGAAACTGACACTCTCCCTACCTACAGTTTTCTGTCCCTAGAAAAAATGTTTTTTTTAAGCACACTATAGCACAAGGAGAATTCACTCACTGTCCTTCCCAGTCCCTAGAAACAAGGACTTGCACAGTGAAAGAAACTGACACTCTCCCTACCTACAGTTTTCTGTCCCTAGAAAAAATGTTTTTTTTAAGCACACTATAGCACAAGGAGAATTCACTCACTGTCCTTCCCAGTCCCTAGAAACAAGGACTTGCACAGTGAAAGAAACTGACACTCTCCCTACCTACAGTTTTCTGTCCCTAGAAAAAATGTTTTTTTTAAGCACACTATAGCACAAGGAGAATTCACTCACTGTCCTTCCCAGTCCCTAGAAACAAGGACTTGCACAGTGAAAGAAACTGACACTCTCCCTACCTACAGTTTTCTGTCCCTAGAAAAAATGTTTTTTTTAAGCACACTATAGCACAAGGAGAATTCACTCACTGTCCTTCCCAGTCCCTAGAAACAAGGACTTGCACAGTGAAAGAAGCTGACACTCTCCCTACCTACAGTTTTCTGTCCCTAGAAAAAATGTTTTTTTTAAGCACACTATAGCACAAGGAGAATTCACTCACTGTCCTTCCCAGTCCCTAGAAACAAGGACTTGCACAGTGAAAGAAACTGACACTCTCCCTACCTACAGTTTTCTGTCCCAGAAAAAAAAGTTTTTTTTAAGCACACTATAGCACAAGGAGAATTCACTCACTGTCCTTCCCAGTCCCTAGAAACAAGGACTTGCACAGTGAAAGAAACTGACACTCTCCCTACCTACAGTTTTCTGTCCCTAGAAAAAATGTTTTTTTTAAGCACACTATAGCACAAGGAGAATTCACTCACTGTCCTTCCCAGTCCCTAGAAACAAGGACTTGCACAGTGAAAGAAACTGACACTCTCCCTACCTACAGTTTTCTGTCCCTAGAAAAAATGTTTTTTTAAGCACACTATAGCACAAGGAGAATTCACTCACTGTCCTTCCCAGTCCCTAGAAACAAGGACTTGCACAGTGAAAGAAACTGACACTCTCCCTACCTACAGTTTTCTGTCCCTAGAAAAAATGTTTTTTTTAAGCACACTATAGCACAAGGAGAATTCACTCACTGTCCTTCCCAGTCCCTAGAAACAAGGACTTGCACAGTGAAAGAAACTGACACTCTCCCTACCTACAGTTTTCTGTCCCTAGAAAAAATGTTTTTTTTAAGCACACTATAGCACAAGGAGAATTCACTCACTGTCCTTCCCAGTCCCTAGAAACAAGGACTTGCACAGTGAAAGAAACTGACACTCTCCCTACCTACAGTTTTCTGTCCCTAGAAAAAATGTTTTTTTTAAGCACACTATAGCACAAGGAGAATTCACTCACTGTCCTTCCCAGTCCCTAGAAACAAGGACTTGCACAGTGAAAGAAACTGACACTCTCCCTACCTACAGTTTTCTGTCCCTAGAAAAAATGTTTTTCTTAAGCACACTATAGCACAAGGAGAATTCACTCACTGTCCTTCCCAGTCCCTAGAAACAAGGACTTGCACAGTGAAAGAAACTGACACTCTCCCTACCTACAGTTTTCTGTCCCTAGAAAAAATGTTTTTTTTAAGCACACTATAGCACAAGGAGAATTCACTCACTGTCCTTCCCAGTCCCTAGAAACAAGGACTTGCACAGTGAAAGAAACTGACACTCTCCCTACCTACAGTTTTCTGTCCCTAGAAAAAAAGTTTTTTTTAAGCACACTATAGCACAAGGAGAATTCACTCACTGTCCTTCCCAGTCCCTAGAAACAAGGACTTGCACAGTGAAAGAAACTGACACTCTCCCTACCTACAGTTTTCTGTCCCTAGAAAAAATGTTTTTTTTAAGCACACTATAGCACAAGGAGAATTCACTCACTGTCCTTCCCAGTCCCTAGAAACAAGGACTTGCACAGTGAAAGAAACTGACACTCTCCCTACCTACAGTTTTCTGTCCCTAGAAAAAATGTTTTTTTTAAGCACACTATAGCACAAGGAGAATTCACTCACTGTCCTTCCCAGTCCCTAGAAACAAGGACTTGCACAGTGAAAGAAACTGACACTCTCCCTACCTACAGTTTTCTGTCCCTAGAAAAAATGTTTTTTTTAAGCACACTATAGCACAAGGAGAATTCACTCACTGTCCTTCCCAGTCCCTAGAAACAAGGACTTGCACAGTGAAAGAAGCTGACACTCTCCCTACCTACAGTTTTCTGTCCCTAGAAAAAATGTTTTTTTTAAGCACACTATAGCACAAGGAGAATTCACTCACTGTCCTTCCCAGTCCCTAGAAACAAGGACTTGCACAGTGAAAGAAACTGACACTCTCCCTACCTACAGTTTTCTGTCCCTAGAAAAAAAGTTTTTTTTAAGCACACTATAGCACAAGGAGAATTCACTCACTGTCCTTCCCAGTCCCTAGAAACAAGGACTTGCACAGTGAAAGAAACTGACACTCTCCCTACCTACAGTTTTCTGTCCCTAGAAAAAATGTTTTTTTTAAGCACACTATAGCACAAGGAGAATTCACTCACTGTCCTTCCCAGTCCCTAGAAACAAGGACTTGCACAGTGAAAGAAACTGACACTCTCCCTACCTACAGTTTTCTGTCCCTAGAAAAAATGTTTTTTTAAGCACACTATAGCACAAGGAGAATTCACTCACTGTCCTTCCCAGTCCCTAGAAACAAGGACTTGCACAGTGAAAGAAACTGACACTCTCCCTACCTACAGTTTTCTGTCCCTAGAAAAAATGTTTTTTTTAAGCACACTATAGCACAAGGAGAATTCACTCACTGTCCTTCCCAGTCCCTAGAAACAAGGACTTGCACAGTGAAAGAAACTGACACTCTCCCTACCTACAGTTTTCTGTCCCTAGAAAAAATGTTTTTTTTAAGCACACTATAGCACAAGGAGAATTCACTCACTGTCCTTCCCAGTCCCTAGAAACAAGGACTTGCACAGTGAAAGAAACTGACACTCTCCCTACCTACAGTTTTCTGTCCCTAGAAAAAATGTTTTTTTTAAGCACACTATAGCACAAGGAGAATTCACTCACTGTCCTTCCCAGTCCCTAGAAACAAGGACTTGCACAGTGAAAGAAACTGACACTCTCCCTACCTACAGTTTTCTGTCCCTAGAAAAAATGTTTTTTTTAAGCACACTATAGCACAAGGAGAATTCACTCACTGTCCTTCCCAGTCCCTAGAAACAAGGACTTGCACAGTGAAAGAAACTGACACTCTCCCTACCTACAGTTTTCTGTCCCTAGAAAAAATGTTTTTTTTAAGCACACTATAGCACAAGGAGAATTCACTCACTGTCCTTCCCAGTCCCTAGAAACAAGGACTTGCACAGTGAAAGAAACTGACACTCTCCCTACCTACAGTTTTCTGTCCCTAGAAAAAATGTTTTTTTTAAGCACACTATAGCACAAGGAGAATTCACTCACTGTCCTTCCCAGTCCCTAGAAACAAGGACTTGCACAGTGAAAGAAACTGACACTCTCCCTACCTACAGTTTTCTGTCCCTAGAAAAAATGTTTTTTTTAAGCACACTATAGCACAAGGAGAATTCACTCACTGTCCTTCCCAGTCCCTAGAAACAAGGACTTGCACAGTGAAAGAAACTGACACTCTCCCTACCTACAGTTTTCTGTCCCTAGAAAAAATGTTTTTTTTAAGCACACTATAGCACAAGGAGAATTCACTCACTGTCCTTCCCAGTCCCTAGAAACAAGGACTTGCACAGTGAAAGAAACTGACACTCTCCCTACCTACAGTTTTCTGTCCCTAGAAAAAATGTTTTTTTTAAGCACACTATAGCACAAGGAGAATTCACTCACTGTCCTTCCCAGTCCCTAGAAACAAGGACTTGCACAGTGAAAGAAACTGACACTCTCCCTACCTACAGTTTTCTGTCCCTAGAAAAAATGTTTTTTTTAAGCACACTATAGCACAAGGAGAATTCACTCACTGTCCTTCCCAGTCCCTAGAAACAAGGACTTGCACAGTGAAAGAAACTGACACTCTCCCTACCTACAGTTTTCTGTCCCTAGAAAAAATGTTTTTTTTAAGCACACTATAGCACAAGGAGAATTCACTCACTGTCCTTCCCAGTCCCTAGAAACAAGGACTTGCACAGTGAAAGAAACTGACACTCTCCCTACCTACAGTTTTCTGTCCCTAGAAAAAATGTTTTTTTTAAGCACACTATAGCACAAGGAGAATTCACTCACTGTCCTTCCCAGTCCCTAGAAACAAGGACTTGCACAGTGAAAGAAACTGACACTCTCCCTACCTACAGTTTTCTGTCCCTAGAAAAAATGTTTTTTTTAAGCACACTATAGCACAAGGAGAATTCACTCACTGTCCTTCCCAGTCCCTAGAAACAAGGACTTGCACAGTGAAAGAAACTGACACTCTCCCTACCTACAGTTTTCTGTCCCTAGAAAAAATGTTTTTTTTAAGCACACTATAGCACAAGGAGAATTCACTCACTGTCCTTCCCAGTCCCTAGAAACAAGGACTTGCACAGTGAAAGAAACTGACACTCTCCCTACCTACAGTTTTCTGTCCCTAGAAAAAATGTTTTTTTTAAGCACACTATAGCACAAGGAGAATTCACTCACTGTCCTTCCCAGTCCCTAGAAACAAGGACTTGCACAGTGAAAGAAACTGACACTCTCCCTACCTACAGTTTTCTGTCCCTAGAAAAAATGTTTTTTTTAAGCACACTATAGCACAAGGAGAATTCACTCACTGTCCTTCCCAGTCCCTAGAAACAAGGACTTGCACAGTGAAAGAAACTGACACTCTCCCTACCTACAGTTTTCTGTCCCTAGAAAAAATGTTTTTTTTAAGCACACTATAGCACAAGGAGAATTCACTCACTGTCCTTCCCAGTCCCTAGAAACAAGGACTTGCACAGTGAAAGAAACTGACACTCTCCCTACCTACAGTTTTCTGTCCCTAGAAAAAATGTTTTTCTTAAGCACACTATAGCACAAGGAGAATTCACTCACTGTCCTTCCCAGTCCCTAGAAACAAGGACTTGCACAGTGAAAGAAACTGACACTCTCCCTACCTACAGTTTTCTGTCCCTAGAAAAAAAGTTTTTTTTAAGCACACTATAGCACAAGGAGAATTCACTCACTGTCCTTCCCAGTCCCTAGAAACAAGGACTTGCACAGTGAAAGAAACTGACACTCTCCCTACCTACAGTTTTCTGTCCCTAGAAAAAAAGTTTTTTTTAAGCACACTATAGCACAAGGAGAATTCACTCACTGTCCTTCCCAGTCCCTAGAAACAAGGACTTGCACAGTGAAAGAAACTGACACTCTCCCTACCTACAGTTTTCTGTCCCTAGAAAAAATGTTTTTTTTAAGCACACTATAGCACAAGGAGAATTCACTCACTGTCCTTCCCAGTCCCTAGAAACAAGGACTTGCACAGTGAAAGAAACTGACACTCTCCCTACCTACAGTTTTCTGTCCCTAGAAAAAATGTTTTTTTTAAGCACACTATAGCACAAGGAGAATTCACTCACTGTCCTTCCCAGTCCCTAGAAACAAGGACTTGCACAGTGAAAGAAACTGACACTCTCCCTACCTACAGTTTTCTGTCCCTAGAAAAAATGTTTTTTTTAAGCACACTATAGCACAAGGAGAATTCACTCACTGTCCTTCCCAGTCCCTAGAAACAAGGACTTGCACAGTGAAAGAAACTGACACTCTCCCTACCTACAGTTTTCTGTCCCTAGAAAAAATGTTTTTTTTAAGCACACTATAGCACAAGGAGAATTCACTCACTGTCCTTCCCAGTCCCTAGAAACAAGGACTTGCACAGTGAAAGAAGCTGACACTCTCCCTACCTACAGTTTTCTGTCCCTAGAAAAAATGTTTTTTTTTAAGCACACTATAGCACAAGGAGAATTCACTCACTGTCCTTCCCAGTCCCTAGAAACAAGGACTTGCACAGTGAAAGAAACTGACACTCTCCCTACCTACAGTTTTCTGTCCCTAGAAAAAATGTTTTTTTTAAGCACACTATAGCACAAGGAGAATTCACTCACTGTCCTTCCCAGTCCCTAGAAACAAGGACTTGCACAGTGAAAGAAACTTACACTCTCCCTACCTACAGTTTTCTGTCCCTAGAAAAAATGTTTTTCTTAAGCACACTATAGCACAAGGAGAATTCACTCACTGTCCTTCCCAGTCCCTAGAAACAAGGACTTGCACAGTGAAAGAAACTGACACTCTCCCTACCTACAGTTTTCTGTCCCTAGAAAAAATGTTTTTTTTAAGCACACTATAGCACAAGGAGAATTCACTCACTGTCCTTCCCAGTCCCTAGAAACAAGGACTTGCACAGTGAAAGAAACTGACACTCTCCCTACCTACAGTTTTCTGTCCCTAGAAAAAAAGTTTTTTTTAAGCACACTATAGCACAAGGAGAATTCACTCACTGTCCTTCCCAGTCCCTAGAAACAAGGACTTGCACAGTGAAAGAAACTGACACTCTCCCTACCTACAGTTTTCTGTCCCTAGAAAAAATGTTTTTTTTAAGCACACTATAGCACAAGGAGAATTCACTCACTGTCCTTCCCAGTCCCTAGAAACAAGGACTTGCACAGTGAAAGAAACTGACACTCTCCCTACCTACAGTTTTCTGTCCCTAGAAAAAATGTTTTTTTTAAGCACACTATAGCACAAGGAGAATTCACTCACTGTCCTTCCCAGTCCCTAGAAACAAGGACTTGCACAGTGAAAGAAACTGACACTCTCCCTACCTACAGTTTTCTGTCCCTAGAAAAAATGTTTTTTTTAAGCACACTATAGCACAAGGAGAATTCACTCACTGTCCTTCCCAGTCCCTAGAAACAAGGACTTGCACAGTGAAAGAAACTGACACTCTCCCTACCTACAGTTTTCTGTCCCTAGAAAAAATGTTTTTTTTAAGCACACTATAGCACAAGGAGAATTCACTCACTGTCCTTCCCAGTCCCTAGAAACAAGGACTTGCACAGTGAAAGAAGCTGACACTCTCCCTACCTACAGTTTTCTGTCCCTAGAAAAAATGTTTTTTTTAAGCACACTATAGCACAAGGAGAATTCACTCACTGTCCTTCCCAGTCCCTAGAAACAAGGACTTGCACAGTGAAAGAAACTGACACTCTCCCTACCTACAGTTTTCTGTCCCAGAAAAAAAAGTTTTTTTTAAGCACACTATAGCACAAGGAGAATTCACTCACTGTCCTTCCCAGTCCCTAGAAACAAGGACTTGCACAGTGAAAGAAACTGACACTCTCCCTACCTACAGTTTTCTGTCCCTAGAAAAAATGTTTTTTTTAAGCACACTATAGCACAAGGAGAATTCACTCACTGTCCTTCCCAGTCCCTAGAAACAAGGACTTGCACAGTGAAAGAAACTGACACTCTCCCTACCTACAGTTTTCTGTCCCTAGAAAAAATGTTTTTTTAAGCACACTATAGCACAAGGAGAATTCACTCACTGTCCTTCCCAGTCCCTAGAAACAAGGACTTGCACAGTGAAAGAAACTGACACTCTCCCTACCTACAGTTTTCTGTCCCTAGAAAAAATGTTTTTTTTAAGCACACTATAGCACAAGGAGAATTCACTCACTGTCCTTCCCAGTCCCTAGAAACAAGGACTTGCACAGTGAAAGAAACTGACACTCTCCCTACCTACAGTTTTCTGTCCCTAGAAAAAATGTTTTTTTTAAGCACACTATAGCACAAGGAGAATTCACTCACTGTCCTTCCCAGTCCCTAGAAACAAGGACTTGCACAGTGAAAGAAACTGACACTCTCCCTACCTACAGTTTTCTGTCCCTAGAAAAAATGTTTTTTTTAAGCACACTATAGCACAAGGAGAATTCACTCACTGTCCTTCCCAGTCCCTAGAAACAAGGACTTGCACAGTGAAAGAAACTGACACTCTCCCTACCTACAGTTTTCTGTCCCTAGAAAAAATGTTTTTTTTAAGCACACTATAGCACAAGGAGAATTCACTCACTGTCCTTCCCAGTCCCTAGAAACAAGGACTTGCACAGTGAAATAAACTGACACTCTCCCTACCTACAGTTTTCTGTCCCTAGAAAAAATGTTTTTTTTAAGCACACTATAGCACAAGGAGAATTCACTCACTGTCCTTCCCAGTCCCTAGAAACAAGGACTTGCACAGTGAAAGAAACTGACACTCTCCCTACCTACAGTTTTCTGTCCCTAGAAAAAATGTTTTTTTTAAGCACACTATAGCACAAGGAGAATTCACTCACTGTCCTTCCCAGTCCCTAGAAACAAGGACTTGCACAGTGAAAGAAACTGACACTCTCCCTACCTACAGTTTTCTGTCCCTAGAAAAAATGTTTTTTTTAAGCACACTATAGCACAAGGAGAATTCACTCACTGTCCTTCCCAGTCCCTAGAAACAAGGACTTGCACAGTGAAAGAAACTGACACTCTCCCTACCTACAGTTTTCTGTCCCTAGAAAAAATGTTTTTTTTAAGCACACTATAGCACAAGGAGAATTCACTCACTGTCCTTCCCAGTCCCTAGAAACAAGGACTTGCACAGTGAAAGAAACTGACACTCTCCCTACCTACAGTTTTCTGTCCCTAGAAAAAATGTTTTTTTTAAGCACACTATAGCACAAGGAGAATTCACTCACTGTCCTTCCCAGTCCCTAGAAACAAGGACTTGCACAGTGAAAGAAACTGACACTCTCCCTACCTACAGTTTTCTGTCCCTAGAAAAAATGTTTTTTTTAAGCACACTATAGCACAAGGAGAATTCACTCACTGTCCTTCCCAGTCCCTAGAAACAAGGACTTGCACAGTGAAAGAAACTGACACTCTCCCTACCTACAGTTTTCTGTCCCTAGAAAAAATGTTTTTTTTAAGCACACTATAGCACAAGGAGAATTCACTCACTGTCCTTCCCAGTCCCTAGAAACAAGGACTTGCACAGTGAAAGAAACTGACACTCTCCCTACCTACAGTTTTCTGTCCCTAGAAAAAATGTTTTTTTTAAGCACACTATAGCACAAGGAGAATTCACTCACTGTCCTTCCCAGTCCCTAGAAACAAGGACTTGCACAGTGAAAGAAACTGACACTCTCCCTACCTACAGTTTTCTGTCCCTAGAAAAAATGTTTTTTTTAAGCACACTATAGCACAAGGAGAATTCACTCACTGTCCTTCCCAGTCCCTAGAAACAAGGACTTGAACAGTGAAAGAAACTGACACTCTCCCTACCTACAGTTTTCTGTCCCTAGAAAAAATGTTTTTTTTAAGCACACTATAGCACGAGGAGAATTCACTCACTGTCCTTCCCAGTCCCTAGAAACAAGGACTTGCACAGTGAAAGAAACTGACACTCTCCCTACCTACAGTTTTCTGTCCCTAGAAAAAATGTTTTTTTTAAGCACACTATAGCACAAGGAGAATTCACTCACTGTCCTTCCCAGTCCCTAGAAACAAGGACTTGCACAGTGAAAGAAACTGACACTCTCCCTACCTACAGTTTTCTGTCCCTAGAAAAAATGTTTTTTTTAAGCACACTATAGCACAAGGAGAATTCACTCACTGTCCTTCCCAGTCCCTAGAAACAAGGACTTGCACAGTGAAAGAAACTGACACTCTCCCTACCTACAGTTTTCTGTCCCTAGAAAAAATGTTTTTTTTAAGCACACTATAGCACAAGGAGAATTCACTCACTGTCCTTCCCAGTCCCTAGAAACAAGGACTTGCACAGTGAAAGAAACTGACACTCTCCCTACCTACAGTTTTCTGTCCCTAGAAAAAATGTTTTTTTTAAGCACACTATAGCACAAGGAGAATTCACTCACTGTCCTTCCCAGTCCCTAGAAACAAGGACTTGCACAGTGAAAGAAGCTGACACTCTCCCTACCTACAGTTTTCTGTCCCTAGAAAAAATGTTTTTTTTAAGCACACTATAGCACAAGGAGAATTCACTCACTGTCCTTCCCAGTCCCTAGAAACAAGGACTTGCACAGTGAAAGAAACTGACACTCTCCCTACCTACAGTTTTCTGTCCCAGAAAAAAAAGTTTTTTTTAAGCACACTATAGCACAAGGAGAATTCACTCACTGTCCTTCCCAGTCCCTAGAAACAAGGACTTGCACAGTGAAAGAAACTGACACTCTCCCTACCTACAGTTTTCTGTCCCTAGAAAAAATGTTTTTTTTAAGCACACTATAGCACAAGGAGAATTCACTCACTGTCCTTCCCAGTCCCTAGAAACAAGGACTTGCACAGTGAAAGAAACTGACACTCTCCCTACCTACAGTTTTCTGTCCCTAGAAAAAATGTTTTTTTAAGCACACTATAGCACAAGGAGAATTCACTCACTGTCCTTCCCAGTCCCTAGAAACAAGGACTTGCACAGTGAAAGAAACTGACACTCTCCCTACCTACAGTTTTCTGTCCCTAGAAAAAATGTTTTTTTTAAGCACACTATAGCACAAGGAGAATTCACTCACTGTCCTTCCCAGTCCCTAGAAACAAGGACTTGCACAGTGAAAGAAACTGACACTCTCCCTACCTACAGTTTTCTGTCCCTAGAAAAAATGTTTTTTTTAAGCACACTATAGCACAAGGAGAATTCACTCACTGTCCTTCCCAGTCCCTAGAAACAAGGACTTGCACAGTGAAAGAAACTGACACTCTCCCTACCTACAGTTTTCTGTCCCTAGAAAAAATGTTTTTTTTAAGCACACTATAGCACAAGGAGAATTCACTCACTGTCCTTCCCAGTCCCTAGAAACAAGGACTTGCACAGTGAAAGAAACTGACACTCTCCCTACCTACAGTTTTCTGTCCCTAGAAAAAATGTTTTTCTTAAGCACACTATAGCACAAGGAGAATTCACTCACTGTCCTTCCCAGTCCCTAGAAACAAGGACTTGCACAGTGAAAGAAACTGACACTCTCCCTACCTACAGTTTTCTGTCCCTAGAAAAAATGTTTTTTTTAAGCACACTATAGCACAAGGAGAATTCACTCACTGTCCTTCCCAGTCCCTAGAAACAAGGACTTGCACAGTGAAAGAAACTGACACTCTCCCTACCTACAGTTTTCTGTCCCTAGAAAAAAAGTTTTTTTTAAGCACACTATAGCACAAGGAGAATTCACTCACTGTCCTTCCCAGTCCCTAGAAACAAGGACTTGCACAGTGAAAGAAACTGACACTCTCCCTACCTACAGTTTTCTGTCCCTAGAAAAAATGTTTTTTTTAAGCACACTATAGCACAAGGAGAATTCACTCACTGTCCTTCCCAGTCCCTAGAAACAAGGACTTGCACAGTGAAAGAAACTGACACTCTCCCTACCTACAGTTTTCTGTCCCTAGAAAAAATGTTTTTTTTAAGCACACTATAGCACAAGGAGAATTCACTCACTGTCCTTCCCAGTCCCTAGAAACAAGGACTTGCACAGTGAAAGAAACTGACACTCTCCCTACCTACAGTTTTCTGTCCCTAGAAAAAATGTTTTTTTTAAGCACACTATAGCACAAGGAGAATTCACTCACTGTCCTTCCCAGTCCCTAGAAACAAGGACTTGCACAGTGAAAGAAGCTGACACTCTCCCTACCTACAGTTTTCTGTCCCTAGAAAAAATGTTTTTTTTAAGCACACTATAGCACAAGGAGAATTCACTCACTGTCCTTCCCAGTCCCTAGAAACAAGGACTTGCACAGTGAAAGAAACTGACACTCTCCCTACCTACAGTTTTCTGTCCCTAGAAAAAAAGTTTTTTTTAAGCACACTATAGCACAAGGAGAATTCACTCACTGTCCTTCCCAGTCCCTAGAAACAAGGACTTGCACAGTGAAAGAAACTGACACTCTCCCTACCTACAGTTTTCTGTCCCTAGAAAAAATGTTTTTTTTAAGCACACTATAGCACAAGGAGAATTCACTCACTGTCCTTCCCAGTCCCTAGAAACAAGGACTTGCACAGTGAAAGAAACTGACACTCTCCCTACCTACAGTTTTCTGTCCCTAGAAAAAATGTTTTTTTAAGCACACTATAGCACAAGGAGAATTCACTCACTGTCCTTCCCAGTCCCTAGAAACAAGGACTTGCACAGTGAAAGAAACTGACACTCTCCCTACCTACAGTTTTCTGTCCCTAGAAAAAATGTTTTTTTTAAGCACACTATAGCACAAGGAGAATTCACTCACTGTCCTTCCCAGTCCCTAGAAACAAGGACTTGCACAGTGAAAGAAACTGACACTCTCCCTACCTACAGTTTTCTGTCCCTAGAAAAAATGTTTTTTTTAAGCACACTATAGCACAAGGAGAATTCACTCACTGTCCTTCCCAGTCCCTAGAAACAAGGACTTGCACAGTGAAAGAAACTGACACTCTCCCTACCTACAGTTTTCTGTCCCTAGAAAAAATGTTTTTTTTAAGCACACTATAGCACAAGGAGAATTCACTCACTGTCCTTCCCAGTCCCTAGAAACAAGGACTTGCACAGTGAAAGAAACTGACACTCTCCCTACCTACAGTTTTCTGTCCCTAGAAAAAATGTTTTTTTTAAGCACACTATAGCACAAGGAGAATTCACTCACTGTCCTTCCCAGTCCCTAGAAACAAGGACTTGCACAGTGAAAGAAACTGACACTCTCCCTACCTACAGTTTTCTGTCCCTAGAAAAAATGTTTTTTTTAAGCACACTATAGCACAAGGAGAATTCACTCACTGTCCTTCCCAGTCCCTAGAAACAAGGACTTGCACAGTGAAAGAAACTGACACTCTCCCTACCTACAGTTTTCTGTCCCTAGAAAAAATGTTTTTTTTAAGCACACTATAGCACAAGGAGAATTCACTCACTGTCCTTCCCAGTCCCTAGAAACAAGGACTTGCACAGTGAAAGAAACTGACACTCTCCCTACCTACAGTTTTCTGTCCCTAGAAAAAATGTTTTTTTTAAGCACACTATAGCACAAGGAGAATTCACTCACTGTCCTTCCCAGTCCCTAGAAACAAGGACTTGCACAGTGAAAGAAACTGACACTCTCCCTACCTACAGTTTTCTGTCCCTAGAAAAAATGTTTTTTTTAAGCACACTATAGCACAAGGAGAATTCACTCACTGTCCTTCCCAGTCCCTAGAAACAAGGACTTGCACAGTGAAAGAAACTGACACTCTCCCTACCTACAGTTTTCTGTCCCTAGAAAAAATGTTTTTTTTAAGCACACTATAGCACAAGGAGAATTCACTCACTGTCCTTCCCAGTCCCTAGAAACAAGGACTTGCACAGTGAAAGAAACTGACACTCTCCCTACCTACAGTTTTCTGTCCCTAGAAAAAATGTTTTTTTTAAGCACACTATAGCACAAGGAGAATTCACTCACTGTCCTTCCCAGTCCCTAGAAACAAGGACTTGCACAGTGAAAGAAACTGACACTCTCCCTACCTACAGTTTTCTGTCCCTAGAAAAAATGTTTTTTTTAAGCACACTATAGCACAAGGAGAATTCACTCACTGTCCTTCCCAGTCCCTAGAAACAAGGACTTGCACAGTGAAAGAAACTGACACTCTCCCTACCTACAGTTTTCTGTCCCTAGAAAAAATGTTTTTTTTAAGCACACTATAGCACAAGGAGAATTCACTCACTGTCCTTCCCAGTCCCTAGAAACAAGGACTTGCACAGTGAAAGAAACTGACACTCTCCCTACCTACAGTTTTCTGTCCCTAGAAAAAATGTTTTTTTTAAGCACACTATAGCACAAGGAGAATTCACTCACTGTCCTTCCCAGTCCCTAGAAACAAGGACTTGCACAGTGAAAGAAACTGACACTCTCCCTACCTACAGTTTTCTGTCCCTAGAAAAAATGTTTTTTTTAAGCACACTATAGCACAAGGAGAATTCACTCACTGTCCTTCCCAGTCCCTAGAAACAAGGACTTGCACAGTGAAAGAAACTGACACTCTCCCTACCTACAGTTTTCTGTCCCTAGAAAAAATGTTTTTTTTAAGCACACTATAGCACAAGGAGAATTCACTCACTGTCCTTCCCAGTCCCTAGAAACAAGGACTTGCACAGTGAAAGAAACTGACACTCTCCCTACCTACAGTTTTCTGTCCCTAGAAAAAATGTTTTTTTTAAGCACACTATAGCACAAGGAGAATTCACTCACTGTCCTTCCCAGTCCCTAGAAACAAGGACTTGCACAGTGAAAGAAACTGACACTCTCCCTACCTACAGTTTTCTGTCCCTAGAAAAAATGTTTTTTTTAAGCACACTATAGCACAAGGAGAATTCACTCACTGTCCTTCCCAGTCCCTAGAAACAAGGACTTGCACAGTGAAAGAAACTGACACTCTCCCTACCTACAGTTTTCTGTCCCTAGAAAAAATGTTTTTCTTAAGCACACTATAGCACAAGGAGAATTCACTCACTGTCCTTCCCAGTCCCTAGAAACAAGGACTTGCACAGTGAAAGAAACTGACACTCTCCCTACCTACAGTTTTCTGTCCCTAGAAAAAAAGTTTTTTTTAAGCACACTATAGCACAAGGAGAATTCACTCACTGTCCTTCCCAGTCCCTAGAAACAAGGACTTGCACAGTGAAAGAAACTGACACTCTCCCTACCTACAGTTTTCTGTCCCTAGAAAAAAAGTTTTTTTTAAGCACACTATAGCACAAGGAGAATTCACTCACTGTCCTTCCCAGTCCCTAGAAACAAGGACTTGCACAGTGAAAGAAACTGACACTCTCCCTACCTACAGTTTTCTGTCCCTAGAAAAAATGTTTTTTTTAAGCACACTATAGCACAAGGAGAATTCACTCACTGTCCTTCCCAGTCCCTAGAAACAAGGACTTGCACAGTGAAAGAAACTGACACTCTCCCTACCTACAGTTTTCTGTCCCTAGAAAAAATGTTTTTTTTAAGCACACTATAGCACAAGGAGAATTCACTCACTGTCCTTCCCAGTCCCTAGAAACAAGGACTTGCACAGTGAAAGAAACTGACACTCTCCCTACCTACAGTTTTCTGTCCCTAGAAAAAATGTTTTTTTTAAGCACACTATAGCACAAGGAGAATTCACTCACTGTCCTTCCCAGTCCCTAGAAACAAGGACTTGCACAGTGAAAGAAACTGACACTCTCCCTACCTACAGTTTTCTGTCCCTAGAAAAAATGTTTTTTTTAAGCACACTATAGCACAAGGAGAATTCACTCACTGTCCTTCCCAGTCCCTAGAAACAAGGACTTGCACAGTGAAAGAAGCTGACACTCTCCCTACCTACAGTTTTCTGTCCCTAGAAAAAATGTTTTTTTTTAAGCACACTATAGCACAAGGAGAATTCACTCACTGTCCTTCCCAGTCCCTAGAAACAAGGACTTGCACAGTGAAAGAAACTGACACTCTCCCTACCTACAGTTTTCTGTCCCTAGAAAAAATGTTTTTTTTAAGCACACTATAGCACAAGGAGAATTCACTCACTGTCCTTCCCAGTCCCTAGAAACAAGGACTTGCACAGTGAAAGAAACTTACACTCTCCCTACCTACAGTTTTCTGTCCCTAGAAAAAATGTTTTTCTTAAGCACACTATAGCACAAGGAGAATTCACTCACTGTCCTTCCCAGTCCCTAGAAACAAGGACTTGCACAGTGAAAGAAACTGACACTCTCCCTACCTACAGTTTTCTGTCCCTAGAAAAAATGTTTTTTTTAAGCACACTATAGCACAAGGAGAATTCACTCACTGTCCTTCCCAGTCCCTAGAAACAAGGACTTGCACAGTGAAAGAAACTGACACTCTCCCTACCTACAGTTTTCTGTCCCTAGAAAAAAAGTTTTTTTTAAGCACACTATAGCACAAGGAGAATTCACTCACTGTCCTTCCCAGTCCCTAGAAACAAGGACTTGCACAGTGAAAGAAACTGACACTCTCCCTACCTACAGTTTTCTGTCCCTAGAAAAAATGTTTTTTTTAAGCACACTATAGCACAAGGAGAATTCACTCACTGTCCTTCCCAGTCCCTAGAAACAAGGACTTGCACAGTGAAAGAAACTGACACTCTCCCTACCTACAGTTTTCTGTCCCTAGAAAAAATGTTTTTTTTAAGCACACTATAGCACAAGGAGAATTCACTCACTGTCCTTCCCAGTCCCTAGAAACAAGGACTTGCACAGTGAAAGAAACTGACACTCTCCCTACCTACAGTTTTCTGTCCCTAGAAAAAATGTTTTTTTTAAGCACACTATAGCACAAGGAGAATTCACTCACTGTCCTTCCCAGTCCCTAGAAACAAGGACTTGCACAGTGAAAGAAACTGACACTCTCCCTACCTACAGTTTTCTGTCCCTAGAAAAAATGTTTTTTTTAAGCACACTATAGCACAAGGAGAATTCACTCACTGTCCTTCCCAGTCCCTAGAAACAAGGACTTGCACAGTGAAAGAAGCTGACACTCTCCCTACCTACAGTTTTCTGTCCCTAGAAAAAATGTTTTTTTTAAGCACACTATAGCACAAGGAGAATTCACTCACTGTCCTTCCCAGTCCCTAGAAACAAGGACTTGCACAGTGAAAGAAACTGACACTCTCCCTACCTACAGTTTTCTGTCCCAGAAAAAAAAGTTTTTTTTAAGCACACTATAGCACAAGGAGAATTCACTCACTGTCCTTCCCAGTCCCTAGAAACAAGGACTTGCACAGTGAAAGAAACTGACACTCTCCCTACCTACAGTTTTCTGTCCCTAGAAAAAATGTTTTTTTTAAGCACACTATAGCACAAGGAGAATTCACTCACTGTCCTTCCCAGTCCCTAGAAACAAGGACTTGCACAGTGAAAGAAACTGACACTCTCCCTACCTACAGTTTTCTGTCCCTAGAAAAAATGTTTTTTTAAGCACACTATAGCACAAGGAGAATTCACTCACTGTCCTTCCCAGTCCCTAGAAACAAGGACTTGCACAGTGAAAGAAACTGACACTCTCCCTACCTACAGTTTTCTGTCCCTAGAAAAAATGTTTTTTTAAGCACACTATAGCACAAGGAGAATTCACTCACTGTCCTTCCCAGTCCCTAGAAACAAGGACTTGCACAGTGAAAGAAACTGACACTCTCCCTACCTACAGTTTTCTGTCCCTAGAAAAAATGTTTTTTTTAAGCACACTATAGCACAAGGAGAATTCACTCACTGTCCTTCCCAGTCCCTAGAAACAAGGACTTGCACAGTGAAAGAAACTGACACTCTCCCTACCTACAGTTTTCTGTCCCTAGAAAAAATGTTTTTTTTAAGCACACTATAGCACAAGGAGAATTCACTCACTGTCCTTCCCAGTCCCTAGAAACAAGGACTTGCACAGTGAAAGAAACTGACACTCTCCCTACCTACAGTTTTCTGTCCCTAGAAAAAATGTTTTTTTTAAGCACACTATAGCACAAGGAGAATTCACTCACTGTCCTTCCCAGTCCCTAGAAACAAGGACTTGCACAGTGAAATAAACTGACACTCTCCCTACCTACAGTTTTCTGTCCCTAGAAAAAATGTTTTTTTTAAGCACACTATAGCACAAGGAGAATTCACTCACTGTCCTTCCCAGTCCCTAGAAACAAGGACTTGCACAGTGAAAGAAACTGACACTCTCCCTACCTACAGTTTTCTGTCCCTAGAAAAAATGTTTTTTTTAAGCACACTATAGCACAAGGAGAATTCACTCACTGTCCTTCCCAGTCCCTAGAAACAAGGACTTGCACAGTGAAAGAAACTGACACTCTCCCTACCTACAGTTTTCTGTCCCTAGAAAAAATGTTTTTTTTAAGCACACTATAGCACAAGGAGAATTCACTCACTGTCCTTCCCAGTCCCTAGAAACAAGGACTTGCACAGTGAAAGAAACTGACACTCTCCCTACCTACAGTTTTCTGTCCCTAGAAAAAATGTTTTTTTTAAGCACACTATAGCACAAGGAGAATTCACTCACTGTCCTTCCCAGTCCCTAGAAACAAGGACTTGCACAGTGAAAGAAACTGACACTCTCCCTACCTACAGTTTTCTGTCCCTAGAAAAAATGTTTTTTTTAAGCACACTATAGCACAAGGAGAATTCACTCACTGTCCTTCCCAGTCCCTAGAAACAAGGACTTGCACAGTGAAAGAAACTGACACTCTCCCTACCTACAGTTTTCTGTCCCTAGAAAAAATGTTTTTTTTAAGCACACTATAGCACAAGGAGAATTCACTCACTGTCCTTCCCAGTCCCTAGAAACAAGGACTTGCACAGTGAAAGAAACTGACACTCTCCCTACCTACAGTTTTCTGTCCCTAGAAAAAATGTTTTTTTTAAGCACACTATAGCACAAGGAGAATTCACTCACTGTCCTTCCCAGTCCCTAGAAACAAGGACTTGCACAGTGAAAGAAACTGACACTCTCCCTACCTACAGTTTTCTGTCCCTAGAAAAAATGTTTTTTTTAAGCACACTATAGCACAAGGAGAATTCACTCACTGTCCTTCCCAGTCCCTAGAAACAAGGACTTGCACAGTGAAAGAAACTGACACTCTCCCTACCTACAGTTTTCTGTCCCTAGAAAAAATGTTTTTTTTAAGCACACTATAGCACAAGGAGAATTCACTCACTGTCCTTCCCAGTCCCTAGAAACAAGGACTTGAACAGTGAAAGAAACTGACACTCTCCCTACCTACAGTTTTCTGTCCCTAGAAAAAATGTTTTTTTTAAGCACACTATAGCACGAGGAGAATTCACTCACTGTCCTTCCCAGTCCCTAGAAACAAGGACTTGCACAGTGAAAGAAACTGACACTCTCCCTACCTACAGTTTTCTGTCCCTAGAAAAAATGTTTTTTTTAAGCACACTATAGCACAAGGAGAATTCACTCACTGTCCTTCCCAGTCCCTAGAAACAAGGACTTGCACAGTGAAAGAAACTGACACTCTCCCTACCTACAGTTTTCTGTCCCTAGAAAAAATGTTTTTTTTAAGCACACTATAGCACAAGGAGAATTCACTCACTGTCCTTCCCAGTCCCTAGAAACAAGGACTTGCACAGTGAAAGAAACTGACACTCTCCCTACCTACAGTTTTCTGTCCCTAGAAAAAATGTTTTTTTTAAGCACACTATAGCACAAGGAGAATTCACTCACTGTCCTTCCCAGTCCCTAGAAACAAGGACTTGCACAGTGAAAGAAACTGACACTCTCCCTACCTACAGTTTTCTGTCCCTAGAAAAAATGTTTTTTTTAAGCACACTATAGCACAAGGAGAATTCACTCACTGTCCTTCCCAGTCCCTAGAAACAAGGACTTGCACAGTGAAAGAAACTGACACTCTCCCTACCTACAGTTTTCTGTCCCTAGAAAAAATGTTTTTTTTAAGCACACTATAGCACAAGGAGAATTCACTCACTGTCCTTCCCAGTCCCTAGAAACAAGGACTTGCACAGTGAAAGAAACTGACACTCTCCCTACCTACAGTTTTCTGTCCCTAGAAAAAATGTTTTTCTTAAGCACACTATAGCACAAGGAGAATTCACTCACTGTCCTTCCCAGTCCCTAGAAACAAGGACTTGCACAGTGAAAGAAACTGACACTCTCCCTACCTACAGTTTTCTGTCCCTAGAAAAAAAGTTTTTTTTAAGCACACTATAGCACAAGGAGAATTCACTCACTGTCCTTCCCAGTCCCTAGAAACAAGGACTTGCACAGTGAAAGAAACTGACACTCTCCCTACCTACAGTTTTCTGTCCCTAGAAAAAAAGTTTTTTTTAAGCACACTATAGCACAAGGAGAATTCACTCACTGTCCTTCCCAGTCCCTAGAAACAAGGACTTGCACAGTGAAAGAAACTGACACTCTCCCTACCTACAGTTTTCTGTCCCTAGAAAAAATGTTTTTTTTAAGCACACTATAGCACAAGGAGAATTCACTCACTGTCCTTCCCAGTCCCTAGAAACAAGGACTTGCACAGTGAAAGAAACTGACACTCTCCCTACCTACAGTTTTCTGTCCCTAGAAAAAATGTTTTTTTAAGCACACTATAGCACAAGGAGAATTCACTCACTGTCCTTCCCAGTCCCTAGAAACAAGGACTTGCACAGTGAAAGAAACTGACACTCTCCCTACCTACAGTTTTCTGTCCCTAGAAAAAATGTTTTTTTTAAGCACACTATAGCACAAGGAGAATTCACTCACTGTCCTTCCCAGTCCCTAGAAACAAGGACTTGCACAGTGAAAGAAACTGACACTCTCCCTACCTACAGTTTTCTGTCCCTAGAAAAAATGTTTTTTTTAAGCACACTATAGCACAAGGAGAATTCACTCACTGTCCTTCCCAGTCCCTAGAAACAAGGACTTGCACAGTGAAAGAAGCTGACACTCTCCCTACCTACAGTTTTCTGTCCCTAGAAAAAATGTTTTTTTTTAAGCACACTATAGCACAAGGAGAATTCACTCACTGTCCTTCCCAGTCCCTAGAAACAAGGACTTGCACAGTGAAAGAAACTGACACTCTCCCTACCTACAGTTTTCTGTCCCTAGAAAAAATGTTTTTTTTAAGCACACTATAGCACAAGGAGAATTCACTCACTGTCCTTCCCAGTCCCTAGAAACAAGGACTTGCACAGTGAAAGAAACTGACACTCTCCCTACCTACAGTTTTCTGTCCCTAGAAAAAATGTTTTTTTTAAGCACACTATAGCACAAGGAGAATTCACTCACTGTCCTTCCCAGTCCCTAGAAACAAGGACTTGCACAGTGAAAGAAACTGACACTCTCCCTACCTACAGTTTTCTGTCCCTAGAAAAAATGTTTTTTTTAAGCACACTATAGCACAAGGAGAATTCACTCACTGTCCTTCCCAGTCCCTAGAAACAAGGACTTGCACAGTGAAAGAAACTGACACTCTCCCTACCTACAGTTTTCTGTCCCTAGAAAAAATGTTTTTTTTAAGCACACTATAGCACAAGGAGAATTCACTCACTGTCCTTCCCAGTCCCTAGAAACAAGGACTTGCACAGTGAAAGAAACTGACACTCTCCCTACCTACAGTTTTCTGTCCCTAGAAAAAATGTTTTTTTTAAGCACACTATAGCACAAGGAGAATTCACTCACTGTCCTTCCCAGTCCCTAGAAACAAGGACTTGCACAGTGAAAGAAACTGACACTCTCCCTACCTACAGTTTTCTGTCCCTAGAAAAAATGTTTTTTTTAAGCACACTATAGCACAAGCACAAAACACACTGACACTCTCCCTACCTATCCTTCTCTTTCCCTAAACTAAAGGAATCCAGGTTAAGCAAGAAAGAAATAAAAGTCACTGTCCCTGCCTATGCTTCTCTTTCCCTGCTCCGGAACACACTACACTAGGCCGCCGTGCTGGCGGCCTTTTATAGTGTGGGGCGTGTACTAAACACCCTCAGCAATAATTGGCCACAGGCATCCTGCCTGTGGCCAATCATTGCTCTCCTCGCTGCCGGCGCTGTGATTGGCCAAGCATGCGGGGTCACAGTGCATGCTTGGCCAATCACAGCGCCTGGATGACACTGCGATGGCGTAGTGCATTGTGGGCCGTTCGCGTCACTCGAATTTGGCGCGAACGGCCCAAATCGTTCGATCTTTGTCGAACGATCGAACAGCCGATGTTCGAGTCGAACGTATGTTCGACTCGAACACGAAGCTCATCCCTAATTGATAATAAAAGTCATTATTTGACCTATTCGGATGTGGGGAAGGATATTGTTGGTATTGATAACCATCCCTTTCTTGTAAATTAGATCTTATTGGTTGCTGATGTTGAATTGGTTGTCCAGTCCTACTTCCTTGTGGACCACCATTTTTTGCAACTGCACCAGCCGCCCTTTCATTTCTAATCACTCCTTCCTTCCCAATAGGTTTTTTATTGTTATTATTGGTAGATTGAGCCTCGGTGGTGATGGGTTCACCGCCCTCTTTAATCACTTCTTCCTTGCCAATGCTAGATACTTGCCATGCGTAAATACCATTGGTTTGGAAATCATTTGAGTCACGCAAATATTTTTTGACCTTTTTCTTCTGTATTTCCCTGTCCAATTTTTCCAATTTCTTCTTCATACTATTATTAAAATCTTTTACTTGATTAGTATCCTTTACAGATTCTAATGTAGCCTGTATTGTGTTTATTTTTTGATTCACAATTCCTAGTTTAATATGCTTCCTTCTTAAAACCAGAGCCTGGAGCTCTCTCCCCATTCTATTAAAAAATTCTAGCCATTCATCCATATACTTTTGTTCTGTTAGGCCATCCTGAGGGGAAACTTCCCACCTCAGGCTTCTAAAAATAAGGTTCTCTTTTTCATAGTGTTCAAAGGTAAATATATCCCACCATGTTTTAATTTGTTTCTCTAAGAGATTCTCTAGAGATTTCAAAGTCCCTGAAACATCTTCCTCACAATCAGTCATTACTTGATTGGTGGAAAAAATACTTTCAGGATTCATCTGCCTATTAGACAGAAAATTAATAGCATCCATGGCTGCAATAGGTTAAATGAGTGAACTGACAATAAAAATAGGTATCAAAATACAACCGCTCCTAATATCTTGTACCACCACTGCGCCTGTAGAAAATGCATTTGCTGTAGGACTGTTAGGGTAAGCAATAGAGGAAAAACTGAAGTCTCTAGTAGTGATGGGGAGTCCTTTGACATTAATGAATTCATCACGTGTAATTCCACACATGTGGTGTACTTAATGTGGTGTCCATGCGGATTACTGTATGTAGGAAGGACCAAAAGGCTTCTGAGGGTACGAATATCTGAACATTTATCAAATATAAGAAAGGGGTTCCGCTTCCATAGTGTGTCATTACACTTTAAGGAAAAGCACAACCAGGATCCGTCTTTATTACAATTTTGTGGGATAGATGTTGTCTATCCAGCCTGGAGGGGTTCCAACAGGGTGAGAGACCTGTCCCAAAGGGAAACCCGCTGGATTTTTCTGCTCAAGTGTCTTAGCCCTAGAGGGTTAAACATTGAAGTCGACTTAAACTGTTTTATTAATAATTTCTGACCAGCTTTGTAGTAATTATAGTGATCATTTTATTTTTTCCTACTTTTTTAGAATGATTTTTTCTATAATAATTGTCTACTGTGCCTGTTCCAATAAGATTTGGTGTTTTTTTATTATTCTTCACATTTTTTTATTATTCTTCATATTACGTATAATTAGGCTCATTTGATTAGTGAGCATCTAGTTCCATGTGGGTTGACACTGTTTGGGATTGTGCAGTAACTTGCACGTTTCTATACAGTGTCTTCCCCTCGCCTTTTGCGGTTGTGACGTTTTTATTTAAAAGAGGGAGGTCTTACAGACAGCAGTTATTTGGCTTTACCATTGGTGCCTGTAAATATACCTGAATCCGGGGTTAATTTGAAGCACAGTTGCCATCATGTGCCGAATGGCTCTGGGATTTGGGGTGTTGCGGTGGTTGGCTCATTTACGACCCTTTTGATGAGACCATCCATTGTTACATCATGTATGTGACAGCCCTCCTTATTTTGTTAGAGGAGATTTTAATAATTTTAATAATTTTAATAAATGTAATTATTTTCCTGTATTTTTGATACAGTTAAATTAGTTTTTAGCAATCATTATGACCTGCTAAATAGATGCTTCTTAAGCCCCATTAATTATTATACCAAATTATAGTGGTTCTCTTTTCAGGTATGATTTTAAATTTGAAATGGATTTGTGTTCCATTTTATTTGTATTATTATTAGTTTGCTGCACACCATACTCTCAACAGTGAGGCTTTAAACCATTTAAACTATTGTTTTGCATTTTTTTACACACTAACAAGCGCAAGCTGTTATGTCTGTGTGTCACCGGGCATCGGCATGTTAGCACTTTGCGGTCATGGGGACACAGGAAGTGTGCAGGTGCAGGATTGAAGTTCTGGTGAGAGGCAGGTGGGAAAGCATAAAGGGAAGTTGTGAGGGAATGAGCAGCCAATCCCATGAATAAGTCCTAGTGACGAAACGTCGGGTGCATGGCTGCATTATTATTGACATTATCGTGACACGCTGAGGCTAAGAACGCTACACGGCTGCTGTGACCCGGAGCTCAGGAGGAGGTGAGAGACCTGTACCGAGCGTACACCTTGGGTCCGCCGTGACCGCAAATCACTGCAGTGCCATCTTACACTTTTTTCTGCTTGCTGTGATTGATTTAAACAAGACAAAGTTTGGTTTGGTATGGCGCACTTTGGAAAGGGCTGTATAGAGGTCTATAACGAAGGAAAGGAGGGGGGAGGGGTAATGCACTGGGTGGAGTTGTGAAAGCTCAGTTATTAATAGTTCAGTAGTAAATATGTATGTCCATGTATGGAAGAAAAGTTTAGGGCGAGATTGCTGAAATTGATTAGATGGCTGCCAGTTCAGATTGGAAGCTAGAAGAGGCTCTGGAACAGACAAGACGAAAAAGGGAACGGCGCCCTCTAAATGCAGCAAGTAAAAACAGTTTTTAATTAAAGGGTTAAAATACACTCACATTTGAGCAGTGGTAATCGAGCGTGTCAGGGGTTGACAGGAACTTCATCCGCAGATCCTCAGGGGTGATGGTGGTTTCACGGGCAGTTGGGCTGGAGTCCTCGATCCTGTGTCTCTTCCTGCACTGGATGTTGAGCAGCGCCGGCCGGAAACTTCGATCTGGACTGTGTGTGCTCCGTGGGGTCCTGGGGGCATCACTTCCGGGTCAGAGGTATGCGGGAGGTGCTTCGCGTTCAGGACATGCGTGTCCCTTCATCCCCTTCGTCCCTGATGAAGGGACACGCATGTCCTGAACGCGAAGCACCTCCCGCATACCTCTGACCCGGAAGTGATGACCCCAGGACCCCACGGAGCACACACAGTCCAGATCGAAGTTTCCGGCCGGCGCTGCTCAACATCCAGTGCAGGAAGAGACACAGGATCGAGGACTCCAGCCCAACTGCCCGTGAAACCCCCATCACCCCTGAGGATCTGCGGATGAAGTTCCTGTCAACCCCTGACACGCTCGATTACCACTGCTCAAATGTGAGTGTATTTTAACCCTTTATTTAAAAACTGTTTTTACTTGCTGCATTTAGAGGGCGCCGTTCCCTTTTTCGTCTTGTCTGTGATTGATTTAAGGCTGGTTTTATTTTCATATCATGTGAGTGTAATATTTGAAGTGTGGTTGTGTATTTGAATAAATTTGGTCGTTACTATTTTACACTATTGGAGCACCTTTTTATTTTTACATGTATGGAACATCCTGTGTTGACACACAAGCTTTCAGCTGATGGTCGTTCACCTTCTAGTGGTTAACTAGCAAGCCTTTGAGCCAAACACGAGAGTGGGAGGCATTTACAGCTGGTGAGTGTATTTTCAAAGGGGAGCTGATACGTGCACGGTGGGGTGGAAGATATTCTCTATTAAGAAGACTACACATCTCTTTTTGGAATATTTCTTTCTTCTTTGGAACATTATTTCACTTTATGGACTATTGTTTTTGAATTTTATCACATGTCACGTGGAGTACAATTTGATTATCACAGTTTCACTAGTGAATGTTATTATATTAGTTTAGTGATTTTCATTTATTAGCGCTACATTTTCTCCTAATTTTCACCTGCGTGTTTTTAGGTTTAAATTCTGTTTTCATACCTAATTTTATTACCTTTATTATTAAACAATTTTGAATTAATTAATTGTTTATTTTTTCTTAATTATATGCAAAAAACACGTATGGCAATAAAAACCTGATAAAGGCTTTAAACCTTTTCATTTCCATCCAAACAACATAAAACTTTTTTTCTAAATTTGAGCTTTAACCACTTCAACACCGCAGGCCGTCATATGACGTCCTTGAATTTTTGTGGGGATATCTGAATGATACCTGCAGCTACAGGCATCATTCAGATATCATTATTTGCAGGCGGCGATTCTGTGCACGATAAGAAAGTTCCGCCGCTTGATCGTTCTTATAGGCGATGGGAGGGGACGTCCCCCCCTCCCGCCGCCATCCGGTGCTCCTCCCCTGGGCTCTCCCGTGCCATCGGAGACCCGGAGAAAGAATCGGACGGCGCCGGATGACGACCATAGAGATTTCCGGTGACCAGATGGTCAGCAGTCATCTCTATGACCGTTGGAGGCCCGGGTGCGATGTTATGATGTCACGCCCAGACCCCGCATGTAAACAAAGCCGCGTTCGCAGCTGTCAGCATGAGATCAGTGATTTTTTTTTTCCGATCTCATGCTTTACAGCTTGGAGGAGAGATGTAGGGTCTTATTGACCCTGCATCTCTCCATTAGGAGTACCTGGCTGTCATGATAGATTCCTATTACAAGGGATGTTTACATTCCTTGTAATAGGAATAAAATTTATCAAAAAAATTTTTATGTAAAAAAAAAAGTAAAAAATAAACTTTTTTAAAACGCCCCTGTCCCCAGTAGCTCGCGCACAGAAGCGGACACACACGTAAGTCCCGCCCACATATGTAAACGCCGTTCAAACCACACATGTGAGGTATTGCCACGTGCATTCGAGCGAGAGCAACAATTCTAGGACTAGACCTCCTCTGTAACTCTAAACTGGTAACCCGTAAAAAAATTTAAAGCATCGCCTATGGAGATTTTTAAGTACCGAAGTTTAACGCCATTCCATGAGTGTGCGCAATTTTAAAGCATGACATGTTGGGTATCTACTTACTCGGCGTAACATTATCTTTCACATTATACAAAAAAGTTTACTGATCTGTTATTTTTTAATTCATGAAACAATTTTTTTGTTTTTTAAAAAGGCGTTTGAAAAATTATTGCGCAAATACTGTGCGAGATAAAAAGTTGCAATGGCCGCCATTTCATTCCCTAGGGTGTCTGCTAAAAAAACATATATAATGTTTGGGGGTTCTGAGTAATTTTCTAGCAAAAAAATTATGATTTTTACATGTAGGAGAGGAGTGCCAGAATAGGCCCGGTATTGAAGTGGTTAAAGTAATTGTGTTCTATATTGAGAAAATAACGTAGCAGTAATTGTGCATTAACATTTTTGATGAAATGTAATATCAGTTGGTTTATACATAATAAA
This sequence comes from Rana muscosa, assembly GCA_029206835.1. Lineage (NCBI taxonomy): Eukaryota > Metazoa > Chordata > Amphibia > Anura > Ranidae > Rana > Rana muscosa. The sequence continues at coordinate 167,123,372 of CM055126.1, forward strand.
TTGTGCACCCAGAATGAAGGAAGACCTTATAATCCCATTGATAATAAACATGAAAATAATACGGCCCACCTTGCTTGTTCTCTCAAGTCAGTATGCATTTGGTAATTGCTGTTGCTATGAATGTATTTATATCCCAGGTTCTCAGTGCCCTGCTAGTTATATTGATCATTTTAAAGAACACCACTGCTGTATTAAATTGATTAACATATTTTAATTTGTTGTTTGGTAGAAATAAAAATGTTTAGTAATGTACAATTTACAACTTCGGGGGCCAATTCACTGGAGTATAACACAAAATTTATAATTTTTTTCATTTTTTTTTTCAGCCTTAAAAAAACATATACAATAGTTATCCTAGGGCAGCAGAAAGTATAATTCTGTTTGTTTACATATTAATTACATTTATAAAGAACAACCATCTAAAGCCTAGTACACACTAGTATTTTTTTTTCCGTTCAACCCAGCAGGGCTTAACATAAAAAAAACTGACAGCGCAGGAGGAGCCGCTGTACTAACTACCCAACGTTAGTACAGCGATCTCCCCTTCTGCGCTATTGTGTTCTGACAAGGGGACAGCTCCCCCACCAGAACACTCCAGTCAGCGCTATTAGCCATTGGCTGAGAGCGCTGATAGGGAGCCAATCGGCAGACCTTTTTCGGTCATGCCCCCTTGCTGGCTTCTGTCGGACCGACTGCAGTGCCCACGGGCCGAATGTTGCCTGGTTTCTATTTAAGCGGCCTATGCCGCCTAACATTCAGCCCATGTGTACTAGGCTTAAGGGGTGTCAGACAGAATAGGAAGTAAAGAAAATCTCTTTAACAGAGACACAGTTGGTTTTTAAAAACAATATAGATTAGGGTTTTTATTGCCATCTTTATCCCAGCAGTGCACACAATCTTTCTTCAGATGATGGCTGTCAGATAGAATTGAGAAATTTCCCCAAAAGGAACACAGACAGCAAGGATTACCCACTAACATGAGCACAGAGATTTTGTCAAAATAGGGTTTGCTTCAAATGTCTAATTTTTTTTTTAAATTTTAAATTAGCCCCAAATGTCACCATGTGGACTGCTTTGGTTAAATTTTCTTAAATAAGTGATTAATCACCAATGTGATTCCTTGGCTTTATTGATAAACAGGGCCATGCCACTGGCAACTGCCACTTATTTTCTTTCTATTCTTGTGAAGACAGGTACCCAGTTAAAAAATATATTTTTATTATTCGTTTTTTTTAACTCTAGAAATATTCTTTACCGGTTTTGACCATTTGTATGAAAGGTTAGGATACCTCTGTTCCTTAATATCAAATGTTTTGTTACCAACTAACAAGAGGCCCTTTTCAACGCTGTATCCTGGCCTAGGCCAACAAGGCCCAGGCCTAGGGCAGCACTTTGCAGAAGGGGCAGCACGGAAAGAGTCCCCGCAGGCTTGTGCTACACTGTTAGTGTAACACAATCTGCTTTTAATTTTGACTGTCCTATCAGCCTGGACCACAAACCTTCCTCACTGTGCTATGTATTTTCTGCTGCACCATTGGCATGGTTATATCTTCTTAGTCCTCTCCATAAAATTATCAGAAATTTGTGCTTAAATTAGAACTATAGGCAACACTTTTTTTTTTCCCATTTTGGATAGAGTAAGGGAGGGTTATAGCCCCTGTCAGTTTACATTTTACCATCCCTGTCCCATTGCAGAGATTTTCCTTCACTTCCTGCCCTATAGCCAAACAGGAAGTGAGAGGAAATTTATACCAATTAAGGGAATCCATTGCCCCCCAGGCCCTAAGAACTAGCATCCCCACTCGATAATTTCAGGGTGGGTCTTAAACAGAAAGGGGTGTGGCCTTGACAGGAAGGGGTGGGCCATATTTAAATTGGGGGGTGCACGAGTTTAGTCAGGCCTAGGGCAGCACAAAACATAAATACACTACTGCCTTTATTGAGAAAATTGACAGGTCCAGGATGGCTGAAAGGAGCTTCCCTACCCTTCCAAAGCCCTTTAAAGCCAAAATGCACCCTTAAAAAACACAAAAAAACCTTAGTTAATGTTTCTACATTGACTCCAATGCCACCACTTTTGCCAACATTTTAGTAAAGCAAAAACGCTCAACTTTGCTCATCCCTGTTCCCCACTCAGTCCAAAACTAAAGAATTTGTCTGGGCTAGATCTGGGCTGTAGCAAAGTTAAGGGGTTTCTGGTGTGGAAATTCAACTAAACTATATTGATTTAACCCTTAATAGTACCCAGACGTTCTTTAGCTCCAGTTAAATAAATGGGCAGACACTATCAAACATTTTCAGAGCCTTTATAGCTTTCTGGTATGATATTGGTGCTATCTATATGCACAGTGGGGTTGCTTTACTAAACCTAGGGAGTGCGAAATCTGGTGCAGCTGTGCATGGCAGCCAATCAGCTTCTAACTTCAGCTTGTTCAATTAAGTAAAAAAAAAAAAAACTGATTAAAAAATATATATATATATATATATATATATATATATCTTCCAAATGTTGTGTAATGATACATCATAAATTTTAACAACTTCAACTATACCTGTTGATTAAAATACACAAATTAAGCTTGTTTTAGAGTATGTCATGTCCTTTTTCAGCTTGAGGGGCTTTTCTCTGTTTAGTTATTACCTACTATTTACGTCTACAGTATTTTATTTTTATACAATATAATATACTCGTAGTGAACACTTTACAAAAAAATAAAAATAAACAACAAAAATGTAAAATGAAAAGGTTTACATTAGCGCAAACTGTTTATTCGCTGAGGGAAGGATCAAAGAACAAAGAACCGTATGCAAAAGCAACCAATCAAAATTTCAATTTTCTGGTATGAAACTATGATCTAGAAATCTGATTGGTTACTGGGAGTTAATGTACTGCACAAATTTTCTTTATACTGTTCAGTTTAATAAGCCTGCATGTGCCAGCTTTTTACTTGCGTCGTGATATTTCTTATGCTCCATTTTATTTATCAGCTCCACCAGCTGATATGCACGCCAGTTGTCGGACTCTTCTGCATCCTTGGTTAAGGTACAAAGGCTGTAGGGGATCATTTATTTTAAAACTTAAAATAACTGTACTAGAAGCATGTTAACTTCTCAAAATTTAGATGTTAAACTGTCGCTGCTGACAGAACTAGGGTAAATTCAGTAAAATGGGAATGCCAAATCTTTTAGCAGCACAGGCTGACTTTCCTGAAGAATGTTAACAAAAATAGATGGGCTTTTCAGTGCCAACATGCAGTGGAAATATTTTCAGCCTCTCACAACCTGCTGGGAGCAATATTTCTCAGATCAGTCCTACATGTGCCTTGTGATGTGCAAATACATATTTTTATAATTAGCTCATGTCATTTTAAAAAATCGGATAGTATTTAAAAGGAGGTGTGCACAGATAAAACATGTTTGTAGCCTGATCTAGACTAAATTTTCCATTAGTGACTATGGTGTACTGATTTTATTTTGTATCATTTATTTGCACGGTGCCGTCGTATTCCACAGCACTTTACAAAGAACATTTAACAAGTTCCCAGGGAAGCTTACAGCTTGGTGTCTCAAACGCAGTCAAATAAATATATACTGTTCATGACTAGCTTGAAGTTAGCTCACTGAACTACCTTTAAAGTGGGCTTGAAAAGTGAATATATTCTTTGTTAGCACGAACATCTAGAAATGTTAATGGTGCCTAAGGCTGGCCATACATGAGTAGTTTTTTTTCCCGTTCAACCAGCAGGCTGAACAAAAGAAAATGACTTGATTCCCCCCATCCAAATACACTATGTGGCTGGGGGAATTTTTCCAGCTGAGTTATTGTATTCTGACAGTTTATAGATCCACTTGTGTGCAACCAGCCTGCCTATCACGTACCTGGTGCTGGAGGCCAATGGAGAGAGAGGGCTTCCCTTGCGGCTAAGTTCCAGACCCCCCTGAGGATGAAAACAGGAGAGGTCTGGCCCAAAGTAGCACGGGTCGTCTGCTGGACTGTATGCAGGAGGTTCCAGAGTATAGCTGGTGTGCTAGCGTAGAATCAGCAGACAGGTGGTGCCCATGAGGTGTTGCAGGATTCGGATAGTGCTGCGACTGGAGCGTAGTCAGAAGGAAGCCTAGGTCGTGAGCCGGGTTGGTATCAGAGCAGATGTGGTCAGGTAGATAGCCAAGGTCGAACATAGGAAGCAAACAGGAGACAGGTCAAGGACAAGTCGGATCGGTAACAGGAGACACAGGAACAGGAATATCACTGAGATAACACACTGGAGGAACCGAAGATCAACCAGCAAATGCAGACACTAGCAGACTTCCTTATATAGGCCCATGTGACCTGCTGGTAGAGATACTGGGTCCTAAAGTCCTTCTCCTGCCAGAGATGCTGGGTCCTAAAGTCCTTCTCCCGCCATAAGTGCTGGTAGAGATGCTGGGTTCTAGAGCCCTTCTCCTGCTGTTGGTTCCCTGACACTGCCCATACATGGATCAAAATTTGTCCAGTCCTTGCAAAACTGGCCACATTTAGACCCATGTATGGCCAGCTTAAGCATTCCCCTGAAAATGTACCATTAATTTGAATTCCTCCAGAAAAGTAATCTTCCTAATCCTTGATCCTTGTAGCTATAAATCTTCAGTGAAAAATCATCAACAACACTGCTTCATATGAGTACTAGTCTCTTGGGATTTGGAGTTAGATTTGGTGATGTCACTTCTGGGTTGCTCATCGTTCTTCTTGCTGGAGAGAAAGCTGTACCAGAGGGCATGCGGGGTAAGCATCTCCCTGCTTTCATACATTCTCCTGCTAAATATTGTTCCATTTCTACTGTGAGACATCTCCTTACTCCACAAGTCATCAGATCACCTGCCATGGTGGGGGAGGGGGGGCGCTCTGACATAAGGAGGAAAAGTTCTACCTCTTAACCAAGATGCCACCCTTCATACAGAGACACAGTGGAGAACAAGGCATGGTACAGCATATAAGTATTATTGATGACTAGTATGTGGTCCTATGCTTGACTTTTTATGGGCACAGTTCCATAGTTCATGTCATTTTCTTAGGTTCTGTTTAATTTAGATGGATAGCGGAAAAGGACCAGTGCATACTGCAACTGAAAACCATCATATTATGGTCCATTCTCTCTCAACAGTGGTGTAAGTAAATAAAGTGCTTCACTGGGCTTAGATATACAGTATTTTATATGCCAGGGCTACGTTTTACACCAAAGCACAATGAGGTTAATTTACTAGAAATGGAGAGTGAAAAATCTGGTACAGCTCTGCATAAAAACAAATCAGCTTCCAGTTTTTATTGTCAACGCTTAATTGAACAAGCTGGAGTTAGAAGTTGATTGGCTACCGCTACCATGCAGAGCTGGACCAGATTTTGCAATAATGGGTGCCAAGCAGGGCCGTTTGAAGGAATTTGGGGGCCCCAAGCAACAATCCAATTTTAAAGTTGCGGGGGGGGGGGTGCTGCCGCGGGACATTGCGGGAGAGGGGCACGATCGTGGGGGGGGGGCGATCGCATAGTATTACAGTGGAAATGCGGGGGGGGAATGTCTTACCTCCTCCACCCGTGCTGCCTCCTCGAGTCCTCTGGCTGTGCTGCCCTCTGCTGCCCTCTGCTGGGGCCCCAGCTGCTTGGTTTGCCTGTCCTGTTCCGACGGCCCTGGTGCCAAGTAAAGACCTCAGCTAGATCTGATGTTCATATGTGTTATTGTTGCACCTAGGCATATCCCCCATAAAGTCACACAGGACCACAGATACTCTTCAACACAGAAGCTCTTTTGGCATTTACCAGAATTTTCAGACTTTCAGTCTTCCAGGCCTACTGCCCTCATTAATCAAATACTATTAAATGAAGACAGCCGTTATTTGCTGCAGATTTTTTAAGAAGTCCATATATAATTCATGTTATCTAATAACGGCTTTGTTATGAGTTCCAAGTAATATGATTCTGTATTCCCCTCTGTAAATTTGTTTTTACCTGTAATCCGTTAACTCATATAAATCTGATATACTGGGAAACCAAACCGTATAGTTGGCATTGCATCTCTGCAATATTCCCTGGGTGCAGAATGTACTGGGTGCAGAGCTATTATAGAAAGCGTACCGAATGTGTGTACATGAGATTTGAATTACTTTGTTTTGCATCATTCAGAGATCATTAATCAGTACTGTCATGAGAATAACACAGAATGTTAATGTTGTGCAATTTGTGCAATGGAACATAGGACATAGATACAATTAAAGCTGTACTCCAGGTAGATACAGTATATAAGGCACACATTATTGCAGTCTGCAAGTGGTGTAAGCACCTGTTTTTGAATTGGTGTAAGGCTCATACAAACAGTGTAAAGAAAAAACATCCTTAGGTGCACATTGCCTGTTCGCCCGTTCGCCGAACAGCGAACAATTTGGGGTGTCGAAAATCTACGGAGCACCCTTCAAAAGTCTATGGGAGAAATCAAAATTTCTAATTTTAAAGGTTAATGTGCAAGTTATTGTCAAAAAAAGTGTTTGGGGGCCTGCGTCCTGCCCCAGGGGACATGTATCAATGCAAAAAAAAGTTTTAAAAACTGTGTTTTTTTGGGAGCAGTGATTTTAATAATGCTTAAAGTAAAACAATAAAAGTGAAATATTCCTTTAAATTTCGTACCTGGGGGGGGGGGGGGGGTGTCTATAGTATTCCTGTAAAGTAGCGCATGTTTCCCGTGCTTAGAAAAGTCCCTGCACAAAATGACATTTCTAAAGGAAAAAGGTAATTTAAAACTACCCGCGGCCAACACTGTATCCTGGCCTAGGACAACAAGGCCCAGGCCTAGGGCAGCACTTTGCAGGGGGGCAGCACGGAAAGAGTCCCCGCAGGCTTGTGCTACACTGTTAGTGTAACACAATCTGCTTTTAATTTTGACTGTCCTATCAGCCTGGACCACAAACCTTCCTCACTGTGCTATGTATTTTCTGCTGCACCATTGGCATGGTTATATCTTCTTAGTCCTCTCCATAAAATTATCAGAAATTTGTGCTTAAATTAGAACTATAGGCAACACTTTTTTTTTTTTACATTTTGAGTAAGGGAGGGTTATAGCCCTTGTCAGTTTACATTTTAATATCCCTGTCCCATTGCAGAGATTTCCCTTCACTTCCTGCCCCATAGCTAAACAGGAAGTGAGAGGAAATTTATACCAATTAAGGGAATCCATTGCCCCCCCCCCCAGGCCCTAAGAACTAGCATCCCCACTCGATAATTTCAGGGTGGGTCTTGAACAGAAAGGGGTGTGGGTCATATTTAAATTGGGGGGTGCACGAGTTTAGTCAGGTCTAGGGCAGCACAAAACTTAAATACACTACTGCTCGCGGCTATAATGAATTATCGGGTACCGGTAATACAGATAAAAGTCATTGAAAAAAAACACCATGGGTTCCCCCCTTAGTCCATTACCAGGCCCTTTGGGTCTGGTATGAATGTTAAGGGGAACCCCGAACCAAAATTAAAAAAAAAAGCGTGGGGGTCCCCCCAAATTCCATATCAGGCCCTTTAGGTCGGGTATGGATATTAAGGGGAACCCTGCGCCATTTAAAAAAAATGGCGTGGGGTTCCCCCCAAAAATTCATACCAGACCCTTATCCGAGCACGCAACCTGGCTGGCCGCAGGAAAAGAGGGGGGCGAGAGAGCGGCCCCCCTCCTGAACCGTACCAGGCCACATGCCCTCAACATGTTGATGGGGACAAGGGCCTCATCCCCACAACCCTTTCCCGGTGGTTGTTGGGGTCTGCGGGCGGGGGGCTTATCGGAATCTGGAAGCCCCCTTTAACAAAGGGGACCCCCAGATGCCGGCCCCCCCTATGTGAATTGGTAACGCCTACCATTTCACAAAGAAAAAGTGTTAAAAATGACAAAAGATGGCTTGGGAGTCGGGACAAGTCCTTTATTAAAAATAAAAAAATAAAAAATAAAAAAAACATTCCAGCGATGCTCTCCACTCTCCAGCAAGGAACGAAACCCCCGTGACGCGTAAGAGGGGGCGGGGTCACCCGTCCACGTCATTGGGTAACCCCCAGGCTTTCTCCTTACGCAAGGTTTAAAAAAAAATTAATTGTCATATACTGTATATTTTAAATCAAATCTTTATTATTTTTTGGCAATAAATTGCTGTGGGTGGATTTCTGCCAGTCACAGACTGTGTCACATCCCTCCAGCTTGTGTCTTTGAATAAGAGGGATGTGAAGCCTCCATTAATCTACATGTAATACCCCGCCTCCATTGTGGTTAGCTGTTAGTGGGCATGGAGAAGGAGGGAGGGAGTGGACTGACATTTACTATGTGGCTATAGAGTCACACCCATATTGTGTGACTCTATAGCCACACGGTCTGCTCAGATGTGATGGGGAGGAAACGCTTAGCATAGAAAATCACTGAAAACTGAGCAGAGTTGCCCCCACAGCTGCAAAATCGCTAGCGTAATTGGGGAAATGAACAGGAGGTGGAGATGGAGAGCAGCAGGGTTAACCAGGTTTTTTGCGGAATACAGAAAACGAATCTCATAGTGAATGAGTGAGTATGAACAGCATGTAATACGCCATTTATTGATAGTTATTTATGATGTGGGTTTAGTGACACTTTAATTTCAGTACAGAAAAGTCTCCAGGCTGGCTGTTCTGTAAATCGCAAGACTGAATAAACAGAAATCCAACTCTTTTGGCAGGTAAAACTGATCTTATATATATTAATTTTAATAGAAAATTTAGCT